>OY757317.1:104545453-105170453 GCA_963583905.1 Stenurella melanura
TTTAACCATTACCATTTCTTTTGGGGAGCGATTCCGTTTTTCTATTTTTTAGCCCACAGTGCGGCATAACAACGGCGGCGCGTCGTTGCGTAACCCGTAAAAATGTTTTGGATTTACTAAAACGCTTTTCAGGCTGCTCATTCTCTAGGAAGGGAAGGCTCCTGGGTTTCTTATACCTTTTTTATTTTTATTTATCTTGTTTTTGTTTCTTATATCCCTGAAATGAACTCTGTGTTTCAATATTAAATTTATATCAGCCAGGATGTTGCAGAAATACGATATCGCTCAGTAGCGGAAGTATAAGCAAGACATATCGGCTCCGGAAAAGATTGTCGCCCCCAGTACAATTTGACAATCGTAATATACCGAGAATTAGTGCATTTTTTCGATCGTATCTGATAACTTTCACGCCTTATTACAGGGTTCGGACTCGTATGGAAAACCTGGAGAACCTGGAAAATTCAGGGAATTTGAAAATCTTTTAAAAAAACCTGGAAATATCAGGGAATTTTGTAAATTGTGTAAAAAATCAGGGAATTCTGCGTCTCGATATGGAAAACCATAGAGTTCTTAAGAATTTTCACTGATTCAATTCAATTTAAGGAATTATTTTATGCCGAATAAAAAATTACATTAGTAAAAAATATATGAATATTAATATTTTTGGTTATGGAAAACCTGGAAAATTCAGGGAAATTTTTCAGCTTCGCAAAGTCTGAACCCTGTATTAGATTTATAGTCCTGTTAAACTGGTCCTAATGAAGATTCTGAAGCCGGAAATGTATGCGCTTGGAACTTAAGTTATCAGGGGTCTAACAATATGTTTATAAACCATTATATTAAAATTTTTGTTACTCAATGATGGTCGTACAAATAACAACTACTGCCATAGCTTATCTTCTTTTGTAATGTTTATGTCAGTTCTTTTTTGATTGTCAAAATATGTATATGAAACAACGGAATGTTTTTGAATACGTGGCTGGGAAAGCTTTATGATATCGAAATATTAAATTTGGCATTTTCACGGCATCGTAAATCACGGGAGAGATCGCAAATTCAAGCCGACAGGACTGAACGAAATTTTGACATCATTCTACTACCAGAAGGTTTCGCACTGTACAACCTAAAATGACTGAAGTTAAATACAAATATGCCGAAATATCATATCTCCACCTCAAGACATTTTCTTGCATACTTATTTATTTGTGTCGAAACTTGACATCAATTCATTAAAATGATTCTAGATGAGATCTGTTTTTTGTTTTTGTTATTTTTCTCGAATGTTTTCTCTTTTTAACTTCCATTTACAATTTCTGCTGCCACAAAAACGTTTTCAAACGTTTCTAGAGTAACTCTTCTTAAGGTATTTTTTTCCTGGAGCGAAAAGATTATCAGATAAAAAATTTTATTTTGAAAATAGGCCTTACGCCATTTAGTTTCTGATTCCAGAGCCCACACTAGATCTACTGTGTTAGTCTTTGAATGAACCACAAGTATATCATAGTGCAAGAGTCATCAGAATGATCGAAAAAATGAATCAGCTCTTGGTATATAAAGCTTGATGGATGATCAATTATAAGAAAATATGCTATAATGTTGTATTCAGAATGTTGGCGGACGTTTGCAATTTATCTTACTCGATATATCCTGCTATACAACTTAAGCTTGCACCATGACGCTTTTTTAAAATATCCCCAGTTTCAACTTGACACCATTTTTGTTCGCCGGCTAAATTTAACAACTTTATTAATTTATCATTATTCTAAGTTTATTATAATGGACATTGACACACATTTCATTAAGAAAAAGTGTATTTGAATCTCCTTCATCTAAATTTAAAATGTGAAAGCTATAAAAGAAATTGGAATATTTCCAATATCTCATCCTTTATTTTTTATTTTTATTTGGGCAAGGCCTACTGTATATCTTCCTGCACAACAACTCGTAGACAGGACTTAGTAAACATGCAAGCAGAACTATTGGTACAAAAAGTTAAGCTTGATCCACAAAGATCTATTTATTTACGGATACTTAAACTGCCCATTTGGCGAAAGTAACTGGCAGCGTTATTGTGAGAATGGCACGAAAAATTGATAAATGATACAATTCCAAATTACAAGGTATATACAATAAAACTAACCACGCCGTTTAATTGAGGAAACTATAAATTACATCATTTTATAACGGTAGACGATCTGATTAGCAGCTTTATTTTCGCAGACGCGAATAAATGACACAAAACTACAACAGTACAAGAAATATCCGTACACCAATCGATTTGTCTATTCGTACACTTTTCCAATTCTGCAGCATAAATCCAACAGATGCTTAGAAAAGGGGCATGTAACTGCGAATACACACGCACACGATAGACTATAACGTGGAAGTTATCATAGACTCCAAGCTTTCCTGGAATCAACATCTAGACAGGACATAGATCGGTAGCCACATTGGCAACCTGCAGGCGATTATATGGTAAAACATGGGGGCTTGGGCCTAGGGTTTTGCACTGGCTTTACACTAGCGTTGTAAGACCCGCCATTACGTACGCTTCTTTAGTCTGGTGGTCAGAGACTACAGCGGTGAATAAGTTGAACCGGATACAAGGACTGGCGTGCTTAGGAATTACAAGTGCTATGAAAAGCACCCCCACGGCGGCCTTGGAGACCTTACTAAGCCTCCCCCACTTAGCATAGTGATCCACGGAGAGGCCAGAATGGGGACATATAGGCTAGAAAACTCAAACAACCCGAATCTCTACGGAGTTAGATCGGGAGGAGTTTTGAGGATAATTAACACTGTAGAAGATCATCTACTGAATATGAGATCAAACTACATGATACCAAAAATTACCTTCAACAAGCCCTTCAATATTACCGTTGGGGATAGGAGGGATTGGTCTACAGGAGTTCCTGGCATACTACGTAAGGTGTTAACCTGGTCTACTGACGGGTCTAGGACAAACACAGGAGCTGGAGCTGGAATATACGGTGAAAAATCTATAAGCCTTTCCCTTAGGCAACACTCTACTGTATTCCAGTCAGAAATTCTAGCTATACTTGAATATGTACACGAGAATGTAAATCGACCACATGTTAATCAGCAAATCTCCATTGCATCAGACAGTCAGGTGGCACTTAGACCACTAGCCTCGAACAAAATGTCATCCCGACTGGTATGGGACTGCCACGAAAAGCTGAAAATTCTGGGTGAGCAGAACAAGAGTTAAATTACTCTGGGTGCCAGGACGCTCCAGGATTGATGGAAATGAAAAAGTTGATGAACTTGCTAGACGAGGAACAGGGGGGCATTTCCAAAACCACAGCCAGAAGGGCAGTTAAAGACTGGTTCAAGAGTAAACATAGAAACCGCTGGAGGATCATTCCAGGAAATTAACACGGTAAAACACTCATTAAAGGTCCGTGTGCAAAACAAACTGAACAACTGCTCACAAGGAACAGGACGCAGTTAAGATTATTAACAGAACTACTGACAGGACACATTCCTGTAAAGAAGTACCTGAATGCAATCGGTAAATTTAACAGCAACCTAGACTGTAGAGTATGCGGTAACGGTCATATTAAACTGCAAGGCGCCGGCCCGCAGAAGATATGGGCATCTACAAGCAAACACGAACAGACCCGGAATTCATCAGCACTCGATTAACCATAGACCTGTATCACCTGATTGGGGTACAGTGGTACTGGACTGGACATAGTGAATCATGACAGAGAGAGCACAATAAGCCCAGGAGGCTGCAGTGCCCTTTGAATTTTCAACAGACGAGCCTTGAGAGAGAGAAAAACATAGGAGTGAGACTGGCGACAGTTCGAGATATGGCGCGGTGTTCTCGGTAACAAGTTTTGCTTTTTTAAATTAAATTTTAACTATCTGCATCCAAATGTAAGTGAAAGTTTATCTAGGTAGAATTATATTTAAATAAAAAAAGCTTCCAAAACCAATCAAGTATTATCTACTATATAGGTTGCACACATGATACTACGATACTGACTGTCAGTATCGTAGTATCATGGGTTGCACATACATAGTAATTTATGCTAGTACAAATATGAATCAAATTTAAAGGTAATAATATTCGTGTATAATAAGGGTAATCTCAAAGGTTTTACAACTAATAGTGTTCTTCAAGTTTCTAATCGTAAGAACAGCTTTAATTTTATCTAAATTTATCTAAAGTCTCCACCGTCCTCTGTTTTCAAAATGTGTTTTTTTGAAGATGAAATTCATTTTATGTTTTATAAAATAGACGATCCTCCGAGTGTAATTTCCGTTTAGAAATCTCAGAGATGTTTTTGGTTTCAGGAATTTAAAAAATGACAAAAGAAAATATTGTCTTGCCAGCAAAACGATAACGTCATTTTCGAAGGCCTTATATTACTCATGCAATAATTGACAAGTCCAATATTGGTGTTATTTACTGTTATCATTTCGTAATAAATTAAAAGTTCAAAAACACAGAGTACGTCAATATTCACCCTCACATGCACAGTTGTTAAACTTATGGGCGTAGCTGTTTAGACGTACGGGAATAAAATACATTAATCTCAATTTCGTTATTAAAATTCCGTGTGTTTATACAACTGCAGAGAAAGTGCAAATTGTGAAGCGGTACTTCGGGGGCGGCCATTCCACTGATGACACAATAAATATATTTACTGTGCCATGTCAAGACAGACCAATCCCCTCAGCTAGCATAATTTCATAAATTATTAAAAAATTTGAGAATTTCGGATGTGTCGTGAATTATTGTAAAAAATGCTGTCAACCCGAACCCCGTCATCAACAAATGAGCGAAGAACGTGAAATTCGCGAAAATAATGTCTGTGCACTTGTTGAAACTAGTGAACCTTGTTCTAGCAGGCAAATTGCTGATGAAGTTGACATGAAGGAAAGAACTGTAAAAAATATTTTGAAAAGAAATGAGTACAGTTGTTTTAAAGTTCAAACAACGCAAGAAATATTTCCCGATGACAATTTCAAACGGATGGAATTTTGTGAAATGATAAATAAAGTGAATGAGAATGAAAACTTCTCAAAGAATATATTGTTTACAAATGTATCATCCTTTTCATTACATAGGAAACACAATCCATCCGTAGTACGATATTGGTCTCAAAAAAATAAACATTTGAGTGTTGCTGTGCGAACTCAGTATCCTCAAAAGTTAAACGTTTGGACGGGAATTTTAGACAATCATATTATAGACCCACTGCTAACCGATGGCAATTTAAATGGCAATAAATATTTAGCGCGTTTACAAAACCAAATAATTCCTGCAGTTCAAAATCTTCCTGTCAACTTTGACGACATTTGGTTTCAACAAGACGGCTACCCAAGTCACAATACCTTAACTCTTATTAATTTTCTGGAAAGAACATTTCCCAATCGTTTAATAGCTACGAGGGGAATGATAAAATGGCCCCCCAGGTCACTTGATCTGGCACCCCATGATTTCTTTCTGTGGGGCTTTTTAAAGGAAACCGCGTACAAACTTGCGTTTGAACGAACCAATAATTTAGTTGAATTATGGGAAAAACTTATCCAACTTTGTGCAAGCATTACTCCAAATCAACTCTCCATGAGAGGTTCATTGTATAATCGGTTTGGCTATTGTTTGGCACAAGAAGGTGGTTTGCTTGAATCCTTACTTCATTAATTTATTGTTCGATAATTATTAGTTGATTTTAGTTTCTGAGGGTTATTTAATTTTATTTTAATGTTCTATTTTCATTTCGGTTTTAATAAGAATTATTATTTTATTCCCATAGCATTTACGGGTAAAAAAGAAACTGCAGAAATGCTTTCAATAGAAGAAATTATTTGTCAAAAATGTGACAAATAACTTCTTCGCTTTTGACGAAGAGATATTTTCTCGTTTCGTATATAAATTATTACCTACGTCCGCATCCATCCTTAGTTCATGCTGTACTAAATTCAATTCATTGTGTGCCTCTGCTTTCACGATTTATTGAACTAGCGGGGTGTGGTCAATTACATCGCTATTCCTATACCCTAAACTGCATTTTCCGAATGTACATATAGTAGATAACCCTTGATCGATTTTGAATGTCTGTTCATTTAAATATAACCCACCCTGACAAAATGTTTAAACCTCACGTTTACACCCCTTACAATTCTTGTAAAGTTGTAAATTAGTTTTTTTGGTTCACTGTTTGACAATGACTTTGTAAGTTGCAACTGCAGTCGCGGATTTTTGTGAATAAATAGTGGTAGAAAATATAGTAGTGTGTTTTATTTATTTATGCAAAATATTTTAGGTATTATTAAAACAGAACTTTTCTCGGACAGCGACATTTTTTCATACATTTTTTTTTTATTTTCAAAATTTCGAAATTGTTATCAAAAACGTGACTTCATGTTCATTCGGTTGATCAAAATCTATTTAAAAAGGTATTTTCTATATACCTTGGCAGATTCTTAAAGTAGTAAGTAGTAAGTTAATAAAATTAAAATGATTTCTTAGTCTTTTAATTTATGTAAATTTTGTTCATCTAAGCAAACCGCGCTTCCTCCAATACCTCCACTTTACTTATTTTTTATGGAAAATCCGTGGCATTAGGCGAAACTCTTGTACATACATTTTTTATGTGAAGTGTATGCTCTTTCTAAAAAGATGCTTCATTTTCTCCTACCTCGACTCATTTTCGAGTTTTTGGGGAAATACCGGAAACACAAAGTTCTTGTGTTATTGCTTACCATTCAAGGCACTCGTTTAAAAAAATTCATCCGCCTCCGATTTGTTTAGAGGTAAATAAATATCTCTAATGACTGGACTATCAAGTCAACGTCCCGTGACAATTTAGATAGTATAGTTTGGAACTTTAAAAACATTGACTTTTATCTGCTCGCAGATAAATCATTGGATCCTGCGGGTCAAAATGTCAATCCTTGGCACTAGTTTTACGTCAGGAGAGCATTTATAATATTTAATCATTCGCCAATAATATGTAGGCAAATATCGCTGGTTGAAATTATCACTTAAACGAGTGCCTATAGAAATAGCGATGACTAAAAATTTACGTAATTTTGTACGCAGGAAAGTTTTGACATCGATCTTTAATTATGTGTCGTTCGTCAATAATTTTAGTTCTGATAATTAATAATAATTTTATGCAATTTTTCATACCAATACGAGTCAAATCACTTTTGTTATAATATAAAATTTTCGATAAAAATGTACTTTTACAACTTTATGAAGCACCTCAGAAGATGTTTTGACCACTTAACACACCCTCCCCCACTCCCTAACCCCTAAATAAACTATATGGCCTTTAAATACATATTTTGAATGCCATGAGGTAGAAACCTGTCAACCAATCAAGTATTACCCATTTAAAACAACTTCCAATAGATTGGACCCCCCAGAAGTAGATCAGGCCCAATAAAGTGACCATTACGTAGGTGTCTCATAGCGAAAAATGGGCCTTTTCGCTATATATTTTTGATTTACACTACATAGACTACTGGTACCTAAGAGCAAACTATCTGAAATTGATGAGCAATCAATGACGAACGTCATCCAACCGTTTTAGACCTCCTGAAGTTCAACTGGACCCAATGCGAGAGCATTAAAAAGGGCGCTTTTTTGAAAAATGGCAAATTTCGCTCCAAATTTTGATTAATCCACTCTTTAGGAGCCCATATCTGAGGGAAAATAATTACGCATTTAAGTTCAAAGATTTCGAAATAACTTCCAACAGGTTTGGACCCCCCACAAACTGACCTAGCCCAATATGTGACCATTAGACATAGCGTCTCATTGTGGTATGTGGACGCTTTCGCTCCAGGTTTCGGGTATTTATCTCCCCAAGAGCTAAATATACGGAGTAAAATGGTTGAGTAGTCAACTTCTGATTACTATTAACCATTTACAAGCAATTAGGATCCCGCTAAAGTCGACCAGACCCAGTATGCGACCATTGTATGAGGTATCTCATGCGGTATGTAGATGCTTTCGCTCCATATTTCGGACGTTTCTCTCCATAGCAGCTACATACATGTGGCAAAATGGTTGAAAATTCAATTTCTGATTACTATCAATCATTTCCAATCAATTAGGATCCCCCTAAAGTCGGCCAGGCTCAGTATTCGTCCATTATGGATGATCAAGAAACTATTCAGACTACCGTGGTTACCTTTTATGTTTAGAAGCAAAATATTGTAAATATTTTACACTGTGGTGTAAAATTCATTCTAAGTTTAATGGCGCACCAAAGCCAGTGGTCAATTTAGACTCTGCACGCTACCACTTTTTCACCAAATCTTCAAAGAAAAACACTGCAGTAAATCTAGCGTCAATACCACCTACAACTGATGCTGCTTTACAGCATTTTGAAAGAGTTTACTGCCAAGTTCAAATATAGCTAGGAAATGAAATGCAGCCAAAATGTTGGGGGTGGAAATATTTGACCAATTCTTTGATTCCAATCAAGGCTGAGAAACCACTAGCTCCAAAAAAATTGCTGCCAATCATTTTCTGCAGTTGTAAGAGCGAATGTAAGAGCGGCAGTTGCCTAAAAGCCCTGCTCAGCAGCTTGCACAGGGTGCAGCGGTTAAACATGTTCAAACGTTGATCCATCCAATTCAATTTTGTCGCATTTTTAAGTTAATACAAAAAAGAAGAAAATTTATGAAAATCAAGTATTTTACGAAATGTGTTTTCAATTTTCCTAATTCTCAGGGTAAAAGCAGGTGGGAAATCTGAAGGTAAGCCCAACCTGCCGAGTGGAACTGTAGTTAAAGTGGAAAGTACAACGTTGTATCCTCCGCAATGGGTGCAGTGTGATTTGCGATATTTGGATATGACAGTTTTAGGAAAATTTGCTGTTATCATGGCCGACCCACCATGGGACATTCATATGGAACTACTTTATGGGACGATGTCTGATGATGAAATGAGACAACTAGGTATTCCCCAACTACAAGACCATAATCTTATCAATATCTATTAGATACAAGTTACATTTTTTTGTTCAATCTGGGACATTCCCAATATGGCTGACTGTTATATTCTTCGACGGCTGGAAATAAAATAGCGGCTGTATGTATAAACCGCATAAGCTGTCAATAATTCTACTTCAAACATGTTTTGTCTATTGCCTATTACATTACCAATTGCTCTTTAAGTATATCGATTTATTCTTGTAAAAGTATATTTTAAGCCTCATTGGTCTTAATATGTTTTTTAAAACTTGTAGGCTTATCTTAAAACCAATTTTAAACCATTTGAGCACGTAACACAACCGCTTTAAAACCTATAGAATTCATGGAGAAATTTTCACTACAAATTGCCATTATTATAAATTCGCCCACAGGCATGTCATGCACAAATAAAATGCCGACGAATATGTATATGTATATATCTTGTCACAGTTTTAAAAAACTACCGATTTTAAAATATTATAGTGTGGGCAAAGGTAAACCAAATCCTTTTATGTTTAAGACTGATTTATTACAGATGTTTGTTTCATTAAAACTCTAGCAATCAGTTGGTTTTATGAAGGTTCGACCTGAAACTTATTAGATTTACACCCCAGCATTAATATAACCACCTCACATTGATTTCATAAAGCAATGATAAAACCACAACATTTGCTTAATCGCTATAAAAACTTGATCTTCCTAACGTGAACTTAACAGCTATAATGTTTTAACGAAGGCTTGACAAATACCTTGATAAGTCAATCATAAGCCAATAAAGACTAAAAGAAAATTTATTTTTAATGTAAGTTTTGAAGGCCTTTTAAAAACTTTCTTTAAGACAAAACTATCTTTAAGTGCATTCGGCATTTAATAAATTTGGCATAAATCAGTAGTTTACAAGGTGGCCATTATAAAACACTGATAAAACCTAAATAAATCTAAAAAGCATTTAAATTGTTACTTGGGATATTAAGTTCGACTCTGTCGTGGGTAGGGTTTACATGACTGCTGTAAATCGTTACATCCTAAAATATTTTCGGTAGGAGAGAGTCGGGTGATATCAAAATAATTTGAAATTTTAATTCAAACAGGTCTGTTTCCATTAATTTCTTATTTTAATCATGCCAGAACATACTTTACATGAGAACAATGTTGTTCTATGCATTAAGTATTACATTATATTTATGATTTACCATTTTCTACAAAAATAAGACATGCCCGATCTGCCACCTATACGTAAGCGGCAAAATTTTGAGGTTTTTTATGTGCCTTAAATATATGTAGTGAAGTATACCGATAAAATTCTAAGCAACATAAATTCGAAGGCGTTGGATATCGAATCTAGTAAAATTTACTTTGTTTTTGTACTGCAGTATATACACAAACAAAAAAAAACATTTGTGAAAGCTTCTAGTTTTGTTTATTAACCTTTTCAATCAATATTGTTTGTGTATTGTAGATGAACTAGAATGTCTCTAGAAATTATACCAATAAGATATATTTCTTTAATAATAACTTCTGCATCATCCTCCTTATGAGTATTAAAAAGGCTACTAAACAAAAACAACAGTAACAATCTTGAACTCTTTCCGCTAGGAATAATCCAGGCGGATAAACAATGTAACACCATTTTAAAATGCTGATCTCATTTTGCCGCACAAAAAAAGAAGATACAGGAAAGGTCAGAGCCCGTTTTGTTTGGTATGTAAACATACTTTAATCCAATAGCCACCGGGCGGTGTACACTCTACGACGAATAGGCCATTTCTTTCTTCATAAATATAGAAATGACATCAGGGACACGGTAATAGCCACTATATACGCTATTCAATGCTTTATAAAAATATCTCCGTGTACCGAAAGCTTGTTATTTATGAGGTATAGGATGCTAGAGTATGGTTGACGATGTAAATAAGTAATAAAAATATACAGAGTGTTCTGTGTGTATCGAAACAGCTCACTGTTTTACGTTGTAACTTTGTAGGTAATATTTAGTTTTTTCAAACCTGCTGGGTGTTGTTTTAAATAATTATTTAACACTATTACGAGTTTTTGGGGATTATATGGGTATCTCATCCTCGGCCCCTTCCAAGTAACAAGTATTGTAGTTTTAGAATAATCTATGCTATCCTAAAGACTACTTATAAACGTAAATAGTTTGGAAGAGTTCTATGGAGCCGATTTAAAACCTTTATAAGAGTACAGTGGCCCATCTAGAGAAGGGCCTACATGCCTCTTTTTAAAACTTTCAAGTTTTAATGAATTATGTAATGCTTTACTCAGAGAGTATCTGGAGAGTATTATAAAACTATACTTGATGTAGGATAGGCACTAGGTATATTAAAACTTAAAGGACACACACACACATGCTTTGAGCGGACTTTTTGTATATAATGAAGTAAAAATAAATGCAAATAAATCTATTCTGCATGCACTATGGGCCGCTATAGTTATACAAGTTATAAAATGGACAATTGGCGACTACTAAGAACAGTTCAGAAAAACAGTTAAAGATGGGCTACTTGTAATGAATTGCTAAAAGGCTAAGTTTACCGTAACACATGTATTAGCTAGTTCTTAAAAATTCGTGAGCTCCCTAAATACACAATTTAAAAAAATATATAAATAATTATTTTTTTTTGTGACTTAAAAAGTAAAGAGAACTTTAGCAACTGCCCAAGTATACCGGGTGTTAGAAAAGTATGGGAACGGTGAAAAATCTCGAACAGTTTCGCTGCAATCGCAAAAAATGTTACAACTCGTAGAAATTTCACAAAACAATTACTATTATTAACACTTAAAAAAAAAACATTCATAAAAATCAAGATATCACAGATATTGTTTTTTAAACTGAATGTTTTTTTGTCAACACGAGTAGCTGTATTTACAAACTTATGGAGACTTCAGGTTTATTTCAATTTTTTGCGATTGCAGCGACACCTTTAAGAATCGAAAAAAATGTCCGATATAAAATTCACGTATTTTTGGCTGTACAATCCGAATCCGCTATAAAAAATAGGGATTTTCATTACAAATTTCAAAGTTGTCCCCCGCCCCACCCACTGGGTTGGGGGTGGGAGAGTCGAATCCAATGTCATTGGATAGATTTCGTAAAAATAACAAATACGTGTTTTTCAGTTTTTGAATTGGACTTTTTTTATGGGCACAAGACGCTACTCTTGAAACAGTCATGCATTCTTTTCATTTTTTGCGATTACAGCGACACCGTGCAAGAATCGAAAAAAATGTCCTGAATAAAACTTACATATTTTTTGCCGTAGAATCCGATTCCGCAATAAAAAAATAGGGGTTTCCATTTGAAATTTTAAAGTTGCCCCTCGCCCCACCCCCTGGTTGGTGGGTGGGGAGGTCATTTTTGGTATGAGTAGATAGTTTTTTGAAAACTTTTTGACACAGATTTTTTTATTTTTCGATTTGATGCAAACTGTTCGAGATTTTTCACCGTTCCCATACTTTTCTAACACCCGGTATCTATATATATAGTATATGTAAATTGTTTTTATAAAACATTTCTATTAGATACAAATTACATTTTGTTGTTCAATCTGGGACATTCCCAATATGGCTGTCCGTTATAATCCTCGACGGCTGGAAATAAAATGGCGGCTGTAAACCTTATAAGCTGTGAATAATTCTACTTCAAACATGCTTTGTCTTAAAATGCTTATTACATTACCAATTGCTGCTTAAGTATGTCGCTTTATTCTCGTAAAAGTATATTTTAAGCCTCATTGGTCTTAATATATATTTTTAAACTTGTAGGCTTATCTTAAAACTAATTTTAAACCATTTGAGCACATAACACAACCGTTTTAAAACCTACAGAATTTATGGTGCTCTGATAATATAACCTAAAAAGTCAGTTTGCCAAGACGCTATTTGGTATATGTCCACTAAATGCTCGCCTCTCCCGTTTTGTATCAAGTGTCTTGGTTTTACTAGTGATATTTTAATTCATCATCGATCACTGCTCCACATACACAAGCAAAATGTCGACGAATATGTGTATAGCTTAACACCGTTTTAAAACTACCTACTTTAAAACATTATAGTCTGGGCAAAGGCAAACCAAATCCTTTTATGTTTAAGACTGCTTTATTACAGATGTTTGTTTGCTTCATTAAAACTTTAGCAAGCAGTTGGTTTTATGAAGGTTCGACCTGAAACTTAGTGATTTCAAAGCATATTAGATTTATAGCCCAGCATTAACAATCGTCTCAAATTAATTTCATAAGGCAATAAACAACATTTGCTAATACTTGATCCTCCTAACTTGAACTAATACTTGATCCTCCTAACTTGAACTTAATAGCTATAAAGTTTTATTGAAGGCTTGACGAATACTTTTGATCAGTCAATCATAAGCAAATAGAGACTAAAAGAGAATTTAGTTTCAATGTAAGTTCTTGAAGGCCTTTCTTTAAGACAAAACTATCTTTAAGTGTATTTGGTATTCAATAAATCTGACATAAATCAGTGGCCATTATAAAACCCTGATAAAACCTAAATGAATCTAAAAAGCATTTAAATTGCTACTTTGCTATTGCAAAAATATTAAAAATAAAATAAAAATTATTGTTAAGCGTTACGCGCTCCCTAGGCGCTGGAGGCTGAAAGCTCATGAGTACAAGCCGAAATTAGGTAGCAATGGTGACAGGAAACTGCATATCTGTAATGTATTAGGGCACTAGTGTAAGGTGACTTGTGGACTAGACTAGACTAGAAAGTTGTAGAATATGTTTCAAGACTACTAGAAATGCATGGAAGTAGATGGAATATTTCTAGATGCCTTTTTTAGAGTATATAAGCCAATGTAAACACGCGGAAAGGAAATTTTTAACGAATTAAAGTTAGAGAATCCGAAGTGATATAAAGTGAACAGTATAGTGTAAATATTAAGTAATAAACATTGTTAAAGGTTATTTCAGTCAGTAAAAGTGTATTTTAGGCAATAAAAATATTGTGAAGTGTGTTAGTATTTATCTTGCTATAATTTTTGAACCCACGGATTCTAAAGGGTGGCTTCCTAGGGGTGTATTTTTTCGTTTAACTCGCTTTAACTCAAAAAAGGGAACAATTGGTCTCACTTTTTTACAAAGCACAAAATTACTACATAAAACCTGAAACGGGCTTTCACATGGGTGTCACTCGTAAGCGAGGCAAGGCTCCGTCTTCCTTATCAGATTATATGCCGTTAGTACGTCTGAAGAAGAAGGAAATTGGTGATGAGGAGTTTCCAAAAAAGCAACATATCTCCCGCACCATTACGTATTGTATAGTGCAAGACGGATGTGGCGACACAAGGTGATAAAACATTACTATTATTTCATCATGCCTTTGTTTTTATATTATTTATGAATATTGCATTAGGTGCTCACTATATAATGTTACATTTTTAAGAACCATCTTAACATCACAGACAGAGAACATCTTATCGTCAGATATTTACATTATATTATGACTACGTAAAGGCCGTCCCTGGAATTTATCGCAGCATAATCTGAGTACGAGTTGAGTAGTTGAGTAATCTGCTGTATCTACTTCATCGGTGACAAATGGCAACCAATGAGAAGGCTTGGAACATTTACACCACGAGTAGAGTGCGAAAACGATATAATATGAGAAAATAAAAAAATCGAGTGTTGCATTTTTGTATATCATAATGTAAAATTTTAGAACAAATGCGGGATGACCGGACAATTAGTCCAGAATAAAATCCACACAAATATTTGGAGCAATACGCGTACTAATGTACTATTTAAATAAATAAAACAAACTAATTTTTAAAACAATGGTTTTACTTTAAAACTGACTAGCACTAAAAAGTAGAAATAATGTTTCATTCAGTGAATAAGTTACAGAACGACGATGAAAAAGAAAGCCATTGGACCCTCATAAGATATAACATATTACCTTTATCAACAATCAGCATTGCGATTAGTATGTTGTAATATAACAGCAACAGCAATACTTAATGGACGCCTAATGGTTTTCTTTTTCATCATTTTGTAATTTAAGCACTGAATAAAAATTATTTTCTACTTTTTAGTGCAATTCATTTTTAAAAGAAAACCATTGTTTAAAAATTATTTTTTTATTTATTCGCTTTTAGTTTCCCGTCTGCCTCATTATTTTATTCAAACGCCATCATTTCGTTTACTCTTGTAAGGTAATCCGCCATTTTGTGTCGGCCGCCATATTGGATTTGGAACGTCACACAGCTTATTGTATTCTACTTGTCATACCCTTTCATTTGATACCCATGCTGAGGAGGTTGTAAAAAAATAGACGATCCGCCATTTTGTTACGTCCGCCATATTGGATGTAGAACGTCACACAGCTTATTGTATTCTACTTGTCATATCCTTTCATTTGATATCCATGCCAAGGGGGTTGTAAAAAATAGGTGTTGGCCGCCATATTGGATTTAGAATGACGCCATACAGCTTATTGTATTCTACTTCATATACCCTTTCATTTGATACCTATGTCGAGGTGGTTGTCAAGAAAAAGGTAATCCGCCATTTTGTGGTGGCCACCATATTGGATATACCATAATATACTATATGTACATGTACATAATTGTATATCATGTGGTTAAATAAATGCTATCTATCTATCTATCTATCTATATTGTCTTCAGAACCAAAGTTGTGTGCAAAATTTCAGCATGATTGGATATCGGGAAGTGGTAAAAAAATCACCAGATTTGAATATACATACAACATTTCGAGCTAAAGAAAACCATTGAAAAACTGTATCTTCGGGTTCATATAGCAATATTCTAGATGATATATTCCTGACTAATACTATTAAAATTAATGAGAATATAGACAGATTAGGGCAAATCATTGACATCACCAACTCATCATCGATACATCAGTGTATGTAGAGCAAACGTAAACAACCTTATTTTTTCCTTTTAAACAGTAATTTGTCGTCATCAACCACACGATAGTCCGGGAGCTTAATTCGATTGAACATAAACCACAACTCTCAGAAATACTGTACGTAATGTGTATATTTTCTTTCTTGTAATCCAATGTTGACCGTGGCATGCAGCCCGCAAAGTAGTTGTTGATAAAGATATATGCTTTCTATACTTACATCTGTTAAAAAATTATTTGGGCTTTTTGTTAAAATGATAGCTTGTGTTTTTTGCCAGTAATATAAGTATCTCTTGTTTCTATGATGCAGTACATCTGAGATGTGGTAGAAACTTAATGTAAAGCGTTAAATTCCTTTACGGGTTTGTAAATCGTTAGCGATAAAGCCTTAATATCTAATGGAGCATAAAACGATGAGGTGATGAAAGAGCCACCCAGCCCCTGTACTATTGCGTTGTCCGAAGAGTCGACGTTCGATTCCAGGGTTGCGGATTCGAATGCGTAAATAATTTACGTATGACTGACATTGAGTTTGTTTATTGTTTTCTTCCACCAAATGTAAATTGTATTTTCTTGATTTAATTGTATTTAATGGTTTCATAGACTAAATATTGTGTTTGTATTCGATACGGTGGACGGGTCGACATGCAATGGGCTAATTATTGTTAATAATAATAACAATTATAATTTACCTATGGAGTTCGTAATAGTTATTTTTAAATATGACGGGCTGGGTACACGGTGAGCCTACCAAAGCAAGTCGTCTGAGGCAGAGATAAGTATAGCTCGTATTTTTCAGGCATTGGATACATTGATGATTGATACATTTAAATTTTTAAGCAAAATAAAATATAAAAATATGGTTTATGAAGGTAAATGAACTCTCTTAAAAGTTCTTAAAGCTGGATACCTTATTTCTTTAGTAATACCATAAACTAATATACGATTCAAATGTATTGACCCCACACATTGAAAACGATTGTTTTGAATCGAGAAAATTTTTTTTGTATACACGCAAATAAAAAAAATTCTTCATATAAACGAAATACTGTTACAGAAAGAGATAAAAGGTTTGGCGCAAATATGCTTATTTATTATACCGGGTGAGTCACGAATTGCGCTCGCCCCGATATTTCGTAAAATATTTGGAATAGAAAATTGAAATTTGAAGGCCTTATTACACGACTAAAATGCCATCTTTTCAATAAAAAATCAAGTTTGGTGCACATCCGGTTTGACCGGAAATGCCCACAACTTTCGATTTTTAAATGGAATACCCTATATATTTTTACATTTTTGGAATCTAGAGGAAATTTTGAATACAATACATCCATTTTGGTCACTTTTTGATAAACATTAAAAATGTTATTAAAAAATCTATTTCTGAATCCAGAGTGCTGTGGTGCCCAAAATATATTTTAGTTTGTGTGCTACGTTACTATAAAAATAAAAAGAGCAATATGATTGCATTACTTAATTCTTTAGAGGCGTTTAAAATTTTTAAATGTGATTTTTACCCACTAACTCGGTTTTTTTAAATGGGAATTTAATCGTTCACCAACATTTTTAAATACCTCATTTTCATACGAATCTAATGATACCAAAATTTTGAAATTCCGCTCAGAAATATTTGAGATTTCAGCCATAATACAATGCAACCAAGCTTTTAGAAACATGCGGCTAATAGATAATAGATTAGTGGGCTTTGGAAACTAAAATGGCACATTTCTGTGTAAATCTGGTAACCTAATAACATTGGAAAAATCATAGTAGCCATTGAATGTAATAAAACAATATCAGCTGTCAGACAGATACAAAATAAAGCGTTGCGGAAATCTCTTTGAGTAAAAATTAAAGAAAATGAATAATTTTAGTAGAAATGAAAAGGTCGATATGTTACTGATATATGGAGAGCGTCTCAAAAATTCAACTGCAGCTGCAGAACTGTATCAGCAGCGATATCCCAACAGACGTCATCCAAGCAGAGACTTGTTTGCCAGAGTGGAACAAGAATTAAGAAACGAACCCAATCAACAAGATGACCATCAAACATTTATTGTAGGTGAGGACAAAGAAATTGATGTATTAGGATTTGTGATGGTACACCCAACAACATCAACAAGGGAATTGTCAATGGAATGCGACATTAGTCAGTCTTCGGTTTGCAGTATTTTAAAGAAACATAAGTTTCGGTCTTATAAATACCAAATACACCAACATCTTCATGGAGATGATAACGACAGGAGGCTAGTATATTGCAACTGGTTCTTAAATGCAGTACAACAAAACCCAGGTTTTCCTTTTCATATTTTATATTCAGATGAAAGTAGATTTACGAACCAAGGTATGTTTAACAGAAATAATACTAGGTACTGGGCTCAAGAAAATCCGAGGTTGGTAGGGCAGGGGAATATTCAGGAAAGATTTGGGTTTAACTGTTGGCTTGGAGTACTTGGAAATTGAATAATTGGACCCATATTTTTTATGGAACACTTACTGGCGAACGATATTTATTCTTTTTACAAAACCAGACAGCAGAATTTCTTGACTTACTTCCTCTTTCCTATTTACAAAATCTGTTTTTCCAACAAGATGGTGCTCCCCCACATAATTCCCGAAGAGTGATGGAATATTTAAACAACTCACATGGTGAACGCCTTATCGCAAATCAAGGTTATATCAGGTGGCCTCCTAGGTCACCTGACTTAACACCCCTCGACTATTATGTATGGGGCACTCTCAAAAATAAAGTTTAAAAAACTTCTTCAAATACCCGTGAAGAGCTGCAAAATAAAGTTGTACGGGCTCTTAATGAATATCGCCGGCTGAATTGCGTAGAGCTATTCAAGCAACTGTACGCAGAGCCGAATTGTGTATAGAAAAAATGGTGGACATTTTGAACAATATCTGTAAATGTCAATGTATGGTTTAATTATATTAATTATTTTAAAGATACCTACTGTTACCTAGTTTAAGTTTAATTGTTCAAACGGAATTGATTTTTATTTATTTATAGGCCCGATATTTATGTTCATTTAAATGAAACTCTGAAAACCGAACTGATGTCGCATTCTATTGCAAATGTCTTTGTGGATGTAATTGTGTTTACTTCCACATACCTATGCTAAACTTAATTGTAACGTTCTTTGCGCTCACAATTATTAAATGTTTGATAGCTCAAGATTGCCTATAACTACACGAGTCTGTCTGACAGCTGATATTGTTTTATTACATTCAATGGCTACTATGATTTTTCCAATGTTATTAGGTTACCAGATTTACACAGAAATGTGCCATTTTAGTTTCCAAAGTCCACTAATCTATTATCTATTAGCCGCATGTTTCTAAAAGCTTGGTTGCATTGTATTTTGGCTGAAATCTCAAATATTTCTGAGCGGATTTTCAAAATTTTGGTATCATTAGATTCGTATGAAAATGAGGTATTTAAAAATGTTGGTGAACGATTAAATCCCCATTTAAAAAACCGAGTTAGTGGGTAAAAATCACATTTAAAAATTTTAAACGCCTCTAGAGAATTAAGTTATGCAATCATATTGCTCTTTTTATTTTTATAGTAACGTAGCACACAAACTAAAATATATTTTGGGCACCACAGCACTCTGGATTCAGAAATAGATTTTTTAATAAAATTTTTAATGTTTATTAAAAAGTGACCAAAATGGATGTATTGTATTCAAAATTTCCTCTAGATTCCAAAAATGTAAAAATATATAGGGTGTTCCATTTAAAAATCGAAAGTTGTGGGCATTTCTTGATTCAAAACAATCGTTTTTAGTGTGCTCACTTTAACCGCGAATATCTGAGAAACGGAGGAGCAGAAAAAATTGAAAAAATTATGTATTTATTATGAGTCTATTCTAAATCAATCGCTGAAATTTAAATAATGTGCATTGGACAGTTTTGAAGTTCTGCTAAGTTATATTGAAAAATGTCCTACTTTTTAAAGAAATTTTCACCATACCAGTTTTTAATCCATTATATCTTGGAAAATATGCATACTCTGTAAATAATATTTTAGACATCGATAAAGCACGGCATTTTTTGTAGAGGGAAATTTTTTCAGAATTTTTTATTCTAAAATTTTGCAATTATTCTCAAAAACGTGACGTCATGTTTATTCGGTTATTTACCAATGTATTTAAAATTTTTTTGTTTAAATAGTTAATTATATAAAATGTAAGTATTTTCAGAAAAAAGAATTAGTATATATCAAATATTAATTTAGTTATCAAGCGTAAAGGATAATATCATTCCAAGTTTGCATTAATATTTGCAGTTACGTTTGATAATTAAATTAATGTTTGATATATACCAATTATTTTTTCTGAAAATTACATTTTACATAATTAACTATTTTAACAAACATTTTTTAAATACACTGGTAAATAACCGAATAAACATGACGTCACGTTATTGAGAATAACTGCAAAGTTTCAGAATAAAAAATTATAAAAAAATTTCTTCGTACAAAAAAAGCCGTGCTTTATCGGTGTCTAAATTATTATATACGTAGTAGGCATATTTTTCAAGATATAATGGATTTAAAACTGGTATAGTCAAAATTTTCTTAAAAAGTAGGACATTTTTCAATATAACTTAGCAGAACTTCAAAACTGTCCAATGCACATTATTTAAATTTCAGCGATTGATTTAGAATAGACTCATAATAAATACATAATTTTTTCAATTTTTTCTGCTCCTCCGTTTCTCAGATATTCGCGGTTAAAGTGAGCACACTAAAAACGATTGTTTTGAATCAAGAAATGCCCACAACTTTCGATTTTTAAATGGAACACCCTATATATTTTTACATTTTTGGAATCTAGAGGAAATTTTGAATACAATACATCCATTTTGGTCACTTTTTAATAAACATTAAAAATTTTATTAAAAAATCTATTTCTGAATCCAGAGTGCTGTGGTGCCCAAAATATATTTTAGTTTGTGTGCTACGATACTATAAAAATAAAAAGAGCAATATGATTGCATAACTTAATTCTCTAGAGGCGTTTAAAATTTTTAAATGTGATTTTTACCCACTAACTCGGTTTTTTAAATGGGGATTTAATCGTTCACCAACATTTTTAAATACCTCATTTTCATACGAATCTAATGATACCAAAATTTTGAAAATCCGCTCAGAAATATTTGAGATTTCAGCCAAAATACAATGCAACCAAGCTTTTAGAAACATGCGGCTAATAGATAATAGATTAGTGGGCTTTGGAAACTAAAATGGCACATTTCTGTGTAAATCTGGTAACCTAATAACATTGGAAAAATCATAGTAGCCATTGAATGTAATAAAACAATATCAGCTGTCAGACAGACTCGTGTAGTTATAGGCAATCTTGAGCTATCAAACATTTAATAATTGTGAGCGCAAAGAACGTTACAATTAAGTTTAGCATAGGTATGTGGAAGTAAACACAATTACATCCACAAAGACATTTGCAATAGAATGCGACATCAGTTCGGTTTTCAGAGTTTCATTTAAATGAACATAAATATCGGGCCTATAAATAAATAAAAATCAATTCCGTTTGAACAATTAAACTTAAACTAGGTAACAGTAGGTATCTTTAAAATAATTAATATAATTAAACCATACATTGACATTTACAGATATTGTTCAAAATGTCCACCATTTTTTCTATACACAATTCGGCTCTGCGTACAGTTGCTTGAATAGCTCTACGCAATTCAGCCGGCGATATTCATTAAGAGCCCGTACAACTTTATTTTGCAGCTCTTCACGGGTATTTGAAGAAGTTTTTTAAACTTTATTTTTGAGAGTGCCCCATACATAATAGTCGAGGGGTGTTAAGTCAGGTGACCTAGGAGGCCACCTGATATAACCTTGATTTGCGATAAGGCGTTCACCATGCGAGTTGTTTAAATATTCCATCACTCTTCGGGAATTATGTGGGGGAGCACCATCTTGTTGGAAAAACAGATTTTGTAAATAGGAAAGAGGAAGTAAGTCAAGAAATTCTGCTGTCTGGTTTTGTAAAAAGAATAAATATCGTTCGCCAGTAAGTGTTCCATAAAAAATATGGGTCCAATTATTCAATTTCCAAGTACTCCAAGCCAACAGTTAAACCCAAATCTTTCCTGAATATTCCCCTGCCCTACCAACCTCGGATTTTCTTGAGCCCAGTACCTAGTATTATTTCTGTTAAACATACCTTGGTTCGTAAATCTACTTTCATCTGAATATAAAATATGAAAAGGAAAACCTGGGTTTTGTTGTACTGCATTTAAGAACCAGTTGCAATATACTAGCCTCCTGTCGTTATCATCTCCATGAAGATGTTGGTGTATTTGGTATTTATAAGACCGAAACTTATGTTTCTTTAAAATACTGCAAACCGAAGACTGACTAATGTCGCATTCCATTGACAATTCCCTTGTTGATGTTGTTGGGTGTACCATCACAAATCCTAATACATCAATTTCTTTGTCCTCACCTACAATAAATGTTTGATGGTCATCTTGTTGATTGGGTTCGTTTCTTAATTCTTGTTCCACTCTGGCAAACAAGTCTCTGCTGCAATTTTTTCTGCTCCTTCGTTTCTGAGATATTCGCGGTTAAAGTGCATTTGAATCGTATATTAGTTCCAGAAGTCGAAGAACAAATTTTAGATATTGTATCAGAACAGCCTGAAAGCAATGTGCGTAAAATAGCTTCTCAAGTAGGAGTATCGTATTTTTCGGTATGCAAAACATTAAAAGAACAATCACTCGTTCCATTTCATATACAGACTGTTCAGGCATTGGAACCCAAGAGTATGGTTCTCGAATGGAATTTTGTACCGGGCTTCTGAGAAAAAATGTGAGAAATGTAAGTTTTGTAAATGGAATTTTATCAACGGATGAAGCCTCATTTAATAGAAATGGTATTACAAATCATCATAATTGATTACATTTGGTCTGATGAAAATCCTAATGCAAAGAGATAATCGCATTTTCAGCGTAATTTTTCGGTTAATGTTTGGGCGGGGATTGTTGATAATCATCTAATTGGACCTGTTTTCTTTTCAAATCCTTTAAATGGAGCTGCCTATCTACAGTTCCTAGAAAATGAATTTTCTGAACAATTAGAACTTGTAAATCTAGATATTAGGCAAAACATGTGGTATTTTCAAGACGGTGCTACACCCCATTATAGCCTGCAGGCAATGCTTAGCAAGGCGTTTTCCAGGACGTCGGATAAGTCGAGGAGCAGATGCTCCAATCAGTTGGCTGGAGTCGCCTGATTTAAACCAACTTGACTTCTGTTTTTAGGGGGTCATGAAGGACAAAGTTTACTCTGTACCAACAGAGAGCGTTGAACACCTCGAATTCAGCAATCAGTCGAGGAATTTAGAAACAGTCCTGGCGTCTTTAACAATGTCAAATTGTCCCTGCTAAAAAGGGCGAGATATTGTATACAAGAAAATGGGAATCATTTTGAGCACATTCTGAAATAAAATTTTAATAATTATATATATAAAACTGAAATTAAGACCTAACTGACAAAATAAATTACTTCGATTTTTATTATTCCACTGTTTAGTTACCAGGCTTTGCAGTATTTCCAATTTTAATTGAAAATGGTTACTCAAACAAACAAAAGAACAAGATAAGAAAAAACTGGATAATTAAATTTTCTATAAAATTTAGTGTAGGTACCAAAAAAGTCATAGGCGTACCACTAAAAAAGAGGGTAGAAGAGAAGGTAGTTTACCCGTAAATCGGCTTCTTAGAAAACTTGATTTTAAAAAGTTGTTACTTCAAACTATTAATTACCTTTTGGCACACCTTTCAATGTACCGGAACTGAATAGAAATATCAATAGCCATTTGTACAATATTAAAAAAACATTTTTGTTATTTCCAACTTTAGAGGGCTGTATCTTCATAGGGGTGCGATTTTGGATAGAGGTAAATTAGGTTTAAACAACTTTTTTGGCGCACTGATTCGTGGTTAAGTGATTGACATACTTTTTAATAACACCTTGTATATGGGATAAATCATGATAATAAACTGTTCAATTAACACAAATTATGTTACTTTGGGCAACATATCTCGAGAACTTTATAGATAAAATTTGAAGGCACACTTCCTGTGGGACATAAAGAAGCATACTATAGACTCTATTTACCTATGTCCCATATACATATAAACGACGGCCTTACAAAATTATTAGGCTCTATACACAGTTTGTCTTCATCCACTGTGTATAAAACGGTGCTTAAATAAAAAATTTAGACGTAGCTGTCAATTAAACATTTCAAACAAAATTTATTGTTGTGTTATAACTATGACACAAAGCTACAATATGATTTATGTAAGCTCCAACTGTTTAATAAAATGTTTAAACGTTGTTGCGAACATCTTCATGTAAAAATTGTTATGATTACAATAATACAATGAAACGACTCCCACGCGTCTAGTCAAGGAAGCCAGAGGCGTAGGTGTTTGAACTGTGTCTTCGTCTAGAAAAATAACCATAGATTTCTTTTTGGAATAATTTGAAATGCCAACATAAGTTCATCAGGTTACTATTCTTCCTCTCATGGAAATGAGAGGAAGAATAGTAACAAGTAATTTTGTTGAGAATTGCATATTGACCTGTTTAGATGTGTATACTAACTATCGATCGATCTTAGTTATTTATTTATTTGCGCGTCTAAGCCCAAAATAAAATTTAAAATATTGCTTACAAACACATAAGAAATATAGTAATTCAAATATTTAAGATATATTTAGATAAAACAAATATATCTGTATACGTGTATATGACATACAAACAAACAAAAATAACATTAGAAATGGTAAGCTCAACTTTAAGTGTTATAAAAGGATATTTTGTTAATTTCAGCGAGATGGTTGATAATTTGATGAAAAAATCAAGATAATTGCTACAATTATTTGCTAGGCTGGAGGACCTAACAATAAACGAATTGAATCGGTAATTAATTCTATGAGCTGGTTCGTAAAACGTATTCGCTGAGCGGGTAGTTCTGGAAGAGAATCTCTGTTACGACAGAAGTAAACACTATGAGATTTGCTTGCGTTAAGTTCCATACCATTACGGTGACTCCAAGTAATAAAATCATTCAAATCTGTTTCTAATTTCTTGCAATCTTCAGTGGTGGTTGTTTTAGAAAGCAATTTAAGATCGTCAGCGAATAGAGGGAAACTACTATTAGACACCCATGAACGTCATTGATAAAATATTAAAGAACGAGGGACTCAAATGAGAGCTTTGCGGTACACCTAACGTTACCTGAATTTCTTTTATACAAAAGCTTAGTTTAAAAAATATCGTCTATAGTTTAATACATAATTTTATTAAAAATTGTTATTTTGAATATATGGCAGAGTACTTTAATTAAAATACCTCTCCGGAATATCATCAGTGAGTCTATTACACAAACCTCTACAAAATATTGACATAATGATGATTAGTCGATGAGTTTTCTACGATTCATTTTTAAGATATGTGAAAGTTTATGAAACGACTCATTCATTTTAACTTGGATGAAAAAATAGCTCAATATTGCAAATGAATTATTATTTGTTTGCTTATAATTGTATTGAAACACATTCTTTATAGGATTATAGAATGTGTTTCAATACAATTATAAGCAAACAAATAATAATTTATTTTTAAATATGCATAGAGTATATAGGCTCCAATACTGGTTAGCTAATAGATAGGTGAGGTTGTTTTTTATCAGTCAATGTCAAATATAATTATTTTACACTTATTCGTAGAAATTGTCTTGGTTTTGCATGAAACATCTTTATGAATGGCTTTATGTCTTTCTGGTGAGCTCCAGAATAAGGGCGAAAAACGTTTCAAAGACTAAGCATTTCCAAGAAACAGAATGATAGATTTCATGAAAATGAATCCATTATAATGCAATTTTTTTTAAGACAAGGTAGGTAAATAAATTTATTTTAGGCCTTTGTTCTCATTTTTAACTGAATCTTCATGATCGTAGGGGGTTATGTAGACACTAGTTTAATCTGCATGGCCGTAGGGGACTGTGTGGATGCTAGTGTTAGAATGAGAATTGTCAAATAATTAGACAAATTCATTTTAGGATTTAAATTTGCTAGCATAACCAGAATTCAGGTTATCGAAATAATGCAAAGATTTCATTAATATTTTTCCACAAAATTTTTCTTTTAGTTATAGATAGTTATTTTTTCTGCTGTTTGCAAAATCCTATAAAGAATGTGTTTCAATACAATTATAAGCAAACAAATAATAATTCATTTTTAAATCAGAGTAATGAAACATATTCTTTATGGGATTTTGCAAACAGCAGAAAAAACTATGTATGAGAACCATGTGTAAAAATATTAATGAAATGTTTGCGTTCTTTCGATAACCTGAATTCTGGTTATGCTAGAAAATTAAGTTCCTAAAATGAATTGGTCTAATTTCTTATTTGAAAATTCTCATAGATAGTTTTCTCTGCTGTTTGCAGAATCCTGTAAAGAATATGGTTCATTACAATTTTAAGCAAACAAATAATAATTCATTTTTAAATCAGAGTCTAAGAAGATATTTGTTCAAAAGCAAAAGAATTTTCAAAATTTGGGTTTCTCGCCATTTTTCTTCAATGTCTCTC
The DNA here is from genome assembly GCA_963583905.1 of Stenurella melanura. Classification (NCBI taxonomy): domain Eukaryota; kingdom Metazoa; phylum Arthropoda; class Insecta; order Coleoptera; family Cerambycidae; genus Stenurella; species Stenurella melanura. The sequence goes on from OY757317.1 coordinate 104,571,978, forward strand.
TGGTTGTATCAAATATAAGGTGGTCCAGTGTTGCCAAATAAAATATTTAAAATATTTAAATTATTTAAAACCATTTTTCATGCATTTCTTTACGTTTTCTTAGAGAAATACATTTTTCTCATCAAGATTTTGTTGCAAAATAAAACTAAGTACCCATGCATCAAATGTACCGGGTTATTCATTATATTTGGACCCCCCTTTGGGTTATTATTGGAGATAAAGAAATCGTATAAAAGTTGTAGGTTAAAAGTGAATTATCATGTGTTTGCTTATAATTGTATTGAAGCATATTCTTAATAGGACTTTGCAAACAACAGACAACATAACTATCTATGAGAACTAAAATAAAAACTATGTGTAAAAATATTAATGAAATTTTTGCATTCTTTCGATAACCTGAATAACCTGTCTGCAAAATCCTATTAATATGTTTCAAAGTTGTAGGGTTGTATATATATTTTTTTAAATGCAATTAAAAAAAACAAATGCTTGCATATGTCACGTGGTACAACAATGAAGGTTGTTTTTTTTTATGAAAAACCCTGTATATTTGTATATATTCGTTTAGATCTTTTTTCTCTGATTTCAAATAGAATGATAGGTCTAGCAGTAATATTTCTTGACGTTTGCTATTGCAAGACAATTCTTTACAAATTTTAAGTTAACTCTATATGATACAATTTGGCACATTTAAGAAAAATTGAGTAATCGATCATCAATGGAAGAATCTACTGAGTACTGCTAACCCTTCAAATCTGCAAAATGATTTTATACTTCAGATGTTATCGAAACTTTTCAAAACAATTCCCCAAAAAAGCGCCACTATATAGAGAGTATATAATTTACAAAATATGTTATTATAAAGAAGTAAAATCTCAAGGATAAAACGTCGTTATAAAAAATATTCAATTAAGTTCTCAGCACGTGGTAAATTAAATGGAAATTAAAATGGGTAGGTATAAACAAGTGAAATACGTCAGATGGATTGCTCATAGAAAATTATGGTTCTTCTGAGAAGAAAATTCCGGTGCTAATATTTCCAGCTATTGTCCCCCTTTCAGAGGCGCTACTGCAGAAAACAATATTGCATACTGTGATTGCGTTGGAATGCGGTAAAACAACTAGGCATTATATTGAATACTTCCTAGAAAAAATATTCACACTAAATCGAAACCCAATTTATGTCATTAAAACGACAAATATAACTAATTCAGGCGGACTCGGGCTATCTAATTACAATAATTTTGGAATTTGATCGTAAAGCATGACTAGTAAGTTTGATTAAATTATGCAGAGGTATGATTAATACTTTTAAATAACCTTAGAAAAGCTCTTCGAATGTCTAAAATTGGTTCTCTTTATTTGTTGAGTTGTCTTTACGACTTCCTTAAAAGTTAATAGGTATATGTTCTTAACATTAATTATTTTGAACCATGATAAATTATAATTGACAAATTTAGAGATGCGGAACAAAAATTATTCATAATATAATGAATATGTGAACCTAAATGCTTGTGAAACTTGAGTAGGAGGCAATAACTGTTACGTTTCCTTATCAGGAAATTCTTTTTTTTATAGGTTAAAGTGCTGAATCTTGCTGTACTCAAGCTTAAGCCCATGTATGCGGCCATGGTATCACATAATCTCATTATTGAATTAAATCCCCCAACTAGCTATATTACCCTTTCAACTGAATTGTATCTGTATTTTTTACTTGTGGAAAAATAACTTTCTGCGACAATTTGCCGTTATATAATTGGCCTAACAATGTTCTTACAACACAATTATAAAGCGATTTTATAAAGGCTCTATTATCCCCTTGTAAAGGTTCCCGATATACCTCATACATAGTTTCAAGTAGTTATGTGAATATTTTTATTTGAGCTGTGATAAAACTCATCGGTTGTTTCTTTAATGTCATTTTACTAGGTACTAAACGTTCTTACAACTAATTATAAAACAGTTAGGCTTATACAGATAACAGTTCTTGATAAGTACCTACTCTTGTACAGAAACTTTATAAAGGTGTTTTAACGGAATTCAGTGCACGCATAAAGAGTTGTCATACAACCGATAGTTCGTCGTTGCAGTTTTCACCTGCAATGGGCTTGTTCCATGATATTCTTTTTATATGGTTTTTATGCTTTTTCATATAGTACTCGATATTCTCATTATGCACTTAAAATTTCGTATTATTAACTTTTTCCGTTCTCGAGATATAAGGAGTTGAAGTTAGTAATAGTTGCAAAAACCGAGCGCTCATTTGTGACGTCACTATACGCAAGTGACGTAAGATAAGTGGCTTTCTGGGACCTTTCAAATTTAACCTGAAGGGTCGAAAAACGTGGAATTTTCGAACGCTGGTAACTAAGTAAATACGTCGAGTGGATGTTCATTTTATGTATCTACGGAAAGAAGAAGGTCGGCGATGAATCCTAATCGTAAATTGCAGGGTCAAAATCGAAATTTCATCCCGACAGGAGCGAGAGAAAATTGTAATTTTTTGACATTTCACAAAAATGTACTCCCCTACTGTCAAGAAGTAACCAAAACAAACAATACTTCGAAAACGCTTATAATTATAACAACAAAGGAGCATCAAGTCTATTGAGATCGCCGAGTCTATGCGTATAGTGACGTAGCGCCTGGCCACGCCCCATTTTCGCGAGGTGGAGATTTGTAATGGTTTTTAAGATACTAAACGTGCGAATAAGATTTTGATTTTTTGCAGAACCACTATTTTATACTTGCACTTTCGATTTATGAAATAAAAAAAAAAAGCCGAACAAGCCCATTTTACTTTTTTTTTAACTTACCGGCATATTTGAAGATACTGGACTGTATAAACATACCTGGAACAAAATCACATAACATTAAGAGAACATATTGACGATTATATTTTATTAAAAATATACTTCAATAAGGCAGACTGCTTGAAACGACCAATTTTTTTTAAAGTAATCTCAAAACAATACCTTACAAGGCCTAACTGCCCAAATTGAAGCAAACTGGCTAAAAACCTTAATTTTCATTTAGTATATAAGAGATAAAGCACTCGTTACTAATTTTTTGAAAATTGATTTTTTCGGTCTCTAAGCACAAAAATTAATGCAATTGGACCCGAAAATTATTAACAATTTCTTATAAGGCCATTGTCACTTATTAGTTATAGAATTGCTCTATAACAGCCACGCTTTAAATTATTTAACCAAGAATAGTTACACAGTAATAAATCAACAATGAAAACTTGCAGCAAAATTGACTTAGATGGGAACTTTTATAAAGTATTTTTTTTAAATGGTACGATCCACTTTAACAAATATAAAGCTGATTTATAGGAGTAAATATAGTGTCACCATAACGTAATTACATCATAACTGAGCAAGAGCTATGAAAGCGCAATGTTTGTTACCTAGAGGAGTGTAAACGAACTTCTATCCAACTCTTTGCATGCTCTCGTAAACATAAGAGCCTTTCAAGATACTTTATGGATATTGCGAGAATGTTACTAAAAGCGGCTAAACAGTTGTATGAGAATATTTTGCGCGGCCTTCAATAAAATGGCTTTATACCTGCGTCTGTTATGGGTATGTAGTGGTTGTATAGATCCTGGGAGAAAGTTCTCAGACCTTAATTATAAGCTTTTACAATGGCGACTTAGATGTTCCTACAACTGTTATAACATAATTAGGGGCAGTGTCCGCAGATGTCGCTTTAGTTAACGTGCTTGAACTGTATATTTTGCTGTATTTATATGTGTATGTGAGTAGTTAAGGTCCATGTTACTACCTACACTGACAATTGTTATTTTGAGAGTAGAGCTTAACTATATAAGATACATTTTACCCATATTATAAAAAATATATATATTTCTACGTTTATTTCCGTCCCATTCGATATGCATTAAAATCGGATTTTCAAAGGTGAATATTTCCCAAATAACAAATGTAATGGTGCCAACATTCTTACCAAATTTATTTTAGTATACCTATTTCCAAATGATTACATTTTGTTTCTGAATGAGCGTAAAGTACAGTATACTACTTTATAATGAATAATTCTTATCACATTAATTTATCTAACTTTAACTGTTGTTATTTATAAACTAAAATTAGATCTTAATTCCAAGTATTCGTAATTCGCTAATTGTATTTTTAGGTGCTAATTTACTAATATAGCTTATTGAAAAAATTACGTCTTAAATTATTGCTTTTATCGAAATAAAACAAAACGAATAATATACACATTTTGTACGTTTCATAAAAAGTATTATTACGTTGACATCAACATTAGTGGCATTTAAACATGGCAGTTAACGCAATTTATTTGAGTTTCAGTTTGAGAGTAAATAATTCGTTAATACAGGGTGGACCACTAAAAATAGGCCATAATTCAAAATATGAGGATATAATCAAACATGCTTCAGTAAATTATTGCTGTGGAAAAAATACAGGGTGTCTTTTAAAAACTAACCGAAACAATGAAAAAATGCACTGAAACGAGGAAAAAATGTTAATCATAACGCCGTGTCTACACTCCCGAAGGATGGTTGCCGGTTGCGCTTCCGTCAGATAGGTAACGTCGTTCTTAATGCGACATCGTGGCGGTCCTGTTAGTTTCTAAAATTATAATCTTAACTTCAATCAGCTGTTTGAGCGGGTACTGTTAGTGTTTGGTGGAATATAAGTAATATTGATTAGCGGAACAATGTTTTGTTTGCAAAATTTTGAGGTAGGTCAAGATCGCCAGTCAGTAGGTGGTATCCGAGAAGGGCAAGGAGCATTTGCGCCATGTTGTCAATTGATTTTTTGAAATGTTCCTTGCCCTTCTCGGATACCAACTTATCTCTTCTTACATACTTTTACCCACTGATAAGAGCGCAAGTCGAGAAATTGAAATATTTTGTGGGAAAAAGGCGGGGAGGCACCCCCCACCCTATTTCTTTGTCTGTGACGCTAATACTACCTGCGGCGCTGGTAATTATTAACAATTAGATAGCAAAATAAAATTCAACCTAACGTACCCTAAAAAAATCACACGAAAGAATGAAATCATCATAGGAAAAAAAAGGAAAACATTATTTCTGCCGTCAAATCAAACTTGAACTTGTGAAAAAATACAATAATCGTCACAAAATTTAAGTTCAGTGGGTCTAGGAGTTGAACCCGGGTCCTCTCGACCCCTAAGCGAGATCATTTACTGGAAGTGGATTAATACCTACCTCTCTAACCGATTTAAATGCACAAAAGTAGGTAATACCAAATCGTAGTTAGAAATAAACAACTTCGGAGTTCCCCAAGGAAGTGTACTTAGACCACTTTTATTTATATTACATATAAATGACATAGGAAATGTCCTAAATAAATGTAAAATTCAACTCTTTGCAGATGACACCTTAATATACTATGCCCACAATAATATTAGGGAGCTAATATCAACTATGAACGACGAACTGAAAATGTTCACCACTAAATTTTGACATAACAAACTAAAAGTAAATGAATTAAAATCCAAATGGATGTTTATAGGTAATAATTACTGGTTTAACATATTTAAGGAGCAAAGTTTTAAAAATAGTAAAATCCAAATGGATGTTTATAGGTAATAATTACTGGTTTAACATATTTAAGGATCAAAGTTTTAAAAATACATTGGCAGACTGTAGAACAACTGGAACAGATGAAATATCTAGGTTTTGTAATTGATAGAGAATTAACATTCGGAAGTCATATAGATTATATTACGAAGAATATATTCAAAAAATAGGATTCTTAGGACGGGTTGCTCCCTATTTGTCAACTACAACAAAATTAACTGTTAAAATTCTTTCATATTGCCTCATTTTATTTATTGCTGTTCTGTACTATACGTTACTTGTACAAACTTTGATAGATTGCAAAAATTGCAAAACAAAGCAATGAGAATAATACTGAAATGTGATAGATACTCAAGTATTCGGAATATGTTGAATTTGCGAAACTGGCTCGACATTGAAAATTTTTATTTTGATCAAACAATGATTTTCATTTATAAAATGAAAAACGATGCACTACCTGAATGAATACTTAAAAGATCAGTTAATATTAGATAATGAAATTCATTCATATCATACCAGATCTGCCTTAAACTTTTATGTTTCACCAACTCTAAAAAACTGTACAATGAATAGTTTGTTTCATAAAGGCATTAGCCTTAAGAGTACTAATCTATTTAAAACACATAAGAAAACTTGTTAGCTAAATCTGGGATATTTATGTATGTACACGTCGAGGTATACTAATATAAGTATTATATATCGTATCATTTTATATATTTTAAGTTTAGGTATTAATTTTAAAGATTTAGTCGCTAAATGTACATTTATATTTTATTATCTGTTTTCTGGATAACTAAAGACTACTTTACTTCACTTTACATGCCGTTTTACGTAATTTTACCATAAAACCTTTTCAGCTGCACGTCACTATAATGCAGGTTAGGATGCAACCTTTAGCAGGCATCTGCGCATCACCATTATCAATCTGTTTTGCAATATGCAAACATGGTCGAACTCCCAATTTGTCATGGGGTAGGGGTACGAATCTTTAACGTGCACACATCGTAGATACACGAGTCTCAAATCTTCACTTTCCTTTCTAAAGATACAGGTCTGCCTGTATTTGAATAAGATCACGTAGGTGGAAGAACCGCCACTGTTTGTCACACCACCAAACCAATAATTAGCGAGATCAAAAGTCCAAAGAAACGCCAAACAATGACGCCTGTAAAAGAGGAAACTACGCTGTGGGCTGGAATGTAATTAAGTTGTCGCACAAATAGAATCAACGAGAAGCTTTGAAAATCATGAACACCACCATCAAAATTCGAGTCGTACGAGAGAACAGCATGCGAAACCAAAAATTATCCCACAATTCCGCTTATAATAAATTCCTATGATTACTATTTATTTGTTTATAAAAAATAGTAAATTGTCTTATGGCTGTGTCTAAAAGCAGGACATTTTCCTGTGTGGCATTCTCCCAAAAGTATCCAGGTGGGAGGAGACACATGTAGCGACATAATTAATCGTGTTCTTAGATCACAAAACCTGACTCGGTACTATTTTAATATCGTTTACAAGTCTTGATAACATATGGGACAATTTTTCTTTCGACCAAATGTAACACATTTCGAATGCAATTACTAGGACTATTTATAACAGAACACAATTTTTTAATATCACGTTTTAGAAGTGAGCAAATTAAATGTGAACATGATGCAGTGATTTCAAATGGAGCAAAAGCAGTAAAATAAAGTAAAAAACAAGTATTTTCAGTTATTTACAATGTTATAATAAAATATTCGTATAATATCTAATATATAGACACATAATATTTTTCTTAGGTTTTCGAGGGTGTATCTCGAGCAACGAGGAACAGCAGTAGGTAGTTTTCAGCGAGAACCTGATGATGGCAGATGAGATTCTGCCAAAACGTCGTTTAAACAACCGTAGCTCCTACAGGAGCCTATCAACTACGTGGGAAAACACCCGGAAGCACAACAACACTTCATAATATTAAAATAATTCACATTTTCTTTGAAATATTGTTTGAAAGAATACTGTTATACAGGGTATCCTGAAGAGATACCGGCAAAATTTAAGTGATTATAGAGGATAACAAAAAAAGTAGTTTTTATTAACATAATCGATCAGTGTTTTCTGAACAGGTGGATTGGAAAAACGAGGTTCTGCGGCTTGGCTCACACGATCTTCGGATTTTAATCCCCTCGACCTTTCCACTGGGGTTTTATGACATTTCTGGCATACGAGACTCCTGTACTAGAAGAGGAAGATCTTCTGGATAGAGTCATGGCCACTTGAACATATGAGCAAGCGACATTTTTCAAAAATTCAGGCAAAATTTTTGGCAAGAACTGGAGGTAAATAATATTTCTTGTTGAAGTCTTAAAGTATCGTATGAAAATGATTCTTTTGCACAAAAGCTGTAATTTCTTTCCAAAATAGCGGAAAGAGCAAAAATAATACAAATTATAGTGTTAGTCAATAATTGATGAAAGTGAATGCAAGGTGTGCCAATGTTCTTATTTCTTGAAACGTAATTAATTTTAAGTTCTAGTTAATAACATCTTTCGAAAATTGCTGATTGCTTATACCTGAAAATTTATTAAAAAAAATGAAACGAACAAACTACAAATAACCACTATCCCCCCCACTATTCACCACAGTCCTGGATCAAGTAATAGAAAGCACAATAAAGGATAATCAGAATTTCAATGGAAACGATGGAAGATAAAGCCCCCCATCGTGCTTGCATACGCCGACGATATACTCATCATCACTGAGGAAGAACAAGACATCGTTAAAGTTCTAAGAAACATGACACCACATCCGGATTCCTCTGGAATGAAAATAAACTTCAAGAAGAGCCTAATAATGGTTCGAGACCCATTGACAAAAACAAGTCCAACAAGTTGAGAAGAATACAAAATAGGAGTCTACACCCTGAGAACCACGAATAGAATGAAATACCTAGGAACATACCTAACGAATCAACTAAAATGGAGGGAAACAGTAAGGGAAAGAATCAAAACAGCCTACAGAGTCACAAGAGCTCTACTTCCCTTCATTGAGGACAATAAACCACCATGGACCTAACCAAAAAGATATACACGACATCATAATGCCTACCATGACAAATGGAGTCAAAAAGCAGCAACGACAAAGGCCAACAGAAGAAGCCTGGGAAGAGCTGAAGGGGACATTATCCAATTACTAGCAAAAACAGGAAAACCACAGAAACGACAGAAAACATCAACATTACTAGAGGGAAGAACAATAATCAAAAGAATAGAATCATACGCAATGAAATACTGGGGACACGTCCAAAGACGAGACACGACACACCTACTAAAGAAAGCGCCAAGACTGAACAGCAACCAACTGAAAATAGGGAGACCATGCTACACACGGATAATAACAATCGAGAGGATTATGAATAAGCTAAGAAAGGACTATACACACTGGGAAAGAACGGCACAACAAAAGACGGAATACAATAAGTAAATAAATATCAAGGATATACACACTGCCAGACTCAGAAACAGAATAAACAGAAAACTCAGAAGAAGAGTAGGAGAGAAGATGATCATAGACAGAAACTAAAAAGAAGCATCTCACAAATGAATTATTTATGTTTCATTACTATAAGCAAACAAATAATAAATAATTCACTTTTAAACATGCATAGAGTATCTGTTGTTTTTTATCAGTCAATGTCAAATATAAATATTTCATATTTATTCATGGAGACTGTCTTGGTTTCGCATGGAACATCGTTATGAGTGGCTTTGGACTTTTCTGATGAGTCCACAATAAGGACGAAAAACGTTTCAAAGGCTAAGCATTTCCAAGATACTGAATGAGATTTTATGAAAATGTAACTCATTAGAATGAAAAAATTTTTAAAGACAAGGTAGGTAAATAAAGTAATTTCAGGGCCTTTGTTCTCATTTTTAACTGAATTTACATATCGTAGGGATCATGTAGATACTAGTTTAACCTGCCTAGCCGTAGGGGACTATGTGGGATGCTAGTGTTATAATGAGAATGGCAAATAAGAATTTTTACTTGTTAGCATAACCAGAAGTCAGGTTACCGAAAGAATGCAAAGATTTCATTAATATTTTTACAAATAGTTTTTCTTTTAGTTCTCATAGATAGTTTTTCTTTCCGCTGCAATGCCGATCGGCAAAGCCGACCATAATGGAGACGCGCCTTTATACTTTCTTAGCGCCAAAATTGAAATTTGGTTACTTTTTTACTTTACTTGCTTTTTTACTTTACTTGCTTTTTTAATTAAAATAATAGCTATTTTTAATTACATTATATACATGATAGCTTCAGCGCGCTGATGTTCCGATATTGGGTCAGATACATTCATCAGAAGAATAGATATTTAAATTGTAGCAATTGGAGGTTAAACTAGAATCATTCACGAGTATTAAAAAAAATATATTCAAATTGGTTTCTCTTTTGTTTAGAATAATTCTTCAGTGTAATAAGACAAAAAAAATATCACTCTCACTATGACGCCTTCGTTATTCGCAATGTCATCTATATCGCTGTTTTTAAATTAACTTAATAATTTACTGTGCATAACATGCTAATGACCAGCATAATCTCCTCGTGGACATTATCAAAACGTGAACTGCCAGAAAAATAGCGTGGGTAACCAATAATTAAGCCGTAGCGTCATACTTAATAATAATGAGGTAATAAATTGTTTTATATGTCTAACTATATTAGAAACGAAAGCAATGACAATTATGATTGGGCTGAACTGATCAATGAATACAAAGGCAAGAGTCAATTAAACTCGAAATAATGTTTTTATTTACTACTCAGAAACGTGTTTATATTATTAATAACGCGTATCATATGCTAGTAGCGAATGACACGGGCATAGTCGTACGAACAATCCTGACATAAAAAAATAATAAAAAAGTTTTAGGAAAAGAATTACGTTGTTACAGAGGGTACTTTAGTTGTAGCGACGAATGTGTTGTTAAAGACCCATAGGCTCGTGCCACAACCTATTTAATACCACCGCACACACGGAAAAATCTCAGAATTAGTTGGACAAAAAACTAAAAATTCAATAATCATTACATTGCATGCTATTTGATCTTGTGCACCATTTCTGTGTATGGTTAGTCAGAAATGTTGGATTTCTGAATAAGTAGAAGCTTTTTAAAGTTTTATCTCACATTTGAAAATCGTCCAAAAGGTAATCAAATGGAATAAGTAGGTACATATTTACAATAATAAGGGCAATAGCTTCTTCTGGGCTGTAAATAATGATTGTTGGGATTGATTCGTGTGCTGTTTTCATTTTCATTCAACTCCGTTTACTTAATTGTCTCGCAAGCCTGATTACATCAGCAGCTTCCGTTTCTGGCTTTTGATTAGTCTTATCTGCATGGCAGAAGTTAGTTTTTCATGTTCTTTTCCAGACACGAAGGAGCTGACGTCACGTCTTCTACACTTACTACATTTCAGTTTATCCCTACCACCGTTTGCACACGCACCCAAAGTTGAAGCACGTGTGGTGATGTCGGATATAAAGGCACTACGAAATTCAACAGAAACCAGTGCTCTTTTGGCATTGATCTTCATGTTGCTGAGCTGGACTAGTATCAGTAATAATACTCTTTGCGACGTTACCAAGCTGGACCCAATATAAGTCGACCTCTGGGCTCTAGAGCGTGCTGCGTTGGAGTCATTTGTGTTACAAGTTATTTATCCGACGCTGCTACGAAGCCGAAGGTACTACCCAAATGGGTAGCGACGAATATAATCGATCTCTAGGGTCTCCAGCGTGCTGAGCTGGAGTCTTTTGGATTGACAAGTTATTTATCCGGCGCCGTTACGCCAATGTAGGTACTCCACAGATGCTTAGCGATGTCACCGAACTGGAGGGGAGATAGTTAGTTATTTGTATCAGGCTTGTATCAGGCTGGTGACATCGAGAACATCGATGCCATGACGAGATTTTAATTAGCCGCTACGTTGTCACCTTACACTTTCGCCCGCTTTACACATGTATGATTAGAGAATGTCTAGAAACCTTAAAAGGTACGGAAACCAGTAAAACGAATGTATATTATGTGATACTGTCTCATTTACCTGTTTACGAGAAATAAACTGTTTATTTATGTTTGGGCTATCTTATTTACTGAACCTGAAATGGCTTCTCCAAACCGACAACGTTTCCCACTCATAATTATATATACATAATACATGATTTGGCGCCCGAGCAGGTTGAAGAAAGAACGTAACAACTCACATTTCTTGATTCGATCTCTCTCTACATTTATGGAAATAAAAATTGAATATTCGAGTCATAGTTCGAAGTTAAAAAAGTCGCTACAAAATTGTATTTTCATTTGCTAAAATGCAGATGCTTCTGAACATATCTCACACTGCTCACTTAATTTTCTTACACCTATATACAAGGATTAATCAATTAATCTATAATTGAAACGTAAAATATTCAATTCCATATATACATTTTCATGATTGAAAAACCAGTCTACGGTCATGATGACAGCATGATGCGTGAATATAGTAATTATATAATTACTTAACATATTATGTCATTGAAATATTAATTGCTGGCATTTTGTAGAATCAGCATATCAACGTATTAACAATTTTAATGTTTAATGTAAAATTATGTTTCAAATTGCCTGTTACATGGTGTTATAAAATAGTATTAAATACTAAAATAAAAGCCATTTCCGGATATGCAGTTGTTGACAAGTATAATTTTTTTTTACTGTTCCTAGTGGAAATTAGTGGTTATTTTTTAATAGCAAGTCATGTCCGTATCCGGATTTATGCAAAATTTAATTCAAATGCAATTCTAGTTGCTATTAAAGCATTACAATGAATGGTAATTGGAACGCGTTCAACAAATGGAAAATAGATATACAACTTTTCTATAGAAACTATACATGTATGACTGATTTTGTTGACAATTGACAGAAGATACATTTATATTTGATGGATATGCCGTACAGTCCTGGAACTACCACATGAGAAAAACGCGCGAGTTCTAACGCGCCTCTTCACGGAAAACAGTGGAAATTCGTCAATGCTCCAACTATTTATTTACCAAAGACAATACTTCTAAATTTCTACAGTTATTATGCACAAAAAATTTAAGTGCGGGTCTGTGTCTGAAGGAGACAGTGATTTATGGTCGGTTTTTATGTGCCTTAAATATATATAATGAACTATACAAAGGACCCCACCTCGCACGGTAAAAGTTATACAGTTGTTTGAGCTAAAACCAGCTTTATGTACTCGAGATTATGAGTTTTTTCTGAATCCTAAGTGCAAATTATGAGTTTTATTGAAAAAAGAGAGTTTACGATCAAATAACTATGAAAATATTGCTAAAGGTCAAAGTCAAGGTCATACAGGTAGCTTACTCATATTCCTATAACTTTTGTTCTAATCAATTCCTCTGAAACCTCAACATTGAGTTACTATAGCATTTGGAAACTTCAGAACCTTCTAGTATATAAATAATCATTAGCTGATCTTGAAGTGTCCGTTAGGGTGGAGCGAAAATGGCGAAAAACATTTTTTTTCGAATTTGATTTCTCCTATGTGTGAAAAAGTGGCTACATGTAGGGTCAATTTACTGTGAGAAAACTGAGCCCCATACGATTACGTTTTCCGGTGCCCCAGGCTCTTCAAATTTATGACTTTTCTAAATAAGTAAAACTATTAAAACTTATGATTTATGCAGCTTTTCGTTTGTTTTAATATAAAACCACCCAGAACTCATCTCGTGGAGGTGGCTGCATGGCCAAATCCTCCGATATGTTACCCTTCGATATAGACAAACTCATGTTATACAAATATTTTTGGTCTGTCGTTAACATTTGTAAGTCAATTTCGGGAAGTTCTGTGGTAATCTTTTAAAACTCTGTGACTGGTATAGATTCGCAAGATTGTAATGCTTTTCCGATTTCGCCAGAAAACCCAGAAGGGCCAGTAGTTTCCCCATCTAAATGTTTTATTAAATGACGCAAAGGTAATTCATTTGCGTGTAACATACAAATGAACCACTGTAGTGGCCTTCCAATATGCATTTCTAGCTTTCTATTTACACCATTATGAATTCCCGTATTGACAGCGGTCCCATCACGTCGAATAGCCACTAAGTTCGTCATATCCATATGTTGCTGCAGAAACTGTATCAAATTTTCGGAAATTGCCTCTGCTATGCCACATGGAACAGTGATATGTCCAAAATATTTAGATCCGGGTTCTGAAACAATCACAATATGTTCTTCGCTAATTGCACTTTTGTGATTTTTATTACCAATTGAATGCTGAACGAGGGTATTATCTTTTCGTCCATCGAAATAAATGGCTTGTGCTTAAAATGTTTCGTCTTATTTTTCTCTCTCTTCTTATTTTACTTCTATCAATTACTTTACAAGTTTCTTCTTTGGTTACCAGTCCAATATCTTTTAATACAGCAGACGCAATAATAGCGGATCTATCAGAAACACCTGTGCGATCGCACGCTTGTGCGAGACTTGGTAAGTTAATATGCATTTGTTTAGATCGTTGGATCAATTGTGCCAATAAACATTTTTCTCTCAGTTCTCTGGTCTACTAGAAATTCTCTTTCTCTAATTGGCACTTTGTTTTTACACTTACATAATGAAAAATTCGCGCACTTGCAGGACGAAATACCGAAAAGTTTTGTTTCTGCAACTTCTCTAAATTTTTTGTCTAAGAGCATCATTCAATCGGGATTTTAGAGGTTTCTTAAGGTTTCTCAATTTTTCGTGATATTGTCTTATCATATGTAACATTTGTTGATCTGTCACCACGAGAATAGACGCCTTAGACCAAACAAGTTTCAGCTCTGCAATCGAAATCTCTGCAATGTTACTTAAGGTCGGTTCTGCTTTATTTTGAGCTGAATTAATTAAGGTTTGACGTATTTATGCATAGTTTTTCATCACATCCGCATATGTAGGTAACATATTTTTCTTAAACACGGAAGGAGCCCCAAATACAGGGCAGTCAATATCTTTTCTAGTTTTTGGCATATTTCACAAAAAGACTCGAATATCAAAATTCACTAAATAGCAACCAAAGTAACCGAGATACAATTATTCGGTTGTAAAACTATTTTCGAATGAATAACGGCAGCTTAAACGCACACTCACTTAACGACAGTCGCATGAGACATAATTAATCGGCTTTGTTTCTGGCAGTCGGCGACAAATTTTGAAAGTGGTGGGGGCACCGCTAAACGTCATCCAATCGACTCCAGGTTTTGCAGGGAATTAATATTACTTAACCCACCACTTTTCCGCATATAGGCGTTCACAAACTAAAATGTCAGATTTTTCACTCCACCCTAGTGTCCGTATCTTGAAATCTATGGACTTTCTCGACCTACTGCACATAAGAACTCTTATTTGGAATAGTCCAACGAATACATATCAGCTGGTTTTAGCTCAAACGACTGTATAACTTTTACCGTGCATTTTGTGCGAGGTCCTTTGTCATGTAATTGCATGCTGGCTCCTATAGTATTAGGTTAATTTACTAAATTACTCAGGCAATAAATATATATTATGCTATTGGCTAATGGAAAAAATCCAGTGCCACAGAAAATTCGATTTTGATTTGATATTCCGAAGTTAATTGTTTTTTTCCTAAATTATCACAGAAACAGATTTTTAAAACAACTGTCTCTGAGATTCTTTACAAATAAAACATAGTTACGCGTTTGTTGTTTTTATTGTTATTTATACTGGCGTTTGTTAACAACCTCTTACATCGTTATTTTTCCATGAATAACTAACTACATACTATTGTTTACAAATACGACCTGTCGCATAATTATTGCGCTACTACTTTTTGCAGCGCCGACATAAATTACTTGGAATGCATTTATGAATTAAAAGTCTTTGAACGCGTAAGAATTGTCATGTATCTCTCTTTATCGTTTAAGATTTTTATGCTATGTGGACTATGACATTGATAAAATGTTTTTTAAAATTCAAAATAAAGCTATTCAAAAACAAAATCAAGTTTATAATTTTTTTCACTAAAAGAAAATTTAACGTGGTCAGTCTGTTGATGACGTGCATTCCCTAGGTCAACCGACTAAAAATAACTAGCCGTGGTGGGCCATCAAAACAAAAACGAGCAGAAGTATTTATGCTCCACACTTTACATTGATAATGTTTATAAAATCAACATCTCAAACTAGACATAGTCAGAGAGAGTGTTGGCCAAACGGGTCTAAAAATATTTGAACACATATTTAATTTAATAGAGACGCCACCAGTTAATCTCAAACATCTTTATTTCTGGCTATGCCACCACCGTGCGCTGCATTACGAAGCGCGCATTTGTTACATGTTGTATTTAAAAACTACAATTGACGTCTCGGAAATCATGGTTAAAAGATTTACCTCTAATATAAATCTCCATCACAGCATACTGCTGCAATACTGGTTTTATTATAGTTTCTAAGTTAAATACTGAATTATTTAATTGATCATTTTCGGTCACCTAATTTTGAAACCGCCGCCGCTGTCTGGAGGGCACACAAACCTCATCCAATCACACAGGAATGAAAATGTAAACAATTTGAGATGAGTTGCTAGCAGAAGCACTTTTACCCATCTCTAATAAACAAAACAATGAGTTGTGTGATCAATTCGAAAAATAACCTATCCCTCGGTATAAGTATATAAATATAACCTTCCCAGGGTAGGATTTGCACCAGCCCAGTCACAAATATTTTCCACAGTTTTTATTATTAAGAACAAAATTACTTAGCATGTATACCAGTCAAAACTGACGCCATATTGATGACATGAAGACGGGGACTACCCCGCGTTCACGTCAAGTTTCAACACAGATTTATTAAATGATTGTTACAAAAGTTATCATCGGCACAAAAATAACTCTTGCAAGCTTTAATTTTGGATTTAAGATTAGATGTAACGATGGCAAATAATAATGGTCCGAGACTAGATCCTTGCAGCATCCCCTCAAGTGAACTGGATTGGATAGTACGTCATATATTTTCATCACATAACTTCAATCTGCTAAACGATACCTTTTAAATTTATTGCACATGCGATTTGTTTATTTAAAACTAATTTTCAAATTACTTTTTTTTATTTATTGGGTACAAAATGCATTATTTATCAAATTTGAATTAAAACTGTAAGGCTGTTAAAAGTTTTACATACAGACTGACATGCACAAATTTTTTTTTCGATTGTAAAGTTTAGGGTGCTATACAGTACCGTCCAGCGTAATATGAAAGCGGTGAACACCTAATATGCAAAGAAATTATACCAACTGACATGACGTTTGGCTGTTAAAGTTCCAGCGGGAGATGTAACAGACAATGTTAGTACCAGTTTTTTTTTTTTTCCTCTAACTTTTTGGCCTTGGAAACTTGTCCTTTAGCCACGTATGTTGTATTTTTCAATTTTGTTTATTATTATTAATTAATTAATTTATTCATTTATTTATTTTTTTATATAAACTTACCTATATACCCTAACAACATCGATACCGGAACCTAAGACGAGATGAACCAACAGGATTTATAACAAAGGTGACACACTTCTTGCCCAGGGGTCGGTCAGGGCATTTTGAGACATACACAGGTAGACCTCGGATAAATTGGTTATTATTCTACAAAGGTTAGACAGTAGGAAAGACGAAGCTAAGCTATAAATTCCACCAATTGTGCCAAGCGTATTACTTATATTTTAACCTTAATTTTATCCAAAAACTCTATGATCAATTTAAATACAAAAAATTCGTTTATTATCAATACAGAGGGTAGCCACATCGGGTGTTAGTACCAGTAAACTGACATTTAAATTTAAATAGAAACTACAATAGAACCACTGCTCTAAAATATCCCTTTCTTACATATTCTCATTCTAACACTAGTCTTCACACAGTTCCCTACGGCTATGCAGAATAAACTAGTATCCAAATAACCCCTACGGCTATGAAGATTCAGTTAAAATGAGAACAAAGGCCTAAAATGAATTTATTCACATACCTCGTCTTTTGAAACATTTTTCATTCAAATGGATTACATTTTCATGAAATCTATCATTCTAATTCTTGGAAATGCTTAGCCTTCGAAACGTTCTTCGCCCTTATTCTGAGCTCATCAGGAACATTGTGAGTGGCTTCGTGCCTTTCTGATGAGCTCAGAATAAGGGTGAAAAATGTTTCAAAGGCTAAGCATTGCTTCACGCAATATAAGTTTGAAATAGAGCAAAATTAATAATGAATAATGTGTGTGTAATGTGTAAAGTGTGGTGAATAATATCTGAATAATTCGGTCACATCTTGAAGTATAAAAGTGGCTAAAAGTGCATCGAAAAGCAAGGGTTCAGTGATGTTTTTAAGTGGATGGTACCCACTTAACAATATCTGGAAGGATGAAAACGAGTTGAATGACAAAACGCTGATTTCTAGGAAAGAAGTAGTATGGAAATATTAGAGACGAAGGAGGGAAGCTGCCAACATAAACACTAGGGTGGTCCATATCTATAGGAATTGAATTTTTTTCGGTGAATTTTTAATTAATTCCATAGGACCCCTACGGAAATGAAAATGAAATTCCGCTTTTTTGAAGAAAAAGAACTAAAAATACTGGTACCTATCAGTAATTCAAACAACTATTTTCTGCTTTACAGACAAGTCTACAACCTTACTAATAATCTCCATAGCCTACTTAGTAATTTTCTTATATCGCATTCATCTGACGCGGCCATTTTGAAAAACATAAAAAATTGTTCGTATCTCACTTATTTTTTGGAATTTTTTACATCTGAAAAAACTGTTGCACTTAGAAATGTATGCCTAATGAGAAACCATAAAAAAATATAGTCATTCCATTTAAGAAAAAAAAGTTGATGTCACTTCCGGTTCAACCGGAAGTTATATTTTCATTCCTGTTAATCTAAAAGTAGCTTATTATTGTCTAATTTATGTGCACCAAAAGCCAAATTTTTAAATACCAAAACAACCAAAATATTGGGGGCGTACATTGACTCGTGGCCACCCGGTATACTAACAGCACTGACAGTCTTCTTATTTTAAGCAATTTAATTAAGGAATTTTTTATTGGTTCCTGTTAAAGAAATTTATAATTTAGTTTATCTAAAAGGCATTCTAAAGCGATAAGAAAAATGACTATTGTGTACGTTATTATCAAAACAGTAGGTGATTTCATAATATGCAGATAAGTACACGCGAGACGACTTCTATTTTAGTCTAAAATATATTTGGCAGGTCCGAAGAATGAGATCACTTCCCTAAAAATCGCTTATGTCATAGCTAAATATTGCCGGGACTGTCGGCGGTTAACCCCTGCTTTAAGATTTACGATTTAAATGACCCTATGCGAAACCTGATCTATCCAGCTACACGTCAACCTGCATAAATGGCAAGGTATCGCTATCTCTGTTGGAGGTATACCAGATGGACGTGAATGCTGAAAGAGTGATATTAAAAATTATGTATAAAAACATGTTTCTAAACAAAAGATTTTATTTAAAAAAATGAACTAAGAAGTAAAACATTATGGTTTACATTTTAGTACAATTTCTTAAATAAAAGCCTTTATTTTCAAAATATTTTTTATGGATGGACATGAATGCTCAAAACAGGATATTAAAAATAATGTATAAAAAAATATTGTTAAAACAAAGCTTGTATTTAAAAAAATGAAGTAAAAAGTAAAAAAAAATATTTTTCACTTTTAAGTACATTTTTCTAAAGAAGTCTTGTTTTAAAAATGCTTTTTTTTAATGTAATTTTATTTTTTACTTTATAGTTGTTACTTATTTTACAGGCACACAGACAGACAAAACCCTTTCATTTGATACCCATGTCAAGTGGGTTGTGAAAAAAAAAGATAATCTGCCAACCTGGGGCGTCCGACATACTGGATTTAGAATGACGTCATGCCAGGTGTAACAGGATCATGGTATACTCCTCTTTTCTCCTTTAGTTTTGAAGATAATTGGTTAAAATTTAGGATATACTACATACATAATAAGCGGCACATTTTGACATACAATTGATTTTTATCACTTCCGGTTTCGCCGGAAGTGACACTAACTTTCGATTTTTAAATGAAACACCCTATATATTATTGAATTTTTGAATTCTGCATAATTTTCTGAATCCAACGATGCCAAATAAGTGACATTTCAAACATCAATTTTTTTTATAATATAATTTTTAGTTTTCCATTTAAGTGTGCCATGACGGTTCCAATTTATTCTAAATGAACCGTGTAATGCTACAAAAATCGAAATCCCCTTAAAAACACCAAATTACGTGATTTATGAGCAAATAAACTTCACTAAAATTGTTTTTGAAGCAAAACTCAATTTTTTCAAATGGAACTATATGGTACCGTGGTATCATTTATTAGTAGGTACCATTATTAAGGAATTTATTCATATGTCGTATTAAAATGTGCGATAAATACAAATAAAATTACAACTAAAAGAAAATAAGAAAATACAATTTTGTTCTAATTAAATGTTAAGAAGTAACTAAAGTGGCTTTGAAAACAATGAAATATTTAGCTTGTCAAACATTTGTTCGTTTAACGGTGTTTTTATAGTGTCTTTAAAAATTGTTTAAAATTCTTGTTAATTGTGTTCAAAATGCCGCAAATTTATACAAGAGATGAAAAAGTGGACAAAAAGTTGTCTGGATCTGGAGTCAGACCATACGTTTCTTATATAATCTGTTTTTAGTTTTGCTCTATCACGTCAAGATTTTGAGATATCCTAACCTAAAAGTGCAAAACACACGTTTCTTTCACATATTTGACGTTATATTTGCGATTTTTTTTCTTCTCGGAAAGCCATGTAAGGGATCTTAAAGTACAAATCTTCCTCTTTAAAATGCCGTAGAGTTTGCTCAAATATCTTTTTTCTTCGCTGAGATAATGAATTTTTAAAATTGTCTGTTCATATCATATCTTTCCCAATACATTTAATTAGTACGGAAACCTTATGGTCATTATTTAAAATGCAATAAAGATATTTGAGCAAACTCAACGGCATTTTAAAGGTGAAACCTTGTACTTTAACATCCCACACATGGTTTCTTGAGAAAAAAATTCTCGAACCTACATAACCTCAAATGTGTCTAACTTTTAGGTTAGAATATCTCAATATCCTGACTTTATAGAGCAAAACTAAAAATAGATTCGAATTCAGCGTCGAAAAATACATAAGAAACGTATGGTCTGATCCCAGATCCATTTTTGTAAACCTATTATTTCTGGGGAAAGTAAAAGGAAATTAAATTGCAGCTATGGACCTTTAAGGCCGACGATATCCAGCGAAAAATTATTTTAAACGTGTTGAAAACCAATGCCTAAGAGAGCCCAACAATGGTCCCGAAGAAAACTTCATTATTGACGAAGGAACGGAAATAAATGTTTTGGCTCGAATAGAAGTTGATAAGACTGTTTCTGTGTTTCTTTAAGGCAAATTGGGTTTGAATTGAAGATCAGTCACCAAACAGTAAGCCGAATTTTGCACAAATACCACTGTAAATCTTTTAAATATCAATTGCACCAGCATTTGTACGAAAGTGATTACGAACGTAGGATGGAATATTTGCAATGGGATTTTGTATAATAACGTGCAGCCAAACAATGATTTTTTGGGACTGATTTTATTTTCGGACGAGTCAAGGTTTACAAATTTGGGAATATTTAACCGACAAAATACAAAATATTGGTCACAAGAAAATAAAAATTTATTACGGGAGGGTAACTTTCAAGTGCGGTTGGGTTTCAATGTTTGGCTTGGAATAATCGGTAGTAGAATTATTGGTCCAATAATATTTGAAGGACCTCTGACTGGTGTCAGATACTTGAGATTCCTGGAAAATGAGATTGAGGATATTTTAGATGAGTTACCTTTAGATTTAGGACAGGGAATGTATTTCCAACACGATGGCGCCCCTCCCCATAATTCAAGGATAGTAATTGATTATCTTCAACGAAAATTCGGAGAAAACGTAATTTCGACGAATGGTTCTGTGAGGTGGCCTCCAAGGTCACCTTATTTAACCTCCTTGATTTCTTTGTTCGGGGTCATTTAAAAAATATTGTCTATGCAACCGCCGTTAAAACCCGTGAAGACCTGGAGCTACGAGTAAGACAAGCAAATAATAGCATAACGGTCCAGCAATTGGCGAACGTTCTTCGAGAAACAGCTATACGAATTCAGAAGTGCATTGACGTTAATGGACAGCATTTTGTACAACTATTGTAATGTTTTGTGTTAATTTTTTGTATTCCAAAATCACCTTATGTTGTAACAAGGCAATTAGAATAAAATTGTATTTCCTTATTGTCTTTTAGCTGTAATTTTGTTTGTATGTATCGCACATTTTAATACGACATATGAATAAATTCCTTATTAATAGTACTAGTAAATGGTATCACGGTACCGATACGGTTCCATTTGAAAAAATTGAGTTTTGCCCCAAAAACAATTCTGATGAATTTTATTTGCTCATAAATCACGTCATTTAGTGTTTTTAACGGGATTTCGATTTTTGTAGCATTACACGGGTTATTTAGAATAAATCGGAACCGTCATGGCACACTTAAATCGAAAACTAAAAATTATATTACTTATTTGGCATCGTTGGATTCAAAAAATTATGCAGAATTCAAAAAAGCAATAATATATAGGGTGTTCTATTTAACAATCGAAAGTTAGTGTCACTTCCGGCGAAACCGGAGTGAAAAAAATCAATTATATGTCAAAAAGTGCCGCTTATTATGTATGTAGCATATCCTGAATTTCAACCAATTATCTTCAAAACTAAAGGAGAAAGGGGGGTATACCATAATCCTGTTACACCCGGTATAGTAAATCGACTTATCGTATTTTACTCATCATACTCTTTCATTTGATACCCATATCAAGGGGGTTGTGAAGAAAAAGACAATCCGCCATCCTGGTGCGTCCGCCATATTGGATTTAGAATTATGCCACATACCATAACTCTTGTGATATAGTTACACGATCACCCCAAACTAGAACGTCGTACCCAGGGAACAGATAAATATAGCCATACTTTGAATTTATCTGTTAATGTCGCGAAGGACGGACAATGCGTCCATCACTGCATAAGATATTCCTATTTTGACGCAAAACAAAGTAAGACTTTTAATTTGCCAGATTGAGTTTCTACCGAAAGCACGATTTTTAAATCTCTAGTATTATTCTGTTCATTCCAAAACGCAAAAATTTGACGTACGGCTCTGTAGTACATTGTCAGCAGGTATAGCGTCAACTTTGATATTTTGATGGCCGGTTTTCATGGCCATTTTTATGTACACTAGGCAAATGAAGGCAACTATACAATGTTAATAAAACTTATTTTTCTAATTTCTACTTCTCTATTTTTTTAATAACTTACCTACATTTTAAAAGGAATAGTATAAACGTACCTGCAACAAAAGAAAGGTGACATTAGTAACTAATTTTGTGATTCTCGGGAACTTCAAGAAGCTACCACATTTATTAATAGGAAATAGGCAGTGACGTAACTATTGATAGGTAGTTGTAGTTGTTGATGTTTCAAATATAAACATATCTACCTCATTTGATTGAAGAGTATAATATTTCCATTGAAAGAAAAATATTATTTAAAACAATTCAATATAGTCTATTAAGAATTTCTACAGTTTTCCAAAATTTCAAAGGAGAAATTTACAAAATATGGAATCAGTGGCGTAGTGCTAAGGTGTTTAGTGTAAGGGCTTGCAACCAAAGAGTCCCGGGTTCGACTCCTGGTTAGGGTATGGATGTTTAGTGGCGTCATTAATGTGTTACCGAGACGGTACTTTTGACGGACAATGTTGTTGTCGAATCAGAGTACAAAACACTGCGATGTGTCGGTACTTCTGACGAACAAGGTATATTGTCGAATATGGGTGCAAAACATGACAACGTGTCGGTGCTCCTGACGAAAGAAAATTAATTGCTGTAAACATTTGTTTCTATGTAATTTATGTTGTGTTGTTCACAGGGTGACGATAATTACAGGAGTGAGGACTATCCTGAAGCCTGGGTGCCAAGGTCAGCTTTGAGATGCTGAAGGCTGATGCATTCGGGTTTCGGCAGTTCAGCTGGGCGCCACTATAGTTTCTGAGAATGGATTTCTTGGCCAAAATCGCATTTTCCAATTTTCAGAAATAACCTCTTTGTACGCAAATGTCGATAGTAAACACCCCACTGGACAAGGTTCTCTACCTGCGCGTCTGTTACATCCGCCCTTTTACATAACTAGGGCAATATAATTTGCTGTTTAGAATAAAGGTTAAAAATACACGAAAAAAAAATTTGAAAAAAAATACACATAAAAAAAGATATATGTTTGTATGTTTGTACTTATTCCTTTATGTAAATACTTATATGCTTGTTATATACAATGGAAAAATATGTAGTTAAAAAAAATGGTACACATTGGTAACCAAGGAATAAGGTGATAAGAACTAAAATTAAAAAAATAATTATTATACTAGGAAACTTGGCGAATGGTCTTTGCAACCGTAGTCAACAAACCTGAAACACACACACACACACACACAGAATAAAGGTTTCAGTTATCGAGCGTAAGCCGTTGTGTAAATGACAAGTGGGAAAGTGTGCTATTACTGTGTTTTTCAATACTTCTGTGTGTCGTATTGTTTTTCATTGTCCTTCAGGTATGGTAGTATCTATAAATTTAATAGAAAAGTTCCAAATCTTTAACAAGTGGTTACAGTAAAATAACAATGATGTTTATGAATTTTCTTATGGTGAAATTTAAATATAAAAATTTTAACTGACATAAAAAATTGTCAGCGTTTGGCCGTGATAAATTTTACGCCACTGTGATCAGTCCTTATCAGTGTTTAATGCTCCGTATAGTTTACCCGCAACTATTTGCAACTTTTGATAAATTATGATATTTTGTAGAAGTATGCATCGTTTCAAGAACGAAGACCTTGTAGAAATATGGTTACAAGGAAGTGATAAAGACAAGACATTCTCGGCAATTTGGGACTATGTAAAAAAAACGATAGGAGAGAATATTGATTCATCTAATGAGCAGAGACTACGGGAAAAATTACGTCGTTTGTGCTGGAATATCGACGAACGGTGAACTCAAGCTTCTCGACGCAAGGATTATTTTAAAAACAAAAATGCTACTTTATCTCCTATCGATACGATATAAGTGAATGGTAAGTCCGAGGCCAGAAAAATAAAGAAATTGTTGCCAAAAGGCAAAAAATTATACAAGAACGATTTTTAGAAAAATTTCATTTACATGATAATGTGGACAAACCAAAAGCCGGGTTTGGTAGTACAAACGATGGTAATACTGTTCGTCGAGATTTAATGACACTAAGAAATGTTTTGAAATTACCGATGTTGATGAAGACCTCATTAAAAAATTTAAAGTTATTTTAATTTGCCTGTCCTGTAACTACCAAATCGATGCACCAAAATTGGAAGAATATTGCTACGCAACAGCCAGACTATACATGACGAAATATTCCTGGTACCCAATGCCTGCAACTGTGCATAAAGTTCTAGCACACAGTAAACAGATCATTACTGTATTGCCAATAGGGTCTTTTGGAGAAGAAGGATCTGAAGCTAGAAATAAATTGTACAAACATGATCGACTATTTCACGCTAGGAAAACTAGTAGGCAAAATAATTTGGAAGACATTTTCAACAGAGCTATGGATACATCAGATCCTATCATTTCAAGTATTAGTATACAAAAACGCAAAAACCGTCAACGTAGACTGCAATTCCCTTTTGAAGTAATTAGTATGCTGCTGGAACCGAAACCTGAAACTTTACAATCTGATGAGAGTAGCGAGGTCGATGATATCGAGGATGATATAGAGAACGTCCTAGAAGTTATATTGCCTATTGACCAATTAGATTTATTAGAATTGGAAAACGATATACAATTTTTTTGTGACGTAAATCAATAAAACTTTGCCAAACAAGCGTTTGCTATTAAAATTTTTACGTTACATACCTCTTAATTTATATCTTTTTGTTATTAACTATCACAGGAAATAGTTACGCCACTTAATTTTTCCATAATATAATTTAATTAATTTTTGCCAGATAATTTGGGCTCAGAAACCATAATGGGGCGGGGAGGAAAGAACGCTATGAATTAATTCATTCATAATGTAACATCGATATATACGTGTCACATAGTTTAACTAACTTTGACGTAATAAATAACACAATTTAAACAAATAAATATTATTAAGTTTAGATTATGTTTCTTAGGGGTGGTTCACCTCTACCTCTATATAACATATCTGTCATTAGATGATCGAAAAATGTCCAGTGTAGTAAATACTAGGTAGCTACCCTATGCGGCGAAAAATTTTCAGAAATTTTTTTGGATGTCATGAAAACAATAATCTCCAATAGTCTCCTATTGGATGTAAAATATACGCGTCATTTCTTTTCAATATGCCTTATGTTAGTTTGAAAAGTTATACGGAATCTTTCGTTGTTTATTATTATTATTACCCAATAAAATTTTCACTGTCTGTCACCATTACGCACATCTACTGTACATTTTTAAACTAGATGTTTTACCAAATTTCTGTACCGCAAGAATAGCTTTTCCGAGTTAAATATACATCCTGTATAACGTAAACACAGTCGAGTTTAGTACAATATCTTTAATATAATTTCTCTAAGGAAAATTATGCAAGACAACAAAACGTACACTTCGAAATGCAGACAGGTCGCAGTATGAGATCATTTCCTTAAAAAATGCTTAGGTCATAGCTATATTAACTTGGGCTGCCTTCGTTGGCACTAAACCCCCCGGATACACGGTTCTTAAAAGTGATCTATAGAATTATCAATTTGTAAAAACGTTCATCATTTGAGAAAATTGAAGCTCTAAAAATGGTTGGATAATTATTTGGTTTGGCAGAATGGTGACTTTAAAAAAAGATTTTATAATATAAAGGGTGTTAGAAGATTTTAACCATGTTATGATTTTATACGGGGTATTCTAAGAAGGGCATACAGCTTGGGCCAAAGTAACACTAAAAGTCTAAACTGGATTTTAATTAAATTTGGATGTGATTTAGAAGTATAATACAGAAAAATAGAATCGCAGTGATATTAAGTCACTTAGGTCAAATTAAGCTATAGGCCAGTCACCACGGACTTCCATAATGCAAAGTTAGACAAAAATTGCGAAAGTCCTTAATCTTTGAGACAATATTGGAGGAGGAGAAAAAATCATGTATTCGGTTTTGCACCCTTTTCCGCCCCCAGGAACATTGTTAAATTAACAAAAAACGTAAATTTGCAGATAACTTTTTGAAAAAAAATCCGATAGGTATTTATGCAAATTTTAGAGAAAATTTTAATAATTATTACACGTATTCTATCAAGTTTGCACCCTGCTACGATGACCGGAACATTGAAAATAGTTGTTTTTTAACTTTATAATGAAACATTTTGTGGAAAAAAATTGTGAAAGTTATGCAAATTATTGTTTATGCAACAGAGAAGGGTAACAAACCCGTTTGTAATTTTGCATAACTTTCTTTACCCCGGAAGATTTTTTTCACAATTTCTTTTATCTGGCACGGACACGATTTTGACGTTTTAAACAATAAGTGGGGGTCTAAATAATTGCGAAAGTCTTAAAGTTGCAAATGTTTGTAACACCAATAAATGATACAATCTGAATTTACAACCTCGTAAATTTTTTCAAAGGTGCTTTTAGATTTGATCCAACTTTTTTAGTTTTGCCATAATTTAAATTGTTACGTTCTTTTAGATTGCACATTGTATGGGTACTTTTTACAGTAAAGGTGACAGAAAATATCGTCCATGATTTTAGAGATAATGGCAACTATTGTTTTTATATGAACGCCAAATTAGATTTTTTGTATATTCAATCGTATTTTTAAAAACTAAAAAAAAATTGATCAAATTTAAAGGGATCACAAAAATTCTCTAAAATCTTCTCCATTTAATCGATTTTCCATATTTTATAACAACGGAGATAACAACATATGCAGCCTCAGTTTGGGACACTCTGTAATATCTAATATTCGTCTGTTTAATTACCTTCTACATCGTGTAGTGCATGTGAAAAACATAATCTACTTGATATAAATTATAAATACAATACAATTTTATGCCATAAATTTTATTAGTATCAGATCGTGGATCTTTTATTTATATGGATTAAATAACCTAGAGCTACCGTGCCGTTTATTGAGTTAAAGTAACCGCTGCTACTGGTTGTTTACACTAATTAACTAATTTTACTTAAATGTTAGTTTCATGTTATTTTGATAAAACATAGACGATACATCAATAAGCTTAAGATTTAAGGTCAACGACTTATGTCTAGGCAAGTAATACATTCACAATTTGTACAAGAAAACAGATAAATATGCATATCAACTTACAAGGTGTACAGCGAAATAGCATTTCATAATTATTAGAAACCGTTTTTAAAGATGGTTAAATTTTTTTCAAAACATTTTTGCACCCTTTTTAGTGACCCCTTATGTCATTTCTACAAAGCAAAACAAAATGTCCGTCGTTTTAAATTTTTAGCTTTAACAGCAGACCCGTTTTCAGAGAATTATCATATTCCCATGTATAGTTTATCTAAACTTTTTTTTAGCTTTACCTGTATCTATCAATGTAACGGAATCTTTCAACGTAATTTTCACCCATGAAACTTGGCAATTGTGTGTAGCTCCGATGACAATATAATGTAGTATACCCAATTTTATAATATGTTCAAAATAGCCGCGCCCCAAGATGGTGGACTATCATTTTCTTTACAGCCCCCCTTGATATGGTAAGTTGGTATAATGACGATTTACGTAAAATTAGAGAAAGCCTTCATTTTCTGAGTGATCTGGCTAAACATAAATGATATTAAACAACAAATCACGTCCACTCGCTCCTTATATAAACATGATATTAGGAAGGCAAAAAAGGCAAAAATAATGGCAAACAATAATTTTCTTCAAAACTCCAGCAACAAATGTAAGTCAGCCTGGCAAATTATAAAACAAAATCGTAGGCCAAATGAACACATGCAAAGCAATAATATTATATCTGCGGATGATTTTAATATATTTTTTTTTAAGTACTGCTGAAAACATTGTCAACACAATTGCTTCAGTACACAAAGAACCATTAGATTACGTAAGTAAACATAAAATCCCTGAAAATATTTCACTTTTTAGCCAAGAACCAGTAACACATGCTGAAATAAGAGACATTATTAAAAACTTAAGCACTTCACAGGCAAAAGATATATGCATGGTTTAAGTAATAGTTTGTTCAAATATATTATGGATGCCATTTTGGATCCTTTAGTATATCTTATAAATCAATGCCTAAGGAGTGGAATTTTTCCAGAATGTCTTAAATGTTCGAAAGTGATTCCTTTGCATAAGAAGGCAGTTTAGACGATACTTCAAATTAAGTTACAATATCAATAGTCCCGATACCTTCGAAAATACTAGAAACAGTAATTAAAAAAAGATTCTTGAATTATTTTCAATTAAATGATATGTTTTTACATGAACAACATGGTTTTCGTGAAAGTAGATCAACAACATCTGCAATGCTGGAGTTTGTTGATGTGGTGCTGTCTGCACTGGAGGAAGGATGTCTTGCTTCTATCACACTATGTGACCTAAGCAAGGCATTTGATTGTACTGTTGGACAAACTTTAAATATAATTCGCACATACTTATCCAACAGAACGCAGTTCGTTAAAGTGGCCAAGGGAAAGTCAGCCCTTACGGAAATTTCTTATGGGGTACCGCAAGGATCCGCGTTAGGACCAATTTTATTCATCATCTATATCAATGATCTTCCTAGCGGTACCATGGACACACATCTAGTCCTGTATGCGGATGACGCCACATTAATAAATTGCAACAAGGATATAGGTTTGGCCGAGAGCATGTCAAGTGAAGCTGAAACTCAAGCAGAAGAATATTTTTCCTCCATAAAATTAAAAATGAATACTGATAAAACCCAAAGAATCACTATAAGTTTGAAACCAAATGACATAAACACAGAACCCATAAAACTCCTTGGCTTTCATATTGACAGCAAACTCACTTGGGGTGCTTCGTGGACACTCACATGTCGAGCCTATCCAAGCAATTTGTATCCAATATTTTGCTATTGCTATTGAAAAATGTTTTTTCTTTGCTCAAATTTAAAATTTTCACGTTTCATGGCATTCTAAACCAATTTCAAAAAAAAAAAACCACTGTAGAATAGAAGGAAACTTTCTTTTTTGCTCAAATTTAAAATTTCCACGTGTCATGGCATTCTAAACATATTTCAAAAGAAAAAAATTTTGAAATTTTTTTTAAAAACACTTGAAAAATTAAAAATAAAATGAAATTTTTTAACCACCACTATACTTCCACTCAACTACGTGTATGTGGAATTGAAAATGTGACAGATGGCAATAATATTAGGCATATGCACCTATTATACTATTATTGAAAAATGTACAGGGTGGTCATCCCAAGAAATAATTCAGTCATGGTGGACATTTATAAAGGTATTTGCCCAAGCCTTCCATATTTGGCACCTGTTATTTAGTATTGAACTTTTGCTGTTGGATGAGCACTCTATATATTTTTTTGAACTTATCAGGTGTTCGTTGTAATAATAGTGATAACCAGATTCCGATTATTATTTTCAATGTCACTTCGTAATTATTAATTTTTAGAGTGACCGCCATGCACAAATAAAGAGGGAAGTTCTGTGTAAATACCTTTACCGATTTTTTAAAACTATTATTTACTTTAATTACATACATTCCAAAATGCCGAAAGCAACAGAAAAGTGACTCCCATGCTAAATCTGTTCCAAAATACATACGGATTGAGTTCCGATAAAGAAAAAAGGCCCCACCCTGACTATTCACAGGTTTCAGGTTTCTAACTGAACTATAAATCATTTAAGTGAATACGAGAAAGTTACCAGTTTTTTGACACGCGCGCAGTACTCATCATAGGCCAAGAGTTTATTAACTCCTCCTAAGATTTATTTACTATTGCTCATTTGTTTTTATATGTATCCATAGAAGGTAACGACCACAAATAATAATAGATTTGGTACATACATTAAACATTTATTAATATTTATCTCTGTCATTAATTATAATTACACAGACATTAGTAACATCATAATAACATATTTGAACATGTTTGATAAAAATTGGCAAGTGGAAAAGTTCTCTCTGTGTACGTCACGCATATATCTATTTTTTAACCTCCCTACAATAAAATTGTGGGAGGTTACTAAAATTGGTCCAAAATCGAAAATTGAGATAACATCAAATCTTTACGTTTTGAGGTCCCAGGAATCCAAAAAAGTGGTTTTTGAAAAATGTCTGTGTGTGTGTGTGTATGTGTGTATGTGTGTTAGCACGATAGCGGCGAAACTACTGGACGGATTTTTTTTGTAACATCATCATACAATCCGATCAAATAAATTAATAGGAATGCTAATAATGTATTCAAACACCTTTATTTAATGTTCACATTTGCCTGGATATAATTTAAATTGTATATAGGTGCAATACGTTTCTTTCAAGTATAAAATCACAGTACAATGTGCACGCTTATTATACAAGGTGAACCAGAAATACTCTCTAAACCTTCTAGGGAAGATTTCCCATATAATCCAGGCAATAAGCCGGGAAAAAGCGAAAATAAAATAAAAAAGACATGTAGGTCCGAATCGAAAATTTTATTTTTGCATTCGATTCCTGGGGTGATATGGATCATTCGTAGCCATTAAAACCTTATCGGTCACCCCCTCCAACTCTTGGAGGCCAAAAATGGCCGAATTTGGCCCAATTTTCATAATTTTCCACTCCCGAGTTCTATTTTTGGCAAAAAAGGGACATTTCGAATCTAGTATTTACCGAGTGTTAAGATGAAGATTCGCGGGAGAATTTCAACGTAGATGATGCAATTCTTGAAACTGACGATGAATATGATTGAACTCATTGTAAACAGTCGTATATTTTGTTATTTTTATTATAATGTATTTTACGGTAAACTGTACATAAAATTATGGTACAGAAAGTAAAGAAAGGGCATAGTAATAATTTGATATTATTTGTATTGAAATATGCAATAAAATTTGAAACAGTCAATTAAAGAATGTAATAAAAAAATTAAATATGTGTTATTTTTTCATAATTAATAAGCACATTATCCTACAGAGAGAGAGAGAGAGAGAGAGAGATATGAATAGTTTCGTTTGTTTTTTGCCAAAAATAGAAATCGAGAGTTGAAAATTTTGAAAAATTGGGCAAAATTTCTCCAAGGGTTGGAGGGGCGACCGACAAGGTTTTAATGGCTATGAATGATCCATCACCTCAGAAATCGAATGCCAAACAGAATTTTCGATTCGGACCCACATGTTTTCTTTATTTTATTTTCCAGTTCGTTGCCTGGACTAATAGTAGCATAAGAAAACTTGGTTCTCAAAACAATGGCTGAGGATGTCCACGCCAGATAGTGGTCAATTTTCAAGTTCTAGGCGGACAAAATTCTACAAATTTGCAAATGAATAGAAAATATTCGGTAGCAAAGCGGAAAATATTGAACAAAATTTAGACACTAAAGGGGTGGTTTTTGAGGGGGGTTTCACAAAATTAGTTACTTTTAAAATGCTGAAACTTTGTAAATACGATAATATTGTATCCGGGAATACGCCAAAAATAGTAAAAAAATTCTGAGCAAGGGGATGATTTTTAAGGGGGTTGAAAATTAAATAATATTTTAAAACTACGTAACTTTTTGATTTGTGAATGTACGAAAAAAAAATGTAAAGTAAATGTGAAATATCCTTACAGGATGGTTTTTGAAGAGGTGCAGCGGACAATTTTATATTTCTGGAAGGACGAAATTATTTCAATTAAATTTTTTTAACTTTTCGGTGCAAAATGGTTTACTTTGTAATTTTAGGTTGTTCTTGAAATAATATTAAGATATTATTTTGTAAATTAACTTGTATTTAAAATTAATTGCTCTAAGTAGAGAGATGTAAAAGTAGGGAATTGTAATTTTCTGCATTTCTACAAATTCTTGCAACTGTATAGTTCTATTCGTTTTGATTTACGTTTTCTCGTTTTAAGAACTAAATTACCTATTATTACTTTATCATTTTATGAAAAAAAAGGTGCTACCATATGCTACTTTAATCATTATTTTACTTTTTAGTTACTTATGTTATACCACGGAGAAATGTCTTTGAGGTATGGTCAATGGAATCTGACAAAGAGGAAAAAATAATAGGATGTCCTTGCATGTCCTTAACGTACAGCATTGTGAGGACACGCTTAATCAGCCATCAACTTTAAAATCACCTGGTCGGTCAAGGAAATTGTTTGATAAACTTAGTAAAGGAGCTAAAAGGCACAGAGATTAAGGACATGCAAGTATCTCCAATTTTTTTTCCTCTTTGTCAGACACCATTGACCATACCTCATAGAGACTTCTCCGTAGTACAACAACTAAAAAGTAAAATCATGATTAAAGTAGCAGATGGTAGCAGCTCTTCTTTTCATAAAATGATAGAGTAATAATAGTTAATCATAGTTCTTAAAATGACAAACCTTAAATCAAGATGAAAAAAACATACAGCTGCAAGAATATGTAGATATTCAGAAAATTACAATTCCCTACTTTTGCATCTCTCTACTTAGAGCAATTAATTTTAAATACAAGTTAATTTACAACATATCTTAATATTGTCAATGAAATGTGAGAATTTGCAGGGGAAGTATAGCAACCAACGCGTTTTTATGTTTAGAAATAGATATCAGGCGTATTGAGAAGAATTATTATAAGATACGGGCAACTTTTTTATTTGAAACTTTTTCTGGGATAAGCAGTATTAGAGAAAATTGTATAGTATGCGTAACCGGTAAAAGGTCCGGCGCAAGAGACGCAAGACGAGGTAAAAGGCGCCGATAACATCGTCCGTCTTTCACCTCTTACTTTATAAAGCGAGACAGAGAGGTCATGGGCTGTTCAAGTCGCGTGCCAAAGCTTGCAAACAATAATCAGGACCGTGGCAGCTGACAGCAGTTAGTTTTTAGATGTGTTTTAATGCGCGTGTAGATATTATTAATTCAACAATACCGGTAATCCGGCTCTGCCTTTTACCTCGTCTTGCGTCTCACTCGTCCCTTAACAGTTGGCCTATTAGCAATTACGCATACTATACATAAAAATGAGGAACGCCAACATTATTTTGCACATATAT
This sequence comes from Stenurella melanura, assembly GCA_963583905.1. Taxonomy (NCBI): domain Eukaryota; kingdom Metazoa; phylum Arthropoda; class Insecta; order Coleoptera; family Cerambycidae; genus Stenurella; species Stenurella melanura. The sequence goes on from OY757317.1 coordinate 104,605,959, forward strand.
TCTATTTAATGTTGTCTCGTCATGTGTTAATGAAATACCACCCTGACATACTTCTGTTATACATTATTTTCAATTTTAATATCCTCTTCTTCTGTAAGAATACGAGCTCGCGCAAAAGCAATATACTTACTTTTACTAAAAAGGACAGTAAGTTAAAATCTAAGTACTGTTTAATAGAATCAATACTGTATTCTGCTGTTCGATATATCTTCCTAATTATCACCAAATTACAGTGTCCTGAGATGCGATCATAATTTACGTTATTAGTAAGTAGATTATTTATATACACCGAAAATAAGACAGGTCCTAATACGGACCCTTGCGGTACTCCCATAGATGTATTCCTTCTAATACATTGTATTAAATAATATGCTTAAAGATACATCTCTTTACTGTCTGTTATCCCTTTTCTATATAATTCACCCCGCACTTCTGGTATTATTCGACATACGTAAAAATTATAAACATAATAAAAGCACAGTTGATCTTACCTATTATAACTATCGTAAAGCCAATTTAGTTGTGCTTTATCAAAATTTAGCAAATACTGATTGGAATTTTTTATTCAATATTCAGGATGTTAATTATGCTTTCGAAAAATTTTATGAAAAAATATATATCGTTCTTGACAGAGTTGTCCCTAAAACCGTAATTAAAGGCAAGAGTTACCCACCGTGGTATAACTCCAATATAATTAAAAGCCTTAAATTAAAACATAGAGCGTGGTGTGATTACAAGAACCGTGAGGATCCTCTTGCACTCGATGAGTTTAAATTATTAAGAACATATATCAAGGAGCAGGTTGATATTGAATATAAAAAATATTGTCGCGACATTGAAAGTAATATTAAACTCAATCCCTGTAAGTTCTGGCAGTTTATCTACAGTAAGAAATCTAGTAATAATTTGCCAACAGCTATGAACTATGAAGATATACATTATGTAGGCAACAAGGAAGTGGTTAATGGTTTCGCTGAATACTTTTGTAGTTCATATATTACCTCTAATCCATCAAGCGAGGACCTTTCTGTTGACTCAGAAACAGATTTTTTAACAATCGAACGGTTTACAGAACAAGAAGTTTTAAATTCCTTGAAAAAAATCAAGCCTAAATACACCATGGGCCCTGACAAAATTCCAGCCTTCATACTACATGATTGTGCTAGCCTGCTCACAACTCCTCTTACATTTTTATTTAAATAGCCATTAAATCTAATATATTTCCTGATGCACTAAAATGTTCTAAAATAATTCCTGTAGGTAAAAAAGGCGAAAAAAATAATATTGAGAATTACAGACCTATAGCGATTATCAACAATTTCTCAAAAGCGTTCGAAATTCTGTTGCATGAACCAACATTTTCTTATGCAAAGAATCGCATTACTGAATACCAGCACGGTTTCTTCAAGGGACGATCTACATCAACTAATCTCTTTTGTATAACTCAATATATATCTAATGCTATCGACACTAACTCACAGGTTGACGTAATTTACACAGTCTTTACTAAAGCATTTGACAGACTAGATCACAGTATTTTATGTTCTAAATTTCAAAAATTTGCCTTCTCAAGAAATTTGTTGGTATTTTTCAAATCATATCTTGAAAATAGACATAACCATGTTGAATACCGTGGACAACGATCTGCGGAATTCGTTTCTACCTCCGGTGTACCCCAAGGCTCTGTTTTGGGCCCATTATTCTTCAACATTTTCATTAATGACATTGCAGAGGAATTGAGTGTCAATTGTCTTTTATACGCAGATAATATGAAGTTATACAATAAAGTAAATGATGTGAGTGACTGTGTGGTATTACAAAGTGCCCTTGATAAAATTAACGAATGGTGTAATGTAAACAAATTACAGTTGAGTATAAGAAAGTCCTAACTTTTACTAATAAACACCAATATGTAGAATTTAATTACCGTATAGAAGATTCAGTGCTTACACGTCCATCAACATTCCGCGACCTAGGTGAAACATTTGACACCAAACTATCATTTAATTGCCATATAAATACCATCACTAATGAAAGTTTCAGAACGCTAGGATTCATAATACGATGTTCTCGCGATTTTAACGACGTTGACATACTGAAACTACTATATCAATCGTTTGTTCGATCCAAATTGGAATATTCGTCAATTATTTGGTCGCCTCATTATAACACATATATACAGAGCACAGAGAGAATCCAGAGGCGTTTTTTAAAGACTTTGAGTCATAAGGAAGATGGTGTCTATCCTGCTATTGGTTTTCCTCAGACTGAACTGTTAAATAGATTCTCACTCTACTCTCGAGTCTGGAGACTCGTAGAACTATTCCACAGCAAATTTTTCTTTTTAAAATAATACATAATATAACTGATTGCAGCGATGTCTTAAACTTACTAAATTTCCGAACTCCTAGACCTGGTTCTAGACATAATTCATTGTTCTATTTGCCGACTCCCCGAACTAACGTCCAGAAATTTTCGCCGCTATACAAAATGTGTGAGAATTATAATAATCTACAAGATCAGTTTGATATATTCCACTACAATGTAGCTGCGATAAAAAGATTAAGTGTATAATTGTATAGTATATACAAAATATTTTGTTTTATTTAATCTATATTTTCATCTCTTTACTTTGTATTCTACTTTCATACGTTACATATTTGTAAATACTTACTATTTCCTACCCTGTAATTGGAATGCTCTGTTGGGTAGTGTATTGTTAAATATTGTTAAATAATATAAATAAATAAATATTGTTAAATATAATTCTTAAGTTAATTCAGGCAAATACCCCTTACACTGACTAAAGGAGTTTACTAAGCAATTTTTTGTATGTTACTGTATGAAATGCATTTTTTTTAACGTCATTACAGTTCTTCTTATCCTTTTTGTATGTTACTGTATGAAATGCATTTTTTTTAAAGTCATTACAGTTCTTCTTATCCTTATTATTATACTCTTCGCAAATACAAAACGAAGAGTATATTGCATTCGATCGGCACATTTCTAAAACCGGTAATATTGCTCGTAGAGAAAAAAATTTCATATCACTCTGAACAACTTTCAAAATGTCCGTCCGTACGTCTGTATGTCCGTCTGTCAGTCTGTCCGTCCGTCTGTCTGTCCGTCTGCCACGTTTCTTGTAAGCACGATAACTTAAGAACGAACAGTCCGATTGTATTGAAATTTGGACAGTAAGTTAGTGTTAGCTAGAGGAAGAATCCTATTGTCTTTGAGCAAAATCGATCTATAAATAAAGTCATATTTTTTTTAAATAAAAAAAAAAAATACATAATTTTTTAATGTTTTGTAATTAAACTAAACATGTCTAAAACTAATATTATTAAAAAACTGCGAAGAGTATCCTATAGAATGTGCAACAATAATATGAAAAGTGCAGTAAATCGGCGAAGAGTATAATGGTTAGCTTGTTTTAAATGGGTAGCTAAATAAGCTTAAAAATGTTTAAATACGTTGGAGATTTAAAACGAAAGCAATGAATTATGTTTTGGACACACTTTTGCACAAAAAAAATTCAGTCAGTATTATATAATTTTCGAGCACTATTTATTATTAACCGGCGAACTTAGCAAGGTTACTATTTCGATACGTTAATAAATAATTTTTTTTATGACCGTCAACGATTTGTGACATGTCTCCAAAAGAACGTAAATGGACAATTTATTAATGTATAAATTATAACCTAGTCATTCTAGAAAAAATAAATTATTTATTTAGTAGATGTAAACAAACGTATTGCATTATGTTATTAATCATTTCCTGTCTTTTTTATACCTAGCCATATTCATGTTAATTTGGAAACTTTCCAATATATTACTGAAGGAAGGTTTTCAATTAAACGGAAAGGACACGTCTCAATAATGGCCTTACAGAAATAATTACCGGTCAAGTACGAGTAGGACTCGATGATCGATGGTTTCGTACTAGATAATATGATGTACTAACAGATTCTCGGCTAATATCCAGAGTACTTCCAATGTCACGTGCTCTTGCATTTTTATTAATTTCCTCGGATGCTAAAACATTCATCTCTGTGGTCTCGTCAATAATAAACGTATTCTGTTCGGTTTCACTTGGCTCGGCTCTAAATTTTTCTTCTAAAATCATCTTTTCTACAAGGGTGATGCCTTCCAGGATACCGCCTTGCATATAAGCTTTCAGCTTGATATGCATTTCTTTTAGATTCGCCATAAATAAGTAACATGTCCACCTTTTCATTTTGGATAAATACCATTTTGTATTTTTTTAAACTTCTAAATAGTTATATTAGCAAATAAATCACAAGAGAAATTAAAAAAGCACTGCATAAACTTTATCAAATAATAACAAATGTTTGAAAGGAAATGTAATTTTGTCATGGTACGCTTCTAAAATTTAATACATAAATTTGTACATACGGTTTTATTAAATAACTGAAGAATAGCTTCTACAGAAATACAATAATTTCAGTGTAAATTAGTACCCAAACTAGATGGATTATACATCAAATAAAAGGTTTAATGTTTTGGGCTTTGTTTTGGTAAGCAAAGAAATATGGTTATCATAAAAATTGAATAGAATTCATTTGCTTTTAAGTTTTTGAAAAAAATTGTTTTTCAAATCAAAATAGTGTTCTTTGGCAAGAAATAAACGTTTATTGAAATGCAACAATAAAAATGCGAAGGCGAAACATCAGATTCAAGGCCTACTGGGTGATTTTTTTTTAAACACAGTCTTGCAATTGGAGAAAATGGATCTGACCTCCAAATTTGTCGGAGACGACATTAGTTGGCCAATAGTTGTGAGTAACCTTTACTTTTATCGTATACTTTTTCAGATTGTAATATTTTCTTATTCTACTTTCAATTATGTAATTTTCTCTTTTAATGCCTTTTGAATCAATTGAAGAGGTTGACTGACGGAGTGAAGAGGAAAAAGTATCCTCTTTACATAAAAATGATTAAAGATTAGGCAAATGTGTTGACGTATTTTGCTTTTTTCCCATAAATGTACATTTGCCATTTGAGTGTAGAGCTTCCAGACAAGCGGGGCGGCGTTTTCATTTAATTACATACCATGTATATTGTAGCAACATATACAAAACATAAAATTAATCGTTTCGCGTGTTTTCACTAATTTACTAGCAATTTACCCGAGTCAAATAGGCAGCGTGGGTTACATTTTATATTGCTTCAAATCAACTCGAGCCCTAATTCATTACTTCGTATTATGTTTAAAGAGGGCATTTTAATGTTTCTATTCTATCATCATTTAGCCACGGCGGAAAATTTGGGTGTGCTTTTAATGTGGCCATAATCAGAGGGAAAACACAATGTTTATATTTTTCATGCAACTAAAATGGTAACAGTAATCATTGTATAACGATAAATTAATTTTAAAACTGGTTTAGAGACTGCATTAACATTTTTAGCAGCCGGATTATTTTGTTTTCATGTCGTGTCAACGGAAATGCAGTGGACGAAGGTAAATAAACGATGCACTCACTCGCATGCAAAATTTGGAAACTTGTTACACCGTTAGTCCAGTCCCTTGAGAAAAAAATAACGACAAAAGCTGGAACAAAATAATTCTTATATCAACTGTGGCATAGAAGTAAGTTTTTGGTAGTAAAAAAGTTTAAAATCAAGTTCTCAAAACATACAATAGACAGAAAATACAATAGAATGTAGAGGTGTGAAAATTAAATAGCACAAAATTCTACATAAAAAATTTCATACATGTCACTGTTCTTGCATAAAATAAGACTGAAAGTTATGGGGGAAATACAAAGTGATGCCGCGAGCACATACCCACACTAAGAAGAAAAACATTCCGAGGTAACGATGTGTGCACAACACTTCAGACGGTCCTGAGGAACTGTTCCGAGTTCACATTGTTGACAAACTTTAAATGAAGTTCTGTACCTGCTCTCTTTTGGTCTTGACTGCTACACAAAATTTCACTATAAAATCGAAAGAACGAATCTTCCATTCACCGTAGTTCACAGTTTATAAAAAATGTAGGTATCAATATGGGAAATACGTCTACAAAAACACCCCGATTTTAAGCTAAATGCACTCTGTTGCAAAATTCGGTTGAATGCGAATTATATTGAAAATAAAGACATTACTAATTAAAAATAGATATCCTTAGCTTTAAATTGCATTTTTTGTTTAATTGTCTCGGCCACTATCAGAACAATCTTGAATATCATAGATTCGTCGAGTAGTTTATAATTATAAAAACGTAGCTAAATAAAGGCAATTTATTATTATTATTATTATTATATTTAAACGGCTATCCATTAATTATCACACTTTGAGGGGGGGTCCATAAAGTGTAACAGAGCGTAAAAAGAGGTGTGGAGGGGGGTTAAACTTTTGTGATATCACATTATTTAAAAAACGGAAACAATTAATTACGACTGCATTACTAGAAAGAAGTTATAATAAAATTTAAAACTCCCCTTTTTAACGTTTCTCTTGAATGACTTAAAGGTCACGCCCTCTAGCGAAAAGGTGTCAATATACAATATTAAATTATATGACATTTCCTACAAATAAGTTCCTATTAATGTTTTTCTAGGATCAATACTTTTTCCAATTTTTTATCATCGGCTATTCTATAGCAGTGGTGAATTTTTTTTTTTAATTAGGTTTAAATGTCACGAAACGTGAAAATTTTAATGTTCAGTGGAAAAAAAAATTTTTCATTATCTATTATCTATTTCCTTTATAAAGGCCTGACCGATCGGGCAATAGAATGAAATGTTTTTTAACTGTTAGTACTTACAGCGACCACAAGAAAAATCATTGTGTGCTTGGGCAGAATTTGTTCACAAGTCTTTTATGTGGTGTCTTCGGAGCAATTTTCCTACAGCAATCATACCAATGGTTCATTACTGTACCTATCTAGTAACAACTTGAAACTAGAACCAAATTAAAGTTTAAACATTTTTATATTAGAAAAAACATGTATGCCACGTCTGTGCCTGTTAGAAATACCGGACACAAAACTTTCTATTTCTCAAAGTCTTGGTGTTACTAACAAAACCTATTATGACAGTATTCAGGGATAACCAAATAATCATCCAATAAACAATCATAATGATTGCAAAAAAGCAGTTTTCATTTATTTGGATATTTTGCCAAAGTTGTAGCGGCCCCTCTCCTTCTGATGTTAGTAGAGGGAGCGGTCGCCCTTTTCGGTGCACTCTGATTCCCCCCTATCTCCGAGACCCTGAGATAAAAGGGCAACCGAAGAATCCCTGCTCTTGGCTAGCTACTTCCCGTGAGTACGCGTGGGTTTGTCTTACCTTTTGTGTGACTTACCTAATCATCCGGGGAAAGTGGGTAAAGTACACTGCACAATTAATCAGTACCTGTCACACAATTTGTTCTGATGAAAGAAGGGTGTGTAAACAAAAGATTTAATTGTTGGACGTCACCTGTAGCGTATGACAGATGCTATCCAACCCCCTTTTTATTAGAACAAAACTACAGGTAAATCCAGATAGGTAAAAGTTAATCAGAGGAATAAGAATGTGACGTTATGAATAATATAAAATTTATTCAAATTGAGTGTTAAGCATCAACAATTTGTCCCAGATAGTTCGAACAGGCGTTTTTTCTAATATAAAAAAGTTTAAACTTTAATTTGGTTCTAGTTTCAAGCTGTTACCAGATAGGTACAGTAATGAACCATTGGTATGATTGCTGTAGGAAAATTGCTTCAAGACACCACATACAAGACTTGTAAACAAATTCTGTCTAGGCACACAATGATTTTTCTTATGGTCACTGTGAGTACTAACATTTAAAAAACATTGCATTCTGTTGTCCGATCGACCAGGTTTTTGGAGCCAGCTCGTAGACTATTAGACAGTCCACCTTGCATATTTTTCAGTGAAAGTCTAAGCATTTCTTCGGTGGCAGTAGCGCCAGCTATCTACCTAACTGTTCTCCATCAAGTAGTTTGTTAATTAATGCAACAACAGACAGACCGACAGACAGATAGACCAATAGACAGACAGACAAACAGACAGACTGACGAAATTGAAAATCCTATATTTTCGTAATCTACATGATCTGAAACATGAAAATCCGAAAAAATTTCGGAGGGTGATTTTTTCTCGGATAAAATACTTCGGTATACGATTTTTCCACCCTCTGTATCTCGTAAAGTATTGATCATAGAAAAAAAATTAATAGGAACTTATTTGTTAGAAATTGCATTTATTTTAATATTGTATATAAATACTTTTTCGCTGGAGGGCGTGGTTTTCGAGTTATTCAAGAAAAACACGAAAAGAGGACCTTTAAACTACCCTCTGCCCCCCTCCCCCCCGAAGTCCATCCACTGGTCAGGACTTTTAAGTATGTTGTTCTGGGTACTCCGACCAACAACTATACAGAATAAAAATTTAATCTTAACGTTGTTTTAATCGAATGGAATTCAAAAAATTCGACCTAAAAATGTAATGCTGTAAAATATGTGACACCAGGGAGGGGGATTGGCTCGAATGTTACAACCTGTGACATAGGGGGAGGGAGTGGTAGAGAAACCATGGAATTTACGTGATGTAATTAATAGATTAGATGGCCCCTACCACCGTTACTAGTTTTCGCAAATCATTTCTCGAGCACCAGGCTCGACGCCCATAGGATAAGTAGTTAAAAATAAAACAAACATTTTTACATTTAACTCACTTTAATTACAAAATGGACGAATGAATTCGTTTCAAACTTTCACCGTGTAAGTTTCACGTCATTAAAAGAACTGGTGATAGGGAACGACAAGACAAACAAAAAAACCTTATATAACATGGGGTCTAAAGCTCATAGTTTTGGAGAAAAAAATAAACAAAAATTTCGCAAATTTTCAATAAAATTTTTTGAGAACTGCTGGAATATTGAGGTAGGTTTAGATCTAGATCTGATCTGAAGAAAACTATAACTCTCCAATGTGCAATATTTTAGTTACTGTGGGTATTTCGCATCATTGTGTATTTATAGTTAAGATTTATTTTATTGACTTACCGTTCAAGTTGTCAAATTCTTGATTACGTACAGACACAACTTACTTGTTCGTTCTTTTTGTATTCCTTTTTGGCTTTTGTACCAAGTTTTTATTTTATTTTTCTTTATTGACAACGTTAGTTGATAGTTTAGTGTTTAGTGCGTATGTCCTTAACTCGACGTACCGAACTGTGCATTGATGCAGATGCAGAGGTTTTGAATCATTTAGGTAGGTAGTAAGCTTTTAACACAGGACACTCATTTATGTTACAAATGTTAATAAACCACATTTAAATTTTCTAAATTATAAACAATCCAATTTTGTTCCAAATTAAAAAACACACATGTAAAGAAATGCTCTGTTTAAACCTCTATAGCCATTATTTGCTTGCAATTGTGCACGAAGAGAGAACGAATTATTTACCTCTTTATAATTGCCTCAGTTCAGTTGAGGCGGTCCATCAAAGACGGTCGATGATCCAAGGCCTTTGCTTTGACACCGCAGACCACCGCGTGTGCCGGCGAGCACTTTTTTATGACAATTTAAAAATTGTATAATTAGCAACTACAAGTCCATTGCGAAGAAAAGCAGTGGTTCTCAATAGTTGTCTATCATAATATTAAATAAATTAACCTAGATCAGTTTTTTTCAAAGTGCCCCTAGAGGGAAAAGTCATAAAGGTCTTTTGTTTGTCTAGTCGGTCCCCATTACCAGTTTTTTTTAATGACATGAAACTGATTACACCCTGTATTTGTTAACAAAACTTGCGTAGAGCCCCGGCGCTTCCACAAATCATGGGATAGAAAATTTTATATCTATAAAATTTGTTTATTTTTAATTTATGGTTATGTAAGTAATATAATATATTGAAGGATATTTTCAATTTTTTTAAATTTTTCATCGTTCTTTCAATGTATTTAAAGCGAATATACCTAAGTACTGTAGCGTTACGATTAAAACTACTTTTAAGGTTAAGTGTAAGAGTAGCCTATGGCTAAACTTCGCTTTAATAAAGACGTTTGATTATTATTATTATTACTTTTGGGAATTTTTCTTGAAATATCTCGTATTCGTTAAAGGATCGTTTGGGGAAGAAAACATTTAAAAAGCCTCCACTTTCTCCACACCCCCGGCCACGCCGCCCTCAAATCCGGTTCTGTATGCACGTTTGGCTTCGCTTGGCTTTTCTTCAACAAATCTACTAAGTAACATTTTGATCGCTCGGTATTCTAGTCCAGTCAATGAACTGGTTGTAGAGGACATGGTCGGAAACAGAATTTTTGACTTCAGTGCTGTGTTTGGAGTCCTTAGAAGGTAAACATACTAAAAGTCCCCGAATCTACGAGGTGAGCGGGGGGGCAGGAGGACACATTGAAGGTCACTTTTTTTGGATTTTCGCTGATATCTCGAAAACGGCGCATCGTAGCTAAAATGTTAATTTATTGAAAATTAAAGCTGACGAAATTTCCTGTAAGATTGTTTTTATTCATTATTCTTCTATTTCCAATAGCTTTCGAGATATCCGCTGGTGAAAAAAAACTGATTTTTTAAAATGCTTTATTGCCTCACGCTTCTCTACACACTTTGCCTTCTAGCGCCTCAGCCTTTAGTTTCATGGTAATGTCTTCATAGTAGAGCATTAGTTGTAGAGCATTCAATTTTTTTTAGAGTGAATGCTCTACAAATAGTGCGCTACTATGAAGCCATTACCGTGAAACTAAAGGTTGAGACGCTAGAAGGCAAAGTTTGTCGAGAAGCGTGAGGCAAAAAGCGTTTTTCGAAAATTTATGATTTTCGCTAGCGAATATCTCGAAAGCTATTGGGAATAGAAGGATAATGAATAATAACAATCTTATAGGAAATTTTATTAGCTTTAAGTTTGAATAGATTAACATTTTAGCTACGATGCGCCGTTTTCGAGATATCAGCGAAAACCCAAAGAAAGTGACCTTCAATGTACCCCCCTGCCTCCCGCTCACCTCGTAGATTCGGAGACTTTTAGTATGTTTACCTCCTAAGTACTCCAAACACATCCCTGAAATCAAAAATTCTGTTCCCGACCATGTCCTCTACACCCCACTTTTGAGCGTTCATTGACTGGACTAACTCGTATTAAGAATGTATCTCCATTCACGAGTACACCTCGCAATTTTGGTCGTTCTTCATTATTCGGCACTGACATTTCACGATTGCAAAGGAGCAGCTCTAATCCCCACTATCAATTTCTCTCATTTCTATTCCAGACACTGGTAGTAATTTTAAAACAGATATTGCAAATATATTTAAATGACTTAAAGCGCTATTGACATTTTTACAAAAGGTCATCATCTTCAAATAATACACACATTTGAAGAGTAAACATAAATGCAAATAATACTTTTACCGTGACAATGGAAACATTATCGACATTTTAGCAGAGTCTGGCGATGATCTAATCCGGCGAACAAACTGAAGTAATGGAGTCATTTACATATTCAGGGCTGTCGTGAGGTTTGAGATTGTCTAGTATGTAATCGTTTAAGCACGACTTGATCTTTAAAATAAATAATTTAAAATATTTAAAAAACCGCTGCCTAAGGAATCACAACTCCACATCCAGATTTACATTACTTATTAGCTTGCTCTACTTATTCTCCCCAATTTACCTCACCCCTCACCCTTTCAACGGAATCATCTCAATCAGACGTCATTACAATACATACGTGGACTAAATTTCAAGTGAATATCTCAATGGGCTTGTTTCATGATATTCTTTTTATATGGTTTTTATACTTTTTCATATAGTACTCGATATTCTCATTATACACTTAAAATTTCGTATTATTAACTTTTTCCGTTCTCGAGATATAAGGAGTTAAATTTAGTAATAGTTGCAAAAACCGAGCGCTCATTTGTGACGTCACTATACGCAAGTGACGTAAGAAAAATGGCTTTCTGGGACCTTTCAAATTTAACCTGAAAAGTCGAAAAACATGGAATTTTCAAACGCTGGTAACTAAATAAATACGTCGAGTGGAAGTTCATTCTATGTGTCTACGGAAAGGAGAAGGTCGGCGATGAATTATAATCGTAAATTGCAAGGTCGAAATCGAAAATTTGTTCTGGCAGGAGCGAGAGAAAATTGTAATTTTTTGACATTTCACCAAATTGTACTCCCCTACTGTCAAGTAGTAAGCAAAACAAACAATACTTCGAAAACACTTATAATTATAACCAATCAGGAGCATCAAGTCTATTGAGATCGCCGAGTCTATGCGTATAGTGACGTAGCGACTGGCCACGCCCCATTTTCGCGAGATGGAAATTTGTAATAGTTTTTAAGATACTAAACGTGCGAATAAGATTCTCATTTTTTGCAGATCCATTAATTTATACTTGCACTTTCGATTTGTGAAATAAAAAAAAAATGCTGAACAAGCCCATTTTAGTTTATCAACCCCTCCCCTTAATAATGGAGTGGGGGTGCTGGAGGGGAAGGAAAATATTATTTAAAAAACTGAGGCTTTGGCTTCTAGTATATACACCAAGTCCCAAATTTTTGTTCCAGTACAATTACATGAAATTAAAATAACACACCTAAAACGTAACGAACAAAAAATAATTAAAAAAAAATGACTACAAACATTTTTCAAAATGTCTGCCTCCAACTTCAATATAATATTATAATAATGTAATTGAAATATTTAGTCAGTTTTTACACAGTTTTAATGATTAGAGAATTAACAACCATATATTTCAAAAATCTCTTGATAAGCATTTGTCATAGACAATACTCAAAGAACCTGTCAAAAACTTTGTTCTTGCTTGTTTGAGGCAGCACTTAAACTGTTAAACTACTTAGTTAAAAATACTAAAGTTAAAATGTCTTATTCTGAAGAGTACGTTGACATTAGTTACATTTATAGTTTTTGTAATGGGAACTCCAGGGCCGCCGTTAGAGAATATCGTCGACGGTTTCAGAAATCGACGAATTCCCAATAAATCAACATTTGTTCACAATTATGCAAAACAACGCGGGAAATTTCCTTCAGCTCCTTTGCGAGGTGAACGTCCTATTCGACAAGATGTAAATGAAGAAAATGAAATTCTGGGGATAGTGCACCAGAATCCTTCAATTAGTATACGATGAGTAGGTGCAGCTTTAGGAGTCCCTCATGTAAGAGTTTGGAAAACTTTAAAGAACAACCATTTGCATCCTTTCAGTTTTTATACAGTTATTTTAATTTGATGTAATTGTACTGGATCAAATTCTTTTTAACTAATTGTACTAACTATTTAGGAGCTCCATTGTCTCAGTTATTTTACTTCAATATAATTTTCACTCTTTTGTATTTGTTCTAATAAATAAAAATTTTGCTTGTTCACATTTTTACATAAGTATTTAATTTTTTTTTACTTTTGTTGACATTTACATATTTTTACATTTTTTATCGTTGTAGCAAATTCTAACAAACAGACAGTAAAATTAAATCTTTCCACACAAAATTAATGTCATCCATGTAGTTACTGATGTTTTTGTGACCGAAAGTCACCCAAACATTTTTTAAATGTATTTATTGTGAAACCCAGCTGTTAATTCTCGAGGCGTTAAAAGTTTGCCAAAAAAACTGACCACATGGTTCAGACACACTATTAGACTGTTTTGGACATTGCCAAAATCCATATACAGGATGATGTTTTTAGGTAAGATCCAAAATTAAAAAAATTGGCTCAGGCCCTGACTTTTTTTTTTGTTCTCGATACTGAATTATGTAGACCTCTATTAGTAAAACATATCTATTAAATTTGGTACAATTTGCTACAGCCATTAAAAAAATAAGACCGATCTAAATTTTGGAAAAAAATAAAAAACACGCTGTATATCAGAAACGAGAGGCATTAGAAATCTAATAAAGGTCATTCTTAAATCGTCTTAAGATTCCCTACCCCTCACTAGCGTATGGCCAGTCACTCACGAAACACCCTGTATACACTATTCTACATTAACAAGCAAATGTAAGTTAATGAGGTTCAAACTAACACATTTCTCGAAAGTTTTCCGTAAACCAAAAAAAAGTTTGAACATTTCCTACGAATTATCATGCAGTATACAAAAATGAATCATGCAAACTTTACATGATGTTATTACTTACTATCCAGAGAACTCATAAAAAAAATCGTCCGCGTCTGATTTGTCTAATGACTGTGCTATAGGCTTTTAATGTAGCGGTAAATTGTGTATTATATCAGAGTAAAAGAATAACAATTTAAGTTGCTTGGAAACAATGTCTTTATCAGCAAATAGTCACACCGTTTCATGCAAAATTAAAATTAGATGTAAAGTGACTGGCTTTAATTGAGTCGTTATTTCTTGAGTGTCCCTCGTAAAAGAAGAAAAACCACTCTCACCTATTTGATATAAACAATTAAATATTGCAAAAGGTAATTTTAATGGCATTACCTCACTCGGGCATCGCGTGTTCGACCCACCAATATTTGCAAGCTTCACCTGACTACGAATGATGTCATTGCTAAATCGAATTGTATTTAGTCGCATTTGACATAATGGACAGGTATAAGGTAGCCGAAAAAAAAAAACGATAATTATAAATAATTGCTTAAAATTATTACTGGAGGATAGCTATTATATATGTGATGTTTGAAATTAAGACATATCTGATGTGATAGGTCGTTAGCAATAATATGGTAATTTTTTTAGTTTGTTAGTTTGCTTATTTTCACGGACAGTTATTTTTTATAGAGATTAGTCATGGGATTTTAATGCGCTACAAACTTAGAAACACAAAATAGTGATATTTCTTAGAAGCTAAAACATAGTCCAGATGTTTCCGTTGTGCCAAATTTTTGGCATAACGTAATCCGGTATCAAAGATATCACCATAGTGTTTCTTTCACAATTTCTTGTCAAGTTATGTAAAATGCATGCATTTGATTTCTATTCTTTACGAGAGCAAGGCTACTAAATCAGTGGGAAATTGGGAGCAATGCTTCGAAAGAAAGAAATCGTCTTAATAAGCTAATTTTAATGCAACATATTCTCTATAGAATTTGGCAAATAGCAGAGAAAACTATTTATGAGAACAAAGAAGAAAAACTATCTGTAAAAATTATATTAAAAAAATATTTTTAAGAAAAAGCTTTTATTTGAAAAAGTGTACTAAAAAGTAAAAATATATTTTTTAAATTCATACACCTGGAAACCAAAAGCTTTGGGGACGATCTTTTTTTTTTTTAAATTAGCGTTGTTGGCCTTAGAGACAAGGTCTATCAGCCAGTCTTCGTTAATGTTTTAGTTAAACACCATATTCCCTATATTAATCTAAAACTAGTTACATTATGTAAACTTATAACTAATGTTTTTTTATTGTGAGTAAATATATCTATATGTATTTCTTATTATTATTCCCTTTTTTGCTTTTTTTTGTTTTTTCTTTTTTAATTCTGTAGTTATATTTTTTGTTTTTTTTATTTTCTTTTTTTATTTTATTTTCTTTTAATTAGGTATACCTAGGTATATATTTTTGTAGTTATTTTATTTTCTGTTTGATTGTCTTTGCTGTTCTTTTTGTTTTTTGTTTTTTTTGTTTCTTTTGTTCTTTTTTTGTTTTTTTTCCTTTCAGTATATACATGTTTAGTCTCAATATCTATTTACAGTTTCAATTTAGTTGATTTAACAAAATTATATATGTACATGTGTATATTATAATTATTAAGTAACAACAAGTATCCTAAATTAAAATGTCGTGTTAGTTTCTCATTTCAAATATTTTGAAATAAAATTTCCCTACTATCATTATAGCGTTCACAACTAGAAATAATATGCTCCGTTGTATCTTCCTCTTCACACTCCTGTTAAGATGCCCGTCGGGAAAAATTTTGCTGATACATACTCTCTCCAAACTTCGTGTATGGCTTCATTGGGCCTAGTCTGACAGCATTTTCCTCTATCATTTTTTTTGTTTTTGGGGCGTTTTCCCGCTAGATTTTCCGAAACATGTCATTTTGACGGCATATAAAAAATGTATAGATATTGTTAATTTTCCAAGTAGAATAGCGTAAAATCGTGTGAAAAAATAATTGTCTGACAATAAATGTGGGTCATTGGGCGTGTCCGCTATCTCGAACATGTCGGAAAAACGACTATAAGAAAATTTATTAATAACCATCTGATTTTCGCTGTATTAATTTATTAAAACATACAAAAACAAGTTTTCGTATTGTCTGACGAAAATTATATTCCGATTTCCCAGTCTGACGCGTCAAAGTTGCCGGTTTCATGACAGCAAAAAATTTATTCATAACATTTTTTTACAAATTTCTTTGATTTTTATATACAATTTATAATACGATTAAAAAATTGTGTGACGGTGAAATAAAGCCTTTTAGGTGGAAATGTTAAACAGAAGGTTTTTCTATGTGGTTGTCAAGCTACGCTTGGCTGTTACATTCATATGTATATATTGAGGCTACATTTATAAATAACAAGATGATTTTTTCAATATAGCTTAATAAAAATAAATCAAATCCAATTTTTTAACTGTCTGACAAAAAGTGTTTTCCAGTTTGTCGCCTGGAAAATACAATTTTTTAATGTTGTAATTTCCTTCAAATGCCAGAAAAATTAGTTTTTCAATTCTGGAAATATGTCGTTTTTCTGCTGTAGAAATTCGTTTTTCATGTAATAGGATAATTTTTAGCATCGCCCTAAAAATTTTTTTGGTGCATAATGTTTATTTTTTTTTATTCGCTGCATACTTCATATATTTTGATGCAAAATTGCACACATAAATTGAATTCATATATTTACCGAAAATGGATTAATTGTTTTTTCATTTATAAAAGGTACTCTGTTATACTGTTTTGAATGCTTTGGAAGACATTTGCAAGTTAACAATTGCTCCTAGCGACCTCTATCGGTGCCCACCTTTTAGAGAATTTCATAACGAACAATTTTCCTAATGAATATGTTATACTAAAAGTTAGCATGAACGGAGATATTTAAAGAAATATAGAAAAAGGGTCTATTTTACTAACTAATTGTTAATTATAAAATCAAGCGGTTCACTAATTTATAAGCAAACTTAGGGTGCTCAACTACATCCTAAAACGAAACAATTCCAACAATGATCTCGCCTATGGGCCAAAAATAAATTTTTTGCATTTTTCCTCCTCCCGTCTAGCCTATACCTAACTAGTAGTGAAGCCTATTTACTCCATGCATGTTTAAAGGTGAATATCACCCTTTATTTGAACCATATTTTTTATAAGATTTAGCCAACAGCAGAAAAAATTATCTATGAGAACTAACTATCTGTAAATGTATTAATTTTTGAGTCTTGTGGGATTAAGACCAACTACAAGAAGACCAGCAAGGTCATGGCATCAACTCTGGCATTGTGCCTCCTCACTAGCTCCGGTGGATACAACATTATTGAATAATTAGAACATTTACTTGGATCTATGAATGGTTATATTGATAATTTATTAATTTAAGTACAGTTCCATTAGCTTGAGTGACATTTTCTGTTGCCTTATGCCTCCATCAAACAATAATAAATATATTATTTATTTACAGATAAGCAATAATCTAACAGAACGAGAAATCTATATATAAACAATTTGTAAAACAAATAGTAGTAATTTACATACTCGTAAAGTCACAAACTTTGCTAGGCTGTAAAATGTATCCAGGTGATTTGAATTTATCCGAATATAATAAGTAACATAAAAACAATTATTTTGGTATTAACCATGCAGTTCAATCCTATCACTTTAAATCAGGTCTGGTGTACAGTAATAAAAAAAATTATCTGTCGGAGTTATTAACAGAAATAGATAAATGTCAAAAGCATTATATTAGAAAAATACGATTTCTGTGGTTTTCCTTAAGGCGCTCGTAGACCAAGGATGTATAAAATGAAACATGGAACGTGCAACGTGCACATATATGCAATTTTATTTTCATAGGTATGTGTATTATTTGAAATATTGGGTCAGTTATTCAAAATGTCTTCAAGTGAAGAAAACGGCGTAAACATTTGAGACCTCTACTATTTGGACATAACGTATTGCATAGTTAGCAACTTTGACACAAGAGCAATTGTCCCTAAATCCAGAGAAGTTTAAGAAATCTTAATAATTGAGTAAAAAAGCCTGAGACACCTGGTACTAGGATAGAAAAGCAAGATACTCATTAATACTATTGAGATTAATGTTTATTGATAATTTTTTGCTCTTTAAAGTACTCCAAAAAACGCATATTTTTGCCTGTATATCAAAAATATATGCGCTATATCTTTTTCCGCTCAAAGAGTATTGAAGAAATGTTTTCGCGCTCTAGCGGCAAAACCGCGCGACTTTGAAAATAAAACAAAAGACAAAATTTGTTGAAAATTTTTTTATCTACAATTTTGATATCTTGATATTTTTTTTATAAAATGCATAGTTTTGGCTTAAAATCAAACACCAAAAAAAATGTATGCATTTACATAAACTTTAGCGCGCTCTAGCGGCGTAACTAAACGGAATTTGAAAAAAATGAAAAGAACAAAAATTGTAGGGAATCGCTAGATCTACAATCAGATCATATTTTCTCAAAAATGCATAGTTTTGCAGCAAAACGCAAAAAACCGCCAAAATGGCCAAAAAGACATATATATGTATCTATATCTAAAAAACAACCCTTTTTTTTCATGCGCTTGGCGAAAAATATGTTAACATGACCCCAGGACAACTTTCTATATGGTTGGCTTAGCTGTAGGAAAAATTTCCCAAAATCAGTGATTTTTCTTCTAATTTGAAGGGACTAAACCAATTCTTTGGGAATGAAGGTTCTTCCTACAATAGACAAAAAAGGACCTTTCCAATACGTCATTTTCTGCGTCAATTTTTTTAAGTAACACCAAACTCCAAATGCATGCATGAAACATGTTACTAACTATAACAATTTCGGAAATAAACCGGATTGACGTATGAACATACGGACAGATGGACAAACTAGAAGGGTTCTAATTTTCACTTTTGAGTAAGGTAAGGTGAGGTATTTTTATTTTGTTGGTGGTACTTATATTTTAAGTTTAAAATGGTTAATGACGTAATTTCAACTAATGTATTAAATATTATTTATAGGCTGTTAAAAATGTAGAATCTGCCACCATCATAGACATACACTATTAATAAACAACAAAGTCTATTATTGTTGGTGCTGAAATCAGTGTTCACAAATGACTTTTTTGGTTGAGAAAATACGCCTTAATTTACTTTAAAAATAGAAATCAACTTACCTAAATATTTACTTTACTTGAAAAAATACATTTAAAAGCCACTTGGTTTCAACAATAAAACCAACAACATAAAAACTGTTTATAGTAAAATAAACATTGATCTGAAACCCAACCTACAACTCGAAAGACAACAAACTGACTGAAATCCGAATCAAGCATGCATAAAATGTATTGTTTAAACTTTTAACGCCAGCGCTTACTACAAAAGCTCGACTTTCATATCTTCATTGATATATAAACCGCTGGGTAAGAGCTTTTTCGTTGTGTTATGTAAACGTTATATAGAAGGCGATCATGTTAGGGATTTTAGTACATCTTATAAAGAAAATAGAGAAAGCGGCGCTAAAAATGTGAGACATTGTTATGACAAATATTTATTAAAATAATAATATACAAACATTGCAATACACTTCGTATTAACAATGCAATTAAGAGAACAATTAATTAATAACAGGAATTAATATTACTTATAAGATTTCTCTTTACTTCCACTCCATTATGTGGATATGGGAGTAAAAGGTATATGGGGTGGTCCCGAAAATATTGCCTATGGAATGACCGTCGTTTCTTTTTGAAAGTTAAATTAATTTTTTGGAAATTCATACCATGCGTTTAAAGCCAGATTTTCATGTAATTTTTACACCAAAAACAACTGCCGAATTAAGCCGAAGTCATTTTTTCCCACTTAATTAACGTCGGCCCACTTCAGCTACTAACGCCTGTAACTTCAATATTTTTAACCGAACTTTTTTACATTTTAAGTAGGTGCTTTGGTTAACAAAACATTATTGCCAATTAAACAAATACGACTTAATTTTGTATAAACCAAATTTTTTTAATAAAATGAAAAAGAAAAAAATGATGAGTAAATGTACTAATGCTATTTCTTGTATTAGTTATTACACGTAGGGCATATGAGTGTTGTCCTATTTTTTTATTTAGTATACTTATATGTGGTATCCAGTCAAGTCATCTATTCAGCTGCACCCTTAGAAACGTACCATCAGTTTTTGGTTCTATGAGTTCTATTAAATGTGATTGTAATTGGACTGATATATCTGCATCATTTGTAAGAGATTAGGGGAAATTTAGAATACGTATTTGTTTTTCTACATTGAGAAGCATGTTGATTTTTTTAAAGCATATTTTAAGTGTTTCTAATGTCATTAGCTTCTTCAGATTCTAGTGAGTTTCTAAATTGTTGGGATGCGTCTTCAGTCTACATAACGATGTGTTGGTTTACCATTCCAGGCAAGTCATTTGTATACAATATAAATAGAAGTGGACCTAATATAGATCCTTGTGATACCCCTTCTCGTATTTCGTCCACATCTAAAATATGCCCTATATACATGTTTTGAACAGTACACTATTTACTTCAATATATATGCGGTTCATCAAGTGGTTAGCGACTTCTCGGATTTAATGTTGATCTAACTTAACAATCATTATTTGATATCTGATGCTATCAAATGCTTTTGATAGGCCAAACAACACTCCAGTTGCGTTATCTTTTTTGTTTAGTGTTTCCAATATCTTACTTTAGAATCACTAAACACAAAAGATAATGCAACTTTAGAAAGTATATTTTTAGGGCTTTTAAACCAGAATGGCTGCAAGAACTTGTATGGCCCTGGAGTTGTGGAACACCCGGTATAATGAATTTTGGAATAAAACAAGTTTAACAGAAATCCTCTCAATAAACATGATGTATGAACCTATACCGACGTTGTTGAAATAATTATATGGGTCAAGAGTAAGTGGAATTTCTGCAAGTCTGAGTTATTTTGTGAAGAGGAAACAAAACAATGTCTTTTACTTGAAACCCGACACCCTGCCCGGTGCGTCTGCTTTTCTCAATGAAAAATTTCTCGTAACCGCAGCACATAAACGATAACGCATGCTTAGTGCCTCTAATCACGGTGTGTACCGGACATCAACGGCCTTCCCACACCTTATCGCGACTGTTTGGTAATGGTATCCGTTCTTCCTGCACGCCCGAATTTCAATCGTCTTTAGAAGCTAGAGTCGACTTTACAATTTGATGAAGGATTTTAAAACGCCTTCTGTGCATAAAACATTTTGCTTTGTAATGTAATTCTCTCAATTTTCCGACACTAACTACCTTACAGGTAAACAGTTTATTAGATGCATGCCTATGTAAATTATGGTAATAACTATTGTTATTGTTGACAAATTCTGAAAATTAATCATTTATGTCATCAGGGTTAGATAAGTCCGCAAACACGTAAGTCTATTTTACTTTTGGACTGAACTCCTAATCAATTCAAGCATTCCCACGTCTCATCTGACTTTTGCTTAAATTGATCGACAAAGTTGTGTACAATTTTAATTAAAGTCTTGATATTTAGCAGTGGCGGCTCGTCAGGGGAGGCAGGGGAGGCTGAGCCTCCCGTTGGAAGAACCACCATATCTTCAAAAGTAATATCTTAAGAAATTTCTATTAGGTATATCTCAATTTTCAATATTTTTTATTGTTTATTATTCATTAATTAATTTTCAGTTTATATATAACATTTTTGCATTTCCTTTCCACAAACATACCTATAACGTTACAGTCCGGATAGTCTTTGTATGCATATTTCCCGGTCGGCCGGTCTTTTACTGAATGAACACTGCGGTTCGTTGGAGGCTAATACGAAATAGCTTCCAACTTTACCGCATTTACTTATAACATGAATGACCTTGAATTTATTTGCGCTGTGTAAAATAGCAACACTTGGAATAGCCAAGTATGAGGCTAACCTCCAGATCTCAGTTCTTTATAGCGCATGTGCACAGGTCATTCAAGAGTCAGGTGATTCACAAAGAAAACGAACTGACGTCTGACAGTTGCGTTTAGCCGGTTATAAGAACAACTTGACGTATAAATACATAAAACATTTGATAGGCGGGCTAGAAATAAGTGCTCTAGGTGAAAATATTCCCAACAACATGTCTTGTTGTCCAGACGTGGTGGATTATTTGTTATTAAATGGATTTACTACTCTTATTTATGACGAAAAGGTAAGAATTAAAAGAAATGCCAGGCCTACACCAGCAATGCTTTCGTTAGTTTTTAAAAGTGGTAAACAAAACAGAGGGTTTTGTGACAACAATTATAAAAAAGTCGAGTGGTTAACGGCATCAACAGTTAGAAACAAATTATATTGTTGGAGATGTTTATTATTTACTAATGATCAATCCTCAATTTGGGGCAGGGCCGGGTTTAATAATTTGCAAAATTTGTCGCGAGGTTTAGAAAGGCACGAAAAATCCCAGGAGCACATTTCATCTTGCATTAAATTCGAAATGTTTGGTAAACAAAATATTGTAAATTTCTTGGATTCTGCACATAAGAGAGAAATAGAAAATGTTAACGAAAAGGTCCGTGAGAATAGGGAAATATTAAAGAGGTTAATAGATGCCGTTATATAGTTATCTTCACAAGAAAATTCTTTCCGAGGACGTGACGAAAAACGAGAATCGTGCAATAAAGGAAATTTCAAAGAGCTGGTAGATTTTTTAAAAACTTATGACCCAAAATTAGAGAACTTTTTGAATAACGCCACTATTTTTTGAGACAATTCCGGTAAGCTTCTGTAGAATGATCATTTTCAGCACTTTAACGCATAAAAACATTTTTACTAGAAACAAAATGAGTCAAGACCGCCTTTCAAATGTATCGCTTATTTCAATAGAAAAACGTTTTTTGTCAGAATTGAGGAAACACGATTCATTTTATGATGAAATAATCAACCATTTTGCTAATTCCAAAAATCGCAGGTTACCACTCATTTATAAAAATATTCAGGCTTTAAAGCAGAGATTAATATAGGTAGTTGTTATTTTAGAAAAAATATTTATTTGTGTTATTTATTTTTTAGGAAATATTTTTTATAATTCTCCATAATATAGAGTTCCGCGGTTATATTTTTTTTATATAACTTCTTTCTCAAAACTATTTTAATTTCTATTAAAACTTATAATTTTACACGCCTGGCAGTGATAATGAATACAATTTTTTGTTTGTAGAAAAACGCTTTAATTTTTTTACCAAAACTATTTTTATTTTTATTAAAAGTTATATAATTTAATTACAAGTGGGATAGTAGGACTCCTTTGGATACCGATATTCGAGTCGTAGGAACGAGAATTTCATGAGAATGATTTTTTCATCTCATCATATTTTCTATTTCCTTTTCATTCTATTCTTCTATTAGTTCTATTCTCTCAAGTCGTGAATCGGTATCCTGGCGAACAACCCACGGCAAAAAAATGTAACGCGCCGTTGTAATACCTCAGGGGTGGTGGGGAAATGTACAAATTGTAGTCATATTGCACATCAGTTGTCTTTCAGAATATCAAGCCTCCTCTGCAGACAATATCACGAGCCGCCACTGATGTTTAGTGCCACTTTATTCAGGTTTAGCTCCTATTAAATGATGTTTCAGGTATTAATATGCATTACGTTAAATTTTGTTAAAGACAGCAATGAATATAAAACCTATAGCCACTGCACCAAAATAAGGTGTTCTGTACCTCTGTAAGGTTCATATTGAACTAACCATTGTCAGCTGGAGTGCAGACTATGAATACTAGTCTGCCGAATCAAGCAAATGTGTTATTATACAAATATCGTTATCTTTATAGTAGGGAATCTAAGACCTCCAATTCAGCAAGGGGGGGTCAACTGTGGCATATACAAAAACCAAAAACGGATTCCCATGTAAAATTTCATGACGGATACGAATTTTGAGTTCACCCCTTCATCCAGAATTGCGAAATGGGAAAAAAATGCAATTTTGGGCAAATTTCTAAAAACTACGGGAAACATTTATTTTTTTGTTTCTCAGTCAATACCTCGTTAACCGTTCGAGATATCTGTTTCAAATTTTGACACCAATATCTTTGGAGATTGGCCTCACTTACAGTTTATGTGAAACTTTTTTCGGCAACGTCGTTTTTTGGCAAAAAAAATAAAAATCTTCGCTTAACGGACAAAAACACCAAAATGCATTGCAAAATATAACATGCTAGAAACTTTTTTATTACTAAAGATACATGGTCATATGATCGAGAGAAAATAAAGCTTATGAATTATAGAAACTTTTTTACTTGAAGAATTTTTTTCTAGAATGCTTAGTTTGGCTGTTATGACTGTTGTAAATAAATAGTAGTGTAACGACTCATATATTGCCCGTTCTCCTCGGTCGGCGCGAGCGCTCTCTGCTAGCAACTCGCAACCGTATTCAGTCATATCAGAGATACGTAGGTATTTTATTATTTAGTTCATATATGTTTTATTTTAAAAATGGTACCAGTGGAAGTTTATCAGTTACCAATAGAACCGAAAAATACTGTTCTTATTATTTACATCATGTCTTTAATTCAAAGGCATCAAAGCTATGGCTGTTCAACTTTCAAAGAACTCTTTGAAAAGTCTTTGAAATTAGTTATAAACATGAGACCAAAAGGGTGTAACCTACCGACGGACCAAAGTAAGAAGAGTGTACTGTCTGTATAAAGTAAACGATGGGGTAGGTATACCGAATTGGAAAAATATTATTTCTCATTCTGATAATAATCGAGAACTCTTGAACTTTTTTGCTTGCAAGTTTGAGGAAAGTTATTTCAGAATAGATCAAAACGTTCAGATTGTTATTGCAGGTATGTTTTTAGAAAATAGCAAAACTATTTTATGCGATCAAAATAATGTGAAAATCATGAAATCCCTACATTTTTCCGATCATGAAGAAGCAGGTACCAGACTTTTTGCAATCTTGTCATTTTTTAGAAATGAATGTACAAGAACAGTCATACAGGGTGATTCACGTAAACCGTTCATTAGAAGTTTAGGGACTTGTAACGATAATTTAATTTTGAAAATTTGGTTGCTTACATAGTTTTTTATGCTCTTTTCACTAAAAATATTTTCATGGTTATCACACTTCCGCTTATACCGGAAGTTACCATCAACTTCGTTATTTTAAATGGAATGATATATATTTTCTTGCATTTTTGAATTCTACTGGTCATTTTAATAGGACTTTGATCATACTACCATATCCCTAAATCTAACCCTACTCGAGGTATAATTCTGTGGCATTCGCCGTGAATAAAAAATAAGTTTAAAATATCATTGTTTGAATATCCATTTCTATTATTCTCCATGACTGATAACCCTTTACTAAATTTATTTATAAAATCGCTATAAATACTGACGTGTTTGATAGATTAATAATTGCAACAAATGTCATTTCCACAGCCAACTATTGTAAGACATTAATACTTTGTTTGATAGACGCTATTAATTGCAACAAATGTCATTTTCACAGCCGACTATTATAAGAGCAACACATACTTCGATGTATTTCGCACATTAAAATACAAAATTATCAATAACACAAAAACTATAAAAGATGAGCATAGGGAACCCTAATGCAGATCGATGCAGAATAAAATTATACATGAGAAACAGTAAAAATATACAGGGTGTTCCATTTTAAAAAAATACTTTTTGACGTTTAAAGTTTGCCAAAATTGGCAGTAAATTCTGACCACTCTGTAACCAATTAGGTTACTTTCAAAGCACAATTAGGAAGCTTAAGGGTTCCACTAATTGTGTTGTATAAATGGTAACTTTCACTTTCATTATGTTAGATACAGCAAATTTCAAACTACTCGGTGTCAAGACACAAATTTTCCGAAAAGTCAGTATATCTCGAGTAGGGTTAGATTTAGGGATATGGTAGTATGATCAAAGTCCTATTAAAATGACCAGTTGAATTCAAAAATGCAAGAAAATATATATCATTCCATTTAAAATAACGAAGTTGATGGTAACTTCCGCTATAAGCGGAGTGCAATGATGTTGAAAATATTTTTAGTGAAAAGAGCATAAAAAACTATGTAAGCAACCAAATTTTCAAAATTAAATTATCTCTACAAGTCCCTAAACTTCTAATGAACGGTTTGCGTGAATCACCCTGTATATACTGTGGACACTGATATTTTTGTTCTTTCATTGTATTATGCGACTATATTAAACACTGAAATATGGCTTCAACGGCAAAAATCTTTTATTTTTTGTCATGATGTGATTACCCAGATATCTAGTACATTTGATTTCGACAAAAGAAATCTGTTATCCCTTTAAGAAAGGCAAAAAGACAGTAGTTAAAATATTACGTGAAAGGTTAAATATGTTAGAAGAATGAACACATTTTGGGGCAGCGAACCGAGATGGAACTTAACAAACTAACTGATAGTGTATTAGATTCCTGTAGGTTATTTTTTAAGGTTCTTTATGGCAGACCTTTATTTAGAGGAAATTTGGATGAGCTACGAGCACATTTATTCACTTCGTATAAAACAGATATGAGGTAATTGTTTTAATTATTTTATATAGACACTATACCGATAATGATGAGTAAACCACAAAAGCCAGAGAATATACACTTAAATTCATATTGCAAATGTAAAATGTAGGTACACTTGTACCAGTCGCTGTCGATGTCTAAGTGCAAAAGTAAAGTTGTTTGTGCGAAGGCAAATGTTCCTCACTTTTAAATTAAACTAATTATAAAAATTAAATAGTTTTCTTTATTTACATAAAATACAAACATTTTTAATTGGACTGACACAATATAAATATGGTTCATTAAATCGCAGACCCTAAGCCTTTTTCTTACTAATATGGAAGCTTTTATCTTATAATAGATACACAATGGTTAGCAGAGCACGCAATGAAGTGTACACACCAGGCTAGACCAATTTGACCGGGCCGGGCCAACATGTGCACCAACGCTGAACCAATACAATCTCCTTTTTTTCACTATTAAGCCAAAGTATAAAAACATATTCAAATGCAAAAACTTCTTTGGTCTTTTATCATCATTTCATGTCGATTAACTACACCTCTATCTCTACTTATAAAAAAGTTTCTCGCATACTATATTTTGCAATACATTTTTGAACTTTTGTGCGACATGTAGGACTATAGTTGTTTTTTATAAAGAAGTTATATTGATACAATAATTTGGCTCTATACAGAGCCCAAGAAGAAAGTTAAAAGATTATTCTCCTAAAATTTCAGATCGATACTATTACCAGTAAATGAGATATTGAGTGGGGAATGAGAATACTAATGTTTATTGTGTTTTTCTTACTTTTGGAAATAAACAACTTTTTCTCTAATTTCGCAATTCCGAATTTAGTGGTGAACTCGTAATTCGAATTCGGCAGACAATTTTACATAGAAAACTGTTTTTAGTTATTGTATACATATAAGTTGACCCCCCCACCTTTAAAACGCATCGTACGGCAAGCTAGATTCCCTACTATTAATAGTGCAGGATAATTAGACATTGACCCGGACATTTAAAATAACAAGGTAAATATTGGTGAAAATGTTGAGTATAGTGTTCTGATTGATATCCCAAAAATCCCAAAAAATCCATATTGGGGAAAATCCGCAATTTTGAAGAAATCACCACAATCTTGGGTTTGACGAGTTTTAAGCATAGGGACTGAACCGATCATCAGATTATATTCGTTTTTACGACAAATTACTTCATTTAGGCTACGGTATCTTCCAAAATACTAAAATTAATAAATATAGAACAATTTTGGTGCTCGAGAAAGAATGATATTTATTTAAATGCTGTAAATGAAAACACAAGGCGTGAGATACAGTCATAAGGCAGAAATAAACCTACATTATTAAGGACAAAAGTTAGATAGCTTGTTTCGTGGTATCAATGGAACTCGACTGACTGTTCATTGACTGGCGAAAACCTTAAATGATGGGTAATGCAGGATCTGGAAAATAATAACCTGCATTAGCGTCAGCGTCAATTTAATAAAATAAAGTGTTCTTCAAATTTTGTAGCTATTTACCGTTTCTATGACAGCACGTCAGCCAAAGTACGTCGTCATCGATATCCAAGTCGTCATCGATATCCAAGTCAGCGTAGTCCATACGATTTGTACATCCATGTCCTGCACAGTAGCAGCACAGACTAGTACAATTTAAACCGCTTCTTCCGCAACCACATCTCTTGTCGCACCCAGATTTACAATTGCAGGATATGATGTTGAGTACCCATTCCGGTGCTGGTCCTTCTGTAGTTGGAATGGGTTTTAGCTGACCCGCATGCGCCACCCATCCCCATTCTGCCTCCGGCAGGCGATTCCCCTTCCATACTTGAAACTAAAATTTATAAATCATTTTAGTTCCAAATCCCCGGTGGTAACCAAATGATAGACAATTTGTTCCTCACCTAGTGGTAAACTCGGTATGAATGTTGTTTGACCGCAGCAGATGTAGGGGGAAGTGTAGCTACGTCAAACGTTGTTGTGACTGACTGTTTGGCAACTGTCCTCTGGTAGAGCCGATGTCTGGCGTTGTTTAAGTTGCCTTCAGCTTCACAGCCGTACAATGCAAGAAGAAAACGTTCGCCTGCAACCGCAATATCCTGGTGCGTAGCATTCGATACGTTAAAGACGGATGCTATCTCCCTTAAAGAAACGTCTTGCTTGAACTTCTTAAAAGATCTCTTTTTGCCTTTTCCAAACGAAGCAGAAGTGGTATCACAACCAGTTGCTGCATGGAAAAACAAAAGATAGTTACGGAGATCTCCAAGAGCCGCGATTAGCTCTTCACTACTGAAGACCCGGGCTTCTGCATCCTTTCTTCCCAGCATCACCGTGTGGACGCTGGTTCCAGGGCTGGATGTTGCTGCCATTAGGACTAGCAGATCGGTGTCCTCCCCTACTATGACCGATACCGCACCATTGTTACCTGCTTTCACAGCATTTTTCACTATGACGGTATTCGCATCACCCGGGGCTTGAATGATCTTGATACCATTTTCCATGAGGTGTCTTGATAGCAAAGCTATGAATCGCACTTTGTTTTTCACATTTGCCAAAAACGCTCCTTGCTGTGATGTTGAGGGCAAAGCATCGTCGACTAAAACCTCTGTCGATGCTCCCCCGGCGTTTCTTTTGGTGTGTTCTTCATCCCTGGTGCTTGGAGATTCGTAACCGTCGAAAACCACGGTAGCATTTTGCCAGAAGTGATTTTACACGTACTTCACATACTGGAGGCAGATTTGGCTGAAGTTTGCTGGACACGCCCGCACAACCCGGTGCAAAAGAAACGCGCCATCGACTATAAACTCTGCGTTCACTGAAAAGTTGTTCTTAGGCGGCGCTATTTAGTTGGTTTAGTAAAGTTGGTTGGGATTGATTTTGACAACAGTGTCTTTGATCGTGGCCGTTCTAGACTCCGTGGCAAAGGTCGTGACTTTATTGATTCGTTTTAAGTGGACGTTACTAAATTTTTTACGATATGCAGCAACGGCACTTCGCGCTCCTCGGACAACATACAACCACAAACGACGTAAGCAAACTATCGTCGACTCACCGAGCGACAGCCGGGATAATTACATGCGAATTTATCCCCTCACAATGCAAGCCGCTTAGCGCGGGTAATTTAACACTTTCTCATCGTCGCGTCTTGTTTTTTGTCCTGAAATTAAATTTTAACCAAGCATATTCCATTACAATTACTATTATCTCCAAACCTATTAATGTTGTCAAGTATAATAGAGATTATAAACAATTTGGAACATAAATAAATAAAATCGGACGCTCTTTTGACTCGCTATGCTTAAAATTCGAATATTCCAATATGGGGCCAGTTTTTCCCAGATAGCGGATTTTCTCCAAGATAGATTTTTTGGGAATTTTGGTATTTCAATTAAGACATTATCCGCAAAATTTTTACCAATTTTTAGCTTGTTATTTCAAATGTCCGAGTTCGGCCAAATTTTTGTCTTATTTGCCTACACTATAATTGCATTGCCATGGCATGCCCGGAGAATAGCGCCTAATTTCGGATCTATGAACTTGACACTGAAAAAGTTAAAATATGTTGTCGAAAGTGAAAGAAAACATCTGATTTCTTTACAGTGATATATGAGTTTATTTACAAACATATGTATTTCTTTAGTAAATATGACTTGATATCGTTCTTGAAGATACTAGTTATTGTACAAGGTATTTCAGAATGGAATTTACTTTATCGAAATCATAAAATACACGTCTTTAATTTTTAATACTTCATTTACCTGAATAAAAGTAACTATTCGGCAGTTTTATTTGGGCTTTCTGAAGCCGAGTTACTGCCTCTGCGTTAGCATCAGACCGTTAATTTTTCACAGACAGTCTTTACTTGGATTCCCATACCACACAGGAAGAGAATCAGCTCACCACCAAATAAACTCCAGCCACTTCCAACATCTTGCAATGGGGTAGACCGAAGCATAATTTGTACCCTAAGCAAACGTAGGAACTTCAGGGGAAACTTCCCTTTGTTTCTTAGATTCTCAAGTTCTCAGTTAAGTACAAAGCATGCTTCATGATGAGAAGATTGTCTATGTTGATTCGTTAGCTCGAATACATCGCAAGCTCATACCGGACTTTGATATTTGGTACCTTTTTCACTCCTTCAAGATGATGGTTGTCGATGTGTGTGGATGTCGAAAATCTAAGAAGATAGTTTCAACAGTTGTTGAGATTGCTATGGTAACTATTATGGTAGCATATATACAAAAAGAATTATTTATAACTTAGATATCAAACTTTATAAAAGAATCTGTTCAATAAAATTAGCATCACAACTTAACTTGACTCTTACTTCAAAAATAAACTTTGTATGGTTTTCTGTCTCAATCAAAAGAGATAAATAATATGAGTGAAATGAGTTGTTTCAATATCAAGATTTTTAAATAGTCAAGTATCTGATTTTACCGGACTATTCATATTTTGTAGTAGGCAAGAGAGAGTAGGCAACAGTATACAAGGTGATGTCATAATTCTTAGAAATACCGCAAATATTAATATTTACACCTGACAAATAGCCACAAAAAATAAATAGCAATAATCGTGCTCAAAAGTTATGTAAACTAATGTATTGTTTATTGCAAACCCGAACAACACGGTACGTAAATAATGCGCCAGCGCCATCTTTCTAGTGCTAAAAAACTCATAAAATAAATACGAAACTATTTATTTAATATTTGTTATTATAACAAAGCTGTTTGTGAATAAAACAAATAGTTGTATATTAGGAGAAATGTTTACCTTCTAAATTACTAGTATTAGTTACACTTTCATGATTTATAATGTTGGGAGATTTATTTTAAACAATATTAAGTTCTCACAAGGAGAAGGTGGAGGTGATTTAAAAAAGGCGAGTACACATTTCCCACATTCTACTAAATAAAGTGGATATTTAACGCGTGATATACTCGCACACCTTAAAACAATTACATAAATCAAAAAATATTGTAGGTGTAATGAAATGTGATATAACGTTATAAACTGTTTTTTATTGTTTTATACAAATAAAAAACTATAATGGCGCTAATTTTATAAATAGGCAAGCGTTTGTAACTACTTCATTTCCACACTATAAATTGCTCAGCAAATAGATTTCTCAGCAAAATCTGAAGGAAAATACATCCGATAATTATCAACGCTGGTCTTCCACAAGGATATCTCCCATCGCCCACTTTGTTTCCTCTTCACAATCTTCACATTAATGATTTAGGTAGCCATATTTGATCGTATCTGTCGTTTCACTAATGATATTTATCTCTAGTTTTAATCATATGTTCTTCTTGTTTCAGATCTACTACAACCTAATCATGCAGACCAAGATCTTAGCAATAGAAGGATCATAGGGATTCTACGGCTAGGTGGTACATGTGGACTTGATTATTGACATTTTTCAACATTTGATTTAAATTCTGAAAATATGTGGATGTACGCATTCTATTCTACTTGTCAACGCCGTGAAAGATACTGACAAAAAAAAACATCTGAAAACTTGAGTTGCTATAATGCTAAATTAATAATCAAACACGTCACACACATAAAATCGTCGCAACGTCAAACTGAAGTCCAGCTACCTAGCTATTCCTCTGGTATATCCTCTACGCAATTATCTTCTAAAACTGCAGAGCTTCTATGTTTGCACTGATCTGCAAGCCGTGAAAAGGGGAGTAAGATCGCTGTATTTACGTGGCTCCCATTTTACAGTTTCTTCTTAATATCCAGAACTTCAAGCATATCTACTTTTTTTTACTTACTTACATCATCTTTTTTAGCAGTAGTAGTATTAAACTTTTACCGGATATAAATAAGGAAGAAATCTCAGATATGCTTAAAATACTAGTTCCATCAATCAGTATTTGACAGTTAACATTTAAACTCCATATTAAGGGATACACATACACTCTTAACTAGTGTCCTTCTAGGACTAATTTTAATTCCTCCACAAAATACACAGGATATAATCCCATGCAAGTGACTGTGTAAACGGAAAAGCCCTTACTAAGACCTATTACTACTATATCTGGTTCCAAAAAAGTATCATAGCTGTAAATCACACAGGAAAGTTCATTAATATATATTTTATTATTAGCAAGCATTCAAAATTGTTATAACTGTCATTATACACAAAGCATTTTCGTCAACTTACTGCCAACCTACGTATCCAAAAACGGAAAAGCCCTTATTAAGACCTATTACTACTATATCTGGTTCCAAAAAAGTATTATAGCTGTAAATCATACACGAAGGTTCATTAATGTATATTTTATCATTAACAAGCATTCAAAATTGTTATAACTGTCATTATAGACGAAGCTTTTTAGTCAACTTACTGCCAACCTACGTATCCAAAAACAAAGCTTTCGGTAGAAACGATTTCTAAAAAAATCTTCTACAGACTTTCCTTCTATCATGATTGTTATTATCTTTGCTTGTACCACATTTTACTCACAATACACAGCAGATTACCTTCAATGACAATAAACAGCAGTTCAGCCAATATGAAAACTTAATATTGTGCCTTATAAATACACCTTATTTAATAATAATAATAGTCGCTTACTTAGCACTTGTTCTCAATGATAGGAGATAACAAAGAAGATTAATACAATATGTATAACATGTTCAGTATTCATCTAATATTAACAATAAGCGATTCCACTATTTACTAACTAGCTAATAAATGAATAAATAAATGTATAAATATTAATATGTGAAACTGAAAATCTATTTGTAAATATCTCTAACTATTCTTGTGGGAGTCTGCTTAGCTTCCCTAAAAAGGCTGTTGTATGTATGTAAACCTCTGAAGAAAATTGACATTTGCGCAGCAGTTGTGATTACAAAATAAAATTAATTCTACCTCTGGTGTTATAGTTATGAAAATCTCCAAAAGATGGTACATTTTTTTGCAGATAAGGAGGTAATATATGCAATTTAATTGAATGTATGAAAAGCAGTACATACTTAAACACATTCATCCATCCTAACGTTTTTAACATGTCATCTACTCTAGTATAAATACTACATTTTAGTATAACTCTCATAGCCCAGTTCTGCAACTTCTGTAAGCGATCCATTTCGCCGTAGTTTGCAAGATACAGAACAGTATTACAAAAGTTAAAGTGTGGTAATATAATAGAGTTGTATACCAAGTTTCTACTTTTTATAGATAATTCCAACTAACCAACTAACTTTTTTAGGACACCCATCTTCTTAGCTATCTTTTTACACACAATTGACATGATTACCAAATTTAAGTTTATCATCTATGATGGCTCCTAGCTATTTAATTTCCCTGATAGCTTCAATTACTTCTCTACAAACTCGAAATTCTAGTTTTTGCTGTTCTATTTCATATCTAAATATCTTTTTCTCTATAATCATACCTTTTGTTTTAGACACATTCAACTTTAATTTATTGACTTCTAACCATTCACTCACTTCTTTGAGAACTATATTCATCCTATTCACTAACAACACTTTAATCTGTTATATGAATCATAATCTGCAAACAAACGATAACAGCAGATGTTATCGAACATAGCTGCTATGTCTTTAATGTATAAAATGAATAATAACGGTCCCAGAATATTGCCTTGCGGTACCCCATCATCTATACTTCCTTCAGTCGATACATACTCATCATACTTTACTGTTTGCATCCCGTTACTCAAGTAACTACTTAACCACATATATACAACGCCATCCATGCCATATCCTTTCAATTTTTTCAATAATCTTTCTTTATTTACCGTTTGAAACGCATGTTCTAA
The DNA here is from genome assembly GCA_963583905.1 of Stenurella melanura. Classification (NCBI taxonomy): domain Eukaryota; kingdom Metazoa; phylum Arthropoda; class Insecta; order Coleoptera; family Cerambycidae; genus Stenurella; species Stenurella melanura. Next base: position 104,640,442 of record OY757317.1, read on the forward strand.
ATCTAAAAAAATTATACGTCACTTTACCTAAGTCACAAGCTTCCTTCCATTCATTGATTACATACTGCAACGCACTTTCACTACTATGACCTTCTCTAAACCCAGACTGAAACTTACATATTAAATTGTTGTCTATCACAAATTGTAAGATATGTACATATACCACTTTTTCTATTTTCAAATGTTGCAAGCATATTTATTGGACGAAATTCCTCTCCTTTAATAGTTTTGGTAACCTTGTTGGCAAGTGTTAATAATATTAAGATGGGGGTCAGATAGAACGTCAAAGAGGTCTTCGTAAATAAACATGCCAATACCAACAGGGCTGTTTCTATGTGTTAAAATTATTGTCTTAAGTTCACTTTTGTTCAGTAAATGAAAATTAGAAAACTTGTTGGGATCATGTGCTATCTGATATTGTCCAGCATTTTTAGCAGTTCCGTTCACAATATCCGCCACACTGCTCGTCTTTCACTAATTCGGTTCCAAACATTACCTCTTTTACGACTTCCTCATTCTAGAAATTATTGTTTTCAAGGATTTCCACATCATCTTTGAGTTGCCTCTACACAAATCAATTTTACACTCATAGAACCTACACATCTATCCTTACAACATATACTATCTTATTACGTTTCAGCTTATAATTTTGCCAGTCATTTTGATTATTTGTTAATTTATATATTTTATAGCTTTGATCTCTGCTTTATAGCATTAAGGCCATTCTCATTAAACCACGCTTTATCTGCTCCGTGTACCATAACTTCTTTCTTGGGCATAAAATTGTCAACAATTTCTATAATTTTTCTAGAAAATAAATCTTAAAAATTATTTATAAATTTTGCAATTTCCTCTTGAAATTGACCTGTTGATTCTATATCGTTACTATTCGTTATGACTAAATCAATACTACCACCAATTCCAAACACCTGTGTGCAGGAATTGACCATATGTCTTGCTTTAAACCAAAATCATTTATTACATTTTTTAAACGACTGCAATGATCAAACTCTTTTCTAAAAAGTTAATAAATTCTTTGTGTGACTGATGCGTGAATAGTAAACTCCAGCTAAAGTAAAATAATCATTGTTTAACTTCATTTTAATAACAATAAACCATATATTCTTTTAATATTTGAAAGCATGGTTTGCAGCAAAAAAATATTATGCATCAAAAAGAGGACGGTTTTAGAACAGATCCTTGTGGAACTCTCACATTTGCACCTTAGGTATAAGATATTTCTATATTCCTAGTTAATATGAACACTTTTAACAAGCGAATTGAAAAATCAGGTAACGCCTTGCCTTTAATTAAAAAAAATGCAATAACTACTGCTGTAACCATACCGTTGACGTCGTTAACACCCAAACTTATCTTAATCTAGAGTTAACATTGTTTAAATTTTGTTTTATCTTAATGTTCCTCGTTACAAATAGTTGAAATCCTAATTTGGTCGATGACTTAACAATTTACGTTAGCACTTTTTATCGCTCTTATTAAGCTAATTAAAATGCAATAAACATAGTTGTTTGCAGTAGCTGGACTAATATTTGCCGTTAGTTAAAACCGTAAATTCGTTTTTAATTACTTCATTAATCCCATAATTTAATAACAAAACTGCAGATCTAGAAGAGGAGTGCTATGATTACAATATAGATAATTAAATAATGTTTATTATTAAGTCGTAAAATTGTTGCAAAGCTTGTAGCGCGGTCGGATATTGGTTAGACTATAGTTCACGATAATTAGCCGAAAAAACAGCAAATAGAAGAAAAAAATTATATATAAATGATATTTCGTCCAGGAATGGTTTATAGAAGTATAAATAAGAACCCGAAAAGTTCCCACCCTATCTGTAGATGGAACCACCTCTTTCGCGAAAAATTAGTCCCTGGCGGGACTTAACTAAGGTTTTTCGCGTTTTTCTTCGAAACCGTCACTCTAACGGGGACAAAATATAAAAAATGTTCTCCATTAAATTCTACGTGAAAAATCTTATATAGATTATTGACCAATTCCCCACTGTTTTCCTTCTATCGGCGTTCAAAGCAGGGGGTAGTTTGGAGCGCTCGGCGAAAATGGGTACTTTGACGTACAAAATGATTACAATGGGACTTGCAGAGCGAATCTCCTCTTAGTCCAATAATTATAAAGATTTCAATAACAAAAACTGTTATCTGAGATTTTCCTTCAGTAACTGTTAGAGGAGGGATTATATATCACAATACTATAAAAATCAGTTCTGGGGGTGCCGCGCAACCCCCCCAAAAAACCACCCTTTCGGCGAAAAAAGCCTTATTTTACTTAACCGTTAAAAAAAAATTACTTACAGATTATTCGTCCAAGTCACTTTAAAGGAAACATCTCGACTATATTTGCACTCTAGTATGTGGAAATTGTTGGTCATAGAATTTTAATAATATTTGGGGTAGATGTCATAGAAAAGTTTGAGGAGTTGGTTTCTACCATATACGTTAAAAATGAAGTTTCTAGTTTACCGTACTTATTTTCCACTATTTACAACCTACCACCTCAATGGAGTCATGTCAATCAGATGTCACTACAATACATACGTGTACTAACTTTCAAGTGAATATCTCAATTTGATGTTATCAATCCCATTAATAATGAAGCGGAGGTGGTAGAGTTTGAAAAATATTTGAAAGAAATCTGAGGCCTTGGTTTCTAGTATATACACCGAATCCCAAATTTCGGTAGTCTTACCAGCTTGCTTTACTGATTTTCCCCTATTTGCCCCTATTTAACCCCCAACCCTTCAACGGCATCTTCTCAAATTATGATCTAGTTTCAGACGTCGTTATAATACATACGTGTACCAAATTTCAAATGCATATCTCAATTTTATTTTATCAACCCTTTTCATATTGGAGTAGGGGTGGTTGGGTTGAAAAATATTATAAGAAAATCTGACGCTGTGGCTTCTAGTACATACACCGAATTTCAAGTTTCTGTTATCTTACCAACTTTTTACTTATATTCCTCTATTTACCCCAAATTAACCCCCAACCCTTCAACGGAATCATCTCAAAATATAAACTAATTCCAGACGTCGTTATAATACATACGTGTACGAAATTTCAATTGAATATCTCAACTTTATTTTGTCAACCCCATTAATGGGGTAGGGGTGGTGGAGGGGTTGAAAAATATTATAAAAAAATCTGAGGCCTTAACTTCTTGTACATACACCGAATTTCAAGTTTCTGTACTCATACCAGCTTGCTTTACTTATTTCCCCCTATTGACCCCTAAATAACCCCCAACCCTTCAACGGAATCATGTCAAAGTATAATCTAGTTCCAGATGTCGTTATAGTTCATACGTGTACCAAATTTCAAATGAATATCACGATTTTATTTTATCAACCCTTTTAATAATGAAATAGGGGTGATGGGGGTTGAAAAATATTATAAATAATCTGAGACCTTGGCTTCTAGTACAAATACCGAATTTCAAGTTTCTGTAGTCTTACCAGCTTGCTTTATTTATTTTCCCCTATTTACCCCTATTTAACCTCCAACCCTTCAACGGAATGATCTCAAAATATAATCTAGTTCCAGATATATACGTGTAGAAAATTTCAAATGAATATCTCAATTTTATTTTATCAACCCTTTTCAAATTGGAGTAGGGGTGGTGGGGGTTGAAAAATATTATTAAAAAATCTGACGCTTTGGCTTCTAGTACATACACCGAATTTCAAGTTTCTGTACTCTTACCAACTTGTTTTACTTATATTCCTCTATTTACCCCAAATTAACCCCCAACCCTTCAACGGAATCATCCCAAAATATAATCTAATTCTAGACATCGTTATAATACATACGTGTACGAAATTTCAAATGAATATCTCAACTTTATTTTTTCAACCCCTTTAATGGGGTAGGGGTGGTGGGGGGTTGAAAAATATTATAAAAAATCTGAGGCCTTAACTTCTAGTACATACACCGAATTTCAAGTTTCTGTACTCTTACAAGCTTGCTTTACTTATTTCCCCCTATTTAACCCCCAACCTTTCACCGGATTTCCTCAAAAAACAATCCAGTTCCAGATCTCGTTATAATATATACGTGTATAAAATTTCAGGTCAATATCTTAAACCGTTCTGGAGAAAACGTGCGGACAAAAAAAGTTACAGACAGACCGACAGACAGACAGAAAAAATTTTTTTCGCTCAAATTTAAAATCTCGACGTTTCATGACATTCTAAACCTATTTTACGAATAAAAATTTTTGAAAATTTTTTTGCGATTACTATACTTCCAATCCACTACGTGGATGTGGAAGTAAAATAGATATCGAAAAAAATTGCAACATTTGTATTTTTATGCGTACGAATTTTTGTTTATTTGAAATTATTACGAGTATTTCTTGCTAGTAATATATTCATTTCCTCAATTCTATTTCAGATTACTCTTACATTTTAGGGAATTTGCATTAGCATTTAATTATATGACTGGAAGAGTTTAAAAAACTTAACACTAGCGACCTCTAAATCTTAATATTTTTTTATGAAATTTTCAGTACTTTGTGTGGGCCCAAAATAGAAACTAATCATCACATTATGCACAAGATAAAATTCGAGATTTCGTTTTTGGGTGGGTCACCCTACTGTATATCTTTCCTAGAACTATTATAGATTCTTAGATTGCTATTTTGTTTTAATTTTTTTTTACAATACTTACTGATAATTTGAAGAGTATTAAAAATCATGTAGTTTTATCACCATTACTAAACTAAAATGAAACACTCACCATGAATCAAACAAAAGTGATTAATTCATTACATCAATTTTAAACAATGTTATGGGAAATTATCCCATCATTTTTCAGAACACTCTCGAGTGAACTCTACAAAAAATAAACATTATTACTAATGTTTTTCAGAAGATATTTCATGCAAATGACAGTGACGAATTTACGTGAATAAGCCTAAGTCTTGCGCCACGCTTATCATCGGCTTCATCAAATGTAATTGATTGAGCCGTTTACTGTTACATTTTTTTGTTCGTTGTGATAATGTTTACTGGTTATACGGATTATTAACTACATGTAAATTTTTAAACGACGGAAACACTGCTATAGTATAATTACTTGTGATGAAAGCGTATTAGCATATTTAAAATATTTTCCTTACCACGCTCGCTGCTTACAAAGAAACAACATTATTACGTTTTTGAAAATATTTCGAAAAATGTTATCTAGTTTTATCCAGAAATAGAGAGACATTTTTTATATACTTATAGATTATAAAATTTTTTCGACCGGTCAGAACACACACCCTTTCTGGAGAAATTTTCTGACAGAAAGTAATTTCTATTCTCTTTTCCGAACCATGACCCATGAGGGTAAATAATGCTCCCAATTTTTGGTCCTTGCTGTCATGTTGGTATGGAAACGAACTTGTGTTAAGAGTCAAATAGATAGACGGTTACTATTTACATATAAAGATGGTTAAATGATGAGAGTTTTGAAATTCACTTCTATAAATACAGTTTTCAAACAGTTTTACGAAAAATTTGATTGAATTTTGAAATAGTTTTTCTTAAAAAAATATCGCTTTCAGGTAAAAATGACAAAAGCCATTTTGTCTTTAAAATGTCCCAAAAACCATAAAAAACCTTTTCTCAGGTCAAAATTGTAAAATTTGATCATTTGTTTCAAAAATATTTTTTTTAATAAGAAATTCGTATTATTTTATTATGTAATTTTTAAAAGTACTATATTCTCTAATAACCCTCGAAGTTTGGGCGATAAAGTTAAATGAACAAATTGATTTTGCAAAGATTATCTATTTATAACTTTTTGAATATGCAAGATTGTTGCAAAATAAGATTCTGCTTTAGAATGGTGAAAGTAGACGGAAAAAGTGGTTGAATGACCGTTCAAAAACAAGGAAGTTATTGCTATTTTCTCCGAGCGATGCAGTTTTAGTCTCGAGGGCTCACTTTTGAAAACGCTCGTTATCAAATTTTATGTTTTTTCCTTTCTTTTTTCTGTAATTGAAGTTAAGGGTTGTTTTTCATAACGCTATAGGGATAGTTTTGGGGTATTACGTGAATTCTACGTCAGTTTATTGCAAACCTAACGAAACTTCAACATTTTTAGATGTTTTTCAGTCATTGTCGTTATCAATTGGTTTGATGGCAGATGAGGGTGGTTCTCACCCTCTATGGGGGTGCGTTTCATACCGATAGGGTGAACGCTGCAATTCACCTTTATTTTTATTGTAATACATTCAATTTTTCCCGAAAATATTAAACAAAACGATTGATTAAAATGATAACATCATTTTCAGAGCGTTATCTATTGTCTATTAAAACCTCTTTGGTTATCTCATATATACCCTATCAGGTGGTGTTTTTTGGCTCTAAAATTTTTTTTTTGGGGGTGTACGACTATTTTTGACCCCGGAATCGGAATCAGCGATCAAAAATACATAAGGATATACTCGTCTCATTGCTAGGTCAGAATTTTTTTTTTTTGTGGGGCTGTGTTATTTATTATTTGTTTGCTTATAGTAATTGAACATATTCTTTATAGGATTTTGCAAACAGCGGAAATAAAAACTATCTATGAGAACTAAAAGAAAAACTATATGTAAAAATATTAATGATATCTTTGCATTCTTTCGACAACCTGACTTCTGGTTATGCTAAGCATGTTAAATTCTAAAATAAATTTGTCCAATTTCTTATTTGACATTCTCATTATAACATTTATAAATTTATTCGCGGATGACATACTCCTTTCAGTCTCAAATAGTAACCTTGATTTGGCTCTAACAAAAATTAATAGTTCCCTAAAAATAATCAACACCTGTTTCAGTACACATAAACTAAAATTAAATATTGGTAAAACGAAAAATGATATTAACTGCACCATATAGATATAGATATAGAAACATCGAAATAGATCAATGCAAGTTAAGCATCGATAACAATGTCATTGAGTTTGTTATAGAATTCAAGTATCTAGGCTTTATGCTAGCTATCATTTAATTCACACTTTTCATACATCTATAAAAAAAATTGTAAAAAATTGTTTCTCTTCAGCAGAATAGCGTCATATCTATTAACTTTCTCAAAAATTAGTGTATAACATTATAATACAACCGCATTTTGATTATTGTGCCAGGCTACTTTATTCCCTCGATTTAAATAAATTATCAGCATTACAAAAATTACAAAATCGTGGTATGCGCATAATACTTAAATGTAGTAAATTCATAATACATTACAGTGGATTTCAATATCTGAGAGATTGTATTTAAACGCCATGATATTTATTTTTAAAATACTAAATAATTTGTTAGCCTCCTATTTTGCAGAGTTTCTCATTTACAATTCTCAAATACGTGGTTATCCAACTAGAACAAATTTTTAATTTTTCTTTGCCAAAGTACCACTTAAGTAGATCTATGAAATCTTTATTCTATAAAGGCCTTAATGACTTCAATAAATTGCTAGATGTTATTAAAAACGCCAAATCAGTTCCCGAGTTTAAAAGTAAACTTCTTACTTATATTAAAAGGTAAAGGGTAGTACAGACTAAACATTATCTAGAACATGATTCAAAGAAGGTGAAGTGAAATTGAGCTAGTGAGGATCTTTTCAAGCACTTTGCAGATATGAAAATCGCATATTTATAGCGCCAAAATTCGCAGTTATTTAATTTGTTATAAGAGGAAATTTTGTACTTTTTTTTTGTTGTAAATAATGAAAACATGTAGGTATAGACCAAAATCGTACAAATGAAAGTTGATTTTTTACCCCATCGATCGTCGGTGGTCCGATCAATGGAGGATAATAACTTTGACCGTGCCTCGGTGGCAAAGTTGATAAGAATTTTCGAGGCATTTAATGTTAAATGGAATTTTGAAAAAACTTTCGTAATCGTTGAAGCTTCCAAATTATAGGATCTAATTTATTTTTAATAAATATTTATTAACAATTAAATGCAATTGAAGAAGGCCCTTTCTGGCCATTTTTTCGAATTTCTTTGCAAAATTTTGCAATAAAACTTTTAAGCTTAACTCTAACTTTTTGACTTAATTCTATTGGACTATAATGTGCTTTTAAGAGAAATCATCTCAAAATTGTTCGATTAAAAGCTAATTCGTGACGATATTTTCAAGAAACGCATTATTTTCTTAAATTGAACGGTTATAAATTATGAAATCTATTTCATTCTTTATCACAATAAGAAAGCGTTGCATATCTTCGTAAAAAAAGTATACCTCATACATCCATCATGATCATTTCTACCCATATGCCGTTATTTTTCGCGTGCACAGTTATCGCCGTATATAATTATACACTTCATTTTACTAAATGATACATTTCCGTTAAGTATTCCAAGGAAATGAGGAATATTTGATTACGAAGTTCATGTTGCCTTCCTGTAAAATAACCCCGGAATGTCGAGTCTTCTATCGCACATGCAATGCTTTTTTCTGTTAAATTGCTATTTCTCAGAATAATGGGCGACGTGTGGGTGACGGATGTAGGTACTATTACAAATATTTCTTTTTAATTTTAAACCGCAATCCAACGATTTAGTCGCCGGCAAACAGATTTTTTGATATGCCCAATGCCCATACCATCATCAAATCGAAGAATACAAAAATTCTCCTTTGCAACGTCTAACTATTTATAGAACATTTTTTAAATGTCAAGCATGATTTAACTAGAAGAGAGTGCAAAACATTGTGTAAATCTAAAAATCCATAACATTATGGATAATTTTTAACTTCTTTTGTTAAACATTTGGATAATGTTTTCATTTAAATAATAAGAGACTCTATCTTAGATATTCGTAAGTTTAGGATAGGAATGAGTGGTGTTTAACCCTCGACGCAAAAAGGAGGGGTGTTATAAATTTCGACCTGATTTCAAAACGTTTTTTTTTTCTTCTCCAAAAGCTGGTATTTGTGGGATGGTTCTTGGCCATGTTTGGTGAAAATCGGGCATGCCGTTTACAATATTTTCAGGTTTCATTGTTAAACAATCATTGTAACGAGTATTGTGCTGTAAGAAATGGCGAAGGATCCGATGTTATATCATTTATTAAATTAATGTTTTTAAATGTATTCAAACAATTTTAAAAGGTATCTTGAACCTGATGAATTTAAGCTAATATCGTAATAAAAATAATTTGAAAATAAAAGCGACAAACAAACTAATACACATTATGTATCTAGGAATAGGTTCTTTGATCAGAGAGTAAAACAAAGCAAATTAGTTTAACAACTACTTTGTTAATATAGGTGCGAAAATGGCGAGCAAAATAGATAAAACAACACAGGACTTATTATTAAATGATTTAGCGATAAACGAATCTCTCTATCTTCGCCCTGTAACAAGCAGAGGAATTGTTACAATAATTTCCACTCCAAAAAACGACACATCCTCAGGTCCGGGCGGAGTATCAGCTACTGTTTTGAAAAAATTACACACCCATTTAATAGATCCATTGTGTCACATTATAAACTTGTGTTTTTCAAGAAGTTGTATTCCTGAAGCTTTTAAGCAGTCCACAACAATTCTTTATATAAGTCGGGAGACAAGAAACTTACTACTAATTACAAGCCGATAAGTATTATTAGCAATTTTTCAAACGTTTTTGAGAAAGCACTGAAAAATAGACTACATATTTTTCTAGAAAAAAACATGAGACAGATATTATCCAAGAGCCAATTTGGTTTTAGAGAAAATATGTCTACGGAACATGCCGTACATCAACTGGTAAACAATAGATAACCAAAATCAATCGAAAAAATGTTTAACCGTTTTTTTTAGATCTAGCCAAAGCGTGCGACACAGTTAATCATGAAATCCTGCTAAAGCAATTGGAAGTTATCGGGGTTAGAGGTGTTACTTTAGCTATCTTTAAAGACTACTTATGTGACAGGCAGCAAACTGTAAAAATGACGCACAGTGACCCATTACCATGCAGTCACCATGGGCGTGCCGCAGGGGACGGTAATGGGTATAATATTATTTCTAATAATATAAATAATATGTCCAGACTAAAAAATACAAACGGTTATGTAATATCATATGCGAATTACACAGCAATAACTTTCATTGGAGATACATGGGACATTTTTTAAATATTATGTACTTGCAATTAAATCTGGTTATATGCTGAGAACACGGTAAACAGAAATTCTTCATACTTCAGTATTTAGCTAGAAATAATAATTCCCTTATACTGGCTTTTTACTCTGCCTACGACCTATCGTCACTATAATTTCGATGAAAATATTCACCAATTCGGCTTTCTCGGCTTCTCATTCACAGGCAAAAGCAGGTCAGTCTTAGTTATACTCATATACGATACAAGGAGTCAAGCAGCAAGAGTCGCTGCTAATATTTGAGTGGGTGACGTCCACAGAAACTCAGCGACCGCACTACAGTTCGTATCGACGTTAAAGTCAGCGCAGGAGCTACGTAATCTTAGGTGAGGTTTGCTTAGTGCTTACAACCATCCTAGGTAAGGGTTGTAAAATAGTCGACTATTTGTCTACTTGATGTTAAACAAGTAAAAAATCCTTTATCTTCAATTCCTTCTATTCGACAGAGAGGAGGTAATTTGTAGGTTGAGAGTAGCTCGTCCTCCGGACTCGATGATTTTTCCGGAAATAGGCCGATGTTAAATAAATGAAATAAAACATTCATTTCATTTCGAGGTTCCAAAAATTTCGTTCTCGTTTATTACTAAAAGCTCTCGTTTTAAAAGCTTTTATTTAACTTGACTTGCTTGTATATTAGTGTGTATATGTTTAGGTCAAATCTTGCAATCAAAATGTCGACTAGTTCTAATTAAGCTAGGATTTGAAATTTTGCACACGTGTATAAGTTCGGTGACATTACAATATCGTTCTAAATCCAATATGGCGGACGTCCGAAGATGGCGGAACACATTTTTCTTCACAACCCCCTTGATATGGGTATCAAATGAAAGGGTTTGGCGAGTAATCTACGATAAACTATGTGGCTTTATTCTAAACCCAATATGGCGGATGTCCTAAGATGGCGGAACACATTTTTCTTCACAACCCCCTTGATATGGGGACGAAAGGGTTTGACGAATAAAATACAATAAAGACAATGGTATATCAGACCATACATCTCAAATACTACAATATGAATTTATTGCACCACCAAATATTAACGTAGAGTACAGGTATACCAGACTCTATAATAAAGAAAACTATAAACATTTCTTTTATACCTAAGTAAGGAATCATGGAATAATCTCTACAATGCTGTAACGTCAGAAGAAGGATTCACTAATTTTATTAATACATTAATTTATTATCATGATATTTGTTTTCCCCTTATCAAAATAGAACATAAAGTTAATGTAAAAAATGGATGGGTAACCCAAGGTATTAGAATATCATCACAAAAGTTGAAACTATTGCATCAAATAAAAGCACAAACGAATAATCCTAACAATAATTTTTTTTATAATAAATATAAAAATATTTACAAAAAGGTAATAGTTGCTGCTAAGAAAATGTTTAATGACTCAATTTACTCTAAAGCTAACAATAAATCCAGAGCTGTTTGGTCAATAATTAATAACAACTTGAATAACAAAAACCCAAAAAATGGCATTAAGGAAATTAAAATTAATAACAATTTGGTAACTGATCCCTATCGTATTGCACAACATCTAAATAAGTATTTTATAGATCTGCCAGTTAAATTAAATAATGACCTTGGTGAGAATATTACTGAAATCAATTTTGATCAAAATTTAAATTATCCCACACTTTTTTTTAAAACCGGCTTCGGAATCAGAAATCTATAACATCATAATGAAATTAAAAAATAGCCATTCTTCCGGTCTAGATAATTTGAGTTCTAATTTGATAAAACAGTCCTTCAACTATTTAGTACCTCCACTTACTTTTTTAATAAATTTATCACTCTCTGAAGGAATGTTTCCATCTATTTTAAAGTCAGCAAGAGTCTTTCCACTGTATAAAAAAGGAGATGATACATTATCTGAAAATTATAGACCAGTTGCTCTTCTGTCAACTATTGCTAAAATATTAAAACGGGTTATGTTCAATAGAATTGTTGAATTCGCCACACAATATAATATTATTACAGATTCGCAGCATGGTTTTCGAAAGAAATGTTCAACAGAGACCGCCATAATGTAATTTTTAAATAATTTATATGAGAACTTAGATCAAAATAAAAAATGTGTAGGACTCTTTATGGATCTAAGCAAAGCCTTTGATCTAGTAAATCATACAATACTTTTGAAAAAATTGAATAATTATGGTTTAAGAGGCAAAGTAAATAGCTGGGTGATGTCCTACCTTACAAATAGAACTCAAGTAGTAGAAGTAAGTGGAATTAAATCGGAAAAATTGAATATTAAATTTGGAGTTCTGCAAGGTTCTGTTCTGGGGCCTTTGCTATTTGTGCTTTATATCAACGATTTGCCTGGCTTCTTTGATAATTTTTTAATTATGTTTGCGGATGATAATTCCTACTTATGCTGTAGAGAATCTTTTGAAACAGCTATATCTGATGTACAAGCTTTACTAACAAAATTTGCTGATCACTTTAAATCGAATAGACTATTCTTAAATATATCTAAAACTGTTTTCATTATATTTTCTCCTAGGCATAGTTTATATGATAAAAGTCACTTAATACAAATAGCTGGCAAATCTATAGAACAAGTCTGTCATACTAAATTTTTGGGAGTATCCATTGACAACGCATTAAATTGGGATGAACACATTGACTTTGCAGCAAAGAAACTTTCTTCCGTCTGTTATGGATTGTATAGATTATCCACAATATCAAACAGGAAAACTGTATTGGCATATTATTACACAAATTTTATTTGAAGGGCAACATATGGAATTCTCTTTTGGGGCTCTTCATGTCATTTTGAAAGAATATTTAAACTGCAGAAGAAGGCTGTACGTAATATTATGGGAGTACCTAAATATACGTCCTGTAGAAATCTGTTTAAAGATTTAAATATTTTGCCATGTATCTATATTCTAGAGATTCTAATATATGTTAAAAATAATCTCAGTAAATTTCTACCAAACAATTATAATCATAATTATGATACCAGGGAAAGCAATAACTTAAGCACGCCGTTACACAAGTTATCAAAATATGAAGAAAGCCCAAAATACATCGGAATAAAGTTGTATAATAAGATCCCAAATTTCTTAAAAAGTATCGAAAATACAAAGGCATTTAAAAACGAAACAAAAAAATACCTAACAGCTAAATGTTTTTATTCGGTTGATGAATATTTGGAAAATTAGTAGGTGGTTCTAATTGTTTAGATATGCTATATTATGCTATATTACATTTATGATATGTCTCTTTTTTTCTGTTTTGTACCTAGTTTTAAACAATAATGAGAGCACGATTCACTAGTAAGATGCTCAATTTTTTTGTGACTAATCCTATACCAATGTGGTCTTTTGGATAATAAACGATTATTATTATTATTATTATTAATATCATTCTAAATCCAATATGGCAGACGTTTTAAAATGGCAGATGATTACCTTTTCCTTACCAACCCCCTTGACATGGGTAACAAATGAAAGAGTTTTGTCTGTCTGTTTGTCTGTAAAATAAGTAAAGACTAAAGAGTAAAAAATGAAATATAAAAAAATAGTTAAAAAAACCTTTATTTTAAAAAATGTTCTATAAAGTAAAAATATATATATTTAAATGATTATTTTCTATAATCCACTGGTAACTACAGTAATCTGGTTTAGCACACCACACAAAAACTTCTTTATGTAACGGAGTTTTTGTGTGGTGTACATATGATAGAATTGATGCGTGATAAGTTACTATGAAAATATCACAATTATTGGAAAGGACTTGTAAACATAAAAGGGTTATTGATTTTATTTGAATCAGATAATTTCGGAAGTGTAGGCTTTTAAGTGTGTTAGATACTTGTTTTCCTGCAGAGACAAAGCACATTAAACTAAAGTAACATGACATACAATCAATACCATATATTGATTTAAAGGGTCTGTTCGCCCACAATCGTACGTCACCGTTTTATTTGATCGCCAATAAACAATATAACCATTATACCCTTCGCCGACTTACTGTACTTGTTATATAGTTATTGGATACTCTTCGCAGTTTTTTTTGTAAAAAAATATTAGTTTTAGAATTTTGTAAATTTAAATAATTAATGACTTTTTTATTTATTGATCAATTTTGTTCAAACAAGTATCTAACAATCGGACTTCGCCGACTACAAATAATACGTATTTGATTAACGTGTTGCTCGAATACTGCACAATTCACTTTTATGTGGTGTCGCAGAGATTAAGTACCTTTTATTTTTATTGTTCAAATAGTTGTTTGCAATCGGCAACACCTGACTACAACTTTTACTCGTTGCTAAATAGTTATTATTAAATATATATTATAAAATCATTTTAATCAGATCAAATCATTTATTGATGTCAACGACACATGTGTTTTATACAGGCCAAATACTCAGAAGCATAATGCATAAAATTTGTAACAAATTATAGAACAAGGCAATATATAGGTACACAGATACACAGCATAGTGATAAGTAAATATTACAATTATCACAGTCATTGTTTGTATAAGAAAATTTACTAAAACAACAAACCACTTAAAAAGTACTTAAATACCTACCACAACTTATCACAACACAGAGATATCGCAATTTAAAAATTCGTTGATGTTACAGAATGCCCCTTTATTTAGAAAACCCTTTATTAAATGTTTATCTCTCGCTTCTGAGAGACCTTTTATTCACATATTTATTTTCAATGCCAGGAGACGAGTTACTCCCAACCTTTTCTCGGAAAAAGAATAGGGACCTATTACTATTTAATAAACTAGGGACTGATTGCCTTACATACCTCTGAAAGATAGTATATCAACTACATAATTTTTGCCCAAAATGGCATAGTTTCTACGTATGTGCTTAGGCATAAGCCGTTAGGATAGGCAATAATTAGAATATTTTCAACTATCTCAGGATATAAGGTAAACTCTCAAGCATTTATTCGCAAAGAAATCCACATTGATAACTCCAGTTTAATTTTGAATCAGGATACAGTCCAAGAAATTTATTTCTATCTGAATTTTTATAGTTCACTAGAGATACATGATTAAAAATAATATGGCAATATGCAAATAATATGAGAACAGCCTCCAAGACTTACGTAAATTAAGAAAAAAGTGGGTCCTGATACAGATTCCTGTGACACCTCACTTATCACATCCATGAGATCGGAATTCATATTATTAAACTCATACACTGCTTGCGATTTGATAAATAAGATTTGATTAGCTCACAACTAACTAGTTCAACATTGAGATACTTTATCTCTTCCAGCAGCACATGGTGTGAGAGAGTCAAAATTCTTCTGCAAATCACAAGAGTAACCTAGGCGTAAACTTTCCTCTCTTGGCAATATAAAATGTTATTTATAGGGCATATCATTGCACATTTGTTGATTTAGTGTTGCAAAATCACACTGATTATTGCAGAATAATGATACCTACTATTCGTAAAGTTTTTTCTAACCTGAAAGGCACATTGTGCATTCGATGTTCTGTATATCTTCATGGTTTTGTGTATTTAATCATAACTTTAGTAACACTTTGCTCCGAAGCTCTCGTATAATATGGGTTATATAAAACATGACAGTTTACAAGCCTCTGACGAGCACAATTTCAATAGGAACTATTCTACCATGCTATTTTATACATGCTCGTAATTTTAAATAAACATTTTAAGTTCAACAGAAGTCGAGGAACGATCTACATATGCATACATACACATACACTTACAGCCACGGAGACATTTATTCAATATTTAAGTTCAGTGTGTTATGCAACGAATTTCTGCACATTTCTTTCTACAACAATTATTTAAAAAAATGTCCTGTTCTAATCTAATAATAAAAGTACCATTTTCCCTTTCAAATATATTATATTGAATATTGAACTTTAAAGTCTTTGAGATTCTAATAATTGCATCAGTAGCTAAAATCAACATAATTGTATTCAAACTTTTTGCTTTAATGTCGTTTCCAGATTTTGATATATGTCTGAGTCGGATATTTAAATAAATAATGTAAGAATTTAAAAAAAAATTAACATACATAAACCTCAAAATCTAAAGGATTATAGCACTTAAATAAACGTCACATCAATTATGCATTCCACCATAGAAAATCAAATACCATGTCAAAATATTATCAATGTATAATACGTGCTCGGTTCTAGAAGAGCCCCATTATAACAAAATTACCATATAAATCGATGACCAGCATCTTTAATTTGTATAATCAATATTCTATTTCTTGAGTGTTTTAAATTTATTTCACATTATTTATCCGGGCGCCGCTATTCGTCTTTCTGCTGATTCGAAACGGGATTAATTGAATATGTATTTTGCTGTCTATGAGATATGCATTTGGTTTTCTTACTATTTATTGTTATTTTGCCAATGTTTTGCAAGAAGTTAAGAAGTTAACGATAGAGAATACTCTTAATAACCAGAATACACTTTTTACTGACTAAAATAAGCTTTAACAATGCTTATTACTTGATATTTACACCTTGTATTCACTTTAAATTTCTAACCTTATTTGTCATTAAAAAAGTTCCTTTACCGCCGTGAATTTTGCCTCATTTATACAACAAAATATATCCAGAAAAATCTAGCATAGATTTATAACCTTTTCGAGCATAATCTAGAACAATGTAGAAATCTAGATCCACCTACATGCTTCCAGGAAACTTACTATTACTACCAGTGTCTCAGAGATGGCGTGTGTTACAAGCTTTCTTTGATGGTACAGCAGTTTCCTATCCCTATTTCTACGCCCCTAGGGTACGTAATGCATAACAGCATTTCTGATTACTACAAAATGTTATATGTCATATATATTCCAAAAACTTATTGTCTAAATGTTATTTGTGGCATTATCTTAATTTTTTTCCAATTCTTTGGGACTTCCTGCCATATGTATTGTTTCTGTTTAAGCGGTGGTCGGGGAATCTACAAACTATCACAATGTTACTGGTAAATAACCTCTACGCCTGTGACTTTTACGTCAAAGGATCAGTTAGAGGTTGCCTTTTTTAAATAAAGAACACAAATAAGTATAAAAACTTGAAATTAAATATTTCGCCGACGTTTCGGGCGAACATCAAAATTACATCAGAAGAAAAAATGAGATTCAGAGGTCTAAGATCTGCGAATACGCTTGGGAGAACGGACATAGAATAAACTGGGACTCGGCAAAAATTTTATCAAAAGAGGCAGATAGCAAAAAAAGAAAAATTAAAGAGTCCGCGATAATATTATTGAATGAGGATAGATGCGTGTCGAATTGTTCCGTAGATGTCTGTACAACTTGGTTGACAATGTTAAAAGAAGAACTTCACAAACTTAACATTGTATAAAAACTAAAAAAAACTGTTAACTATATCAACAGTTCTATGTAAATAGTAAGTATCTATGGATATTGAATATAACAAATATTCTTAGCAAAATGGATTGTTCAATAAAGCCTTGAGGAAGGTAACAGATTAGATTTCCGAAACGTGGCGAAATATTTAATTTCAAGTTTTTATACATATTTGTGTTATTTATTTTAAAAAAGCAACCTCTAACTGATCCTTTGACGTAAAAGTCACAGACGTAGAGGTTATTTACCAGTAAGATACTGGTTAATTGTGATATTTTGTAGATCCCCGAGCACCGCTTAAAAAGAAAAAAAATACATGTGGCAGGAAGTCCCAAAGAATTGGAAAAAAAATTAAGATAATGCCACAAATAACATTTAGACAATAATAAATCTGTATCGGTATTTAAACAGAACTTTCTACCTACACCTCTACCATTTATTAATTTTTATTATTTATTGGACATCCTGTATATTAGGACAGACGGACATTTTGAAAGTTGTTCAGAATTTGATCGCCAACACAGTAATATGATTTTTTTTCTACGAGCGATATTACTAATTTTAGAAATGTGCTTCGTTATGTATTTGCGGGGAGTATGACACTTCACTTATACAGGGTGTTCATGTTGGGCCCGTATAACCCAACTTACCTTAGCCCACAAATGCATCCCAGAGGAAGCACATCCTCCTAAAGTGAGACAGAAAATAGGGTCCAATATTAGGAAACGCAGGTCCCCGTCCGGACACTCAATTCTGGGACACCCTGTATATTATGGAAATGCTAATTATTACCCTTATAATAATCTTTACTGATGTATATCGTACTGTATATGGATATTTTTAATTAACCTATGGCTCCAATTAATCATCCAAAAAATATCAACATAATGGGATTTTTTCAATACATATTGCCAAGGTTGCCTGATTGACCCACACGAAAATTATACAATTCAACTCGTACCTTGTCCTATGCATAAAAAATATGACCTACATTTTATAACAGACTTTTTTTATTTCAATTAACTTTTCCTTATAAGCAATTGCAAATTTTAATCAGTTTACGGCTTGAGAGTACGTGGAGATGTTTATAAATGATTCAATTATAGAGCATAACGCTTATTAGGAGATTTGACGTGGTTGTTTGTAAAATTATTGTACTAGGTAATTTAAAATTTAATTAGTTACAAATAGCACAGCGATGCCGGTTGGCATAGAGGTATTCTCTTTTCTAACGTCAAAAAATGGGTTCGCATGGTAAAGCTTGCCGTGATCTGTTGAGAAACAAATACTTGGTAAATAATTTAGAAAAAATTTTAATAATTGCAAAATTTTCATAATGCAAAAAAAAATTCTGGAATATTAGAATATAATCGTTGTTTGTTAATGAATTGTTGTTTAGACGTGTTTGTCATTATACAAGTTTTTTGAGCCTGGGAAGTAATTTTTTCTTCAGCATTATATTGTCGGTGAAATTAAACAATTTTGACTAAATGAGGTATATTAAGCTCACCCCGAGTTAGAGTTTTTAGGTTGATTATGGCTACTCGTGTTAAAAATTATATACAGGAATTCAATAGACTCAGTGCAAAATGATCGCCAGCGCCAGCGTGTGTCATTTTCGCATGATGTGAAATTTGCCAAACGTCAAAAAAGTGCAATTTTTTGCAGATATTGTTGATTCTAAAATTGCCTTTCGGTTATATCTACGCGATCGACGTTTAATGTAAACATTACAACAATTAGTTAATGGCTTGGACACTGCGAGCGCTGACAGTTCAATTCCAGTCAGCTCCGCCTTCCTGCACTATACACTATACCATCAATAAAAAGTAAAAATAGTAACATGCGGCGCCCAACGTGGGGCACCAAATACGTTAATTAACTTTAATCAAGCCTTTCAGCTTTATTCACGTTGTTAAATGTACATTTTTGAATAATTTTAATCATTTGGAGTAAATTGTAATTGTAAATTTAATTTGTTTATGAATTGCTTGGAGCTGTTTGTCAATATAAAAGTTTTGTAATCCTGAGAAGCCTAATTTTCCTTGAACTGTCAGTTAAATCGAATTAAATAAATACATTAGCTTGGAGTCACCCTGAGTTAGAATTATAGGTTGATTATACCTAGTCGTGTTAAAATACAGCTGTGAAATTCAATAACACTGAAAAGCAGAGCATAATTATATGGCGCTTAGCGTGGGGCGTTCTCTTCTTTGTTGACTAACTGGAATGTACCATTTGCAATCCTTCGATTAGAAACACTATTTGATGGAGTACGTTGTATATATCGTTTGGTTAAATCTGTTCTATTTAAATAAATTTAAAAATCATGTTTTCTTATTAAGACGAGACGCTGCTAAAATAAATACCGGACTTTTTTGTAGAGGATCAAATATTCTGCAAAAAGTCTGCAGGAACATACCAGTAGTTAAATATTCAGATGTTGCAGTCACTTGAATTCTCCCCATGCGACGATTTGTCAACGAAGAGGGAATAAATATATGAACAGCCGAAATATAATGGTTGAATACTGCATTAAATATATTTTTTTATTAATAAACATGAAACAATTTATTTTGACTCAAAATAAATAAATGAATCTTCAATAATAAATTTTAAATTGGAGATAATAATGTGGAGTATTATCGTATTAATGATAATGAGGTATAATTTTCTGGATACGATTAAAGCTAAATAATTGCTAATGAATTTTATTTATAGATACATTTCATGAATTTCGTTAAGTATGATAAAAAATTACATTAATTACTTAGTAATATACAAAAGAATCTTTTCGGTTACATTCATGCTTGGTCACACTGTCTATAGTGTACTGAGTTAGAGTCTTAGCTCCAGTACTGACAATATCGAAGGCATTGCCTGGTATTGCCAGCGTTTTTTCAAATGTGTAACTCCCTTGTCGTTGGTCGAGACGAGGTATACCGCCAAAAATGTGAAAAAATTTGTACAATAATTAAAACAAGCATTTCTCGTTTAACTCGCTCTAACTCAAAAATGGGCCAAGGAGCTGGTCTTAGATTCTTACCGTGTTATCAATACATACTAACAGCATATATTACTATGATGGTCAATAGTCAAAAGTACACAAAATACAGAAAATTTCTAAGGCTCTGTTGGTAGAATGTGAAATTTTGCAGATTGGGTTAAACGAATTCAATTTCAAAATTGACTCTTATCGATAAAAATAAAGAGTATTTTCTTAATAAGACTTAGTAATATGTTACTTAAAAATTGAAAATTAAGGTCGGTATATGATTCAGGTTTTTCTTTTTTCCAAATTAGAGACAATATCTTATTTAACTTACATACTTTTAAATAGTTTTTAATACTTTTATTCAGATTTTGCCAATAATATATCTTGGCCTACGTACTTGGCATCTACAGACAAGTTTTTTGTTAGACAGATATGACGAGATTTTTCAATAATGAATTACAAAATAAGTGAAATGCATTGGATTGTTCAATACCTTACTGGGTGAAGCGACACGATAACAACTGCGCAACTACATCATAATACAGTTTGCTGTATATTGAGGAGAAATAAAAATAAAGGATGAAGGCTTTGACCGTATCTTCGCTATCATGGTGTGGTATAGTAATCCTTAATTTCTAATCGAGACCAAAATGTAGCGTATCTCGTGGCATACGAATCCTCAAGCTAGCACAGTGGTCGACAAACTATTTAGGTAGGTACACTGCTTATTATCTCAATAATGCATCGAATTTGATATATTTAATAATCTTGTTTATTGATAAAAGTGAAATTGTAATTGTAATTTGTAATTGTAATTGTAATCTTTATTGGTCATAAAAAATGCACCGTAGTGCTTTGACATGTCAAAACAGCATTGTAAGTAAGGCATTCATAAAATTAAATTATGAGAACGACTGACAAACGCTTAATGTAATGGCCTTGCATCTCACTTGAAAGTTTGGGTAAGTCAGGATTGTATGTTGTTTTTAATTTTAGGGACGATTCCAAGTTCTCATCAATAAGACGACTTCTCAATTTACTTTTTATAAAGTCCATGCTTACAAATATTGTTCGCATAGATATGTAGAACCAAAAAGAGAAAGAACAGCAAACGCTAGTTTTTTCAACTGATCATGAGTCAGGAACACTATTCTAGGTATTAGGAATCATCATGTCCTCCTCCAGATCTTTCAAAGCAGACCACCCGTGCTGTGAATTAAATTCACATTTGTTTCTCTTCAATATTTCCATATCAGCCCCACGTTGGGCGCCATTTGTTACCTGTTTCAGTAGCAGCACTTATGCAAGCAGCACTTGCAATAATAGTATAATATTGACAATTAGCCAAAGAGTGACAATTTTATAAAAAATAATTATGTCTGTTTATTATTGCATAATAAATGTGGTCAGGGTTGAATGGCAAGAGACCCTTGGTGGTTAGACTCTTCGAGTGAAGATAACAAAAATAGGTGTGTAAAATGCCGCTCCCGGATATAACATTGTTTAACTAGGGCGGACGAGCGACACTGACTAGCTCAGTGGGCGGTGGGGTGAGTAAGTTGGTGCATGGGTGTTAGTGAGAAAGAATTGCCAAAATTTAGAGAACATAGACAATTTTAATGAGTGTTTTAGATATATAAACAATTGTTAATATATAGCAACTCAATATAAGATTGTGTGATTGGTTAAGAAGTGGTTTTTGTTGAGTGTACACACTGAACTCGATATATTTTTAGTTACGATCGGCTCAACACAGATATTTGTTTTAAAAGAAAAACTAAATAATAATCAATAATTATAACAATAGAATATACATCCAGTGGCAGTGAGCTTGATGAGGCGGTGTGTTGTGCATGATCTTGTGCAATTTTTATGTATCTAGCTTTGTTTAAATAGTCTTTCGAGTTAAAGATCAGAAAGGGGGGTATATTGACAATCTTTAAATATTAATCGCTAATAATTCAGTACCTTCCCGAAATGGGAATGCAAAATTGCATATAAACGATACACCTAACGTATCATATGGAGTAGTGCGTAGGTTTCGGTCCGTTCTAAGATAATAATTGAAACCTCTTGACTAGTTTTGGTATAATTTGCCTGGTCTACTAGACGCCTGGCTCAAGTGACATTTTTATAGAGAACAATTATATATAAACTAAACGTACTGTTTTGATACTGACGTGTTTTACTGTTCCGGTTGTTTTTCCATTCTACATTCCTCCTACGAGCATTTAACAAATTAAAATAATTACATCAACCGCTATGAATATTGTGATACTGTCTCATGTGAAAATGAATTTCCCAGAACACGGCGCCTGTTCAGTCTATAAACAGTGCATCCTCGTGTATTTACCTTTTCATCGTTCACGTGGCCTGATTCAAATCAACCGCGTGATTATTAATTCATCATTTCGAAATCATCAGTGATTTAGGTGTATATACAACGTCGGAAATAAACTGAAGTTTTCACCTGTAGTAGTTCACAAACCAGGCCGCTTAGTGAGCGGAGCCAGACAACCTCGACTGAGCGCGCCCGACATTGCTTTCCTATCGGTCTGGCAGTCTCACGGCACGGTATACAGCGCATATTATGCTTAGTGACATCATCTTTATTTATATACACAGTTAGCGAAGGTATCGGTTTTGTATTGATAGGCGACGATGCCAAGTTGTGGATAAAATCGTTAGAGATCAACGCACACATCGTGATGGTTTGGGATGTGTTTTAAGCGGAACGTTTATTATTTCTATGCATCATTTTTTTTTCTAATGACCAAAATCTATATACCTAGTACAGGAATGGTCATTTTGAATTACATAAAAATACATAGCTAGCTAGAACCTTGTGGTGTGAAACAAGCTAACTATTATACTCTTCGCCGATTTACTGCACATTTTATACAATTCTTGCACATTTCATAGGTAGGCCAGGCGATAGACTCAGCGATAGATATATCACCTCATTATGATTCGGTAATTATAGTTGGTGAAAACGTTGACCTTTTAATCCTTATGACAGGATTATCCGCACGTTGTTCAAGCATGTATTTTATGAAACCATGCATGGGGAAACGGACGAACGAATTTATTCCTCGAACTCTTTTAAGTACCCGAAAGAATATTATTCCTCCACGTATTCAGTGGATGTGACACAACTTCTGCATTTTTTAGGCAAGGCAAAGCAAAATTTGTTAAATTATTACACAAATCTGCAGGATTACTAAAAAACGTGGAATGTTCTAAAGACCCCAATTCTCAGCCTGATGTTTAGATATAGCAGCCAAGATATCTTAGCCCTTTACGCAGCAGAACCGGATCAGCATTCTTTGAACGATTTCAGGTACAAATGCTTTATTAAGTCAGTGGCAAAAAGTTACTGAGTCTGCTGCATGCCAACACTATTTTAGAACGTACTATCAAATTCCAATATACCAAAAGTTATCAAGATTGGGGTTGGACGAAAAAAAATTATTTTTTTTCCTATTACTACCAAAAACGAAGCTGCTCCAAAAGAACTATTGAAAACAAGAAGCTGCAAGTGTACAAAAGACTGCAAAGCATCATGTACTTGTAGAAAAGCTGGACTAGGATGTTTTGTTCTTTGTTCTGGATGTCAAGGGCAATCGTGTACAAATGTCGAAATATATGTAGGCGACTTAGATCAAACTAAAGAGAACAAATCTAAGGTATTAGCTTTTTTGGAACACGATAAACCCGAGGAGGCTGAATCTGACAAAGACGGTGCAGACGATAATGAAACCGACACTCGCAGTTTTATTGAAGCACGGAACCATTTTGTACCTTCAACTTCAAGGAAATCCAAACTAGTGTAATGGATTGGCAATAGAGAATAGTAAAATTAGAAGTAAGTTAACCAAATAAACAAAAAGTGGATTAGGCCCATTGGAGACAACACTTAAAAAAAACGCACCAAGCGCTCTATCGTAAGATGGGCTAAACACGAGCGCATAATGGTAGAAGCAAGTAGAAATCGTGGAAATATAGAAAAGTGTCGATACGATACTTCACTTCCCCCGCCTAGAACGCCAAGAATATTAATACTACGAAAAAATGTGTTTAAACAATTTCCATAGGGAATTTGTTATCTTTAATTTTGGTAACCATCTTTCTTTTGGAAGAGGATGTTTGAGCCATACTGCCTCAAAGTTGGGGGTGTTCCGGGGGGGGGATTAGTATGTCTATAGACACAGGGCTGAGGTTGATATGAACACGATTGTTATTGTACGCTCTTGCTCTAAGCCTTGTACTAGGCGCGCTTTTATTACGCACAACTATATTACAAGATAACACTAATAAATGTAAATAGTCGGTCCTCGAAATTAGAAATAATAAATGTTTCGTAATTTTTTAAAATTATCACTGGTCAGCTATGCTGTTTAGGTATTTATTGTTTAAAAAGGCGAATGAGAAAAATTACCTTTTCTCTAAAAATGATGAAGGTAGTAATGCGTGCTGTAAAAAATATTGAAGAATTAAATCAGTTTTTAAAATATTTAAGTATAGTTCTATAAATAATTTTGTTCTTTTAGGTACACAGTGTGTTAGTTATACTTTTCTTTTTTTAAGATAAAACTAAGTACCTATTTTACGACAAAAAATATGTAATTATGTCTATGACTAGTTATTGGAAAAAGTAGTTTAACTTATGTGTAATAATTATCTTTATTAGTGAATTTCCTGCAATTAAAAATATATTTTTGTCACATTTTTATGAAAAATTGCTTATTTTGCAACAGTCAGTCCTAAAAATTATTATTCTAATAAATAAATGTTAAGTATGCTTATTAAATTTATTTAAATCCACATAAATTTAAATCAAGGGCAGTCCGACCAAGTTGAATGCGAGATTTATGTGAATTATGTATACACGAAAAAAATATCCAACTTTCATACAGTGTGTCTCAGGATAGATGTAACAAGAGGTGTAATGGAACAAAAATTTTGGAATTTTGGAATGCTATTTGGGGATTGAGTCCTGCTTATTGTAAAACTAAAGTGTATCAAAAATGACTTGATTTGGTGTTCTACAGGGTGTTTTATAAGCAAAGTTGTAAAAATCACCACTAGTAAAGTACCTTTATTTTTCAAAATATGAAAAAATTGCACTAAGAAAAGTTATTTAGAAAGCAATTTTATACCTCTATACCAAATTCTAGGAACATAAAATAATTTTTTTTAAACTTTCCATTTTTTGTGAATTCATATTTAAAGTTGTGTACTAGCAAATGTTAATCATCTCAAAAAGTAGGCTATTGGTAAATAAAAAATTGAATATACGAGATGTAAGAAGGTATAATGGTAATCGAACTAATTGTAAAACAAGAAACAATTACTAACACAAGATTAATGAGGTTTAAAAATTATATCAAGTAATAAATGTCAAAAACATAACAGATTCACAAACAAATTAATTATTGACCAATACAAAACAATGTTTACATTTTTTTTATTATTCGACGTAGCTATCACCCACATCAACATACATTATGATCCTTCGCCTGAAGTCCTTACAACTGTTTCGAATATGATCTAATGGTATGGAGTTTCCGGTATTTGTAATTCTCTGTTTCAATACTGCTACATCGTTAGGAAGTGGTTCAGCGTAAACCAACTGCTTGAGGCGACCCCATAAAAAGAAATCCAATATTGATAGTTCTGGGGAACTCGCGCCGGCTACTTGATCGGTCCATTCCTGGCAATCCAATTTTCTCCAAAATTTAAATTCAACCACCGATTAACCATTTCTGTGGAGTGGCTAGGGTAACCATCATGTTGAAAATGAACTAAAGGCATATTTCTTAAAATATTTAAATGTTCTTCAAAAAATCTTTCAAGAAGCTGTAAATAAGTGTGCTGATTTAACCTTGCCTCAATGAAATAAGGTCCATTAATTCTAACGTGATAAGAAACGGCACACCACACATTCACTTTTTTATAATATTTTCTTCTATAATGAATTCTAAAATTTGAATTTTCAGAAGCCCAAAAGCGACAATTCTGAGAAGAAAAAACACTATTGATTGTGAATGTGGATTCGTCCGAGAAAATTATGAAATGATGAAAAAATCTCTCTTCCATGATTTTTCCTCCAATGGCCAAACAAAAATCCAACCTACGGCCGTCATCTCCCTCTTCAAGCGTATGTTTATAATTTGCTTTATATACCCTAATTTTCTTTGCCTTATAAATTCTTTGGAATTTAGACCTGCTAATATTAATAAGAGCTGACCTCTCTCTTAGTGGCATCCTAGGATTTTCTATAACAGAGGCATGAGCTATAACAGCCCCAACATTGTCTTCATCATATGCTTTTATTTTTCTTTTCATATTAAGAACACTACCAGTAGCCAGAAACGTTTTAATTATTCTCATAGCCTGAGTACGTGACAAAGCAGTGTTTGGAAATTTCAAATTAAATTGGCTTACCATTTCTCTTAGCGAGTTTTCACTGCCAATTCCGTAGTATTGCACAATATAAATTTTTTCACGCACTTAATTTTTTATGCTTGGTGCGTTAATTTGAAACAGAAATTAAGGATAATATTGACTACGTTTGACAGATATGTCAATAATAAATGATAAATGTGTATCCCCTGCTTTTCTCATAACCTACTTTTAGCTTCTACATAACTTTAAATATTAATTACCAAAACATAATTTATATGCAGTTTTAATTGAATGGTTCAAAATAAAATACTAATTTATTGAAAAAATAGGAAGTTTCAAAAAAATAATTTTATATTCCTGAAATTTGGTATAGAGGTATGAAATTGGATTCTAAATAACTTTTCTTAGTGGATTTGTTTCATATTTTGAAAAATAGAGGTACTTTATTGGCGGTGATTTTTACAACTTTGCTTATAAAACACCCTGTAGAACACCAAATCAAGTCATTTTTGGTACACTTTAGTTTTACAACAAGCAGGACTCAATCCCCAAATACCATTCCAAAATTCCAAAATTTTTGGTCCATTATACCTCTTATTGTTACATCTATCCTGGGACAGACACACTGTAAGTTTTTGAAAGAAAATAGCTTACTTTCAAAGGCACTAAAGTAACTGAATGATCAGTGAATACTGACTGTATTGAATGTTTCTGATATAAAGAAAAGGTACAATAACTTAGCCATCTCTTGAATACTCAAGAAACTGGTTTTCCGATGATTTTTCTTCAATAACAAAATAAGCGTTTTATGAAAAATGTTTGCCACAGTAAAATTAAATTTAATAAAATGTTCTATATTTTTACCCGTTTTAATGGAGTTACCAGCATTTGAAAAGAAGATTCGATTCACCAGTATTGTATTGTTAAAATGTGTTATTTTGAAAGGTTAGTTTATATTAGATCAGATTATTTTTAAAGGTTAAATATTAATTTGCTCATTTTTTAGTGAAACAGAATGAAGAGAAGGTGTTATATACAGGATGGGGCATAGTTTAAATTTTAAACATTTGACATCTGAATATGTTATTTGCCGGATTATATAACAAACGATTCACTTTATTATAAACCTATAACTTTATCCAGCATTTAATTGTAATATCTATTATTGCTGCAATTAGATCGTCGGAAAGTAGTATTTGGGTATTTTGTAGCTTTCATACCCAAATGTGAATGCTGTATAAATAATAATTATCAGTTAATTTTTTAATGCTAATTGATTTCAAATGGTCTATGTACTGCCCTGGAGATTTCAGAGAGAATGAAAAAACTTGGAGTATTTTATTTGTCAAGACATGAAGTGAGTTTTATATTTTTATTTTTTAATAAATCCTAAGTTTCAAACGAAACAAAATGATTTGAGAATTATGTTATTGATTTGTTTTATTGGCATACTAGCGTGGTCAAAATTAGATCAATAGTTTACGTAATGAATAAGTAATTTATTGTTTTTCATATAAAATATTAAATGTTAGCATGAGAGTTTTCTGAAAAATACCCAAATAATATATTTCAATGAAATGAATACAGAAATGAAAGTTAATACAATTAAATGCTAGTACTAGCTAGCTATTTCGAATATATCTAACTACCATTTTTAACGCGATTACCCAAAATATTCGAATAGAATTTCTCTATTTGATATTTAAAACTTACTTTACGTTAACATAGCTTATTGAAACTAATATGGATCCCCCCTAGAACAATAAATACTCTACAGTTTGCATAAGACTTCGCAGAAACCATGTATTGATTGTATAAAAAAAAATATATGTCGGTAAAAGAATATAATTATTATATTGTAAAGCACGTGTTTCTCTTTTAAAATCAAAACTTGAAAATTGTCCTCTAAAATAATACACACTTGATAAAATTGATGATAATTGAAAATATTTTATCTAAATCCCTTTGAAATATTTTTCTACTTTAGCCACATTCATAAATTTTGGCACAAATCACTCGATAATTAGATCTATTTCAGAACAATGAAACATTTAAAAAAACATGACTCAAAAATGACAACGGCTCATCAAAGCGCTTTCTGATAAAAATATCGTAATGACAATAACATTACCCACCCACTAGAAAATAGGTTTTATTTTAATATTCAAATATTAATCATCTACGTATTTTAATTTTATTCGTTCAGTAACAATGATTACTTTTTTCAACTGTATGACAAAAATCAGCTCCATATTCGGGATAATTAGTAAATCCTAGAAAGTATTTCTAAGCCCAGTAAACCTACAAATGTGTTAGACCAGTGACTTCAATTTTTAAAAGTGTTGTTGCTCTAGCACGCCGATTTTTTTTGTAAAAATACTAAAAAACTTGCTATGTTACGGGAAAAATACTCTTGATGTAATTCACTCGCCGCTAAATTTGTTATTGCAAAATTATCACAAAGTTCATAATTGTTTATAAGCCGTTTTCTTCGTAACTTCCGTTCTAATCGTCCGATTTGAACTTTCCAAAGTTTATTTTACTCGGGAATACAAGTATTTTTAAAGAAAATTGGTGCCGTTATGCTACAATAATAAATACTATTTTTACATAGCAAAAACTGGAGAATTTTTGCAAATGTTGAGTTCTGTATTCAAAGTTGCAGAACTATACGAATTCTTCAGTTAGATTGCTAAATTATTTTTGCATACAATATAAGTGTAAAATTTTGCAAAATATGTCGTTTTGGAGAAAAAAAATTAATTTGCTTATAACTATATATGGACCAAGGCACCTTTTTATCATGATATTTACGGGAAATTACATTCTTATTCATTTTTTTTTAATACATTATATAACTATATTTATTTATGGAAAATAAAATTTGCAAGTGACAAAAATTGCAAGTGTTTTAATTATGCAAATTTTAATGAAATTGAAACGGCATTATATTCGTCGGAAAGAAATACGCTGATTTCGCCTTCTGTGGACCCTTTTTAGACCATTTTAAGCATTGGTGAACATGCGTACTGTTGTACGAGCAGTCGTCGTATATATTATATAATAATTTTTTTTAGTGTACTACGTACGAAAAAATATAAAAAATGTAAGTTCAGATAGTAAAGAGTCTGACATATAGCCTCCATTTCGAATTTTTCGAAAATGTTAATTACAAAAGTCTCAACAGTGTCAAAACTAAAATCGTTGATATGCTGGCTTAAAATG
Source organism: Stenurella melanura (assembly GCA_963583905.1). Taxonomy (NCBI): domain Eukaryota; kingdom Metazoa; phylum Arthropoda; class Insecta; order Coleoptera; family Cerambycidae; genus Stenurella; species Stenurella melanura. Next base: position 104,670,581 of record OY757317.1, read on the forward strand.
GTAAAAAGGGCCCACAATAGACGAAATCAGCGTATTTTTTCCGACGAATGCCGTTTGAATCTCATTTTGCATAAATAAAAAAGTTATTGCAATTTTTGTTACTTACAATTCTATTTTTCATAAATAAATAATGTTAATTTATTGAAAAACATTTTTTTCTAAAAAGAAACAAGAGTATCGTATAAACTTCGCCGTCTAAAATAAAGGCGTTTATTATTATTATTTCGACTTTTCACACTCCTCAGTTAGCAACTGGGAAATTTCACCTATCCCGCGATCCTGCATGTCGCATAGGGATAAGGCTCGGACAGATGTTGGGTCCTTCGCTAACTGGCTTTAACGGTATCTCTGAAGAAGAAATTCATCTCATCCCAGAGAACCTAGGAACTTCCTGACAATGTGGCAAGTTTGCAGTACTGCGGCCTTTTGTATGGTATATATTAACATTTCAGGAATCTCTAATTTTTTCAAATTCTTAAGCAGATTTGTAGACATAACTCCGGTGGCAGAAATTACTATGGGTACGATCCGAACTTCACTTACTCCCCAAATGTGTTTAAGTTCAATGGCCAAGTTTTCATATTTATTTACCTTTTCTACTTCTGTTTTTATTATGTTGCGCGTTAGTGGGCATCCTATATCTACTATAACAGCCTTATTTTCCTTATCTATCAATACAATATCTGGCCTGTTATAGTCGATAGTGCGATCCGTTATCATTGGCCTATCCCAATAGAGTATATGGCTAGCAGATTCTAATACTGGCTCAGGGTTATATTTGTAGTAATATAATAATAATAAGTTGTAAATTATTATTATTATTATTATTACTATTCTTCCTCTTGTCGTTCATTGACAGAATTTGGGTAAATCCAGATCTCAACAAGAGATCAAAGTTATTTACCCTAACACCTTTTATTATTATTATTATTTTTTTTTTTTTACCACAACTTACGTTGGTAGCATGACTCCTGTCAGACACGGGGCCCCTAGAGGCCAACGTGTCCGTCAGTGGCTAACACACGGCGGATAGTGCGACATGTCGATAGTATGACAGATTTATGTGATACGGTGATTATTTTTTCCCAGTCTGATAGTCCCTTATTATTATTATTATTATTATTATTATTATTATTATTATTATTATTATTATTATTATTATTAATATTATTCTCATTTCATTTCTCAGCCTAAGCTGGTAGGGGTTATATTGCGGAAGTTCAGCTCCTCCCATTTAGCTTAGGATCTTATCAAGAATGTGACAAGTTTGCCGTAGCACTGCACGCTGTCTCACTGTGGCAAAGGTTTTTGAAAGTCCAAGGTTATTTAGGTTCCTCATGAAGTTTTTACTCATAAGGCCTTCAGCAGATATCACAAATTGTACAATTTCGATATTTTGGAGATTCCACTGGTGTTTATTATTATTACTATTATTATTATTATTGTTATTATTATTAAGAATAGATAGTACACACCAAATCATGTAATTTCCTGCCAAAATCATGATAAAAAAGTACTTTGGTCCAAAATATTATTTTTTTTACAAAACGTCATATTTTGCAAAATTTTGCACTTATGATAAAACAAATACCGAGAGTCTATTTGGTAACCATTGAAGTGTATGCAAAAAAAATGGAGCAACCTAACTGCAGAATTTACATAGTTATGGAACTTTGAATATGGAACTCAAAATTTGCAAAAATTCGCCAGTTTTTGCTATGTAAAAATAGTATTTATTATTCAAACATAATGGAGTCCATTTACTTTAAAAATACATGGATTCCCGAGTAAAATGAGCTTTGGAAAGTTCAAATTGGACGATTAGAATGGAAGTTATAGAAAAAGGGATGTATAAACAATTATGAATTTCACGGTAATTTTGCAATAACAAATTTAGCGGCGGATGAATTACATCAAGAGTATTATTCCCGTCATGTGGCTAATTTTTCACTATTTTTACAAAAAAAAAAAATGGCGTGCTAAGAGCAACAAAACTTTTAATTTACTTTTTGGCCTAAAATCACTGGTCTATGTATTGAAATCCAATTGTTAACACGTTGGATTCAAATGTAAAATAAAAGTGTCGGTGTATGTCTATAAGTGTAGACTATTTCGTATAAACACGATTACTTTCGTCAGACCTAGTTTCAGCCCGACCTTCAAGCCACGCTGCAAGGAGACAATGACCAAAAACATAGAAATCACCCGATCCTAGGGGTACCAAGCAAACAACCAGCTCGGTACCCTTACTCTAGCTCGTGCCGGCCTCTGACGCTACGCTTCTTTGGCCGAACACAATCCTTGAGTTACACAGTTCACACTTCCTTCCGACGAAATCGAAGCACATGATGCCAATTGGCATCCTGGGCTCCCGACTAGTCAACACCCCCCAAACTCCGAGAGAGCTCAGCAACAGCCGTTCTCTCTCACAACAGACTAAAGACGCTCCCGGGAGCCGACATGCCAACGAAGAAAGAGGACCGAGGCAGAAGAGCGCCAGAAGAAACGACCCAGCTGGCAGGGTCCAAGAGTCAGGACCAGGGGAGGTCTGTTAACATCGCCTACACCATCTGCATTTGCGGGGGGAATGGGCAAAAACGCAAGCCCGCCCCTCACGAGGTCGGTCCAGGTCTACAGTAATGATTGGGGCAAAGAGTTCAAGCTCGACCCCTAATCATCCGAGACCGTCATCTTTAGTCAAGAATATTGGCGCGTCATAGTAGGATTCTCCCTATTGAAATATGGCTATATCCGGATTAGAGGGTGATTGCAAGAGGCATGTAAACTTCCATTTTTTATAGAAACTGTGATTCATTATTATTTTAGAGCAAAACGTAAGAAGCGCTTTTAATTAAGCACACAAAAATACAGAGGTAAGATACCGAGAATGTTATATACAGTGTGTCTCCCAGGATCGAATGAACTTTACTTAGGTTATATACCTATATAGGTAATAAATCAGTGTATCTTAAAAAAATACTAAGGTATTTCTAATATTTTTAATTAATTTAAAGCCTATTATAAAACGAAGGAAAGCTGCGCTGCAGTGTTGCGTTGTCGTCTGCGTATCGTATATTTGGCATTTCTTCAAAATATAAAACAGGTTGGTCCTGAAGCAGGTTGGTCCTGAAGCAGGTCGGCTTTGCTGGATTCCAATGGGCTTCGATGAACCTCCACGGCCTTCGATGAAATTCACTACACTTCGTCGCACCTAAAACACTTCGTTGCACTTTAAACACTTCGTTGCACTTAAGCACTTCGTTGCACATCCTTGCACTTTGCTGCACTCTTTGCACTAGACACATCCGCGCACTTCCACACCAATGTTTGTTGAAACTTCTATCAATACTTAACTCAGTAAATGAAGCAGCGGTGAGATATAACTTAAAATTATTACGTCTCACACTTCATAGTGGAAGGACGACAGAGCCATCCATTTTGCTTATTTAAGGTAGACAAACTTTTCAGTGCAGAAAGATATGTGACCTTGGCGATTTTATCAAGGGGACTTATTAGCACTGGACTCTAGTTTTACGACATTTTTCTGGTTTAGAATGTCATGAAACGTTGAGATTTTAAAGAAGGTAAGTAGATAAAGCTCATTTTTGGCCTCCGGCAGGTACAAATATGTTTTTCCTTTCTAAAATGTTTTGACATTTTGATAAAATTTAAAATCTAAATATACTGTTCCTATTATTGTTTTTTGTCTGAAGACTGTTGTTGAATATATAAGATCTGAAACATAGTGCCACGTGTTTTCACCCCTAGGAAACCACCTATCAAAATCCGTGGGTTCCAAAAATTAATACAAGAGATAAACACTAACACATTAACGTATTTCGATATTTTTTTAATCAACTTTCTTTTTCTTTCAATAAGAAGCGCTCATAACACGAGCGAAATTCTTATTAGGCGAGTCTGCCTGGGGTAAAAAAGAGGTGATTTTACAAATTTTGTATAGATACCATTTGAGTTAGCAACGGATTCTTATAGAAAAAATTCCGCTGAACAAGATTTTCTTATGAAAAATTTTCCTAAACCGCGAGCTTCATGGTCAAATAATTGTTTAAACAATTTTTTTTTCGTTTTTATTTAATAAAATAAAACCGATTTGACGGATACGAAAAATCTTGATTCATTCGAAAGATATTTTCAATACGCGTCGTTTGGCGTTAGGCACAACTCATTTTGTCAACCCGTTCATTTGTTACAGCCAAAATAAATTTCATAATTAACAAATTGATTACTCCGAGACTAATGAGGTCAGCATGTTGTTTTTTCAAAACATATGCCTTTTATGCCAAAGAATATACCATATTTCTTTTGGCCCGATATCTTGAATACTTTTTGATTGTTTAAACAGTTGGCATAATTTGTTAATTTGCAATTAATTAACTTTTTTTTCGAAAATTTGATCGACTTCAAACCAACTTTAAACGATAAATATTGATGTCGGGCATAACCCCCACAGAAGTCTGTACGAATGCAACTTTTTGCTTTTGCTTATTTAAAGTTTAAATTAAATTTGCAAATTACCAAATGGAATATCTCGGCTCTGGGTAGGCGTATCGAAATGGGGTTTCGTGCATATGAAAGTGCTTGTAAAAAGGAAAATTTTGAGACCAGAGAGACCTTGATCGGATAACCGGAACCGGAAATAAAAGTGACATTGCGTGAGAGGCTCTAATTTGTTTATTAACAATTTTTTGGACAGGAGGTTCAGTGCAAATGTAAGCTAACAAGTTTTTCCATCAACCACAAAAAGTTCTACAAAAAACATTCAATTCCTGAAGAGTTAAACGCTTTTTTGAAACTTAAAAAATCTCTTCCGCAACGTGAAAATAGTAAGTTTTGACGCGCAGTGGGGTGGCGGGTTCGATCCTCGGTGTGGGCAAATTTTTGTTGTTGTCAAACGAATTTTTTTTTCGTGCAATAAAATATTTCCTATAATAAAATTATTTTTAAATTGTAAAAAAATAATTATTATACTCTTCACAAATACAAAACGAAGAGTATATTGCATTCGATCGGCACCTTTCTAAAACCGGTAATATTGCTCGTTGAGAAAAAAATTTCATATCACTGTGTTTGTGATCGAATTCTGAACGACTTTCTAAATGTCCGTCCGTTTGTCTGTCTGTCTGTCCGTCCGTCACGTTTCTTGTGAGCACGATAACTAACTAAGAACGAAAAGTACGATAGTATTGAAATTTGGACAGCCAGCTAGAGGAAGAACCCTATTGTCCTTTAACAAAATTGATCAATAAATAAAAAAGTTTTTTGAAATTAAAACAAAATTATTTTGTAATTAAACAAAAAAATGTTTGAAAGTAATAACTTACAAAAAAAAAAAACTGCGAAGAGTAACCTATAGAATGTGCAACAGTTATATACCAAGTGTAGTAAATCGGCGAAGACTATAATGGTTAGCTTGTTTATTCTTGAGAACTTCATTAAATCCGTAACTCTTGAGCTGATGCTGTGCACCTGCTTTGTATGCTTTATATTTCTTATAGTCGAAATCATGGAACGGTGGAATACTCTAATAGTTATTAGCGTTAAGAGTTATTAATTGTAAATATTTGTAATTAAAACAATAAAATAACAATGACATTAAAATAGTTAAATCTTTTGATTATTTCTCATTTACAAATAACAAAGTGTGTGTTTTTTTCATGCGACGTGAACATTTTTTCCTTATAAGAAAAAAGTGAAAAAGACTATTGTTTCTTTTTTATTTTAGGTCTTTTTTCGACAGGCACCCCCCTCAAATAAAGTAACACAAGGCTTCTCTTTCACAAAAAGTAGTAAGAAAAATTGCAAAAAAAATTATTTATATTTTAAAAAAATTCTTAGAAAGTATAGACATTTATTATCACAAAAAATACTTGGTTACATAAAAAAAAACAAATTGACGAAAAAAAAAATTTGCCCACATCGAGGATCGAACCCGCTACCCCATTGCGCGTCAAATCTTACTATTTTCATGTTGCGGAAGAGATTTTGTTAAGTGTCAAAAACGCGTATAATTCTTCAGGGATTTCTTATTTTTTGTAGAACTTTTTATGGTTGATGGAAAGACTTGTTAGCTTTCATTTGCACTGAACGTCCTGTCCAAAAAGTTAATAAACAAATTAGAGCCTCTCACGCAATGTCACCTTTATTTCCGGTTCCGGTTATCCGATCAAGGTCTTTCTGGTCTCAAAATTTTCCTTTTTATAAGCACTTTCATGTGAACAAAACCCTATTTCGATACGCTTACCCAGAGCCGAGATATTTCATTTGGTAATTTCCAAAATTAATTTAAACTTTAAATAAACAAAAGCAAAAAGTTGCATTCGTGCAGACTTCCATGGGGGTTATATCCGACATCAATATTTATCGTTTAAAGTTGGTTTGAAGTCGATCAAACTATCAAAAAGAAAGTTATTTGCTAATTAACAAATTATGCCAATTATTTAAACAATTAAAAAGTATTGAAGATATTGGGCCAAAAAAAATTAGGTATATCCTTTGGTATAAAAGGCATATATTCTGAAAAAAACAATATCCTGACCTCATTAGTTTCGGAGTAATCAATTTGTTAATTATGAAATTTGTTTTGGCTATAGCAAATGAACGGGTTGACAAAATGAGTTGTACCTAACGCCAAACGACGCGTATTGAAAATATATTTCGATCGAATCGAGAATTTTTCGGATCCGTCAAACCGTTTTCATTTTATTAAATAAAAATAAAAAAAAAAAATTGTTTAAACAATTATTTGACCATGAAGCTCCCGGTTTAGGAAAATTTTTCATAAGAAAATCTTGTTCAGCGGAATTTTTCCTATAAGAGTCCGTGGCTAACTCAAGTGGTATAGAAAATTTTTGGGAAAAATCCCAAACAGACTCGCCTATATGTTTCTCTTTATTATTCAAATATTAACATATTATTATACAGTGAAATCCAAGTAACAGATAAATTCATTATCTACATAATTTACAATTTATGAGTAACACCCATCAATTTTTAGTTCTAAAATGACATATTTTGAGCACAGTTTTATACCTCCCCCTTCAACCCTCTTGGAGTGACAGCTACCCTTTAAACTTTTTATAGGGAACGTGGGTGCGTGTGATGGCTCATTTGAAAGTGTTTATAATTCTCTATTCAGCAATATAAGATTTTCTCTAATTTTTTTATTGAAAAATATTAAATTTTTAATGTTACTAAGTAAACAAAAGAACACGAAACAGTTTAAACCAAATGTTCAAACTGGGCGCCCGTTACTTCTTGACATGATTTTCTAACTCTCCTGTCAATTTCAAAGTGAGAACTCGTTTCCCTCGTGTGGTTTGAGAATGATGTATTTCTTCGGGGGTGGTTTTTGAACCCTTCAACGGCCCCCAAGGAAATTGTACTACATCTACAGGATTTAGTATACGATTTTCTAGTTCTGATGCCAATTTCAAAGTGATAACTCGTTTCCTTCGTGCGATTTGTGGATAATCTATTTGTTCGGGGGTGGTTTTGGGTGGCTACCAAATAAGTTATTTTAGTGAAGCGTTTACTTATTACATTATTTTCTGGCTCTCCTGTGAATTTCAAAGTGATACCTTGTTTCTTTGAGATTTTAAAATTATATCCATTTAATTTAAGAATTTTATATATCAACGGGGTGGGGTGTGGACAATATTTATGGTCACTATTTATTGAACCTTCTTCCACTAGTAATTGTTAATTTCTTAGATTAGGATCTAATTTTAAAAAATGTACCCATTCTTTATTTTTATTGCACGTCTGATGTACCTACGGGCGTTTCCGTCATTTTGGCTGCTATCTTTTAGCTGCCAAGTTCACATCGGTGGGAGGTGGTAGGTTGTGAATAGGGGAAAATAAGTAGAGCAAGCTAGAAACTTTATTTTTAACGTATACGGTAAAAACCAACGCCTCAAATTTTTCTATGATATCTGCCCCAAATATTAAAATTCTATGTCCAATAATTTCCACATACTATATAGAGTGCAAATATAGTCAAGATGTTTCCTTTAAAGTGATTTGGATGAAAATCTGAATGTGGAAGTAGTGTCCTTAGGCAGCAGTTCTTTGTAAATGTTAGATAATTCTATAAAGTGCACTTAGATACTGAGCACCATACTGAAACACCAAAGACACACCGTCAGCATCGCGCATTGGTGGTTGGTATTTTAATTTTTAAAGATATTGTTATGAATTACACCCCCTTGGAAAAGAAGATGGTACGCCTATGCCTCTGATGGTGACTGGAAAGGCTCTAGAAAGAGCCAAGGACTTTTCTAGATTATGGCTGGAGAAGATTCTGGATTGATCTAGAGCTAATTTCGGAGTATATAAGGCGCGATTACAAGCGCGGGAGAGGAAGTTTATTTGAGAAGTGACACGCTCGGTAAAAAGTGAGGTTAACTATTAAGTAAACAAGTATTGTAGTCAGTAAATTGTTAAATAAAGTGTTAGTAGTGTTTAATCTCTTGTTAAAATTATTTAGAACCCACGAATTCATACAGGGTGTTTCCTAAAAGGTGGAAATCCGTAACATTTTGGTGTCGGAAGCGGAATTTTGACGAGGATTTTTCGGGAGTGTTGAGAAGACTGGGACAGTATTCTCGGAGTTAGTGCTAACACAGGAAGGACTAATTTACTGGACATTGTTCGAGGTTTATTTTCGAACAGGAAAAATAGTGTTTAAGTGCATTTTTGAGACATTTTTGGAACATTTTGTTGGACATTAGTGGTTAAGTGACAAAGACTCTAGATAAGACTTTTTTTGTGTGCCGTTTTGAGGTTTTTCTGGACAGTCCCATTACCGATAGTGACGTAATTATTAAATTTTGTTGATAATTATATGCCGATAACAACCAGAAGTATGGCAACTGAAAAGCAAATACAGGACTTATTTGCACAATTCCAGAAAGTGTTGGAAGGGCTAGAAAGAAGGCATCAAGAAGAAGTAAGTGAAATCAAAGAGGAAATAGACCTGCTTAAGCGACAGTTGAGGGATAGAGGAAGCCAGCAAGTGGTATTATCAGATCAGCTGTTCGAACCTCCCTCCTTTGACGGCCAAAGTTCATGGACCATTTACAAGATGCAGTTTGAGGCAGCAGCGAGTGCAAACAACTGGAATGACAAAGAAAAGGCTATGGCGTTAATCGTGGCATTAAGAGGCCAAGCATTGGAAATACTCCAGACAATCCCAGTAGACCAACAACGGGATTTTAAAGTTTTAGAAGCTGCCCTAGATCTACGATATGGCGATCAACACCTTGCCCGAGTGTACCAGACCCAGCTGAAATCACGTGTTCAAGGGGCTGGGGAAAGTTTGCAAGAGTTTGAAGCTGCCGTGTGGAGACTGGCTCACCTGGCTTACCCGGATGTACCGAAGGAATTCCAAGATCAACTGGCAGTAGATGCTTTTCTGGATGGTATACAGGATGATGAGATCAGGCGAGTCCTCAGGTTATCTCGATACCAGAACAGCAGCGAAGCGTTGGTACGTGCACTCGAGGTGGAAGCTGTCCTTCAAGATACCCCGAGTCCAAGAGTACAAGCTATGAGTCTCGAAAGATCGCAGTCTGAAAAGGAGAACCAGAACGCTATGTTGGCCGACATATATAAGATGTTCAATCAGTTACTGGCTCAAGTGGATACTGCAGAAAGACAAGGCAAGCCAAGCGGGGGTATTGAATGTTACAACTGTGGCAGAGCAGGGCATATCAAACGAGACTGTCGACAGCGGAACTCGAGGAATGTGAATGCTGGAAACATGGATGAGATACAGAATAGAAGTAGTGGAAGGCCAAGTGGACGGCGTATGAAATGCTACAGGTGCGGGGAACTAGGACATATCCAGCTTGAATGTCCACAGAGGAGCTTGGAGAGAGTGAAGGCCGGAGATGCTGTGAAGCCAAGGGGAAAACCAGAGGAAGCCGGTACCAGAGAGGCTGTGACAGATAACGAACGTGGTGCCCCTAGAGAAGTGAAGATTTCCCAGCTTCGGAGCATTACAGAAAGGCCGCCACTACAAGGATATGACGATAAAACGAAACCTGAGAGAAATGCAAACATTTCATCCGGAAGAAGGTACAAGGAAGGTTGCAAGCACAACCACTGGGAGAAACTGCAGGTCATGGGAGCAGTCAACACTGTCAAGGTGGAGGTGCCGGATGATAAGGCAGATGAAGCGCTCAGACAGGAACAATTGAACGATGTGGAAATTGGGCCTATATTGAGAGCCAAAGAAAGGGGAACTCGTCCAAAATGGAAGGATGTTTCGGGCAAAAGAGTGGGGCTGAAGGCACTATGGGCGCAGTGGGACTCACTGAAAGTCATGAACGGGCTGTTGCGGAGAGCATGGGAAAGCCCGGATGGAAAACAGCTGGTTATGCGTCTAGTGATTCCCAGGTGTCGAGTTGCGAAGGTGCTTCAGGAAGTGCACGAAGGAACATCCGATGGACACTTCGGTGTTAACAAGACCCTGAAGAAAATACGAGAACGATTTTATTGGATAAGAAGTCGTCAGGATGTGGAGGCTTGGTGTCGCAAATGCAAGATTTGTGCAGCCAGTAAGGGACCACAGACTGGAAGTAAGGGTGAAAACAAGCAGTTCAACGCCGGAGCTCCTTTCAAGAGGTTGGCTAACGATATAGCGGAACCATCACCAGCCAGTGACCGAATGAAGGCTCGATATGACTGGAAGGGTAATTCAAAGGAGGTCATCAAGGTGGGAGAGCTAGTTTGGCTGTACAACCCCCAGCGGAGGAAAGGAAAGTCACCGAAATCACCTTGGGATGGACCGTACACTGTTATTACCCGAATTAATGATGTCGTCTATCGGATTCAGCAAAGCAGAAAGTCCAAGATGAAGATCGTGCATTTGGACAGGCTGGCGAGATACACTGGTGATCCTGAGTTGCCTGATCGGGACGATCAGGCTTAAGGAGGGGGCAGTGTTATGAATTACACCCCCTTGGAAAAGAAGATGGTACGCCTATGCCTCTGATGGTGACTGGAAAGGCTCTAGAAAGAGCCAAGGACTTTTCTAGATTATGGCTGGAGAAGATTCTGGATTGATCTAGAGCTAATTTCGGAGTATATAAGGCGCGATTACAAGCGCGGGAGAGGAAGTTTATTTGAGAAGTGACACGCTCGGTAAAAAGTGAGGTTAACTATTAAGTAAACAAGTATTGTAGTCAGTAAATTGTTAAATAAAGTGTTAGTAGTGTTTAATCTCTTGTTAAAATTATTTAGAACCCACGAATTCATACAGGGTGTTTCCTAAAAGGTGGAAATCCGTAACAATATTGTAGTATTGTAAAATCGACAAACAACATGTTCTAGAAATATTTATCATTATTTTTCTCATTATATAAACAATCATTATTGTATTGAAACGTAGGCATTATGAAAAAGTTCATAAAATGATAAAATAAATACTGATAGCCTATTTAAATACAGAAATGTATGTGAGAATAATCAGATATACGTATTTTATACAATTATTACTTAGTGTGTCATGGAGTAAATTGTTTACGAAATTGTCAATTATTTCTAATAAATATATAAATAAATAAACATACAAAGGGTAGTTCTTACATACATTATAAATAAAAATTTGAAAAAAATATTAGGAAAAACAATAATAAAACAAATGAAAACCAATACATTTTAAACCACGTAGAGAAATCTTTACAAATCAATCAATTTAAAAAACTTTTGGACAATCATACTTTGCCGACATGCGTTTAAAACAATTTCAAGATGGAATTAATCAACAGTGGCATAAACTTAAAAGCATGATCGGTACGCCACTGCTAGTCATTGCTAATTAAGATTATGCATTTTAAGGCCTGTGATATAGAGCTTAACAATCTTGTTTTTGATAAGATTAAGCAAGAGAGTTGGGTTGAATTGTTGATCCCACCACTGACGAAATACAGAGAGACCTTAAATCTCTCAAACCACAATTTTACATTTTCTTAACTTACCGATATTTTCAAAGGGACTGGACTGTATAAACATACCTGAAACAAAATTATATAACATTAAAAAACATATTTGTGATTATATTTTATATACTGCAATAGGCAGAAAAAAAATTCTTCAAACGTTTCAATAACAAAAATGAATGTTCCAAGTACAAGGCCAGATATTTGCGGCATTACGATCGGGTTCTAAATGAAATAGAAATCTCCCAATGATCTCAAAATATAGTATCCTCCCCAAAAATAGAACCGACATTCGTAAAATGCCCATGAGGCTATAGCGACAAAATTTATGTTAACAGACAGATCGGCAGACAAGCACCGTGTGTTTGAATCTGTCAAAAATGTTCTCATTCCAGTAAGGTTTCAAAGATTAGCATAGATTCATCCATATAAATAATATTTAAAGCAAAATAAAACAATTATCTAAAACCTAACAAAAGTCTCGACGGTTAGACAGATAGTCGAATTGTGGAATAATTTTTTTAATGTTTTATTAAAGTACCATTGTGAACTAATTGGCTTTCTGTGACAATTTGTCAATATAGAAACGCCCTAAGAATGTTTTTACAGCATAATTATAAATCCATTTTATAAAGGCTTTATTAACGCCTTGGCTCCTGATGTATTACTTGTAAAGCATCAAGTAATTATACGAATATTTTTATTTTGTAACGATTATACAAATATTGACTACTATAAAACATATGATTGCTAATTTAATATCGATAACCACATAATACAAACAAAACGGTTAGGCTTATACGCAGATAACCGCTCTTGATAAACGCTCTTATACAGAAACTTTATTAAGGTGTTTTAACGGAATACCGCAAATACATAAGGAATTTTAAACAGCCGAAAATTCGCAGCATTTCTCCTGCGGCAGTCTTATACAATTGGTCAGAAAAAGTAAGAGACAACTGGATGAAAGTAACGGAACATGATGAGAATGAAGATTCGTTGGAAGTTTTAACAAAAATAATAGAAAGGCTGAGCAATACACTGATTTATTGTATAAGACAACCCAGCTTCGTGATTGTATAGTGTTTTTTGCGTAAAAAGCTGAATTGTTCTTCGCGGTCTGTCTATATAAACGCTCTTATACTTGTGGCTTTATAGTAGCTGCAAAATGAGCTGAATTCTTTTATAGCAAAACCTGGGACAGTCTTTACACAACAAACCAGAACATGTGGCTATATAATAACCATATAACGAATTCAATTGTTCTATAGGATACTCCACAATAGTTTTTACACTACATAAGGATATTGTCCATACATAATGGCTACCTAACGAGTTAAGTAGTTCTTTAGAACAATCTGTTACAGTAAGAGTTGAAAGATGTATAATTGTCGTGAATAGAACCGAATTATTGAAGACAATTTGCATTATCTTAATTCTTCTACGTTTCTATTGGTTAATTGTATTGTCAATTGTATTATTTTGTCCCAAATAAAAAGCAGAATAATGCCCAAGTCTTTATGCAACTAAAAAAACTTTGTAACAGCTGTTATAAAACAAATAGTTTTATAAAAGCTGTTTAATTGGACCTGAAAATTACTAATAACTTCTTATAAATACTGCCTTATTAGTAATAAATAAAAATCTAAAATCAATGTTAGCCCCAGTAATCCCATGAAAATTGAAATTTTAATCACAAAAGGACTAAGTCGAAATAACGATTGAATATGTTTCCACATTATATAGTCCGTAGATACAACCATTATGAAACGAGAATATTACATCTAATAAATTATACAACCAAGAACAGTTCTACAGTAATACATCGACAATGAAGTTACAGCACAATTTCTGATGTCGGAAGTTTTATAAAGTTTTTTCAAATTGTACGATCGGTTTTATACAGAAAATATAAAACTGATTTATAGGAGTCAATATAGTCATTATAACGAAACTGCTTCATAACTGATGCATCAATGGGCTACATAAGTACATTAATGTAATACAGAGTGAAAACGAACTTCTATTCGACTTTGCATCTTTATAAGAGTTTTGTAAGGTACGCTAGATATACCGCCCTTATAAGTATATGACAAAAGCTGTGACACGGTAAGTATTATACTTGAATTGTTTCATCCCAAGTAGAATTGCAAAAGCAGAAATGCCAAAAAGCAGTAGTAAGGTGTCCTCGGCTTTCTAGAGGACATTTTGATATCATAGTTACTGTCGGTGTAGATTTGGCTGCAGGAAATTCACTTACGATCTTTCTACGGCACTCAGATCCGCGTCAAGACTTCCGAGTTTGGGAAATGGAAAAAGTATACCGTTTACATTATATATTCTGTCACAACTCGAATATTACTTGTGACATTGAACAAATTAATTCCGCTTCCTTATTCCAATTTATTCTAGATTGCATATCGTTCTACAAATATAGATGATCCAATACAGTAATAAGTACGTATTGAAGTACTGACAAAAAATGTCATCCACTCAACAACCGTTGCAAAATGTATGTAAGTAGGCAACAACACGCATGCTAAAAAAATACATGAAACGTAGACACGTATAGATAGCGAAAATAAAATTTTAAATTTATCGAACACTTCAACACAATCAAACAGAGATAATAAAACTTGTTTACGATTTCGAATACCTATGAGAAGTGTAACATGTAATTATATACAAACAATACAATGATACGGCGCCTTGTTCATGATAAGAGTTCATTTATTTTCTACGAAATCGGGCTTCAGTTCCGAGAAGTGCCAACTGCTGAATTGCTTGCCTTACTGTCGTACTTTCATTCATACTTTCTTGATTATATTCTTATATACAATTTCACTATAATCCTAGTTTAACGTCACTCCCAAAGAAATACTCAATGAAAAAGTGATAGTTTGTTTATTTTTAACACGTGCAAAAATGCTTCAGGATAGATGAATCAGATTATTATTATTGTAGTTTAATGTACATAATTATAAGACATTTAAAGCGTGCGCAAAAAATGTGTTTTCGACTCATATGGGCCCTGCAAGTCATCTCATAAAAATAAACTACAAATACGCCGAAATTCATCTCATAAGCTCAGGTTGCTCTAAGAATGAAAGAATGTATCCAATTTAATCATTTAATGTACAAGGTTGGTAGGTTAGGAAACTTCAGATTTTGGTAATAGTAGGAGAGCTGGTGATATTTTTCTGTGACTATTTAGTTAAGGCCCATTTTTGAGAGAATGTTGAGGGAGGCATGTACAAGTGTCATCTATAAAGATTAACCCTGATAGCGGTATCGGAGGGAGGCAGAATACCCCCGATTTTCAAAAAATAGTGAACACGATTATTAAATTAAATCTTGCCATAATATTGGCAGATCGATTGGGTGGTATTAAAAGAGTAGCAGATCCGCTCAAATATGTCGTGTGCACGACGAAATTTTTATTATTTAGTTAAGCCTCAATTTTTAATGTTATTATGTATCTCAACTGTTTTAAGTACACATTTCCATTTGCAGAACAAAATATCGGTTTTAACCCCCTTGCAGAACGATTTGAACATATCGTGTGCGCGTCTTGATTTCGTGTCGTCTGCCTTATTCGATGCTCAGATACAGATATTTTGGTAATATTATTAGGCAATATGATCCACCTTAATCAATCACATCAAATATGGATGGAGGTGGGTGTTGGCAATTCACAACGTTACATCAACCTGATGAAATTGTATAAAAAGTTGGGAACACAAGTAATATAGATACTTTGAGAGGTTTGCCTGGCTCTCACGCCAGGGATGTGATTACAACCCTTCATTTTTCCGTAAAAGAAAAAACAAGCCGTTGAAATTATTGAAGGTGTTAGATGAGTACCCAAAAGCATTTGAAGACCTTGGCAAAGAAGACGTTGATGCTTCAGCAGTATTTCCAGTTTTGGAAGAATTTATTTGTCGGATGTATGGTGTTAAAAAAGCAGATATACTGAGAATGAAGCTTACTTTTTTCGGACTCGTCCGGAAATAGCACGATCCACTACACCGCTGTATGTCCACCTTAAATGAAAACTGGTAACCCATGTTACATTTGCGTATATCAGCCGTTGCATATACGCAGTCTCACTCGACCGCGGCGCCGCTGTATTTCCACCTTAAATGAAAACTGGTAACTTGACCCCTGTAATATATGCAACCCATATTACATTTGCGTATATCAGCCGTTGCATGTGATAGTCTCAGTCGACCGCGACACATTACTTTGAAATAAAGAGATATTATCATTATCACTCAATTTGTACAACAGACAACCCATATCAGTTAGTTGCAATTCTAACACGTCATTATTTGCAAGCAGGCACCTATTTGTAGCAAGCTGTACACTTTTGTGTTCTACCGTCAGCATCGCTGTACAACTTTTAGGTAATCTCCCGACACGTTAGGTAATGTAATTGGCAAGCGCAGCAGCCTAATCGATAGTAGCGCGGCTTTTTCGACAGCCGTGTACAAATTTTTGCTTGAATAATAATATAGTCATACATTTTCAGTCTGGGACGTCAGACGCGGATGTTATATAATAAATTTAAGTAAAGGCAGGTCAAATTTTAATTCGCTACTTATTGATTAATCAGTAAACATTAAATTCAGTCGCAAAATAAATCATCTGCCAAGGATATCTTCGAACAAAAATAATTTAGTGTCATTGTAAGTGTTGGCCAGTTTATTAGCATTTTCTAGCTCGAGCAGTGTATATGTAGATGAGCGTACAAATATCGGATGCGCAGTGGATTCATAAAAAATAAAATCGATTACAACAAATCTCAAGAGTAAGTCAGCCTACTGGTCTTCACTCTACTGTGCCGCGACACCGCTGCCTTTTGACCTTGAACAGAAACTGGTAACTCTACCCCATATACGAAAACATAAACATTTCCAATGTTAAAAGTGTATTTGTTGAATAACAACTGCTCCTCGCTGGTTCTCACTTGTAATAATATAAAAGAATATATACTATCTATATCTATTATACCATTCAATAATTTTTTAATTTTGCCGCTTTTATAAATTTGTAGCGTATGAAGCTGGTTGTTGCCCTCGATGGTCTAAGTAAAATGGGGAGTGGCCTTACTGCATCTCTGGGGCGAACGGAGTTATAACAAACTATAATCAGTTTTACTAGTTGATGGTAATATTAAATCTGCCTTTAGAGCATTTAAAGCTAAACCTACCCTAGTAGCACACAATATTGGACCAATATTGAACCAATATTCATATATTGGTCCTATATGGATTGTACATTGGTGCAATATTGGTGCTACTAGGGTATAGATGTACAATAGTTATGTGTTCATCAGTACAGTTGGAGTCAATAGCAACATTAGTATCATCTGCAAAAAATGATGCAAATACATTTTCTAGATTACACCCAATACGGTTTATAAATATAATGACGGCCCTAAGATACTACTCTGCGGTAGCCCCGTAGAGACCGCAAGAGGGCTAGATGAAGAGGTGCTGTCAGTGCTATTTATTGCAACAAATTGGGTTCCTTCGGTTAGATATATCTTAACCCAACTAAGGGCTGTACCACGAACAGCACAATGGTGAATCGACTCTAATCATAATCGTGTAAAAGCACGGCTTAAATAAAAAAACAAACATACAGTTTTCGATTTCCTTTCGAAGTTGTCCAACACATAATTATAAAGAGACAAGACGGCATCTTTTGTTGATAGCCCTTTAGAGAAGCCAAATTAATAACGAGGTAGCAGTTTATGCTTCGTTATAAAATCAGCCAATCGCGGGTGGCAGTCAATCGCAAAGGCTTTAGAAGAAGTTGTATGAAGAAAACCACCCTCTCGTAGCTCTGGCAGGGGCTTCGAGTTAGCGTCCGTGTAGTATACTGATCACAAGTTAACTCGGCATGGTGATTTATAGCCTATCAGAGACTCGAAATTTCAATGATTGAAAAAGCAGTTTCGGATATTATCGCCTACATACAAAAAACTTATAGATTGAGATGCATGCTATTCCATTTTCAAGATCCTTTTGGTCTACTAATCCTACGCCAGGTAGAGGGTACTCTGTCTCGCATATCCATGGCATACAAGGAAAATCTCTGGATTTTCTGCTGCGCAGCCAGAAAATGTTCGTATTGTCCATAATTATAAGAATGAAGTCATAAAGATTTATTATCGCCTCTGGCTTGGCGTAATACTTATGGAATAAACATTAAAAATAAATATTATAATGAGTGGCAAATTATTCTATTAGATGGAGAATTTAATGCCAATAAAATAATGGCAAATTATCGCGGTGACTAACTTCCCTGACTATTATTTTTTATTATAATTTCAAATCTAATTACAATTTATGAGGCGATATTGAGACAGTCTAGAAAATAATATACATTAACATTAATAAAAAAAAAAGTACACAGATTAATATCAATTGTCACTAATATTTTTAAGAATTAATCGAAAACATTTGTTGCGAGATAAATTTAAATTCTGGTGACATATTTTCTCTTTTCCCAGAAATCATAATTATGAATTTAAATATGTTAAAAACCTGCACAACTGCACATGTATTAATTAACCAATTTGCCAGTACAAATTAAGTTTTAACAGTTTTAATAAAAAAAAGACAACGTTGCTCGTATTGCCTTAGGATCCTTAAAACTTAGACCAGTAGAATAAAATTTTCATAAATAAACCAATTTAGATAAAAAACTAATACCCTAAACCCATGCTGTATCGCCTTTACAATTAAATGTTCATGTTTTGATTGCACATTTTTTTGCCGAGTCCGAACGCATAACTCGAATGAAAGTACTTGAATTTGGCGTGTACGAAACACTAGAATTACAAATAATTCAAGTGAGAAATAAAATGATTAGCTAGTATTTACACAAAAACCTTTATTTAGGAACTTTTATTTATTATTTTATCCTATTAGGTGAACACTCTGTATATTACTCTCGCTAACAGGTTGACCACTGCATTCTATTTCACCAGCTTAAGGCATTAAGTGTTTCGGGATTGTTAACTTCTCTGCTACTGAGCAGGAAAATTAAGAGTCTCAAGCTAACAAAGATGCTTTAACAAAAAATTAAGCAAATCGATTCATCTTGTACACGGCGCACAAAGTATGTTTAAGAACAGTTTGGCGGTCATCCGTTTTTCCAAAAAATTAATCGAAAATAATATCACAATCGTACTTCCTTTTTCATGGTGCCTCATGTTGGGCCTATAGAAACATAAAGGAAGTCTGAAGTTGGAAAAAGACAATCTAGTAAAAAATAAAATAAAGCCCCGTTCATATTTTCCCTATTCAATATCATCTGTTTTACCTGCAATGAATTAATAAGTAGAATATCGTTGCCTTAAGTCAGATGAATTCTAAGCCACATTTGGTGTGCCCTGAGGTTCATACTGAGACCTCTATTATTTATTTTATTTACTAATACTACAGTTACTTGTGTTGATGTCAACTGTCTCCTATACGCTGATATTATGTTGTTTTGTATCATTGGTACTGAGGAGGATTGTGCGCTACTTCAAAAAATCTACAAAAAGTAAATGGTATATCTTCGAATCTGTCTTCAAATATCAACAAATCTAACATTTTGTCTTTCAGCAGAAACACAATCTAGTCCAAATTTTAATCAAGATATAGAGAACATTCTGTCTGCCTATACAAGCATGATTAGAAACTAAACTGATTTTGATGCCAATTGAATTATTGAATCTGTATTATAATGTTTTTTATTTATCTGTAATCGTGGTTGTAAATCAGATCAATTCTTAACCACGTTTGGGGTACCCTAAGGTTCAATAATGGGACCTCTATTATTTATTTTATGTATTAATCCTACAGTCTCTTGTGTTGATGTCAACTGTCTGCTATACGCCTTTATGTTGTTTTGTATTATTGGTACTGAGGAGGATTGTGCACTACTTCGAAAAAATGTACATAAAGTGGATGGTATATCTTCGAATCTGTCCTCAAATATCAACAAATTTGACGTTTTGCCTTTCAGCAGAAACACAATCTAGATATAGAAAACATTGTTCTACCTGCTTATAAAAGCATAGCATTAAAAATTCAAGTGGCTTTGATGCCAGTAGAATTACTGAAACTTTAATACAGTATATGTTACTTGTTTGGAGTCGTGGCTGTAATAAAAATTGTAATTGAATAGGAAAATATGTCACTACCTAAAATTTGCTTTAAAAAAATTGATAATGTATACCCTGCTGTTGGTCTCGAACATTGACAGATACTAAATTTATTCTGTTTTCTTAGCTTACAGGACAGTAGGAAACTCGTTTTCGTACGTTTTTACACAAAATTTTTAATATTAGTGATTGCCCAGATGTCTTGAATACATACGTGCTAATGTGCTTTTCCCCTTTTTTTTAATCAGTTGGTTTATGTACTGTTATTCCTTGTATGTATATTTACATGTATTTATTGTTACCTATTTTTGAACTAAATGTATAAATCCACTTGTGGAGAAAAATAAAGAGCTGATAGCTACAGTAAGGAGTTAATATCAAAGTTGTGGAGTCTGATACAAAGGATACAGCTGGATATGGCACTCTAAGGTAAACCAAACACAAACGCACTATCTATAGCAAATTACGGTCAAGGCCAATCAGATATCTCCACCAATTATAACATAATCTAATCTAAGCTTTGAGTTTTCATTTGCATGGACTTGACATCGTTTTTTCTTTAACATAAATTATAAAAATCCTATTTCAATTTTTTATATATGCCACAAGCAAAATAAGAAACAATTTCAAGACAGTAACTTTTATAAACTGCTTATCCCAGACTGACATGTTGACAAGTTGAAAGAAAAAAATCAAATCGTGTTCGATCACTACATTTATAGATACACTCCACTGGACTGGCGCATGGCGCCCTGAATTATATTTGATTATTGGTTTAACGTAACCTATAGCTTTGATATTATATAATAATCCGAATACAATGAATTGTTTCTAGTATATTTAACTGGATTTCAAAATGACTTGGCCGCGTGCCATGGAAATAAATTATATTTATGGAAGTATTAAAATTTATTAAATAAATAATGTAACTATGTATAATGTAAAAAACTAAAACAAATAAACAGTACAATAAAAAATGGTAAACGTATCTTTTGGCTTAAAATTATGAAACGTTGTTTGTGCGTGGGGTTTGTTATCTAACTTGTAAGATGTAATAACTTAAATAAGGGAATAGTTAAGAGACTTGACAATTGAAGTCTTTAACACCCTGTATCCAATATTAAACACAAAAAGCGCTGGAATAATTTAAATTCGCCGGCATGGGATTTACCCATGTTTCCATGGCATATAGTGAAAGAGCACCAGAATACGGTAGCATGGGACAAAATCAGGTAAGATTTTTAATTAGCAACTTACCGGAGCCTCTATAGCCTTCCTAAAACTCTTTCATTTTGTCTAATTCTTTTTCTTTATGTGCATTGTTCAATATTTCACTGCAGTCTTCTTTTAAACACAAATTATAAGACACGATGTACCACAAAAATGCACTTTTCAAAGATCTACATTACAGAAGAACTTCGAAATAAATCGGAGCTAAAAATGTCTTCTTCTTCATCTATCAATCATATTCCCGACATGTTCGATTGGAGACAAATTGGGTGACCACTGACCATGCCAGCCATGGAAGCACCATCAAATTAGCACCGTATGAGGAGTTAGCTGTAGCCCTTGTCGTATGAGGATAGACATTATTCAGTTGGAAAATAGAATTATTAAAAAGGAAATGCGCCAATTTTCCGTAAACGTTAAATAATTGTTAGATAGTGCTGGTTTTTACATACTGATCATCGTACTGAAACACCAAGCATGTTCTAAAGTTATTATTTCCAGAATCGTCAATCTAACACGTTCTCAGTTACTTACTGTATTTTTTTCATTGCAGTTGTGAATTTTATGGCTTAATAGGGGATCATGTTGAAAATACATATTTCATTATTTATAGAATTAATGAATTATTATCGGTGATCAATCTATTATCAGTAATAATACCTCCACAAGAATAATAATTAATTGTATGCAAATGTTATTATAATATTTATAGAAGTAATTAACTTATTAGTTTTCCGTAATAAATTATTCGCAAATAATTAACATCTGACAACTAAGAATGTGGTGACTTTGTTTATATCATGTGTAATTTTTTTTCTATTACGTAATGCCGTAATTATGTAAAATAGTAGTTAATTACTAATAGGTGACATAAGGCACTTAATACAAAGGTTACCCTGAAAAAATTTTGAACTTCGGGCTCCACAATAAGCAGTAGCAAACAACCAATTTTCGGTTGGGTTGTAGAGGTCTCCCGCTAAGGGGTCCTGACTTTGGCAGTATTTACTGAAAAAGTCAAGTTACCCCCTCTAAATGTCCTTGACAAAAAAAATAATTTGTCAAATGAATTGTCAAATTTAAAAAAATACTACTCAAATAATATTTCACTAAAAGAAATAGAATAAGAATCCAGAGCCGCCAGACCTACGTCATTTTAGCAAAGCTAATATATTGATTGATTGATTGATTTGCCAGCGTAAGGTGGGCATTGCTGCCAATTCCGGGCATCCATGGAGGTTCGTTTCAACACGCAGCTTGGTCGTCCGCCGAACACGCCCAACGGACGGTCAAACCACGAGCCGGAATCAAATCTCGGATGTTTTATATACCGCCGGACCGGCTGCATATGCTGGATTGGACATTAGACATGCTTGTTGTCAGCAGCGAGAGCCACATGACGCATGGGGTAGGAATATAGGATGGAAAGTGTAGGTGTTTGTGAGGTGCTTCTTTTAAGTTTCCATGCTCCTTTTTAATTTCCATCTGTCATCATCGGATGGGAAGTGCAGGTGTTTGCAAGATGCTTCTTTTTAGTTTCCATCTATCACGATCTCTTTATTTACTCTTCCTCCAAGTCTTCTATTTCTGAATCTAGCATACATGCATTCGCCCGCAGCAGGAAGCTTTTATTTTTTTAAATTAACCGTTCCACAGGTAAATATCCATTTACAGTGGAGGTGCCCTACCTCGCGATAAAAAGCTTTTTACGACGGATTGGTTATGAGAAAGAGGCCCGAGAGAATATTTTGCGCACCCTGTATCGTAGTGTGTTTCCACACTGCCGGTTTCCAATTTCGAGTATTTTCTATTTGATTACCTATATTTAATAATAATAATAATAACAATAACAACAATAGTCTTTATTCCACAAAAATATATACACTTTAATACCTTTCCATTTTTAGATTAAAATTTTTCTCTGTTGTGTAATAAATTGTACTGTGACAAGGATTAATAAACCAACAAATAAATAGAACTTAAAAATAAAACTTATCTTTTCATCCTTTTCTTATGTTACTACTTCCACTCGTTAGAAACCAGTCCGTTGCCTTTTACTGCTGGTTTATTATGTTGCAGATGTTTACTTTGACGCACTAACCACTTGAGAAAGGGTCGGTCGTCTTGCATAGGTGTAGGCACTTGCACTTGCTTTATTTAACATTATTTAGAAAACTGCACGCGTAATTATTAATTCCATATGAACTTTTTTATTATGGCGTTTCACTTCGCGCAGAATTTCTTGATGTATCGATGGTTTAAATTTTCTCGAGTTTAACGTAAAACAAAAAGAAAAACTTGGTTCAAAACCCAAAAAGTAACACAAAAAGCACGAACGAGAAGTAGTGTCTTACGTAACCAAGTACTAACGACTTGAACGATAAGCCAATAAAATAAATCTTAACATAAGTGGCACAAAATTCAAAAAGAACAAAAGCAACAGACAAAACCAAGGAACGGGTAGGTCGCGTCGTGTGTACGTTGTTTACCAAGTAAGGACACAAAGTCTTTAGCAAAGCTAAAAGATTGACAATAAATAGTGTGACATGTAATTAAAAACGCATGCATATTTGCTAGCTTGAAAGCGGGTCCCTGTTACAGATAACAGGTACAAAAGATACAAAAAAACCTTACTGTTAAAAACCAACATTCATTATTGCCAGACACTTTCCGTGGGCCTTAACTTCCGCCAAACGTTTTGAAGCTCGAAAAAAACCCAACCTAACCTAAGTGTGGAATCATATCTACTATCAACTATGTAAGAAACGAAACTGAACAAAAAGTCTATTATATTATTATTTATAATGAATGTTGGTTTTTAACAGTATTCTGTCAAACATATGAAAACCAGCTATCATACTTTAATGTACGTTGGTAAGGTTTTTTTTGTACCTTTTGCAATTTTTTAAAAATGAATTATTACTTATTTGTTTGCTTATAATTGTATTGAAACATATTCTTTATAGGATTTTGCAAACAACAGAAGAAATAACTATCTATAACTAAAAGAAAAACTTTGTGTAAAAATATTAATGAAATCTTTGCATTCTTTCGATAACCTGAATGCTGGTTATGCTAGCAAATTGAAATCCTAAAATGAATTTGTCAATTTCTTATTTGACAATTCTCATTCTAACACTAGCATCAACACAGTCACCTACGGGCATGCAGATTAAACTGGTATCTACATAACCCCCTACGATCATGAAGATTCAGTTAAAAATGAGAACAAAGGCCTAAAACGAATTTATTTATCTACCTTGTCTTAACAAATTTTTCATTCTAATGGATTACATTTTCATGAAATCTATCATTCTGTTTCTTGGAAATGCTTAGCCTTTGAAACGTTTTTCGCCCTTATTCTGGAGCTCATCAGAAAGACATAAAGCCACTCATAAAGATGTTACATGCAAAACCAAGACAATTTCTATGAATAAGTGTCAAATATAATTATTTCACGCTGATTGCCTGATTGTAGGGGGTTATGTAGATACTAGTTTAATCTGCACGGCCGCAGGGGACTGTGTGGCCACTAGTGTTAGAATGATAATTGTCAAATAAGAAACTAGACAAATTCATTTTAGGATTTCAATTTGCTAGCATAACCAGAATTCAGGTTATCGAAAGAATGCAAAGATTTCATTAATATTTTTACACAAAGTTTTTCTTTTAGTTATAGTAGTTATTTTTTCTGCTGTTTGCAAAATCCTATAAGGAATATGTTTCAATACTTTTGTACTTTGTTATCTGTAAAAGGGCCTCGTTTTCAACTAGCAATGATACGTTCTTAACTACGTACCACATAATTTATTGCCAAAATATTAGCTTTGATAAAATGATGGCGGAATGGCTCTGGGATCTTGGTTTAAAAGTGTTGGATACAATTTTGTATTGCACTCGACCGAACGGTCACGTGGCTTACTTTTTCTTGCGTGGCTAATGTGCGTATTTACACACTAGTACAATAAATAACTATTCTCAATAAAGTCCATAAATAAAAGATTACAGTAAAGAAAGCTACTCCCAACTATCCTAGTTTTGTCTACTTATCAAAGTTTCTTATTTGTAAACAAATTCGGCCGAAATTAGACATGAACATGTTACTTCGTCTCCGCGTGAAGCAAGCCCTGGCCTATTTTTACATGCAAAAATAAATAAAAACACATAAACCACGGCCCCCGCAAAGTTCAGCTCGTGCACTTGAGTTGCAGCCCATACAACTCCAACCATGCACATGGCGCTGTTCGAAATGTTTCCGTGCAGTTATTTTCCCGATAGGTCGTCTATTCTTGATCGTGATGAGGTCGGTCTAACATTTTATGTAAAGCAATCCGTGCTGTCGTCCGGTCTGTAAACCGAGACAAGGCAAACGTGGAATAAACTGATGGAAAAAAGTTGTTAATAGAGCGGAACTGATTTTATCAGCGGATTGTATGAACAAATTTAGAACGGTTAGATAGTAAAGAAACGCCTAGCTAGGAAAAGTAATTTTTATATTGTTGTGTACCAGTACAACTGTAAAGTAATGTATAGAAATAATGTAACCTAATGTAGAAATAATCTTCAAAAAAAAATAAAGGGAAGACGTTCTCAATTCGACTTGTATGTATTGTTTATAATTATGTTTAATTATCCTTCTGGATTGGCACAAGCGCCTCTGTAAAACCTTTCGTAAAGTGTATCGTATAAATCAGCTGTGGTGCCATGTATAACAACAATAACAACAATAATTTTTATTTGGGGCCGAATTCATTATCCAAAAGCAGATGTGCACAAATTATACATCCAGAGAAAGGACGTATAACTGATAGTGGAAGGACAGATTTACACCACTAGTTAAAGAAAAACTTATATTTCATTCAGGAGGAAACACGTACAATTCAGGAAGGTAACTACTGACGAGGAAGCCAAGACTAGCGACTAGCAATGTAACAACATTGCTAGCCGCCCACTTCTATATCATAAATACCCTATCAGTGTGATGAGAAGAGTCTCAAAATATTACATGATGAACAATCCCAGAATAAAATTGGAAATAGTAATATGACAAAGTTACAGCTCTATTTACAATATCTATTAGTTCTTTTACAAAGTACATCTATATGACATTCTTAACTTAGAGAATATGTATACATAGGAATTTTGTTGTCTGACTTGTTTTAGGGATTTTCGTTACTTTTAAATGATGTTTTTTTGTACTGCATTAAACTTGGTACAAAATGCACTAACACTGTTTACTACATTGTGAGCAGTGTCCCATAAATCTTCTACACTTAAGTAAGCACTGTTGTCTCCAAATTAAATTAAACTTTTAACACTGGTTATTCCTGATCATTAATCAAACAATAAAAAAGTAGCGGTTCCAGAGCAGATCCTTGGGGAACTCCACAAAACATATTCAATATCCCTAGTAGCACAACATATTGGACCAATATATTGGTCCTATATGGATTATATATTGGTGCTACTTGGGATGCTACACTGGTGTGCATTTATTAAAATTTGTTTCTTCCGATTAGTTAGGTACGACTACAAACAGCCATCACATTTACCTATAAATCTATATACATGTAATTTGTTAATCGGTATCTCGTGATCAGCATGATCAAGTAAGAGTAGCTGGTACCGAACCAAATGCCAGAAGTTGACAATTGTTGCAATAATTGTAAAATTTTAGTAGATCTACATGAGGTGTTGTTAATATTTCAGACGGCCATGCTTATATTATTAACTGGAAGGGTTGTCCTAGATACAGTATGCTATTATACATTTTGTGAGTCACATTACTGATAATGTTCTTGTTTATGTATATTACCATGCCATCAATTCAGTTTCTTAGTGAATCATTATAATGCATATACTATGAGGAATATTATACAAATTGTTATCTCTTTCTTTTTTATACGGAGTAACAAAGTGGTATTATTTTGTGTACAAAAAAGGGCTAATTTGTAATGAGCCTCGTGAGAAAAGTGACTATTTTAAAAATTGCGCGGAAGTCGTAAAGTTTAGAGAATGCTTAATAACAAAATTTTCATTGTTAACATCTTTCAAACAATCAAAAAAATAAAAATTTGATCATTATCACTGAAATACAACCAATTTCAGCACACAAAGAATTTTTGACTGATTGGTTGATTACCCCGCGTATGGTAGGCATTGCTGCCACCTCCGGAGATCCAATCTGGATGTTTTTATATACCGCCGGACCGGCTACATACGTCGGATTGCAAATGGGACATGCTTGTCGCTAGCAACGAGAGCCATATGACGCATGGGATAGGAATATACGATGGGAAGTGTAGGTGTTTGTCAGATGCATTTTTTAAAGTTTGCGTGTTTCTTTTGACTTCCATGCTTCTTTTAGGTTCCATGCTTCTTTAAGTTTCCATGTATCATTATCTCCTTGTTTATTCTTCTTCTAAGTCTTATGTCTCTTCTGTTTCTGAATCTAGCAGTATGCATCTCCTCCTGCTCGCTTACGTCCTGCTTGCCAAGACCTAGATTAGCTCGCTGTAAGAATCTTCCACTTACGAACCGTTCCACAGGTAAATAGACGTTTACCATGAAAGTGCAAGGAAGAGCTCCGAGAGAACCTTAGAGGCACCCATACCAATTTACCAGGGTAAAGCAAAATAAAAAGTAAAAAAAAGAGATCTAGGAGAACATTTGGGACGCTCTCTATATCAAGCAGGCCTCAACTACTGTGACACGAGAAATATTTTTGTACTCGCAAACAAGCCCAATATGAACAATGTGACAATTGTCAGTCAAAACTTTCCCGTCGTGGGACCTGCCCCATGTTCAATACATTTTCAAACTTAAGAAATTCAATTAGTTTTAGCAACCAATAAGAATTAACCTCTTTCGTCCGTGTGTGTATTTGTTGGCAGTTTTCCTCTCTGTTCTGTATAATTCCCAGACTCCACTTTCCAAAAACAGTTCCAGTTGGAGCTTTATTACTCTTACGTCCCAGCACAGCTAATATGTCTATATTTCTTTATAAAATCAAGTCGCTCACTTGACTTTACCATTCAGCCTTCTTTACCTATAACCAACCACTAAAAGGACCCAAGTGTAAAATGGACTGTCTCCGTCGACGGCAAAACTAAGGCACTGCACGTTCACTTTATTTTTGGTACTATTAGCAAACACTTTACCAGTAATTTTCAATTATTAATTCGGTATGTACTTTGTTCTTCAATTACGACACCTCACTTTACGCAGAATTTTTTGATCTACCGATGACTTCGTTAATAATTCGTTATTTTTGTGGCTGTTTTTACTTCCCTCACATAGCGAAGGGAGCTATTTTAAAGGCCGTTCATTTTTTTCAAATGACTGTTTTCGTTCGTTTTAATGGTTTCTTACATAGCTTCACCAAATGTTGCTTTGAGTGTTGAAACTTTAATATCATTCTCGTTATCAGTGAGTCCTCATGTCCCCTTATACCCAATTTCATGTAAACCCTACAACTTCTGTTAAACACAATCCTTAATCCAAATTCATACGTAAAATATATCGTAGACATGCGCTTTATTCAAATTGGACCATATTCGTAATACATGGTGAACGCCATAGACGCGTAAACTATCAGGTTTAAATTATATTTTATTATAATCTTAGAGCAAAATGGTATTTAGCTATTTGATTAAGCACAAACAAATGAAGTGATATTAAGATTGGAAAAGTGAGAAAACTTCAACAGTACTGCTATATTTTGACAATAAAAAGTCAAAGTCAAATCTTAGACTTTTTGAATTTAGGAAATTTTGATTATATGCCGCGTACAGAGGGCGATAGTTGATTTATAGGTTTTGTCGATTCCCAAGTATTTTAGACCAGTTCAAATAATTCCGGATTTCTATTGGTTGCGTAGTTTATAATTTTCCATATCAATTAGAAATATTAACAACTTAAACGACGAAAAATATTGTCAAAGAAATACTGCTTTTGTTCATACCAATGGGCAGTGCACTATTCCTTAATTTGTTAATTTAATGGTGAGTTTTACGTAAAAATTCAAGGGAATAGTTAATGATCTCAGAAAAATTCTTTCGGTTTATTATCATTGTTATTACACACCGAATGTAAATACATATTTTTGTTACATTATTTGTAGAATATATATTTAATATTTACAGATTTCAAAAAATTATTCAGTATTATTATTATTATTATTTGGAAATGTCCCGCATTTGGCTTCCTGGGATCTGCTCACCTTAACTTTCAGTCAATATTATATTCATCAGTCTAGCAAGCTGTGTTCCACTTAAGTAAATCAGCATATGCATAAAGTCAATAATTAAATTTTATGATTATTTACTCATTACTTATTTGTAAAGTTACTACACATTGTAAACAAGACGTAAATATTAGCACGTATTTGCTTTTCTTTTTTTTAGAATATGACGGTATTTGTTTTGATGGATTTTTGTTTACTTAGAACTTTGATCTAGTTACTCTTTATAATGAAATTTTGTGTTCTAGTATTTAAAAGGTGGATAATTCTAATTAATAGGCCGTCTCATGGCAGCCAAAGTATCCGAAGAAAAGTGCATTCTACATAATTTTAGAACTTGAAAAACGTACTGCAAAATAATAAGAACAAAATGTAGAAGAATATGAAGACGAATATAAGTTTTCTGCGTTTTGTAAATATAGCAATAATCAACTTATTTAAAATAAATAAACCTAGCAAAATATAAATTTTGCCTTGTAGCGTAGAATGACTATGAATGGACTAATATTACAATAGGATATTATTTTTCCGTTTATAGCCATCAACATTTGGTTCGCGTGCTACGTAGGTACAATTAGTAACGTGGAAGTCTATATATAGTTTCTAAACATTACTTTTCCGTGCCATTACTAAATCAAAGATCTCTTGAGTCACACGGACATGGGTGTCAAAATTTGAATACAAAAAATTTAACTACACACAACAAAAATACCAGTCATCGCTTTTAATGAGGCACCTACGGGAATGATAAGTTGTAAACTTAGCATCACGTAAAGTGACGTGCCCAAGAACACTTTTCCGTGGGGATGAGCGGCAATACTTTCTAGTGGAGCAATTTTTTCTTATGGCTTATCAAGGAACATATGAAATATAGAGGGAATAATTGGAATATAGTTGATTTTTGATAGAGATCATAGGCTAGCGAGTAGTTTGTGTGTGAAGTGAAAAGTCTATTCACATCTACTTGAAGTTCTAAATATGAGAAAATTTGGATTTGATAAAATTTTAGCACTATTACATACTATGCATCATAGGAATAACAGTAATTCAACAGGTAATCATTCATGGAAATCATTGATGAGTATATTCTATAGTGGAAGATAAACACCTTCTACTCCTAGAGGGGGGAAGGGAACAGGAGGGGAGAGAGAGAGAGAGAGAGAGTTGGTTAATAGTTAAGACGTGTAAAACCTGCAACACGTCTCCTCTAGGTCTACTGGACGGAGACACGTGCAGAGCGCGACAGCTGATATAGTCGGGAGCGGGTTGTGGGTTCGTTATGTTTTTTTTTACTTGTGATTACGATTAGGTAAACCTAAATTGGGCGCCAGTCAACAATTAGGTTAATTATTGACAAAAAATAAAAAATAATAACAAACAAAAAACTTACAAATGACGGGCAGAATAAAGAAAGGAGTAAAAAAAAATGATCAGCTAGAAATAGGTTTAATAAGCTTAAACCTGGTAGTACAATGAAAACGTATACTACTGTAATAATAAAATTAATAGGTATAAGTATATAAACAATATGGCGGTAAAATATATATAAATAGGTATATAAAAAATTTTAAATAGAAATTATTCCTCAAAAGAGGTTAGCACTAAATAATAAGACATAGAAACACGCAGGTCTACACACAAAAATACTATGCTATTAACACCAAAGAACACTAAAATATCGATTTGATTTAATGAAATTTTAACTAGTGAGAAATCCTGTATTTGGAAATTCGTTCTCCCGCAATTCACCGTACTGACAAAACTAGTTTGACAGCGCTGTCTTGCTTTGAGTAAACATAATGACATATTATTGTAACTTATCAGATATCAAATGTACAATGCACTCGCAACGTTGTAGCCTGAGGTAGGTGTGAGCACATCAAACTATATACTAATATATATATACTAATTAATTAATTATTATAGCCATAATCACAATTTCTGGTGGTACCAGCAAATAACAGCTGTTATTATGGAGGTTTACACGGTGCATATGCCTTGAAAGAAGAATTACTTTAATATGGTATTTATGACAGTTATTTTTATTATAATTAGACTAAACTACTAGCAGTATCTAAACCATTACATCAAGCTTACTGTAAATTCACTATTTGCATGCGGCTGTTACAATTGAAATTTATTCTTAACAAAACTACCCTCTTGTAGGCAATAACCAAAAGGATGTACGTAGGGCTACCATGAAACGTGTAGTTCTTCAGCGCATTAAAGAATACTGCTCCGTTCCCACAAAATCTTCCGGAGATAGGAAGTAATAAAAAAAAATTACTTACAGGAGTTTCTCGTTACGTGGCGGGCACAAACCTCCAAATACGGTTAATTTCCAAGACTCTTGGCGTATTAGACAGAAACAGGCTTAGCAGGTGGGTGCTTATTTCCAACATACAATTATACCATCAAATTCCCATCGGTATTGATAACGATAACCATTTATGAAATGAGAGATGTTCAGGACAAAAAGGTATGGCCAAAAACTAACGTGAAAATCAAAACTTAGAGTTTCACCAAAAATCTCACATAAAAATCTGACCATAAGAGCCTAAAAATAAGTTCTGTGTAAAACTTCGAGAATTAAATAATTTATATCTCAAAATATGTAAATAAAATTTGAAAAGAGTATTTACCTTAGGTGTTCTTAGGCTTAAACTTATTTAATTCAACACACAGCCAGGACCTCACAAAAATGTGCACATGGCTCCTTAGCTGGCACCAAAAAAGAAAGAATTTCTTTTTTGTCACAAAAACTCAAGTCTACCAATCTTGATACCAATAATAAGATAGGGAATTTGATTTCAAATTATATGCTTGGAAAACACACATATCAATATTAAATAAATTGGTGATTTATTACTCATTGTTTTAGAACAATGGAAATACAAAAAAAAACAAAGGGCTACAGAATTATTACCAGTAACACTACCAAGGGTGTTTTCAGTTGCCTATCTTAGATATGATGTTCTCAAGAAAAATTCAGACAATCCTTTACACAGTGAGCCAGTAAACCTCATACACTGTGACCCACTAAAGTGACGGTTACACACCCCCTCTTCTTCCAAAAAAAATATTGTAGCTTAGCGAAAATATTTTTACCAACCTTAAAACTACAAAAGGACTTATCTCTATAAACATATATACAAGTCAAATCGGGATCTCTATAAACATAATATATACAAGTCAAACCGGGATAATAACGTCGAAGATCGACTGTTACAGTAGATATATCTATGCATAGACAAAAATTCACAATCTCGGGAGTATAAAGTCACAATAGGGATTAAGTTTTAAGTCACAATCGAACAATTATCGTATCACAATCAAAACAACAATAAGAAAAAAATCACATATATGAAGAATTCTCATTCAATCTTTGCAATCATCAATTCGCTGCCACACTCACACACTTATTCATTCTACTCTTCCTCCACATCAGTGTCTAATCCTTGATATGGTTTCAAATCCTTCACGTGGAATCTTCCAACGTCTTTACCATTCATATCGGCAAGTTCGTACACTAGCTTAGAAATAACTTTCGTTACCGTGCACAAAATAAATTTTGGTGCCAATTTTGCGGCGAAGTATTCACCACTATTCGACAACACAAAGTTTCTCTTCCACACTTTGTCTCCAACACTATAACTTTCAGTTGGGCGTTTTCTTAGATTATAATGTCGAGAATTCTTAGCATATGCTTCAGCTAGATGACGGCGAACATCCGCATATAACTGTGGAAGTTTGTCGATTTCTGAACCATATTCTTCTCGGTTCATATTACTCAAGTCTAAATCATTAATGGATTGTAACTTTCCATAATAGTTACCACTGGTAGGAACGTACCTACCGAAATTTAAGAAGGTCGGAGAATAGCCTGTCGCCTCATGGACTGCTGTCCTTAGAGCGAATCCAATTTTATGGATCTCTCGATCCCACAATCGGTGATCACTGTCTTTTAAATATGAGCGAACTGCGGCTCCAAGAACTCTGTTAACACGTTCAACCGCATTAACTTGGGGATGATAATTAGCGTTGAAGTAAATTTTTACGCCATATTCGTCTGTTAATTTCTTAAAGGCATTACTTGTGAACTGGACACCATTATCACAAGCAACAATTTGTGGTGTACCATACACTAAAAATACTTGGTCTTCCAAGAATTTCACTATCTGAGGAGCCTTCGCTTCTCTTAACGGATGTAATAAACAATATTTCGTAAAATAGTCAGAGACTAATAGCAAATAACAAAAACCGTTCTTGGAACGTGGCAGGGGTCCTAACAAATCTATAGAAATATACTGCCATGGAAACTTAACTTTCTTAGGCTGACCCATAAATCCTGGTCTCGCAGAACAATTCACTTTTTGGGCTGCACAAGTCTTGCAATGCCTCACATACTTCCTGGTATCTTGCAATAATCGAGGCCAATAGTATAATTCTCTCATTCTATTTACTGTTTTGTAAATACCTAGATGAGCAGCTTTTGGATCTTCATGGCACGACTTATATAGTGCTGATCTTCTATTCTTTGGAACCACCAATTTCCATGCAGAGAAGTTGGTAGAGAAGCCAAAATCAAAAGGTACTTGTTTATAAAGTAGACCACCTTCTATCTTCCAATCTGGATATTTCTGAGGTGAATCCTTAACTTTCTTCATCATACCTGCATACCAAGAATCTGATTCAACGTCAGCTTCTTCCACGGATATCATGCATGTTTCCAGTGGAGCCCTTGAGAGAGCGTCTGGTATAACATTTAACGCACCTTTTCTGTGGACTATTTCCATATCAAACTGACTTAGTCTCATTGCCCATCTGGCCAGTCTACCTGTGGGATTTTTTAGATTACTTAACCACAGCAATGAATAATGGTCAGTTATGACCGTAAAATGGACGCCATCGATGTAGGGTCTAAACTTCTCCAAACCAAACAATACACTTATACATTCTTTTTCTGTCACCGTGTACTTTCTTTCAACGTCAGTTAGTGTTCGTGAAGCAAAAGCTACTACCAATTCTTTATCCTCGCTCCTCTGTGTTAACATTGAACCAACACCTACATTAGACGCATCGCACTGGATATAGAATGGTTTACTAAAATCTGGTGCTGACAGGATAGGTGCAGATACTAAAGCTTGCTTAATCTGTTGAAAAGCATCATCAGCTTCTTTATTCCAAACGACCTTTTGAGATTTACGACGACCTTTTAACAGAGCATTTACAGGAGCTGTGATAGTTGAATAATCCTTCACAAAACGCCTGTACCAACTGCACATACCAATAAATCTCTTCACTTCAGTTGCTGTTTTGGGCACTGGATATTCCAGCATCGCCTTAACCTTGTCAGGATCGGTGCGTAAACCCTCACGATCTACCAGAAATCCCAAGTACTTGAGACTTGATAAACAAAACTTACATTTGTCGATGTTAATAGTTAGATTAGCAGATTTTAGACGATCAAACACAATGTTTAAAATCTCGAAATGTTGCTCAAATGTGGGCGTAGCTATGATTACGTCGTCCAAATACACAAAAACGAATGGGTCTAGATCTGGTCCTAGCACGGAATCCATCAGCTTCTGTTGAGTTTGTGCTGCATTACACAGTCCGAAAGGCATGACTTCAAACTCAAATAAACCTCGACCTGGCACAACAAATGCCGTCTTCTCACATGAGTCAGGATCTAGAGGAATTTGCCAGAAAGCTGATTTCAAATCAATACTGCTTAAAAATCTTGACCCAGAAAGTTTACTCAATATGTGGTCAACTAGAGGCAGTGGATACGCACACTTCTTAGTTACTGCATTTAGTTTCCTTCCATCAAAGCAGAAACGCGGGTCTCCATTTGCTTTCTCCACGATAAGTACTGGACTCGCCCATGGACTCGTCGAAGGACGTACCACCTTAAGCTCTAACATCTTGTCTAACTCCTTATTTAGTGTTTCCAACTTGTATGGAGACATAACATGATGACGCTGCTTAATTGGCTCTGTATCCCCAGTATCGATTTTGTGCACGATCCTATTTGTTCTACCTAATCCAGTAGATGAGAGCGGACGAAATTTCTCTATCATGTCATTCAGCTGTTTAGACTGATGTTTGTTCATCTCTGACCTTGAACAAATTCTGTTGATAGTACAAATTTCATTACCGTGCTCCACCCAGTTGTCACCAGTATTTAAATGATCCTTCCTAATAAAGAAAGAATTAGACCCAAAATCTAATAACATACTGAAAGCTCTGCAAAAATCTGAACCTAATATTAAACCATGCGCTAAAGAAGGTACCACCAGGATTTTAAGAAGTTTCACTACCTGATCAACCTGTATAGGTAAATTAACATAACCAATAATTCTTTGTGCAGTTCCGTCTGCTGTACTAACACTTTGTTCCCAACAATCTTGCACCTGCAAATCAAAAAGATCCAATAAATAAGTTCCACGACCGCCAATAACAGAATGATTAGCACCACTGTCTAGAAGAGCAACGACCGACCTGCCAAATATTTGTATTGAAACATACGGCCTATTGTCATTGTCTTTTTCGACCAGAACAATATTGGTTTCATTCTTAACTACACTGGACACCTTAGAAGGTGACTGAACCTGCTTAACCGAGGACGGTAAAGAACCTAACCTATAAAAATGTTCAACTACCTTAATCCATTTTTTCCATTCATGTGTAGATGTATATTTGCAGACCTCTTTACTCGAAAGTACTGAAAGGGAGGGACGTCGGCCTACTTTCCGTTCTCCCTGTTGACGTTTTTTGGACAACAAGTTGGACAATTCGGTCGTATAACTCCGATTTTCCCACAGCCAAAACATGTAGGACTTCGTTGTGGTTGTTGCTTCCGACAATCCTGCTTCATATGACCTACTCCATTACATTTCCAACAGTGTAGCTCGGAGATATTCAAAACACCTCTGTTTTTTTGGATGTGCTCCCTGAGATCTTTTTGCATTTCTAGATTCAAATCCACTATTAGTAACGACTGATTTCTTCCTCAAATCGCCCTTCTCGGCATTACGATGAGTGGACGCATGGACGTCAGGACAAAAAACTGCGCTGCTCGATGAAGACACAGCAGCTGAGTTACAGGCAACGCCTGGTTCTAGTGTGGAAATGTCTCTATTTGGTGGTGGTCGAAACGTCTTCTTGTTTCTCTCAGAATCCTCAAGTGCTCGACAAATCGCAACTAAACCGCTAACATCCGAAATATTCTGCAAGGCAAGATGATTCTGGTATTCTGGTAAGACTCGTGACATAAGTATCCTCAACTTTTTACTTTCGGAAGGTTTTTCAGATAAGCATTCAAACAAATTTTCCATAATAGAGATGTAAATCACCACTGGTTCACTACTATGCTGGGTACGCCTCTCTATTTGTTTCCACAACTCCTCGTCGTAACCACTCGGAAGAAAATCCTTTCTAAGAGCTACCACAAGAGAATCCCAAGAATCGAACCTCTTATGCCTCAACTGTGCTCTAAACCATTCCAATGCACAATCCTCAAATAGATCTAAAGCCGCGCCAAACAGTTCCTCTTTGCTACACTTTCTTGCCAGTCGTAGTTCATCAACTCGCTGTAAAAAAGAATTAAGAGAGTTTTTCTCTGACCTACCATCAAATTTAACCGGCCATTTGTAAACTGGAACCGACTTCGTAGTGACCAAACTATTTGCAACTATACCGCGCACCGCTCCACCTGCTACTTCGCAGACTTTATACCGCTCAATAGCTTCCTCTAAATCTTCTTCTAATGCTGAAGCAATAACAATCTGATCCCCTCGATAATTTGAAATTTCATCGTTGATATTATCTGGAATACGGCCTAGCCTTCCTAGAATGTGATTTAACCTGCTGCGAATACGATTGCCTAACTCTACATTAGATCCATCATAGTCACCTATTAAATCCGTAACAGATTTGATACTATCATTCAACTCTCTTTTCTCCACCTCAAAATCAAAATTAGGGGTTGCATATACATGAGCTTCCGGCCTAGCTAAATCTTTTTTAAGTTCCCTGCGGAGATACTTTCGTTTCAACGCAATGTCCACCCTGTCCGTAACTACTTTTCTAATTCGCAACTCATAGTTAAGTTCATATGTCCTAAGATGCGTTGCATCTATATCATAATTAGCCAACATTTTAATAAGCACAAAAGCAATAATAAAAAAATCAGAAATTTAAATTCAAAAACTTTACAATTATTTCTAAATTAAGAACAAATAATACACCATGCAATCATTCCACCTAATCGCAGCTTAAATAACAATAGCTAGAAGCTATCAATAATACTGATTTTTGGAACCCTAAAAATTATTATTATTTTTATTTTTTAAATCACCCGTGCAAAGTCCTAAGTTAAATTCAAAATTAAGGGCCGTTAAAAAAATTGAACAGAGTACAGAATTAAAACTGTTTCAATGACTCAAGAAACACTTAAAATATTTAAATCACCTCCTGCTATATTTTTGATACACCCTGTATATGTTCCTAAGCGTTTGGTGTAGAAATAGTTTTTTTTTGAAGTCACCCTGTATACAATATAATATCGTAGGCACCTGTATATAAATATTTGGGACACACCCTGTATACATGTGCTTTCGAATACACCTTGTAAGCAAACAAATTATTTTTTGTTTAAACCTATGCACCAATAAGTGGACCACACTGCGTAAAGGCACCCCTGAACTCACTCTGCACACAAAATTTATAGTATGTAATAATATATATTGATAGGCAACCTTTATGTAAGTATTCTATGAAAATATTACCCTGCTTTCATAGACATCTTATACCAAACAAATAAGCAAACAGCCAGACAATGCTAAGCATAGATAAAAGTATCAATAAATGAAAAAAAAAATCCGCCAAGATAAAATTTGAGAAAATTTTGTTAAGTACCTCGTATATATTATACCTCTACCTATAAATTACCATGCAATTAAATGCAACAATATTTTATATTAATTAATATTCTCCAACATCACTTTATTTATTCTGCCTGACAAAAAATTTAAAAAAACGGTTTACCTCTGCCGGCTATTTTTTTTTGATAAGTATGTAAACTATATTCTAGTAAAATAAAACAAAACTCGGGCCCCTTTAGTTGGTGCGCCAATTTCTGCAACACGTCTCCTCTAGGTCTACTGGACGGAGACACGTGCAGAGCGCGACAGCTGATATAGTCGGGAGCGGGTTGTGGGTTCGTTATGTTTTTTTTTACTTGTGATTACGATTAGGTAAACCTAAATTGGGCGCCAGTCAACAATTAGGTTAATTATTGACAAAAAATAAAAAATAATAACAAACAAAAAACTTACAAATGACGGGCAGAATAAAGAAAGGAGTAAAAAAAAAATGATCAGCTAGAAATAGGTTTAATAAGCTTAAACCTGGTAGTACAATGAAAACGTATACTACTGTAATAATAAAATTAATAGGTATAAGTATATAAACAATATGGCGGTAAAATATATATAAATAGGTATATAAAAAATTTTAAATAGAAATTATTCCTCAAAAGAGGTTAGCACTAAATAATAAGACATAGAAACACGCAGGTCTACACACAAAAATACTATGCTATTAACACCAAAGAACACTAAAATATCGATTTGATTTAATGAAATTTTAACTAGTGAGAAATCCTGTATTTGGAAATTCGTTCTCCCGCAATTCACCGTACTGACAAAACTAGTTTGACAGCGCTGTCTTGCTTTGAGTAAACATAATGACATATTATTGTAACTTATCAGATATCAAATGTACAATGCACTCGCAACGTTGTAGCCTGAGGTAGGTGTGAGCACATCAAACTATATACTAATATATATATACTAATTAATTAATTATTATAGCCATAATCACAATTTCTGGTGGTACCAGCAAATAACAGCTGTTATTATGGAGGTTTACACGGTGCATATGCCTTGAAAGAAGAATTACTTTAATATGGTATTTATGACAGTTATTTTTATTATAATTAGACTAAACTACTAGCAGTATCTAAACCATTACATCAAGCTTACTGTAAATTCACTATTTGCATGCGGCTGTTACAATTGAAATTTATTCTTAACAAAACTACCCTCTTGTAGGCAATAACCAAAAGGATGTACGTAGGGCTACCATGAAACGTGTAGTTCTTCAGCGCATTAAAGAATACTGCTCCGTTCCCACAAAATCTTCCGGAGATAGGAAGTAATAAAAAAAAATTACTTACAGGAGTTTCTCGTTACGTGGCGGGCACAAACCTCCAAATACGGTTAATTTCCAAGACTCTTGGCGTATTAGACAGAAACAGGCTTAGCAGGTGGGTGCTTATTTCCAACATACAATTATACCATCAAATTCCCATCGGTATTGATAACGATAACCATTTATGAAATGAGAGATGTTCAGGACAAAAAGGTATGGCCAAAAACTAACGTGAAAATCAAAACTTAGAGTTTCACCAAAAATCTCACATAAAAATCTGACCATAAGAGCCTAAAAATAAGTTCTGTGTAAAACTTCGAGAATTAAATAATTTATATCTCAAAATATGTAAATAAAATTTGAAAAGAGTGTTTACCTTAGGTGTTCTTAGGCTTAAACTTATTTAATTCAACACACAGCCAGGACCTCACAAAAATGTGCACATGGCTCCTTAGCTGGAACCAAAAAAGAAAGAATTTCTTTTTTGTCACAAAAACTCAAGTCTACCAATCTTGATACCAATAATAAGATAGGGAATTTGATTTCAAATTATATGCTTGGAAAACACACATATCAATATTAAATAAATTGGTGATTTATTACTCATTGTTTTAGAACAATGGAAATACAAAAAAAAACAAAGGGCTACAGAATTATTACCAGTAACACTACCAAGGGTGTTTTCAGTTGCCTATCTTAGATATGATGTTCTCAAGAAAAATTCAGACAATCCTTTACACAGTGAGCCAGTAAACCTCATACACTGTGACCCACTAAAGTGACGGTTACAAACCATACTAACTGTTCATGAAAAATCCATAGTTTCTTTAAAGACACTGGGATGATATATCTCCAACATGTAATATATGATATTTTATGGTCCAAGCAACTTCTAAGTCACACAAGTACTTAAAATACACAATAACTGTTTCATTCAAGTGGCAATTGAATTCAAAAGAATTATCTCGATGATGAAAAAATAAATGCTTAAGTGCAATGACTCTTCGAAAGTAGTTTAATAACTGATACACAGAACTTTATTTAAGTAATTGTCTCAAACAGTTGTTCACAGAAACGAAAATTCTTGATCATCCACAAAACTAATAATAAACATACCGAGCAAGAAGAGTTTGGGGCCCTGGGGTACACCGGTATGTCGAAGGATTTACGTCTATGCTAGGTACCAAGGTACTCGGTACTTTGTTACACTTATATATGATTTTAAAAAAAAATAGGATATATATACAACAACTTTACATCTGTGGCTGTGGAAAACGAGAACCCAGTTCATTTAATATCTTCGAGAAGACGGCATAAATAATTATGTAGTCAATATAAATACCATACATAAAACTAAAATGCGAATAGAAAATACTGAGTTTAAGAAGGGAAAACAATTATTTACGAGTTTGAAGTACAAACATGTATCAATTTAGCGGATCCCAGACGGTCAAAATTCCAATACTAAAATATCTTTAAACCTATAAATCGTCCATCTAAATTAATGCATTCGTTACAAAGATAGGCGGGATGTAACAAACTTACATTCCAGACGTATATATCTGCTTCTTATCTTGCCGTTGCAGGTATAAGCAGAAGAAAGACAAACACAAGGGGAATAAAACGACTGCAGCGGCCACTTGTGTCGACTTTGGCTACTTTATCGGCAAACTCTTGAATGACCAGTCTTAAAGCGCCCCTTCTTCCATGAAATCTCTTGCCGCAACAAAAAATAAACAATAGTCACTAAACACCTAACTTGGACTCTTGGCTCATTACCGAAGAGTGAAACAAACAAACTTGCACTCCAAACTTACATCCGCTTCCTTCAAGTTCGTGCCATTTGGAGATATAAGTAGAGGGACAAGGCGACGAGTATAGTGGTCGCCTTTGTCAGTGGATTCGTCGGTTTTGGCTACTTCATCAGCAATCTCTTCAACGGCCCATCCTTTTCCACAATATCTTTTGCCGCTACTATAATAAACAATAGTGATTAAACGTCGAACTTGGACATTTGGCGTATCCCAGTCTGTCAAGTCGCTTCTTTTGAACTCGTATTATGAAAACAGCAATGTATTCCTACCATTTCGTGCCTTATGCAAGAATTATTGATAGACGGTATGTCACAATAAGTGGTACATCCGACATCATGAAGCCCTTTTAGAAAATATAGCAGGTGGTATGGATACATAAGTATCTATTTAGGAGCAGGGAACTACCCATTATCAAAATCCATGTTTGACCGATTTTCAACAAGAAATGCTCGATAACTTTTTTCGTAAAAAATTGAAAAATCACCAATTTCTCGTATTTTGGCACTCTAAAAGTATAATAAAAAAATGTTCTTTTACAATACATAATGTTTTATAATATCTTTTATCCACAATCACATTATAATTGGAGTTTTATGGACACTTATGAAGCATATAAAGTACCACTTTACTGGAATTACTTTATTCCACTAGTGGAATAATGAAAAATACAATCCTAAATCAATTAAGTACATTTTATTTAATTTTTATTGATATTAATATTAACATTTATATTATAGACATGTCCTTATTTGTTTTATCATATTTCACTTCGTTTCCATTAATAACAAACTTGTAGTTGCCATCGGTTTCAGAACACCTAGTGCTTGTCGAAGTTTTTGATAAATCTGTAGAAACAATGGATACCTCCTCTTGTAAAGAACGACTAGTACCAGAAGTACCTCGGATTTTCCTTGCGATATTAAGCTTATTGGGCATAGAATCCTCGATATAACTTTCTGCTATAGCGGAACTCCTCCACTCAACATGTTGTTTAATTGTTGTGAAGTCAGCACCTTTATTAGCCAGTAAATTTGTTGAAGTGCGCCTCATGCAATGGCCGCTATAAACTTCTGCGTTTGCCAGATTCAAACATGAAGCAACTCTTGAAGGAACTTTCGACAACAGGTTGTGAAGTACATTTTTAATTAGTGTATCGTAAAAAGAATC
This sequence comes from Stenurella melanura, assembly GCA_963583905.1. NCBI lineage: Eukaryota > Metazoa > Arthropoda > Insecta > Coleoptera > Cerambycidae > Stenurella > Stenurella melanura. The sequence goes on from OY757317.1 coordinate 104,713,376, forward strand.
TGTCGTTGGATAACTTCCTCGGATGTAAGGACATATATTTTCTACACGTCTCCACAATACTGGTAGAGAATCCTTCTTCCATAATTGTGAATTTTCGTGAGACGCTGGCACCAGACACCCCCATTATTAGTGCAACCCAAAATATTTCAAAGTTTATTATCTACAATGTCTAAAAGGTTAAGAGATATTACCTTAATCATCAAATAATATTCTTTGTCGCAAGCCCTTGTCAAAAATTCTTCCACGTGTGCTCTTTCCAATACCGCAGCTTTTTTTGCTTTGTAGCTTCTCGACTCACCTTTCAGATAGGCAGTGAGCTTACTATATTTTCCAATGTCTATGTTTTTATGGACCTTTATAGCAGCCTTCAGCATCGAATACTTCGACCACATGGACGAAATATACTTCTTCAAATGTAAGAAATACTCATTTATTGTTATTACCCCCCGTTTTTCTTTCCATTCCTTAAATTCGGAAAATACTTTTTCACAATGTTCCCTGAACTTCGTAGGCAATAATTGGAGAGTTGCTTCTTCAGCTTCCCGAAGGATTTTCTCAGAAACAAAATCGCTTTCTTGCATTTTTCACCAACTTCACAAATTTTTACAAATGGAATCGATATACAATCAAAACTAAATAGTAACCATTCAACACCTTCCAAGTTTTTTTAAATTAATTTCAATAATTTTTGACGTTACAGCCGCTGACAGAGCGAAATGTCAAATCATTTTTTGATGAAATCTGATTCTAAGTGACCGTGATTTTGGATAAAACGTTGTATAGCATTCGTGTTTTAGTCGCGTTTTACCCACTCAAGAAAATTAAACTCTCGAACTTCGTTTTTTAATTTTATGCCTCACAGCGACCACTTCTTCGATGGTTCTTGAAAAATTCACGTCGAAGAAAAGTTGGATTTCAGCATGTAGGTAATTGATTCCAGAACCATTTTAAGTCAAAGCATACAGGGTGTTCCATCAGGGGCGCGTTTAGATAAATTGGGCCCCTAGGCGCTGTGAGATTTGAGGCAACTGTATTTTTACAAATACATATTATGATATTATTTTTTTCCGGCTTTATATGTTAGCAAACTTGTCAATTTGAACGTTTGATACCACAGTTTTATGTTTCCTCTGATACAGTATACAGAAGAGACAAATTTTGAAGTCGTTGTTGCCCCGAAGTACTTCGTAGGTAGTTCTTAATTCTTTTGAGCGCCGAAAAAGTGCGTTTACATGAGGGATTACTGACCGGAATGTTCAAGTAAATACACAAATGGGTTTCAACATTAAAAAATGTCGCCTGCAACACATTGAGAATAAAGGACTTTTTATAGTAAGAATAGGTTTCAGTCGATTGTTCTGAAACTTATGGAAACTATTCTCCTGGACCCCCTGATTAAAATTCTCTGTGACCACCAGTCCGACCGAATTCGATTTTTTTATCTAGAGGCGACTGAAACTGTGAACATCTTCGAAGGTCTGCGTAAATGTTTCATAAAAATTCTGAAAATTTTCAGGCTCATTTTTTGAAGAAAAATAAGCATCTTTTGTCATTTAGCGTTTTTTTTTCAAAGTAGTTCCTTCTCACGGAAGAAAATAACAAACAAAAATATTTTTTGCAATTTTTTTACGGGAAAAGGAAGCATTTTGTAGATAAACACCAAGAGACAAAATATGCTTATTTGTTGAAAGAACACGCATACCGGTTTTCAGAATTTCTTAGACAAAAATAATTTCGACCAATAATTTTCCTAAAATTTTATTTTTTTCTACTCCAGAAAGATCCCAAAATATTCAGGCATATTCTTTAGGTAAAAATAATCAACTTATGCCCCTTTAACTTTTTCTTCAAAGTGCTTCCCTTTCCCGCAAAAAAAAATGCAAAAAAATAATTTTTTTCTGTTTGTAATTTTTTTCCAGAAGGAAGCACTTTGAAAAAAAAACACCAAGCAACAAAAGATGTTTATCTTTATGAGTCTGAATATTTTCAGAACTTTTATGGAACATTTAAGCATACCTTCCCAGATGTTCACAGTTTCAATCGTCTCTGGATCAAAAAATCGAATTCGGTCGAACTGGTGGTCAAAATGAATTTTACTCAGGGGGCCCAGGACAACACTTTCCCCAAGTTTCAGAACTATCGATTGAAACCCACGTTTACTATAAAAAACGGCGGGGTCCTTTATACATTTCAGCAGGCGACTTAAGCCGGCATATATAAAAAATTGATGCAATTTATCTGGAGATAGCTCGCAATCTATATCGTCTCTATAGGTTGATACTAATGCATTGATCATTGCAGTGCACTGATTTTTAGCTTGTTTTGCATCGTCATACTCTTTTTCCAATTTTTTTTATTTTCAGATTCTTTTTTTATTTGTTCATCATCGCCAGATTCATTAGAATCGTTTCCTAATGGTTCGTCCTTTTCGCAGTCCTCATCACTGGTTTCAACATCAAAATTTTCTGTTATTTTCTCGGGTTTTCTAGATTGTTCTGTCTCAGGTTCTTGAATTTTCACATCATCATTATCAGTAGATTTATTTTCATTAATGTTAAATATACCGAAAAGCTGATTCGTCATCTGGCACGTGCCGACTGCCGAAACTTAAATAGTAACGTCTGAGGAATTGCCAAATTGGTCTGTTAATTGAAGTGATAAACACAAACAATAAATTTCTATAGACTTCTACATTGAAATATGAAAAAAAATAAAATTCTTATTTTGTTATTTTTGTTACAATTGAGATCTGATGAGGATGACATGGAAAAGGGAAGAAATGTATTTCATGATAGTTGTAATTATCATTATTGCTATCGGTAAAGCGAAAATAAATAACGACATAACAAAGAAATAACATTTTTACATCGCTTTTTTACCTCAATAAATCGGGAAATGGGGGTCCCTGGAAAAGTGGGGCCCTAGGCGCGCGCCTAGTGCGCCTAGGCCTAAACGCGCCTCTGTGTTCCATTTGAAAAAAACTGAGTTATGACAGTTTAGAAATATAACAATTTGAATAATCGTAGAAAACACCCTGTAGAACTATATTCAAACTTTGTACCCCTGTGTGTTTTGAATTAAAATGTTTCAGCAATCAACTACCTACACACTGAAATATATATGACAACTTTTCTTCGACATGAATTCTCATATGCAAGGTCTAAAGATATAAAAAATTGTGTATTGTAAAAAAAGCATTTTTTAGAGCGTCAAAAAACTGGAAATTGGCGATTTTTCAATTTTTAAAAATCAATAACATTGAAAATATCATGCTGAAGTCCATATGACAACCTTTCCTCGACGTGCATCCGTTAAGTATTGCGATTCGTAGAGTGTCGACGTTGAAGCTATAATTTCTCCATAACGAGACATTAAACTACCTCAAAATCAATTCCAAAAATATACTCCTAAAGACCTAACTCGAAATGATGAGCACCCTATATGCGAGCTATTGCGTGTCTAAAGGGTACCATATTTTGAATGCGTAGTTTACCACAGTTAGAATCCGAGATTAGAGATGACTCGTCCAGCGAAACCCATAGCCAGCGCTTTTACGACGACCTTGTTGGAACGCCAAAGGTTAGCAGCGCGGAGAGATTTATACTTAGTCTCAATGACCCCAAGTGGTTATTAACTCCCGAATAAATCTCGGTGATGACCTCACAGCAGTGACGTGGAATAAACGATGTGCATAGGGCTCTTGAAAACTCTTGAGTTGTCTATTTCCACAATCATTTTATTTAGTCGCTTGACTTTAGGAAAAGAACCAACAAAATGACTTATAAATATACACATGCATAATTGTTCTAAAAAAACAGAAGAATACCTACAATGCTTATAGTAAAAATATTTCCATAGGGTTTCTGAAACAGCAGGAAAAGTACCTACAGTACGAAGAGTTTCAAAAAATACATCTATGAAAATATTAATTTAAAACTTTTTCATTGTGGTTATACTTACTAGAAATAAAAAAGACTAAAACGAATTTATTTACAAAACACCTGTTCAATACAAAATTAAAATGTAATTAAAATAACAATTTTTAATCTTAATGTAATGTAATTCTTTGACAATTCACATGTTATGCTAGTGAACAAGGAGTTCTAATATGAATAATTTATTTACGATCTTTTCAAATTTTTATTTTCAAAAGGATTCACCTCGAAGTTTATGTGACCATTCTATTTAACCTTTCAAGAGCTAAGCGATTTCGAAAAGACAGATCAGTAGATAGAAACCGGCACGAAAAGCTGATTGTAGAAAAAAACGTTATTTACTAGAAAAACACTGATATTATTGTCATTATTACCTTTTAAAAAGTAGGCCTTTCCACACAGCTTCCACTCTCCAGGCTCCACTCTAAATATAAAATGGGACTGCGACGAGGAAGTCAAACTATGTGTAATGGCTAGAAATACCTTCGTAAAGTTCAGTAAATACTTTCTTCGCAGACAGACAGATAGACAGACGCTAAATCTTCGCCTCCGTGTCGTCAGAAGTGGCGCAGTGCTAAGGTGTTTGGTTTGTGACCACGGAGTCCCGAGTTCGAATCCCGGCCACGGTATGGATGTTTAATGGCGTTTTTAATATGTTGCCATACGGTAGCAGTGGGCTCGTGCGCTGCTGAGTGGCACACCATGTCTAGTCGCTGTTATCTCTAGTGAGTTCGAATCTCAGCTGAAGTAGATGGAATTACCGCAGGGAATGGATGTTGTGTTGATGTCTATGTATACATGTCCTGCTTGAGTGGTGGATTAGAACAAATCCGCACAAGAGTTCATTATAATTTGAAAATTATTAAATGACATCTCCTATAGTTTTTTTAACACCTCCTTCGTTGGTCAGTTTTTTATTAAACCATATTCTCTTCCACAAGTCTCACTAGATCATCTTGTTAATAAATCTAACAATACTGCATTAACCTCTTCGAGACTAATCTTGGGAGATGTATTCCTCTAAATCACTACCAGAATACTAATTCTTTAAAACAGTGTACAAATACGGAGAATAACTATGTTGTTTATATCGCTACCTTGAAATTGTCTAAATGTGTGTAGGCGTGCTAGATTCTCAGATTATGATGAACGTTTATTGTAAATTTGTAATGATTTTTTAATATGTACAACTCAGGGGTGAAGTAGGATTTCCCCTTTGGGTGAAAATTCAACCACGGGCGCGGGAGAACATAATTCACTTATCTCTATAATTATGCAAATTGCAAGTATAGGTCTACTGCTGTCCTAGAAAGAGGCTAATGTTTGCTTTTCGTCTTTCTCCATGTAGTTCTACTCCAGTATTTTCCTAGACCAGCCAGTGTGCCAAGTTAGGTCTTTGCACAATGTATCAGGAGTAGCTTAACCAACTCTTTTTTCTCCAATGGTGATATTGAAGGCTTCTTAAGAGTTATATTTGGTGTCATGTAGTCCGACCAGGCCTGTAGCCAGAAATAAATTGTAGGGGCGCTTACCGAATTTCAGGAGGGGGCGCTGTTAATTCCTGCTTTTAGGATAACTTATGAAAATATGCAAAATAGTAATGTTGCAACTTCCTCGGGGAGTGCACAAATATTCCCAGAGGGTGGGCACCCACTGGCTACAGGCCCGAGTCCGACTTCATGTTCAATGGAGGATCTTCTACTATGTTGACTATCCTCATGTGTCCCAATCTAACTCTCTGGAGATTTGGGTGGCTTGAGTTCTGTAACTTGTATGACTCTATTCTAATATCCTCTGCATCAGTATGCTAAATGGGGGAGGTTTAATAGGGTCTCCATGGCTGTCCTGGGGGTGATTTTAGCATCCACAGTGTACTGATGGTGGGTGTTATTACGCTGGAATAACGCCATGCAACACCAGAAATAAGACGCTATGTTTTTCTATATGCTTGTCTGCATTTTTCCAGTATGGCTTCCGATCCGATTCTGTTGAGGCGCTGCTTCCAGGAAAGTTTGGAATTTATGACAACTCAAATATATTTGAGTCGAAAACATAGTGCGCAAGACACTTATGGAAAAAACTCGGGTTTGTCTCGAGCTGCAATTTTCGAACTCGTATTGCAAAGAAGCTCTTTCTGCAACAGTCTTACTATTTACTATTAAATGCTTTAAATTCTGACCATCTTCACTGGATAAAAAACCCGAGAGCGTCAGTGAATCAGTAAGAGCAACCTGCATAGTAAACATAAACACACCACACATAGTAGACAACCACCAAATCTACTGGGCAGTTAGAAAGGGGGTTATACACTTCAGAAAACGCAGACAACATACATCAGCCACCAACATTGCCAGTATCGGAGTTGGGGATCGAACCCAGCAGACCATAGACAGTCTGGCTAAGCATGCTTGCCACTAATACGGCTTAGCCGACTGAGCTACCATGCCGGTGTTTGTTAAAGATATCGTGTATATTCAGAATACGCAGGAAGCCTAGAAGTACCACCTCCTGATATTTGCATGCCAACTATTAGCCTGATTTTTTGCCAACTGGCATGGTCTTCATTTCTATGAGCTTAATATGTCCCAACATTTCAATTAATACTGCACTATAAATCTTTCGCAGTATCCTTAAATTCGACACCCCATCAGCAAAGCTTCCCAAGGTCGAAGCTTCAGTAAGTTAAAAATTATTTAAAGTCATGTATGTTTCAGGGCACAGAGAGATATGGTAGGGCCATAGAAGAAGAGACGACGACTTGATAATTATCCAAACCCATCTTTTACCCGATCCACTGTCATCGATTCAACGTCCGCTTTAAATCTGTTGTGGCGATTTGTACCGAGGGGCGGCGAGGGCACCTGTCACATGTTCACGAAGGTTCTCGTCAGGGGAGGAGCGTTTTGGATCAGGGGCGTTCGCGATCGCCACCATTGTCAGTCCACCACTGCAACCAAAGAAGCACCAAGGGTGCGTATATCCTCGAACTTCAAGCTCGACGTTGTCCAAAGCACAAGCCTCCGAGCCCACGGTAGATGACACTTTCGGAGTCAGACAGCTGGAGAAGCAACATAATTCAAGATTAGAGCACAGAAAAAAAGACATTTTCAGAAATGTTCAACAGGCCAGGACTAGGGGAGATCTGGCAAAGGAGATTCGTGCAAAAAGGATGAGGAATTTGTATTGTTCGGCTTTGAGTAGTCCCAGTGACATCAATGGATCTGGCAATCACAGATGAGAAGAAGCAAATTATGTATTATTGTTGTACGGATTAACTTGGTATGTTGGATCGTTGGAGCATATCAGATAAATAATTCAGTACGAGTTGTAGGTCAAACTGGCTTCTACTTAATGTTTTGAGAGTAATAATATTATTTTACTTTCTCTGAATGAATTAATATAGTCACGTGCTATTTCTTAATGTCTGCGCACTTTTTCTACTAATGTTTTCTTAATAGTATGGTTTACCGTTGGCTGCGTCTTACATTATTATTTATTATGATGATTACTATCTGTTGTCTTGATACATTATGAAATACATCTAAAAATGAAAGACAGTTATCACGAATGTTTCGAATTAATGTTTGCCTGGGCAACAAATTTTAATTTTAATGAATTAATTGTTATATTATTAGCAATTAGTAGTTTAAATTTCCACTAAATGATTCCAAATACAAATTAAAATATGCGACATTACGCTTATCTTGTTTCATCAGAGGTCACATCAAAATTAATATTTTTTATGGATTTATCTTGTAACAACAAACTTTTAATTAGGAATACAGAGTGGACATAGTTCTGTTTAGTATATACAATTTTTGGCAATAATAGAAAATTGTTCGGCGATATGCCCTGTAAGAGCGCAATCAGAATAGAATTGATTATTAAACAAAACGTCCTGTATTTTCTATAGTTGATTGATTGATTTGCCAGCGTAAGGTGGGCATTGCTGCTACTTCCGGACATCCAATCTGGATGTTTTTATATACCGCCGGACCTGCTGTGTACGCTGGATTAAATACGGAACATACTTGTTACCAGCAGCGCGAGCAAAATAAAAAGTAAAATCTGCAAAAAATTAAAAAAAGATCTAGGAGAACATTTGGGACGCTTTATATATCAAGCATACCCCAACTCTTTTGACCTGAGAGATTCTTGTATTTATAAATAAGCCCAATATATGGACCATGTGACAAGAACTAATAAATCAATAAACAGAACTTATCTTTTCGTCCGTGTGCATATGTTGCCAGCTTCCCTCTCCTTTCTGTAGGATATCTACACTACTTGCACTCGTTGCTTCACTCTTCTTAGAAACCAACCCATTGCCCTTCATTGAAAAGATACCTTTATGGTGCACAACTTATATTATATTGCCAGATGGTTGTGTTCCTTTTTCAAGTTGCTTATATACACTTTCAGGTGATGCAACATTCAACAGATATATCTTAATTAAATATCAACTGCACGAAATAGCCAGACTCATGCTAATTTATATCAATCAATGTAGAATTATCCACGCTTTAATTCAACATAATTTGCACGACTTTTCACTGTTTTAACAAGAATATTCGAGATTTCGTAGAAGCTACACAGGCGTGCCTGCCTCCGGCGCCATCCGAAACCGAAACCCAGCAATAATACTCTATAGTTTGTAAAATATTTCATACGAGTTGCTTATGAGTTTAATAGAACAGGCATTAAAATCGCACATGCGGGTTAAACTGAAAATTTCGTATTTTAATTAAAATCACCTGTTTGTATGTTAGTTAGTTTGTTAGTATGTTTAGGTCAAAACCTGCAATCAAATTTCGACTAGTTTTAATTAAGATAGAGCTTTGACAGTTTGCACACGTATATATGTCCAGTAAAAATGCAATATACTATACATAATATCGTTCTATATCCAATATGGCGGACATCCCAAGACCCACACAGCACAGAATATTCTGAGGATATTCTAAATAAATCCCAAATATCCTATTTTTAGAATATTTGCTTAGAATATTTCCTAAATATTCTTAGAATATTCTGTCGGAACATTAAAGATTAAAAATATTCCATATAAATGCCAAATATCCTTTTTTGGGATATTTGCGTAGAATATTTCTGAAATATTCCCAGTACATTCCAGTAGTGTGCACATTTATAATTTTTAATGTGGAAAAATTGTCACTTTTGAAGAGTTATATTTGAATTTAATCTTTATATACATCATATGTTTGATATGATATCTCTTTCACACCAACGCAATGGGAACAAAGTGAGATGAAACAGTTTTATAAGTACCAAATTAAATAAAGGAGACAATCATATTGATGCAACTTATTATATAGACATAGATTTAGATAGAATACGGCCACAACAGAAATTATTACTTTATCTGGAACGCGCAATATGATTCATGAACATGAACATTTTTGTACATGGACATAATAATATATTATGCAGATATTTAATAACTTTGGCACTACTTATTTCTAATTTTTAGTTTGATGCGCCGTTTTTATGTTGGCGATTATGATATTGAACAAATAATACTTCAAGGTTGGCAATTCTCAACATTGTCAACAGTGCTGCCATTAAATGTTTAGCGTGTCGCAGTGTCGCGGTTTGCCGGTTTGTTTGTGTAGTTTATTGCTGTGATTGTGTTAATTAATTAAAGGTAAGGAACCTTATTTAATGTTAAATATAATAATTTAAAAAAGAGGAAATAGGAAATCATCATTTCGTTCCGAATTTACTGCGATTTAAATCTGTCGAAAAGAGATTAGTAAAAATTCTGTATATTTTGAGGTTAGGTAGTCGACAGTTACGGCGTTACGCGCCAATTCAGTGAACAACGTAATTATCTTGTTACATGTCATTTTTTGCTTCTTGAAACTGTTTTATTACAAAACCAATTCTTTTGTAATTGTTATTATTATTATAATGCCACGGAAATATTCATCTACCTTCTACAAATTTATCATATTGATCCTTAACTGGTCTTTTAATAATAGTCGGTATTTTAGATGAGAATTTTAAACAACAGCTGATACGAACCCTCACAGTAATAAATGTTAAATTGGACCAGGTCTCTGAAGATGTAACTTATTTGCTACAGAATAATAAAAACGATAACTCAAAGTTAGAGGAAACGGAATCAGTAATGAGCAAATTTAGTTTTCCCTTGAATTGTATGGAAGATTTAACTATCCTTGAGGATTTTTTGTCAAACAAAAATAATGCAGACCAGTTTGTAAGTTTAACTTTAAAAATAAATTCACATACTGCATGCAAATTACTCTATATATGAAATTTATTGTGTTTTCATTGTTTTAATTTTTTTAGGCACATGAATTATCAATAACTGGAGGCTGCAATATTAAAGTAATGGTAAAGAGAATAATGGCCAAGCTATTCGCAAACTGCCTGGCAATGCAGTATAGTTGGATTGGCTTCAAACAGAAAAATAACTTTTCGATTTTAAAAGTTGCTTCTGTTATAATTGGTAATGGTTTCTGCTTTCTTTTATATGATTTAATTAAGGCCTCTATTTTTAGGCGCAGTTCGGAAAATTCATAAAAAAAATACAACCGCAGAAATTGAAGAGGCCATCAAAATGTGGTTGGTAAAAGCAAAAGAGAGAGAAAAGAGAAGAAGGGATGAAGAACCTGTTTTATGAACTCGTTATTATATAGTTAGTTATTTTAAAAATGCATGTTTATGCTGTAAGTAAATAACAGTAGAAAGTAAGTAGTAGAAATAGTAGTAAACAGTATAAAGTAAATAATATTGGTAAAGATTATTTTGTAGTTTTATTTTATTTTCTCAAGGGTGTGTAATAAGTGTTGTTAAACTTCGGGTGTTTTTCATGTGGTTGATAGGCTTCTAGAGCAGTTACGGTTGCTTAAACAACATTTCAGCAGTCATGTTTGCCATTTTCAGGTTCTTGCTAACATCTGCTTTACTGCTGCTTCTCATTGGTTGCAACTATCAGCGAGAACTTGAAGATAACAGATGTGATTCTGCCGATATGTCACTTAAGTAACCATAGATCTCTGGTAGCCTATTCACTATGGGGGAAACATCGGAAGTTTAATAATACCTTTATTTAAGGTGGCCATTCCCTAGAAAGAGACATCCGATGGGGAAATATTTACTATTTTTGGCCATAACTTTTTTTCCTTAGTATGTATATTTAAAAAAACTATAAGACTACCTAAGTAGAACCTTAACAAGATTATTACTATGAATTTTCACTCAATAATTTCAGTGGTTTGCAAAATAGTTAAGATTTAAATTTAAAAATTATGCTAATCTTCCTATTTCGTAGTTTCAAATTAAACTATTTTGCAAACCACTGAAATTATTGAGTAAAAATTCATAGCAATAATCTTATTATGGTTCTACTTAGGTAGTCTTATAGTTTTTGTAAATATACGTACTGAGAAAAACAAGTTATAGCCAAAAATAATAAATATTTCCCTATCTAATGTCTCTTTCTAGGGAATGGCGACCTTAATACCCACGAAAACCTGAAAAACAACATGTATGTATATGTATATGGAACATGCCAGATACATTAAGCTATATGTTCCTGGAACGTTCTGGGAATGCGGGAAACTGTCTACTTCTAATATGCATAAGACGTACCTGCAATATTTAGAGCAGCTTGAAAGAATATTCTGAAGGTTCCGCGCATATATTCTTTGCACTTTTACAGAACCTACTTGTGCTGTATGGGGATGGCAAGTAACCTTTTCTTCACAACCCCCCTTGATATGGGTATCAAATGAAAGGATTTGACAAGTAAAATACGATAAACTATGATATATCAAATGATAGGGTTTGACGAGTAACATACAATAAAATGTATAACGTCATTTGAAATCCAATATGGTGGACGGCCAAGGATGACAGATTACCTTTTTCTTCATAACCCCCTTGACATGGGTATCGAATGAAACGGTTTTGTCTGTCTGTTTGTCTGTAAAATAACTAAAGACCAAAAATTAAAAAAATAAAATTATATTAAAAAATATTTAAAAAAGCTTTTATATAAAAAATATAATAAAACATATATTTTTTTAAATTCATACATCTGGAAACTAGAAGCTTTGGGGGCGGTCTTATAACACTATATTGCACAGTTACTTTGCTCCACTGACCGCCCCAAAACTTTTGAGTTCCAGATGTGTGAATTTAAAAAAATATATGTTTTACTTTTTAGTACATTTTTTAAATAGAAGCTTTTTTTATATTTTTTTGTATAATTTTATTTATTTTTAGTTGGTTAAAAGTGTATCTAATTAATGGACAGTATCTACGCTATCCATTAACTTTTTTCTATTTGTTACAAACATGTCTTGGTAGCAATATAATATGAGACTACAAATAAAAAAATAACCAGTCTACTAGTTCTGTCCAATACTGGTTTCGTACGATATAAACAAAGATACCTCAGCAATGACCGGTGGTAACCAAAACAATGAAAAAATCTCAACTATGCCACTGGCTCGTACCAGTGACACAATACAGCACTGATTTGATTTAATAAATGAGATCTTTATTTAAACCATTTCAATCTACGACGTTCATTTATTCTAATAGGTGGCTATGGGATTGTTGTATTGTTGCGCACCGCATTGTCACAACTCAGGAAATTGACTTGATTAAGCTTTATGTGGCTGCGATGGTGTAACGCAAATTTTGACCTGCCATGAACTGCGAATTTGGCCATTTGCGAGGAATCTTATTCGGCACGTGGTGTACGGTGACCTAAGCTCACTTTTTTCAACTCTATAAACGGAACTACGCACTTGAAAAATGTATGTTTTTTACGCAATTCGTAGATACCATGGGAACATTGTAAATATTTATCTAAATTTACATTGTGGCAGGCTGGTGTTAATAAATATCTTACATATTGGTTGTCCGCCTAGTTAATTCTAGTTTGGTCCCGTGACAGTTTTGAATAATTTTTGACATAAATTTTAATTGTCGGTAAGTCTCATCGGATATGGAGGATTAAGAGATGCGCTAAATGTTATCAAAATAGCGGCAAGCAGAGTTATCAATGTATATTGATAATCGTTTCATTCATAATTATACAGTAAAATAAGCGTTTAAGCTCCCGAATAAAAATAAAACTAAACATAATTACATTTTCAATTTTGTCTTGATCAAGCAATCCTGGCAGAAATTACTCACATAGCTCCATAACCATATTCTGCTTATCTTACTTTTTTTTTTGGTATTTTGCCACAAAAATTTTAATGAAAAACCTCTGCGCCAAACGGATCAGACAGAGGTTGGTTCTTGAATACTTGACTGTTTCAAAAAGTCTCACACCTAAAAATATATAAACTAGAACAATGTTATAAACTAAAAACTGAAAATGAAAGCTATAGGTAGTTAACGTTTCGGAAGAGAATCCCATTTATACCTATGATTATTATCCCACGCGTGTTCACAAATTTTGGATTTCTCAAATTCTCCCCTTCTAGCGTAATTTCTATGTTCACCAAGCCTTACGTTGAAAGGTCTGGATGATTCACCTACGTAATGTTTTCCGCACTCACACGGAACACTATAAAACAATTCTTTGAATTTTGAACAATATTTAGAGGTTTGGTTTTTGATAAAACCGATCTTAGCGTGGGGCCCGTTTGAAAAACCGTTCGTACGGAAAACCTATTCCCAATTTTTCGTAATTTATCCGATAAACCATGTATATATGGAATTACTGCCATTGACCTAAATAATTCCGGTTGTGATAGTATATTCTCTCTACTACCAATGTTCAATAACTGACTATCAACAAAACTCTCAGGATATTGATTATTTAATAAGGCAGTTTTTATAAATTGTTTTTCGTTCCTTAATATTACATCATTTGAAGAAATAATTTTGGCTCTGTCATACAAACACTTAACAACACCTTTCTTAACACTAATATGTTGATTTGAATTGAAATTTAAGTATCTGCTTGTGTGTGTTTGTTTTATATACACACTGGTTTGGTATGTGTTATCTAATTTTTTAATTAAAATATCTAAGAAAGGTAATTCATTATTATTATTCTCTATTTCTATTGTAAATTTAATTTAAGGTTCTTTTTCGTTAATCTGATTCAAAAAATTAATTAAACATTCTTTACTATAAGGCCATATAGCAAAAATGTCATCTACATATCTCCACCATACAATGGGTTTATAAGCTAGATTATTATTAATATTACTTTCCTCAAAATTTTCCATGAAAATGTTACTTAATATTGGAGATAATAAAGAACCCATGGCCATCCCAAAGTCTTGTTGATAGAAGTCATTATTTAATTGAAAGTATGTTGTTTTAATGCAAAGTGTAAGTAATTCCATTATAGTTTCAATGCTTAACTTAGTTCTATTCGCCAAATTCCCATCTTGTTGCAATTTGTTTTTAATTATTATCAATGTTTTATCTACAGGAACATTGAACATTTGTAAATAGGTTTTCCGTACGAACGGTTTTTCAAACGGGCCCCACGCTAAGATCGGTTTTATCAAAAACTAAACCTCTAAATAGTGTTCAAAATTCAAAAAATTGTATTTATAGTGTTCCGTGTGAGTGCGGAAAACATTACGTAGGTGAATCATCCAGACCTTTCAACGTAAGGCTTGGTGAACATAGATATTACGCTAGAAGGGGAGAATTTGAAAAATCCAAAATTTGTGAACACGCGTGGGATAATAATCAAAGGATTAAATGGGACTCGGCGAAGATTTTGGAAAAAGAGATCTACGGAACTAAAAGAAAACTTAAAGAATCCGCGATTATTTTATTAAACGGTGATAGATGCGTTTCTAATTATTCAATATATTTTTGTACTAGTTGGTTGCCCATCCTTAGAGACGAAGTAAGTAAAAATAAGATAAATATAATTTAATGTCTCACGTGACTATGGAAATACATAAACAAAGAACTGTCATGGTTGACGGCCAAAAAAGTTTTGAGAACGGAAGTAGATTCTATTCCGAAACGTTAACTACCTATAGCTTTCATTTTCAGTTTTTAGTTTATAACATTGTTCTAGTTTATATATTTTTAGGTGTGAGACTTTTTGAAACAGTCAAGTATTCAAGAACCAACCTCTGTCTGATCAGTTTGGCGCAAAGGTTTTTTCATTAAAATTTTTAAATATTTTTCAATGGCAAAATACCCAATAAAAAGTAAGAAAATCTGAATATGCCACAAATAAACAATTACAGACATATTCTGTTGTTATTACTATCACTATTTCATACGAATCAGAGAAATAAGAAAACCGATTTGGCGGAAATTATGAATGTAGTATCTGGAAATACATTCTATTTTCTATCAGCATAACGAATCCAAAATGTCAACAGAATTTGTCAGTAATATACTGTTGCTTATACGATAATAATTTGATTTAATATAATTATTTAACATCAATAAATTTATAATACATGCAATGAAGGCAAAATTCTATAAAAACCTCGCAAAAACTAATAAAAGGATCATTCATCTCCAGGATTTAACTAGGTAATAACCTGTAGAATGAAATGATGCATTTTTTGCACTTCCAAGATCCGGGAAAATTTTAAAAAATTTTGAAAAACTTTTTGATTTTCGGTTTTTTTGCGCTAGCGGCTAAAATAGTAAAAATAGAGAACACAACAGGAGTTGTAACTCGTCTCTTTCTCTACAAAAAAGGTCTTTACACATTTTTGTCTTACTCAAACCGTTTAGAAGTTTTTCACTTATAGTTTTGAGCCGCTCCGAAATGCGCGGAAAATGAGAATTCTCCGGGAGTTTCGTACGACCGTACTCATCGATCAATAATTCTTACTATTCAGAGCCGCTAAAAAAACTCCGGTTTTCCGCACTGGATTGGGCAAAGGTGTTATACGTTATATTTAGGGGCACAATCTGATGAAATCGACAAAGTAAGGTTAGTTTTGAGGTTTGCGGGTCTAGTCATACAGACATACTTACTTTATGAGACGTAGACCGGTCACCGTGGAAAAAAAAAAGAAAAATCTGAAAGTAACTCGTGATAATGATTTTGGTTATGTTACATTATTATACGGAAAGGTTACAAAAATAAAATATAAAAACAGAAATTTCATTGAAAAAGACAATAAAATATTTCTTTATTTATTCAGAGTCACACTTTGAATCATTCGAATGATCAGGAATATAAGCAGAGAAAATACTTTCTTCGACGTTACTTTCTCCAGGATTAGGAATTTCTTCTTCCATATCGTCTTCGTCCTCTATCTGATGCCAGCGAAGAAAGAAGACCAAGACAGAAGAGCGCCAGAAGAAACGACCCAGCTGGAGGGTCCAACAGCCAGGACCAGGGAAGGTTTGCTAACATCGCCAATACCGTCCGCATTTGCGGGGGGAAAGGCGAAAAAGCAGGCCCACCCCTTACGAGGCCGGTCCAGGTCTACAGCGATGATTGGGGCAAAGAGCTCAAGCTTGACCCCTAATCATCCGAGACCGTCATCTTTAGTCAAGAATATTGGCGCGTCCTCTATCTTGGCAGGATCCACACACGGAAGTGTGGATTACAAGCTTTTTTGCATGCGGTTTTGCAATTGCAGAAAATCATGAGTATTTCTTGCGGAGCAGCGACTTTTGCCACGGTTATTGAAATAAGGGTTTTTCTTGTTTCCAACCCCATTCCAGTGGACAAGTTTGTCTCGACAGCCAATTCTGTACCTGATGGTATACCCAATAAAAAGTTACAGGATACACTCCTGTAAATGAAGTTGCCTTTCCTTTTCAAACAATATCTACCTCTCTCTGCATTTAGTATGCACTTTACTTTGAGTAAGTCCTTTAATTTTTTTATGCCTGCCGTCTTTCCTTTCTTTACTAATTTCTATCAATGTTCCCAATCCTCTGGTAACAACAGTAGTTTCTCCAGTTTCCAACTCTTTTTGACATAATAAACACACAATACTTTCACTGTTATCATAACTGGTAGTTGGAGAAGCACTCATCATAGCTAGTATTAGGAGAGGCACTCATTGTCAGATAACTATTGAAAAATAAATACTGCAAAAAGTCACGAAACTTGTTAACAAACTAAAAACTAACAAGTCAACGCTATAACTCCGAAACGTCAGTAAAACGGCCATGTGTTATACTGACGTTTTTAGGAAAGTGGCGGTAAGTGGCGCCACCGCAAGGCTGACGCGTCACGTACCTTGACTTTTCACTTGAGTTTTATGCATCTTTCCTATTTCTCCCGCAACAATAGGTGCTTTTTCACTACATGGATTCGATTCCACACACTTGAATCTATATTTCGAGAAAATCTCATTGAAAAATGTAAGAAACAAATAAGTTGTATATGTTTTACTGTATAATTCTGCGTTTTCTGAACGTGTATGAATAATTTAGACGAATTTAAAAAACTCATTCGAAAGAATGTTTTATTGTATTTATAATCCAAATATTAAGACTGTGCTATTATTATTAATTAAGATAAAATGCGAATTGAACTCCAAAATTTGGAGGTTACTGATCGATGAGAAATATACCCTTTACTTTGATCGCAAGGCATATTCTTCCAACAAAAGCAATTCGTCAACTTAAAGTGCAAAACTGCTAACTCCAAATTGCATACTTTTCAGAACAACCAGAAAACATATTTGTGTTATGGTTAATCAATCAAAACCAGTAGTTTTTTGTTCGCAAATTTAGGGTGTTTGTAGAGTGAAAATGGATATAACATTTTACACATCTGTGTATTTTAAAATTAGCTAATAGATGGCATAAAAATATAATTTCCGCAATAAATGGAGTTATCAGTTTTGCAATTTAAGTCGACGAATAGCAATAAAATGTTAATCGTATTATTATATCGTTATATAAAAACATATTAGCAAAAGGAATAACTTGGCAGTGCAACGAATGTATCATTTCATTCTACAGGTTATTATCTACTTAAATCCCGGAGATGATCCTTTTATTAATTTTCGTTACCCTAAATGGTTAATTTGCCTGTACTATTAAATATAAATATAAAATTCACCTGTTCAATAAACAGTGAGTGTACTGTTAGCAGATATTTTTTCAATATTTAAAAATTATAATCTACTTGATGAGCAGTGAACATATAACCTACTTTGTCCACCTACAAATTGTTTTAAGAATACTGTAACGTAATATGATAATAAAACTTAATAATACGCATAGTAAAAAAAACTTTTTTAATAATTTTCTAATTTTGGAGAATTCACGCTCCCTCTCATGATTGAGTATGAATAGCTATTAGCCAGACTTTGCCATGGCTGGAGTCAGTGATTCTTCTTTATTTTTTTCTCCTTTGGGCTCAATCTTAACTTTTATAGTGAATATTTATATTTCTTCTACAGTAAAGTTGATTTTTTTTTTCGGTTTCCCGACGCTGGACAGTCTTTCCGTGGCCTCCGACATCACACGGAAAGAGCGCCAGCAATATATCCACAGCCACTCCCCACATCCCGCAGGGTTAGTGACTGTAGGTTCCACAATCATGTGCTCTAAGCAGGCAAAGGGACCCCAAGATGACTGCCTTCTGCATTTGGCCTGCCAACCAATCAGCAGCCTTCTGACAGGCCGGTATGATCTTCAATCCTGAGAGCAGCGTAGGCTTCATACCTCCGAGTCCACCGATTATGAGGACGACCATCTTGACTGAGTAGCCTGGGTATAGCACTTGGAGCTCGTACCGGAGATCACGGTTTTTGGTTCGTTTTTCCTCCTCTTTCAAGGCGATGTTTGGCTCAGCAGGTGCCGAGAACTCGATCACAAACATCACCTTGATTTGATGGTCGAGGAGGACTGTCAGGCTTGTTGACCTGAATTAGCATAACTGTCGGAAACGAGTAGTTTCAATAAATTCGGCACCTCTCGTTTTCGACATTTATTATTATTATTATCATTTTTATTTATTTTTTTTTACTTCTCCTTTTTAGGGTATGTAATGAAGTAATCGGGTTAGTACCAAGAATTACTCCATTTCAGAGGCACAACTAAGAAAACTTCTGACAATACTGCATGTCTGCAGAGCTACTGCTTTTTGCATCAACAGGTAAGTATTTTCTGGTATCTTCAGTAACTCTAGATTTTTCTTTAATGTTTTAGGTACTACTGCGGTTGATGGTAGTAGCAGTGGGACGACATATGCTCTCTTTAGTTCCCATAGACGTTCAACCTATCTCTCCAGTTCTTCGTATTTGGTCATTTTTCATCAAATTTGCTGCTCAGATTGTGGTTATTTAGTATAGATATATCAATGAGGTAGGCCATTTTTTCTCTTTTGTCGATGAGAGTGATGTCAGGCCTGTTGTGTTCCACTGTTCTGTCAGTTAGTATTCCCTTGTCCCAATATATCTTTACCAGCTGGTTTTCTTCCACTGTATTGCGTTTGTGTTTGTAGTAGGGGTCTTCTTCGTTTCGCTTTATTTTATACTTTTTTAACAGCTCAATGTGGATAATACAGGCAACTTGATTATGCCTCTCCAGATATCTTGTATTCGCCAGCCTTCCGCATCCTGATGTAATGTGATCTATGGTTTCATTTTGTGTTAAGCATTTCCGGCATTTGGCTGATGCGATAGGCTCTCGGATAATGTATTTCTGGTGGTATCTAGTTTTGATTACCTGATCTTCAATCGCAACAAGAAAGCCATCAGTTTCCGGGTTAAGTCTTCCTTGAACTAGCCATGACAACGAAGCTCTTTTGTCAACATCTTCATTCATTAAGGTATTAGAATATTTGCCATGGAGTTCTTTTCTGCCCCGCTCTTGCAATTTATGTCGTGTGCTGATTGAGGTTTGCGGTAGTTCTGCGTTCCTTAAATTCAGTGGTGTGTGTTTTGCGTCGGCTCTTATGATTGCTGCGCGTAGAGGATTTCTTTCGCTCTTGTAAAAATATTTTCTCATATTCTCTATTTGTTGATAACATGAATTTCGCATATCTACAATCCCTCGTCCTCAATCAGATCTAGGTAAGCCTACACGTATTTTGCTAGATATTGGGTGGTGCATTCGATGTTTCGATAGGTATGTGCGTACTTTCCTATTCAGATCATCAAGGTCCATTTCAGACCACTTTATAACACCAAATGAGTACGTTAATGTTGGTATTGCGTAGGTATTTATCGCTTTTGTTAAGTTCCGTGCATTGAGCTTAGATATTAATATTCTACCGAGTCGCATTTCAAATTCGGCATTTAGCTTTTTCTTCACTTTGCTATGTTCTACCTTGTGCTTTTGTGCAATGTCGAGATATTTGTAAGACTCGTTGAATGTAGATGTTATGTATGTGTCCTGATTGAGTTCAACGGATGGTGTTTCCTTGAGAGTTCCTTTGTGGACTATTACAGTTTTGCATTTATCAAGACCAAACGTCATTCCCACTTTTATTATTCTTATTATTATTATTAATATTATTATATATAGCCGTCACATTGCTATTTATAACTTAATCTATTAGTAATGTAATTATGAACACCAATTATGAACAATTAATAACGGACAGTTAAATGCCTTAGCGAATCAAAATGTAATACCAGATATGAATATTAATAAAGGGTTTACCATAAATAGTGGCCCAATTGGACCGTGCATTGCTTTTAGATGTAAATAACTAATTTGACTATCAAAGTAGTCATAATCGCCTCCAGATGACGTAAACTTGGTTGTCAAAAGCATTGTAGAGTCAATAGCCTCTTCAGGGTTACAACTAACAATTCAAAAATTAACAAGTCAGGAAAATCGCCTAATTTAATAAACACATTTTTCAAGAACGTCTATTGTGCTTGCATCTCACAATGATCTCACAGTAGGAATTAACTTACGTTTTAGCTCAAAGCACTATTATTGGAGAAATGGGTCGTACTATACCTGAAAACAAAACAAAGCGTTACATCCTGTTCTACAATAAATTTTGGCTAGATGATAATTCAATTTGGTTTAGTAAAAAATTATAAATATGTAATATTTAAAAATAATACAAAGTAACCTAATGCATATGGTGCATAAAGTGAAAATGCAAAAATCAGAAAATTTTTCAATAGTTATGTGTACCACAAGGAAGCATCCTAGGTCCACTATAATTTTCAATACATACCGCTAATTTTTACAACTACCTTAAATTTAGTTCTACAGACTGAATATGCAGATGACATACAAATGTATTAGACCTTTTCAGAGTGTGAATTTAATATAGCTGCTGAAAATGTGAACATAGATCCAGCATACTGAAACGGACCACCCGGTATACTATATTTTTTAAATTTATTCCCGCGCCTATTAACCCGAATTTACATATTTCCGAAATATCTTATAATTTGGTACGAAACTAAGTATCGCCCGGTAACTATCAAAATTATTTAACTTACATTTCCATGTTAAAATGCAAAGTTTTTTAAACACATTAAATTCATAGTGTAAAAGGTTCCCTAAAAAACGCATATATCGAGCAAAGCAAGAACGTTTCACACCAAGAATCCACTTCATTTTATTACGTTAACGTAAACAAAACATAAGCCCTTAGATGCAGGTGGCCGTGCGAACCGGGCCCAGAACGACACGGTGGGAACACTACGTCATTAATTTTGAGGAAACTTCTGGTATAAATACTCTAGAAAAAGTACACACTGGGTCAATCAATTTTGAAAGACCTGGTGGACATGTCTCGCTGAATTAATTTTCTCCAGAGCAATTCACCTCGTATACAGCACTCTATAATTTGTTAGCAACTAACTAGCTGTTAACAAATTATTTTGTACTTAGAATTATTGACGGACATGTCTCGTTGAACTTAGGTTCTCCCGAGCAATTCGTGCAATTGATTCGATTCTTTTAGTTGATTGAACAACCGTCGATTAATTCGACAATACCAATTTTTACCGACGACTTGGAGAATAGTATTATTCTGCAGAGCTAGTCACTATACGAATTGTCAGTGCGCGATTGTTTGACCAACGGTCAAGGAATTGTATACTCACAATTTTAGGAGGCCATGACTCGTAGAATATAATTGTTGTTCTGAGTTTTTGGTACAATAAATTGGTGTTGCCATTTTGATCGGTTGGGCAATGAAATCCAGGGAAAACATGTTGAGTATAGGTATTTTTATTTATAACTAGGGAACTTAATAAAATCAAATTGGGAAAATTAGATTTCACTCGCAAATTTGGGTATTTACGTAAATGGCTCTATAGTTCGGATTCGACAGTATAAAACTCGCGTGGATATTTTATTGTGGCACTTTGATAATTTTAATAAGAATAACTAACTTGAATTAATTTTTGTGTTAAGTTCGCAATACACTTATTTAGTTAATTTTTACCTCAACTAATATTTAGTGTGGTACATTAATTTAAGGAGTTCTGCATTGTACTCTCGATCATATTACTCATTTAAATTGATTTACTGAGATTAGGTAAATTTTATAGAACTTTATGATTTATTTCCAGTGGCAGATTTTATTTGGGATGAGGGGTTGTTCTGCACTTTATTGGTTGGATGTTCAACTAATACAACAATATTGTACTGTCTGGACAGTTCACAGCTGTTCAGACGATCGGTATATTTATTGCTTGACCAGCGGGGTGCATCGCAGGCCACTTGTGTTCACCACAAGAAATGAACTGTAATGTGACTTCCCTATGGTTAACAATAATGCATAATTTAAAGGACTTATTACATGTTAAACTTTGTACAGGGTGTTTTGTTTTGCATTCACCTGCAATGGCAGCTTTCCAAGCCACGGGCGAATTGGAATTGATTTTTAATTGCTTGTTCATGCTATTGTTTGAACAAATACAATCTTCGCAACACATTAGCCAATTGGCAGCCAATAGGCTGGTTCTGAGTCAAGTTTATTGGCCAGATCCCCTCACTCTACGCTTCGCAACCTCAAACAATGTTTGATTGAGCAATTAATTGAGATTTCAATTTGCCATGTATTTAACTTCATCATTTACTGCGAGATTTCGCCACCCAATACAAACTTTTCATGTGCCGAATTCATCACTTTTGCTATTTCAATTTGTACGAGGATTCTCGTAATAATCATTATCACTTTTAGTGATTATTGTTGTATTTGATTGAACATCTGATGGATATTGCAGTGACTGTTTGTCCCAACGAAATCTGTGATTGGAAATATAAATTTGTGATTATTTTTCACTGTAAATTTATATTACTCTATGGCAGTTGCCACAACATTATTTGTCTCCTGTTTTGATATAAATTTGTGATTATTTTTCACTGTAAATTTATATTATATTATGGCAGTTGCCACAACGTTTTATTTTTCGTTCCTGTATTGTAACCTGACGATTGTCTGAATATACGTATTAAACCGTTCCTTGTTTTTAATTATTTTACCTTTAAATAAAAATAAAATTCAATAATACAATTAGTCAAACATAAGGTTTGATCTAACCTAAAAGAATAGTGAATAAAATAACATACAATTAATCAAACAAAAGATTTGATCTAATCTAAAAGAATAGTGAATAAAATAATATCCAATTAACCAAACATAAGGTTTGAGTTAACTAATAAATTAAACTATGCAAACATAAGGTTTGCGTTACTTAGGAAAAAGTGCATTTACAAAATAAATTAATCAAATAGAAAATTAATAAAATGAAATCTAAAATTAAATAGCCAATAAACAAAGGTTGACCCAATAAAAATATAAGTCTGGTGCTTAAAAAATTATACAAGGTATTGTGAACATACTAAATTATACTTATCAAATAAAGTGCAAATCAAGAACAGAGATCAGTGCCTAAATAAAGTACCGAGTGTAATCAGTTCAGTAAAGAATATTTAATCAAGTGCAATAATCAATTAGTTTTCCATAATTAAAACTCTAACAAAGTACTTAATATCAATAAATAGAAACAGTAATATCAAACTTTAAAAAGAATTATGGCAACAAGTACTACAAAATCACAAACGTAAATTTGGGTCCTACCACTAAACTAGACGATCACACAGCCAAATTAGTTCAATTGTTTTAGTAATTAGACATTCAGGGGAGAGGGGAGGGTAACTAGTAATTAATCAAACCAGAAATTAACAAGAAAATAATAGGCGTAGGGGGGGTGCGTCTCAATACATAATTTGAATTGTAGTTAGCTTGAGTTCCAATTGCCTTAGCAGGAAAAGACATATCAAATAATAAATAATTTCACAAAGAAATGAATATTAACATATTATAATACTGTTACATTTAGTTCAGTTTTATACACATGTATATTATATCCTACATTTTTATAAGATGCACTCTTTATTTTGTTGAGTAATAGGGGGTTACGTATAGAAGCAATCTAATTTATTTTTGTTACTTCATGATACAAATAAGCCTTCATATCGCATCTGACTCTTTTTTCCAAGTATTTTTATAATTGTATACATTCTACACAAACACAACACGGTTATCTGCAGTGCCATTTGGTGAATATGTAAGTACTATCGCTTTACTAAACATGTAATGTACTGCCCCTTTGTCAGTAAAACACCAGATGTTCACGTTATTACCTTTATTGTTGGAGACATACTGAATACATTATAATTTATGCGTCTTGGTGTTGTCTTGTTTGCTGCTTAGATAAGGATACTCATATCCTACGGAACATTTACTAATCTTCCTACTATTTATAATTGTTGTACTGAACGTATACTATACTAAACATGTATTGGTTCTATAAACGAATTATTATTTTTATTGAACATTTATATATTTTTTTAAGTATCGTTTTTAGTGAAAATTATTGTTTGTAGAGAACATATTCTGTCTTACTGGACGCTTATTGCTTTCTTAGCCAAATTAATGTATGCTTCTTTTATGTTTGTGCATTGATTTCTCTGGAATGAGTCAATTACTGTTTACCCATGATACTACGTAAGAGTGGTATCATACTGTTCATCTATTATTTTGTATATTGTTTTGCATTTATTATTTTTACTTAGCAGATATACTTTAATCAAACAGAATACTGTACATTTAATCCCTACGTATAAATTGTTCACACACTTTTGCAAAATATCCCATATTTCATTTTAAGTAACAAAACCAGTCCCACGTAACCAACTCATCAAAATATAAATAAAATGAATTGTACATTTATTATCGAACTAAATTAAAAAATGTTATTCTGAAAATATTGCCTGCATGTGCTAAACGCGTCCCACGTTGACTTTTGTTTTTGATATAAATCAGAAATATATGTATTTTCTATTTTCTGTAACAATCATAATAAAATTTAGATACATTTTGTGCCAAACTCAATACAAATTAAACGTGACGCGTAGTCACTATGTACTCCACAATGTGGCCGTTGTGATTTTAGCGAAATTTTTTTTAGAATTTAGATGATGCTGTGGGAGAAAGAGTAACTTAACTTTTCTCTACACAGATGGATCTAAGATGGCTGAGGGTATAGATGTGGATGTAGCGAGGATTAAATGCAGGTTATGCATAGCCCTAGGCGGCACCCCAACCGTCTCACAAACAAAAATTTATACTATAGGTCTATATGTAAGAGAATACATAAAAAAGGGCTCGGGGGGGTAAAGATTTATATACTTTCAGATAGTATTAAAGGTGCTCAGGTTGTATGCGTTGAATTTAGAACTGTCTGGTAGTTCAGACAATCCCTGAATCAGCTAAAGTGAACGTTAGAACACAAGGGCATATAAAAAAGAACTAACTGATACCCGTTCGCAAGAAAGTACTAGGAACCCCATAACCGTCTTGTGGCTTGCCGAAAAAATACATAGCGAAATAGCTCTGATGATGGGAAAACAGAAAGAAAAAGTCCAAATTTATTTGACAAATAATAGAATAAGGTTTCTCGAAGTTCGAGATAAAGCTGATGACAGACCTTTTAATACACCACTCTTCTAAATATTGTCTAAATGTTCTATGAAATAGTACGTTTTATTAACCCTTAAATTGCTACAAGGCACGTTAGAAAGGCTTATATTATAATGTACATATCGCACAATGAAAGATTAAATATCATATTATACAATACATATATATACACATACACATTTAACACCCATTTATATACATGTAAAGAAAGATTAGTATTACTTGAATACGAAAATGAAATACATAGAGAATAATGATTGGTGTTAGTAATAAATAAGGAAAAAAATGAATAGTTCATTCTACTTTATTCCATCGCAGAATAATTTAATTTGGACATTTTTATCATACATCTGATAAACTGAAGACCATCGTCTTCACATATTTTTTAAATGATGGCAAGGTATTATATGACTTCGCTTGGCTAGGCAACATATTGAATAATTTTAGTGCGTAGTACATGAAACAATGTTTACCATATAGAGTGTTGAATGGTTGCAGTACAAAATTATTTCTTTGGCGCGTGTTATGTGAGTAGATACTGAGATTTTGTGTTAATGTTAAATTTGATTCTAACCTACAATGCGATATTTTGAAAACTGTTTTTATGGATTCGTATTTTAACAACTGGTTTATATTAAGAAGGTTACATTTACTGTAGATATATTTAGTTGAACCCTATGTGTGCAAAATAAAGGCTCGGTTAAAATGTATGATATTTGTTTGAACATAGCTACTAAAGGGTTAATCTTTTTAATAGCATACTGTATGTGGTCATTCCAATTTAAATTCGAGTCTATTACTAATCCTAAATATTTTGTATTGTTGACTTTTTCAATTTTTTGGCCGTTGAATTGCAGTGTGGTAGACGGTATGCTTTTTTGTCTAGATGTCATTATAATATATTTTGTTTTGTTTATATTTAAAGAAAGTTTATTATTTTTTAACCATAGCTCTAATTTGCATAAGTCTCTTTGCATACTACGCATTAAATACATTTATTAATATATTTTTGGAGAAGTAGAAAATGCAGGTGTCGTCAGCGTACAGTCGTATGCCTCCATCAAAATTTTGTTTGGTTATGTCATTAATACATATATTAAATAACAAGGGTCTCAAGATAGAGCCTTGAGGGACACCATAGTTGATATTCACAATGTTAATTTTTGCTTCACCTATTTGAACATACTATTTACGATTAGTTAGATACGAACTAAATAGATTCAAAGCTGCACCTCTCACTACTAATTTTTCTATTTTTTTTAAATAACGTTGGTGTATGAACTGTGTCGAAGGCCTTCTGTAAGTCTACGAAAAGTCCCGCTGTTACGTTGCCTTTATCGATATATTGTTGAATGTTGGTAATTATGTCTAATACAGCAATTTGGGTGTTTTACTTTTTTCTAAAACCGTACTGAAACTCGTTAAGAAATTTTATTTTTTTTAAATGTTTCACTAATCTCTTATGTAATATTTTTTCAAATATTTTTTAAACAGCCGGTAATATGGATATCGGCCTAAAGTTAGAATGTATGGTTCTTTTTCCAGATGATTTACAAAGAGGGATAACTTTAGCAATGTTTAGGACATCGGGAAATTGACCTGCTTCAAATGACATATTAAGCAGGTCTACCATCATATCAGTAATTTCCATGTGGCACATTTTCAAAAATGTATGGCTGACTCCATCATACCCTGCGCTACAATCATTTTTTAAGGATCCTATTGCAGTTATTACTGCATTTTTATTTGTTCTATGTTAAGAATATGGACAAGACAGCAAACGATAACACTTTTCTATAAAAAAACAACATTTTCTGCTCCAAGGACTAAATCTACTATCCCTTAAGTATTTTTGTGTGCTGAATCCCAATTTTCTAAATTGAAAATTCTGATTCAGCACACAAAAATACATAAGGAACTATAGATTTAGTGCCCGGAGCCGAACTTTTTTTTTGTAGATCTGTGCACAGGTCTGTGTACAGATGTACAAAAAAAATGTTCTGCTCCAACACATATTAGAATGCAACACATAAATGAAAGAAATTAAAGAGCAAATAAAATGCCAGTCATCAATTTTAGCGCAATGCGAATGACAATTCTAAAAGTACAATGTTCAAAAACAAAAGAGGAATCTACTTTGCATATTAAACAAATCATATTACATAACATCGCAGGCAATTATGGAAATTGCATATTCAGAAATTCTAACTGTACAACTTTTTTCTGAATTTAATTGCCTGCCTATTAGATGAATTCTTGCCCAGACTAATAAATTATAGATTTTTTTAAACTGAAGCATGGTGTTATAATGTCATATTTTTAGCCTTTTATCGCTTTACAACAACAATATTGAATATTTATCAACAAGTTGTGTTAATATGTTGATAATTGATAATACTATCAATGTTTAATGTTTAAATTTATAAATGACATCACCGTCAAACAAAACAAGGATATCGATTAAATTATTTGTTTAAGAGACAGACCCTTTGTTCTTACCTACAGGGTGAATTGGATGAAAGAGTCCTGATATCGATTATAGGGGTCCTCTCTTAATTATTACTTCTCGAGTCTAGCTGTAATCAACACGAGGAATAGAATTCTGGGCCATTATCCATTCTAAAGCACATGCTGCATTTCCAGGCATTGCCTACTTTGTAAACGGTTTGGAATGGCTTGTAACACCCTGTATATAATAACTCGCTTCTGTTGCCATTGGCGTTTAGTGACAAAATAAAAATTGCTATGAACCAAATCACTTATCAGTTTTCACGTTTTTATCATTGATTTATTGGTCTATCAGTATATTTAATGTGTTAATTGTTTATTCAATTCTTACATCATAAATAGACCATGTAGAGGTAAGTCATTTCACTAAAAATGCATATTATTATCTATGAGAGTTGTACAGAGGTTAAGTGCCTGTATCTTAATTATTTGCACACAATTATTGTTGTTCACGTGACAATGGTACTGTAATGAGCACTAAATCCTTCAATTAATAATAAATATTTCATTAAGACGACGACGACGACGTCTTAGTAGCAGGCCCGGATTGGGAGAATTTTTCGGCTCTGGCTCTGAGCAGAACCGGCCCTCACGCATCTTAGTTTTATGGTCACAGTTACATTAAGTAAAATATCCTTATATCTTTGTCAGTAAAATATTTTTTTGTGTACGAAATATTTTATTAAATTAAAAGGGTTAACAGTTTTTTCCAAAACTCGGTCCTAGGGCGAAGTCATTTATAATATCCTCTGTTTCTATATTTACAATAATATCCTTTTCTACGTCAGAAATAGGGTATCTAAGTGCGCTTGTGTTGACAATTTCTAAGCCTATTTTGAACCAATTTTAACTTCAAGAAAATTATTTCACAAGAAACTTGAGTGCACGACAAAGTTAAAACATATTTATAAGCAAAATATAAATTATTGTAAGATACTGTATGCAATTTAAATTGGGTATGTTTGGCAGTTAGTCATCGTAAGATCTTCGGAGTCCGCTTCCTTCGATGTTGATTTACTCTGTTCATTCACCAAGATCATTTGTATCTTGCTCCATTTGCTTGCAAAATCTTTTAGCTCACTTTGAATAACTTCCGAGGTCACACTCACAATACTATCACAGTGATTTGTTATTTGGTCCGCAATATTTTGAAATTAATCCTCTGATAAACTATTTATTTTTCCAAAATATGAGGGATCTAACCAAGTAAGATCCGAAACTAATTTCTTATATCCTGTGAATCTATTATCTAAACTTTGTTGCAGCGAGCGCAAAGAAAACTGCACTCGGAACTGAACTGTGGAAGTACAGAAAGTTATAGCCAATCAATTTGGGGTAGTTCAATGAGACAGAACGACATTTCGCATTAGTTTTGCAAAAAAGCATCTCACCATAAAACCGACCTGTATTAATTTTTCTTTCTTCTGGACGTGTTTTTGCTCAATTATTGTTATTTGCATTGCTATTGCTGATGTCAGTATTGATGTTGCTGTTGTCCAAAA
Organism: Stenurella melanura; assembly: GCA_963583905.1. Taxonomy (NCBI): domain Eukaryota; kingdom Metazoa; phylum Arthropoda; class Insecta; order Coleoptera; family Cerambycidae; genus Stenurella; species Stenurella melanura. The sequence goes on from OY757317.1 coordinate 104,743,210, forward strand.
GTACAACTCTTTAGAAAAAAAATAAGCCCAACCATGTTACGCTACAACATCCCTAAGCTGTAGAATTTAATTCGAAAAGTGCCTTTTTAATAAACATATGCTTTTTTGCAAAAACTATATTAGTACAGTCTTCAAAAAAAAAAAACACATTCTACACAGCAAAATCTATAATAAATAATCTATCAAAGTTTGTTACGCCTAGTTTCCTTATTTTTAAAGTTAAAAATTAATTAAAAAACAGCGTAGCAGTATTTTGCATTTTAATAAAAACGTAATTAACCAACTTTTACGCGGTTGGGCTCATTTCATAGATATTTTTAATAGCTACAACTTTTTCTACGTATGTATTATCGTATATCCTAAAGATACATTTATAAAAGCCAAAAACTAGTAACTTTACTTGCTAATTAAACATAGACGCACTAATTTGCAGCTGTTGAATTTTAGGTACGTTAGTTAATAGTTATGCATAGTGAGAGATACATATTTCCACTGAAAAATCCCGGTTGGTATTTTTATTTGAAACAGACGTTTTCTGTCTCTTGCCTAGGCTAGCGCATCATGTGCGAAATGCGTATTACTATTATATATTTGTGCTATAGGTTAGTGAAATCGTCGTAGACACTTTCAAGTACATTAACCGATAAATTCACCTACACCTAGTCAAAACAATATCGCTCGCTACTGGCCAGCCCACCATATATTAAAATGCAATAGCCCTTTGGAAATAAAAATAAATCACAAAATAATGTAGATAGTAAAAATAAGCAATATTTTTCGTTTTAATTTTTGAAAGTATTTCATTTTCTTTTGGAAAACCGGCCCACTGGGCGAGCGCCGACGGCGGCCCAGTGGGCTTTGCCTACTAGCCCACGGCCCTACCCGGGCCTGCTTAGTAGCACAATCCAGCCAGGAAACAAGGGCGGAACTGGGACTCTAGCTTGGAGGAGGTAGAGGGGCGGGGGCTGGTTATTAGACAACAAACGTAGTTAAAAAATTTTGCAAAAAAATAGTAAAGAATTGCCTTATACTCCAAACGGCCTAAATGTGGGCGAGCAGCACAGAACTACATAGTATAGTATAGATGATCTCAATTGGGACCGCATAAAAACGAAAACTCGGAGTAAAGTTGGCATCTCTTTTATGGGATATAAGCGGCGCCGGTAGAAATGTAAAAATGCTTTAAATACTAAATTAATTGCTAAAGAAAGGGAATTCTATAATGCCTTTATTCAATAGAAGTGGTTAATGAAAAAATATGTTCATTACGTTTGATAAGTCATATATGATGTATTAAGGCTACGTCTAGTGTCTAGTGACCTACCGCTCGTGCTATCTTCTAGCGGCAAAGTTATGTAATCTTAGGCGGGAGTTGCATAGATGGTATATAATCCCGAAGGGGCGTAAAGCAGCGAATGTCTTGTTTATTAAATGTTAGGCCATGATACTATGAACGTTGCAGTATCATGATGTTAGGCAGGTAGAAAATTTCTACTATTCTATAAAGGAAAGACTCGGAAAAGTTTTAAAGGGGGAACTCGTTTCCTGGCATTGGTAATTGGTCTCAGTAGCGGAAATAGGTCGACGTTAAATAAACAAATTTCAAGGAAGCTTTGTCTATGAACTTTAAATAAACAATATTTCATTTGTCACTATCCGAGTTTTCAGAATTTGAATCGGTATTTACATTGATTATAATTGGATTAATAGGTGGTAATATAGAATAATCATTTTCCTTTTTTATCACATGAGATACACACTTCCTCTATATATCGCCTTTGCCTATTTCGTCTACTATTATCTTTATATTCTTTAAGACAGACTCACTTGTGGGGATTGATTATATTGACGTCTTGTTTTTACATCAGCCCACATCATTTCAACGGGGTTGAAAACGCAATAATATGGAGGCAGACGTAAAATAATATGATCGTGTGCTTCAAAAATTTTTTCAACGGCATATTCTTTTTAAAATTTTGGTTTCCAATCAGTTCTAATAAAGTCTTTTTTGTGTTTATTTCTGGTATTTCCAAGCCTTCACCATTCATAAATTCAATGATATCGCCTTTTCCTGTGTTGGTGTTCGGAATTATTGTGTGTTGCCGCGAATGGTATGACGCATTGTCCATAAAAATTACAGAATTTGGTGGGATACTTGATAACAGCTGATCCTTTGCCAACTTGTCAAATAATTCGGCTGTCATATCCTCGTGGTAGTCGGCAGAGGATTGCTTGATATTTTTAGGAGACAACAACGCATTTGGAAAAAACCGTTTTTACTTCCAGCATGTAGAATTATCATTTTTTTTCCCTAGAACATGGAGCACTTAACTTACACTTTTTGGTGTTATCTATCCAACCGTATTGAACTACATCATGGGTGTCAAACCTTGTTTCGTCGAGATAAATTATGTCTCTATTTGCATCTCGGTATTCTTTTATTTTACGCAGGTACTCGTGTCGATGATCAACGATGCGTGCTGATTTCATAACTACCATCCGTTTGTCCAATTTCTTGTACCTAGAACCGCAATCGAGCAAAATGTTTCGCAAAGTATCTAATGATTTATAGTTATAATCTGAATAGTCGCGTAACTTATCCCTAATCATTTCTAATGTGGGCACCTTCTGTTCATTGTAAAAGTCATACACAAATCGACGACTGACATCTTTGGACGCGTTATCAAGTTTTTTAAGTTTCGTCCAACTCTTTTCCGTTTAATAGAATGATCAACTACATCCCCGGCTCTAATAACCCTATAAATTGTAGTACGTCTAAATTTGATTAATTCACAAATCCTCTTCACAATTTGATTATATGAAGAATCAATATTTTCGCCTTTTAAACACAAGTAAATATTCAAAATAACCCTTTGAGTTTGAACGTGTAAGTCTTTATTTTCAAATTCCGCTTGTATACGCTCTGTATCAAGATCGTCCGTTTCATTGTCACTACCATCGAAAGGCCTCCAAAATGCAATTTTAAACAATTAATTGTAAAAAATCACTCAAACATAGTAACGGAACCAATAATTTGTTCAAATATTCACTAGAATTAAGTAATTTATAACGCTGCCTGGCTGTACAGATCATACGATACAAATAGTTCATAGGTATTTTTTGTTTTATATATTATGGTATACAAAAACTCTGAACAAGCTTGGTGTTGACAAATCGCTAAGCATCTAATCCCACTTACATTTCTATGTGACCGGCGGGTCAAGTCCACGTGGACTGTAGGCGAGGAGTGGTGAATATAAATCTGTAAAATTCTGTGCTCTCTCATTCAATGTGAAGCGATATATTGACAATACCCCGTAAGATCCCCTAGTTCCGTGCTGTTCCAATTGAGTTCGTAAATACTGTACTAACTTCGAAATTTCGTTTACTTATATGCGACATTTAAGGTACCAATAAAAGCAGTCAATACGTGAAGAGTTATATGTACTATCGGTATAAGAAAACGACAAAAAAAAAAACAACCAGGAAAAGGCAGAATCAGAATAACTTGTATATTAAATTTAAAACACGAGGGTTTTTTTACCTGATTCACTAGCAGCTCCCACTTGATCCATACTGATGATATTTTTTTGAAATTAAAGCTTTCTACCAACAGGTGTGTCATCACTAATTTTCATTTATTTTTTAGCACGCTTCTACTAGTTTGACCCATAACATTGCAAGCAAATCTTACAACTCACTTTTGTCGTAATAGTGACAAAAAATGATTTTTAAATAGTATTTTGTTTCGTTGCTGATGATCCATGTTATAGACTTCCAATTAATATAATATATAATTCAACAATATGAAAAGTTTAGAAGTGAATACGCTTTGGCTATGTTGAATTGCATTGCATTACATTGCATAGGTGTATAGGGACGACAATAACGAAAGTTTTGACTATAGAATAGGAAAAAAATAAGTAAAAACATGTTTTAAGTTAAACGGTTTTATTGTAAAGAAACATAATAATGATGCAGATAATGCACTAAAAGCTAAAACATAATTAGGTAGGTACCAGGTACCAGTCATCACACCACTCTCCTCATCAATTTAGAGCATTGCAGACTAAAACAAAATCGTGGGGCGAGTCAAATTTCTATTATATACAGTCAACCGCTCATATCGTTATGGGTATGCTTTGGATGCATCTTCTCAATAGACAACTTATGCAAAATACGTGTAAAGGTAAATCCGTCACTATCATCGTGCAACATCGCAGAACGATCAATTGATCAATGGTCATTTACCAGACAGTATGAAATAAAAAACACTCTAAGGTTTCTTCTAATTTTCACGCTTCAGTCTATGTATATTACGAACTTTAAGGCCTATCAATTCCACTGGTCTGTCTGTCTGTCCGTAGGCGATATATCTATAAAATTATTTGACAGAGGTTAATAATATTTTGTAGGTTGGGATACGTTTTCAAACATCCTCAGTATGTCGAGTCCCTGCTGGATTAGTCTACTATTTAATAAATCTTCAAAATAAGTTGTACAGGGTGAGCAAACTATCCCTTCGGACCTCTTTTCTCATAAAAAAAATTGTTACCGCGAAATTGGGCCATTCACAGCAACTCCACTGTAAATGGATATTTAACGGTGGAGCGGATAATAAATAAAAACAAAATAAAATAAAATAAAAATCAAAAGCTGAAACAGAAAACTTAGAAGAAGAAAAATAGATGGAAACTTAAAAGAAGCATCTTGCAAACACCTGCACACCCCAGCCGATGATGGCAAATGGAAACTTAATGAAAGCATGGAAACTTAAAAGAAGCATTTCACAAACACCTATACTTCCCATCCTATATTCCCACCCCATGCGTCATGCGGCTCTCGCTGCTGACAACAAGCATGTCCAATGTCCAACCCGGCGTATGCAGCTGATCCGGCGGTATATAAAACATCCCAGATTTGGTTCCGGCACGCGGTTTGGCTGTCCGTTGGGTGTTTTCGACGGACGACCTAGCTGCGTGTTGGAACGAACCTCTATGGGTGCCTGGAATCGGCAGCAATGTCCACCTTACGCTGGCAAATCAATGACTTAATCAAAATAGGTTTCCAAAGCAAGAATATAGGTTTCTCTCTAAGTATACAAAAATATTAAGATATAGGTAGGTAACCAATTGGAGAAGTAGTTATTGATAGAGGAGTTCATAGAAGAAGCCTTGAAGACAGCGACTTACTCACGATATCTATAAAAAAAAAACTGCACGCAATGTGTCATTAACTGTATATAATGTAATAATAATTATATAATTATCTCTTATTTCTAGGACATCCGAATGAATACAGGTAAACGATATCTTTTGTGAAAGTGCGGCATTTAATTCATATATGGCGGTATACGCCGTCAAAACTTTGCTAAAGAATAGTAAAACAATAGAGAGGTTAAAATTACATCATTATGTAGGAATCGCGAACGTATAAATGTCGTAAAACAGGGAAATAGGTGTGGCGATTTGAATTACAGTTAACAGCTTCATACACACGGAAAATTTCTACTCAAATACTTTGTCTTAGCTCGTTAAAGCTAATTACAATTACGACAAATAAATGCAAATAAATTCGTGTTCAAATACTCTGGAAGCAGAGACGGACTTGGCGCAGATAATGTAATCGAATTAGGGTTTGGTCGAAAAATGCAAGATACTTTTTTTTCGAAAATAAGAAGAAATTAAGAACTTTAGAAAAAAATGTTTTATACGACAAATGTAGCTCGTAAACAGACCTACAAAACGCAACAAGAAATTTTCAAATCGGTTAATGTGTTTATTTGCAAAAGCTAAAAAACCGTAAAAATGGCCTCTTGTTTTAATTGTTAATAACTAATGATAAATTAAGCCTTGTGACTTTGAACTTAACGGAAGTTGTACGCCTCAATGTACTTAAAATGCGCTGAAAATTTAAAATTAATATCTTTTAAGGTTATTGCAAAAAGTCATGTGTTTATTGAAAAGGTGGTTTCGTAAAATTATCCTAATTTTTTTTGTGGACAGTGAAGAGTAGCGAATTAAAGTGGAGTCTCTTGCTGACAAGTTGTACTGTCAGGTACATATCAAATTTAATTGTTTTTCGCAAATTTAGTTGTTTAAAATTGCGTTTTAAAGTTATATACAAATGGAATTACTTTATTTTTAATCATACGTCGTTGGGTGGGATCATTTTAAAGCTACGATTTTTCTGTGTGTGTGTGTGTGTGTTTCAGGTTTGTTGACTACGGTTATAAAGACCATCCGCCAAGTTTCCTAGTATAATAATTATTTTTTTTTGTTTATTTTAGTGCTTATCACATTATTCCTTGGTTGCCAGTGTGTACCATTCTTTTTTAACTACATATTTTTCTATTGTATATAGCAAGCATATATTTACGTAAACGAATAAGTACAAACATGCAAACATACATCTTTTTTTAAAATTTTTATTTTTCAATTTTTTTTTTAACTCATTTAGTAATTTTACATATTATAATTGGGAACTGACAGTGATACAGGTACGTCTATGGGTCCGTATAGACGATTTTCACACATACTGACTAGACCTCGGATAACATGGATTAGCATTGAAGGAAAGACGAGAGGAAACTTATTTATAAATACAAATTACAAATATTCCATATTTATTATATTTTTAATTTTATTTTTTTATATGGCATACTAAATGGTTATATATAAAAATGTTTCTTGTTGATAGCAATTGCATCAAATTAAATGGACATGGTACAAGATTTTATTTATAAATTACATAAAAGAAATGATTATTATTATCTTCGTTCAATTTACATTCTAAAATCATATGTACCGTATCCCCTACTTCTCCACAATCACATAACGCATTATCTTTCTTATTAATTCTAAATAGATATGATATGAGGTATGTACCAGTGCATGATTAAATCTTAGTCTACATATTTTACTAATTGTATTTTTTGAATAGCAGTTTTTGTACCAGTGCTCTTTTGAAGGCAATGGCTCAATACACTTATAATGCCCCTTTTTCCCTTTTTCTGAATTTTGATATAAGTTGTTCTATTCTTGCAAACATTTTTTTTTTTGTTATAGAAGTTAGATCTTCAAATGGGTCACCTCCCCCAAATTTACGGCCTGTTTCGCCATGTTGTCAACTATTTCATTGCCTAAGATACCACAATGAGCCCCATGCTAAATGTACAATTTTGTTTTGTTTTTGTATTTCAATTATTAAATTTATTATATTAGACATTATATAGTTGCAACTAGGGAAACTTTTTATATTCTTTAATTTATCTAACGAGCTTTTGCTATCAGAAAAGATTACAAATTTTTGTAGTAGATTTTTAACCTGTAGTAATGCTTGCCATACAGCAATGAGTTCCGCAGAGTAGTTAGATAAATGATCATATCAACGATTTTTCTGCGAATTTAAAAAAAAATACTTTAAGCCACTCGGGAGCTGAGATCTTTTATACGTAGCTGAATCAATTATCCACTTTTTTGTTTGAAATAAACACAGTAAGTAGATCAAGACTTGCTCTGAGTTATGGCTAATAAATGTGGCTGGTGATTCTTGTACAGCAGCTTAATATAATAATGAGCTATGAGTAACGTAATTTCGTTAAAGCGCGTGGATGTATGACTGATGACGTCACAGCTGCGGTAGCAGCGAGGTTCTGCGGCGCGCGGGTTTGCTTTCGGCCGCTTCAAAATCACACGGCTCTTAAGGCGGCTAAGTATAATGGAACGTGTGTAACATAACACTTGCACAAGTATTGTGACTACAAGTTACATGAGACTTGATGAAATTCTATATTGTATACTTGTACATGTTGGGTTTGCGCAAGTATACTTGAGGGCTTGAGCGTGTGTACGGCAGTTCGGCAGACTTATGTAAATTGTAAACGTAAAAGCATCGTCTTCATTCGTTGATGCCATTTTTACCCTTAACTGTCATTGCAGAACTGTTTAAGTACACTTTTACGTGTGGCGGCGATGCAGATTTTAGTATACTTGTACAATAAACTTGTGCATGTGTACCGTTCAAGTATGCAGTTACATTACGTATTGTTCATTTTTCACCATTGGCCTCTCTTTCTAATGTTACCTTCTCCGCCTGATTGTCACACGACGGCAATTGCGCGAGAAGTTGTAGATCGAGTATTAAAAACTATGACGTTAGATATAGATCAAGATCACAACTACATGATAAATAATTTTTTTAGTGTTTTTTTTCTCGTTTCCGGAATAATAAATTACGATCGTGACACTGTCAATAAAATATGCGTAAATTTAGCTGTTTATCAAAATCGCTTTTACGACCGCAATAAAAACATAATTATAATACCTTTGAATAAAAAATCCCGATTTTTATGGATTTTCTAAGGCGTCCTAAATGCAAAACAATTGTGGTCCTACTAAAATACGGCTGATATTTGCATAGAGAAGAAATAAAAATTGTTCACCAAATGTTTTGTATTAAATTAATCGTACGCACTCGCTCGCATTAAGGATATGATCTCATGGTGAAAAAATTACTAACTGCTTATGTTGAATTGTAAATAATTCAAATTGTCTTTAGAAATGCCAAGTATTAGAATATTTTGCTTTATAACTAGTCCCTTAATGTATGCATATTTATTCGTGTAAAAAATGAAAGGCAATTATTTAGTATTTCCACACAGAATTAACAAATACGCTGAGTCCTTACTCAAGATAAAGCTTTAATTTTATAAAAATTATATTAGTACAATCGAAGACAATATTTATAGAAACTGATATATTAATATATAAACTAAATACGGGGAAACTTATCTAATTTACTAAAGTTCTTTTTATCCAACCGTAAAATTATTGTACAAACTAGGTCGGAAAATTATAATATAAACTTAGGAGTCGTCCAAGGGTCTGTTCTTGGACCTATGCTCTTCCTTTTGTTTGCAAATGATTTACCGAATCATATGCCAAAATATTGTAAAATTATAATTCATGCTGATGCTAGAGGTATTTCAAAATCTCATGAGCTGTGACCTTCATATGCGCAGAGACAAAAACCCTCTCGTGGACTCAGTTGCACTTCTTAAAAATATTAGATCTATTGTTTACAATTTATCTCGAGCTCTTGTTTATGTATGCAGCAAGGTAGCTGTCAGTGTTTTCAAAATACACTTGTAAACCCAGAACAAACTTTGCCTTTTGCGCATTTCGCGGTTCATGAGATTCTGAAATACTCCAGCTTAATTGTGTCTTCCTTAGATCCAGATATCATTAAAATTCAACTCAGAACTATATAGAGTATATCAAACTTATAGCATTCTAAGTTGTAAAAGTGTCCAGCCGAGCTACGAAATGCCGTCAACAAGTGAATCTCTTTCTTTTACACTATCGGCATGCGGGCATACAACGACGTGTGTTATTAAACTGTGTACCGTCTTCCGTTTCATATTAATGCAGCTGTAAAACGAAGATAGAGAACACTGTCGAATGTTTGGCTTGCACTTTTGGAGAAATTGTCTTTCCACCACGGTTTCTTCAGTGATTGTTTCTCAATGAGTGAGCCTCTCCGAAAAATTGGACGCCAGCGCGTTTGACTCCGGCGTTTGACTTCCGGCGTCCAATTTTACTCGTGTTTTTTTTTTTGGCACACATTTAGATAATATAATAAATAATAATGTACTATTTTGTTTGCAAGCAAGTGTACATGCTTTTTGTCCCATAAGATTTAAATAACAAGAAGTAATCAATAAGACTTCAGCCAATCCAATTTAATCAGAGAGAGAATATCTGTAGCTTTTGTGTAAAAGCAAAATTCTAATAGTATACCTATTTTCAAGTTCTCGTTGAGCAGGCGAACGTCATGTCTTTATTAGATCGAGCGCTTCTCTGTCTACGACTTAGAATGCTATAAGTTTGATATGAGCTATACTCAAAGAATTTAATCATCAATGGTCAAGAAAAAATCGTCTTATTCTAAATACCAAGAAAGCAGTATGTATCAATTTTTTCAACAAAAAGCAACCTATATCAGATATAAACTTAGTAATGGTCTGCCAATTATATTTTCCAAAACATTAAAGTACTTAAGGATTTACCTTGAAAAATTAAGCTGGCTAGAACTCATTAATAATTTAGCTAAAAAATAAACAGCTGGTATTTCGCCCTTCTCCATTTGAAAAGATGCTTTTGAAGCTCCCGGGGCATCCAAACTGAAGAGGCTGCTGAATAAAATAAACAATAAGGGACTTGCCTGGCTACGCACTGGGATTTATTCAATCTTCTCGTGCAAGCCTGGCGACATAGCCATCAGATTTTAAGTATTTTACAATTTATTTTTAATCATTCATAGTGTTTTGAGTAATTTCGATTTTGGAGATTATTAATAAATGCGCAATAATAAATCTGAACCCCCCCCCGCCGGCTTTTTTCTAACAATATAACAAGCACATCATACCTAAACTTTTCGGTAAAAAGAAAGATTTTGGACAGGAGCGAAAATGTTGGTGTGAGCGTCGCTCATGACTTGCTCCTATCCCGCTGTTTGTGGCGCTGCACGCATCTCATGTGTGTGGAGGAAAGCATCAGCTGCTGTTTTTCTTCGTATCAGAATGTATCAATTTGGAGTTTCTCTAATTTTATTTGGATTACTAATTGATTAGCACTTAAAAAATAAGTGTAGTTATTTCATACATAAAAAAAAGTGTGTGACAAAAGTGCTCGGATATTAATTGAATATAAACTGTGCATTGCACACCTGTGTTGAAGGTTGTATGTATTATTTCAACAAGTTTCTGTAGTAACCCTCTTTGGGTTATTAATTTTAAAGACCATACCAGTATTCAGAGAAAGTTAGCGTCTTATGTGGAATTTTAGGAGACCGAATAATTTGTCCGTTTTTATTTAATAACTATTATCTTTTATGCTTTTTTTCTAATTTGTTCTAACCCTTCTCAGAGGAGTGGAGTTGTTTTCATTTTAGACATACGTAAAGAAATAGATCGTGCTTACAAAAAAACGTGACGGGCGGCAAGACGGGCGGAAAAACAGACAGACAGACATGCGGATGGACATTTTGAAAGTTGTTTAGAATTCGATCACAGTAACACAGTGATATGGAAATTTGATCGATCATTCTTTAATGTACTTGGCCTGTTTTTTTCGCAGGGAACTTCCACCATTCGAAAGTTTAATTTCGTATCACTGTGACGTGCTTTCCTCCGGTTGCCTAACGCATAGACAAGCGGAAGCGTCACTTTATCGCTGAGCTATATTTTGGTTAAATTCGGTTATCTCTAGGCTCTCGAGCGCCACCTCTACAATTTTTATCGTGGGGTAAAGATCCCACATTAGCCTCCTAACGCAGCCTTTTGCAGTAGGGCTGGGATAGTTGCAGTGGAGAATCGGGCGGTGAGAAGCTAGCCGACTAGTTACTACTGTTAATTCGGAAGCAAGCGGTGGTAAGCAAGCATATGGTGAGAACGGAAAAAAATACAGTGAAATCGGGAAAAAAACGGTAAGCGGTAAAAAAAAATAATAAAAAGAAAAACGGTAAGTAATAAAAACGAGCAGCGGCGTGCAAGTACCGGGCAGAAGCAAGCGGTTATCTACAGCAATAATCATGCCTAAATGAACAGTCAGCCTATACAGGCGTGAACAACTTGGCAAAACTAACTAAAACTGATACCAAATAAATAAAACGATTTTCGGATTCGGTGCGATGTGTACCATAAGTTACACTCGGATCGGAAAAATAAAACGGTTATCGGATTCGGTATCAGCTTACGGCGGAGATTATTTTGTCTAGACGGACAGACAGAAATAATCAGAACGGTGGTATTCCGGTTCGGTTTAGAAATGTTAAAATTACATTAATACTTCATGCGGTTTTTTCCAAGCGCTTCAAGCCCCACAGCTGAGTGCCTTTATTAAATAAATTTCGGTTCGGCCACGTAGTGTCTTGTCGGAGTTGATGCGAAGAATTTCTATATATCAGAATATAAAGATAGTTAATGTAATTGTGGTAGCCTGAATTTTGTTCTCAATTCCCGGACTATAATAAATTTCTAAAAAGTTGTTTCAAAGTAATGAATTTTGTTTCAATTCATATCAATACGAAATATTGGAAACAAAATAAACAGTAACCTAAAATGTCTACCCTCTCAGTAGAACAATAATAGCACCATAACAAATTTCACAAAAATTATTTTGTGATGACATATTTTATTTTAATTCGTTTAAATACGAAACAGTTAAAATAAAATACACGGTAATTACAATTTCTACACACTTGGTAGAACAACAGATACTATTTTAACTCAGTACCATCACAAATGGTCTCAATTAAAATAATATAAACGGTAAACGGTATCCTAGTTTTCTCTCGAAATATAATCTATGTTCTTTTTCCCTCTAAAAAGTCTTTGGAACATAGCTATTTGGATAAAATCGGGAGAATTTAACAGCTTCTAACTCGGACACACCTACTTTGATAATAATTTAACTTTAAATTGAGATTTATTTGGCTAAGTCGAAATTATAATTATATTCTAATACACTACATAGTCGGAAATTAAAATTATTGCTTAAAAACACGCATTTTAGTGAATTAGTCTGATCAGTGTTAATATAGAAACGTCGACAAGAAACCAGCGGCGATGATAAAACGGTGCACTTACATGCAGTGTAGATCGGAAAATAATAGTCGACTTGATTATTCAACGGGCCGGACAAAAGTGATATTCAAATCTGCTTTAATGAAACTCATTTGCGTTGGCTGACTCACCAATGCCCTCAGTGTCAAATTTTATAATATTCTCGGATAGTTCTCTCACGGCCAGGTTTATCACATGTTCTATATAAAGTAAAAATCTGTTTCAGTGTTTCAACCAGTTAAATGAGGAGAAATCTATAACAATGATTTTAATATATATTCGAACGTATACGGGGCAAGTAACGAAGTATATTATTAATTTAATTTGCATGTTTGGCAACAAAAAATTCACCTCGTTACACCACTTCTAGAGCTCTATTCAGTTCAGTCGTCGTGGTAGCAATCTTCCGTACTTATAACAAGCTTAGAGAAAAAATTTTGTTCATTTTTAATTTCAATATTATGTAGTAAGTAATTTTATGCATCAATGGCAAGTGACAGATGTATTCCCGCGTATTTGATTATAATTTATTTGCACTATCAATGACCCTGGGCGCGTTACGATGACAAATTGCGTAAAATATTAAAGGAGGAAACCGCAAGCACTCGATTATAAGCAAGATAATAATAAATCAATTAATTTATAGTCCCCCAAGGTTTCTAGTTCATAAATATTTACCGGCAGAGATTTCTAATCTATAAATAACTTTGGTTGGAGTTCTTTCTCTGTAATATTACCGCTTTTCCTGGATTTGTACCTGTACTCGCAATTATTTCACATTTTGTCGTTTCCTTCGATGGTGTTACAACGTCAGATAAACATTGCCTGGTTGGTTTATGGCCAATAAATATTATTGAGATCATAAAAACGCATAATTACTAATTAAGCGTATATGTTTTATTTTGTAAAATATAGGAAATGATATGTTAAGTCGTTACTGCCACTATAAACATTGTTAATTTTTTATATGTTGCGATGATCAAGGTTGCGATATAAACACACCGACCTTTAAATATTTGATTTTATTAGGTTGGGAACCGCTTAACTTCGAGCAGTAATAGATGTATTTGGTAGTCCAGTTCATGCTAGCGCCACACGTTCGGCCATATTGTGGCCGAAACAATTGTCGAAACATTTGTCCACAAATATACCATCCATACATTGGCCGATACAGCAGTGCTTGCTAGAACCTATAAGATGGTGAATTCAAGAATTTTTGTAGGATGTCATCAATTGACTTCAAGTTTCTCTTGTGTAAAATAGGACCAAGTATTTCAAAAAGAGATACCGATTGGAGAAAAGCTATATCAGCCAAAGTTCGTTTGGTTATTAGTTTAATAGTCAGGCGGCAGGTACATTATTGTGTCCCAGGGGGAGGAGGAGGCCTAACGAGTGCAAAAATTGTTTCTCAATTATCTCGGCTTTTATTGAAGCTACGGCAAAAGATTAGGCCGAGGTTTGCTAGACTTGGTCCAACGTATAGCGCTAGCATCTAGGAAGTACTAGATGTGGGTTAGAGATGAGCAAAACGATTACTTAGACTAAAGTGTCAATACCAAAGTTTCGTTTTGCTTATATTTAGCCTACTTATTGGAGCATTCTGTAGCGAAGTAGTAAATTTATGAGCCCCGTCTCAAATTCATCACGATACACCTATCTCGGAAGTTTACGCACACATTGTCACAACACAAGTCTACTAGCTGACTACGTTCAGCAGATATCTCGATAATTTTACGCATTTAAGCTGGACGGAACCCGTTAACAAGCAGCATCACTCAAGTCAGAAAGCATAATTCCCCATTTCGAATAAAGTACACTTTGCCATACTAGGCGTTGCCAATTTTTCGGCAGCCTATCTAGCTATAAACTTTTACAATTACTCTCTATAACCTATCATCTTCCTATCATAATTTATAAATCTTCGTTTATATTTGCATTTTGTTATTTATACTAAATTATTCTTCTCTTTGTCATCAAATACAATCATAACTCTTGAAATCATAACATTTTTGTTTACTCTAAATAAAGCGACTTGGCATAGATTCGGTTCTGTGTCAATTATCTGTAGCACGTTTTTTCCTTTGGTAATTATCCCATATCAGCATATGGACATTTTGTTTTAGTAATACATCTTTTATTAGGCGAGGCACTTCCGTGACGTAACTGTTTTTCTACTGCCTTTAAGTTTATATTGTATTTCATGGGGGCCCATGCACGAAGTGACGTGATTGCTGCCCTTTTATTGAGCGATCGCACCTCTTATGAATTTATACAAAGAGCGGTGAAGAAAAGGGGTATAAAGTCCCCTACAATTAAATAGATACAACCCATGCTGAGAAGCAGAATAATTATTACAAACGTGGCAGATGAGTCCGCCACGGTTGATTGCACTTAAGGGCTGTCCATAGGTGGGTGTTCTACTGACTTTGCTGTGGTCAATAGTGGTCGATGACCTCCTCCATAAGTTAAGTAATTCTGGCTTCAACATACAGGGATGCAGATCAGCTAGTGATTACTGTCACAGGTAGGCGTGAGGTTATGATTTGAAATCTCATACAAATTGCCTTAAATATAATATCCAAATAACACTCGTCAGGAGGTGGCCTTAATAAGAGCAAAAAAAAGTGTTGTTCCATTTAGTAAAATGGAGAAAACTAAGTTTGATAGCTTCTAAGTTAAATGGAACAGTGCAGAAATTTTCCCCAAGACTGCAGCAAATATTCACAATCAACCCAGGTCATCTGTTTGGTCACTTGAGAATTTTGGAGCTAATTCAATTGGAGTTCATGGGCAAATTCACCGACTCAATGCCAACCTAATGGGGCTGCGGTTGGAGGAGGGGTTACTCATTTGGTACATAGATGGATCGACGGTGGCTGAAGAGGTTGATGAGGGCGTAGCAAGACTTAATTGCAGGCTATCCAGAGCCCTAGGCAGGACCCCAATCAACTTTTAAGCGGAAATCTATGCATGCACTTATGTGCAAAGGAATGCACAAACAAAGGCATTCGAAGGGCAAACAAAGACTCTGTACATCTTTGAATTTGAAATTGCCTGGGAAAGCAGACAATCTCTAAAGTAACCGGCAAAGAACAATAAGATAACCTTGATGTGAGTGCCAGGACACGACGAAACAGAAGGTAATGAATGCACTGACACTTTTGCAAAAATATGGTGCTGGTCCTGGGTCCGAACCGTTTTGTGGTTTATCTAAGAGAAACAAAACGAAAGGGATTCTAAAATGTGAATGGGGGAATACTCCAGGTCAAAGACAAGCAAAAGCGTAAGTAGCTTATTCGAGAAAGAATACCACAAGAGTATGGGCAAACCAGAAAATGATAAATTTATATACTGTGATACTGCAACAGACTGTGGAACACATACTTTGCGAATACAAGATAAGCTTTAGGCTGAAGTACCCAGAAGAGGCGAAATTAACGCCTGCAGATATAGGGAAATTAAAAGCTTGAAAATCCTTGGCAACAACCAATTGTAGAGTAATTAAATTAGGATCTTTAAGGTTGAGGGCAAGAAGGGCTGAAAAGCCGAGCGACAGAATTGACAGAGAGACCAGCCACTTGTCTTGTGGTTTTATTAAATCCTAGTTATAGAAAGTATGAACTATTTTCTAATATAGCTTGTCTTCCTTTTTGATTTGACACTGATGAAAAAAAGTAGTGATGCGTGTTGAATATATGCTCTTAAAATGTATACGACTAATTCAAATTTACGAAGCGTCTAAAGGTTATATGCGCACTAGATATGATGGCAAATTAGTATCATTTCTGAACACTTTTGCAAGCGCCAGTTTTATTGGTGTTCTGTCTAAAAGCCGATTTCTGAAAACTATACCGGTAGTCCGCATAATCGTACAGAAGTTTATCAACAATTAAATGTGTTATCGAAATAGGTCGATTTACATCAGCGGTATGGAAGAAGTAGTACCAGTAAATTTCTGCTCGTTGATCTTCGGTACTTTTGCAATAAAGTAGTATTTATTTAGTTCTATTTTCCACTCTAAAACAGTTATTTCTATAACACTAGGAAGTGCTCGTAACAACGTAGCATTGATTGTAAATTTAAGATATAAAAACAAAATAATACAATTTATGCAGAGCATTATTAAAAAGACGTATAATATACTCAATAAATTACCATACAGATGATCTAATAGTAGGCGTTGCCTTCTTAGATAGCGTATAATTTTTTATTTTTATGTGACACCTGTAGCGTAGCTGATTCAATAACACCAGGACGGTGTTTTCCGTTTCAGAATTAAATTTGCAAAATGTGTTAATCATTGTGGAATTTTGTGTATGTTAAGGTATATTACCGATTGTTTAAATAAACTAATGTACAGTATCACAAGTCATACGCATAGGACACTTACCACATTTGTGGCGGATACATTTATCGTACAACAGTTGTTGCACATATTCTATAATTAGATGTATTTTTGGGTAAAAAATTTCGACATATTATATAACTTCGATAATTAGGAATGTAAGGAATGATATAAACTCATTCTCAATCGCCAAAAATCACACTTAGAAATGTTCATATATTTTTGTATGATCCTTGCAAACCTGAAAAATTGGAGCTACTATCTACCATTATGGTGAAGTCAGTGCCTTTTTAAGACTGAAAATTAATTTTAAAAAAATTACAGTGTCTGCTTTTTATTTGGGGATGGTTCTTACTTGTTCTATATGGATCAACAAAAAATAAAACTAACCACATCTAATAGAGAATCAAATTTTACGATCCCCAAATAAAAAGTAGACACTGTAATTTTTTTTAAATTTATTTTCAGTCTTAAAATGACACTGACTTCACCAGTTGCCCACACCGAGGATCGAACGCGCCGCCCCATTGCGCGTCAAATCTTACTATTTGCACGTTGCGGGAGAGATTTTTTTAAGAGTCAAAAACGCGTACAACTCTTCAGGGATTGAATATTTTTTGTAGAATTTTTTGTGGTTGATGGAAAAACTTGTTAGTTTTCATTTGCACCAAACCTCGTGTCCAAAAGTTATTAACAAACAAATTAGAGCATCTCACGCAATATAACTTTTATTTCCGGTTATCCGATCAAGTTCTTTCTGGTCTCAAAATTTTCCTTTTTCCAAGCACTGTCATACGCACAAAACCCTATTTCGATACGCTTAACCAGAGCCCAGATATTCCAGTTGTCAATTTGCAAAATTAATTTAAACTTTAAATAAACAAGAGGAAAACGTTGCATTCGTACAGACTTCTATGGGGGTCACGCCCGACATCAATATTTATCGCTTAAAGTTGGTTTGAAGTTGATCAAACTTTCGAAAAAAAAGTTATTTGCTAATTAACAAATTATTCCAATTGTTTAAACAATCAAAAAGCATTGAAGATATCTGGCCAAAAAAAAGGTGGTATATTCTTTGGTATAAAAGGCATGTTTTTTTGAAAAAAACAATACCCTGACCTCATTAGTTTCGGAGTAATCAATTTGTTAATTATGAAATTTATTTTGGCTATAACAAATGAACGGGTCGGCAAAGTGAGTCGTGCCTGGCGCCAAACGACACGTATTGAATATATCTTTCGATGGAAACAAGACCGTTTTCATTTTATTAAATAAAAACGAAGATACATTTGTTTAAACAATAATTTGACCTTGACGCTCACGGTTTAGGAAAATTTTTCATAAAAAAATCTTGTTCAGCAGAATTTTTCCTATACGAATCAGTGGCTAACTCAAATGGTATAGAAAAGTTTCGGGAAAAATCCCAGGCAGACTGCATATTATAGTGAAAATCTAAAACCGTTGTAACTTTTGGGATCAGGTACTATAAAGACGATCTTAGGATCAATTTGTAGATTTTGTCTCTATTTTCACAATCCGAAGCGACAATATTTATTTCTTTTTTCTTCTATGAAAATCTTCAAAAATGTTTAAATCGCTAAGAAATTTTTAGTCGCAAATCTGCTAATTAGGTATATAAATATAGCAACCTTCTACTTCATTTCGACGCAAAAAGAAATTCTGGCGTTTGAACTACTAATGTTCCCTTGATTGATAAAACGCCTATAATAGATCACAGTAAGTGTTTCAATCCTCATGACCACTTCAGTGTGAAGGTGCAAACCTCTTCATGTTGTCACCATAGAAAACATGTTTCAAGTGAAACTGAAACT
This sequence comes from Stenurella melanura, assembly GCA_963583905.1. Taxonomy (NCBI): domain Eukaryota; kingdom Metazoa; phylum Arthropoda; class Insecta; order Coleoptera; family Cerambycidae; genus Stenurella; species Stenurella melanura. The sequence continues at coordinate 104,762,012 of OY757317.1, forward strand.
TGCAGTGTTCTACTATTTCGATCAGTGACAGGTATGACTACGCATTTCTGCGATAATCCGGCATTGGCATTAATCGCTAACAGCTAATAATAAACATCTTGACATTAACGGAACACTCATTTCGATTAACGACATTATTGTTAATAATTCAAACAATAACACGCCGTCATCGAAATCGTGATTAAAACATTCGACTGTCTATACTACAGACGTGATGCCGCCTGAAGCCATGAGGCGTTTCTGGAGTTCCTTATTTCAATCCATCAAATCGGCCTTGACTGAACGTTTCGCGTTTATTTTCCCACAAGAAAAGAATCATAAGGAAAAAAGCGAATTGCATATTATATTCTAATTGGTGTAATCTACGCTGCAATTAGAGACAAGGGCAATAATTCATATCGTAAATGGTATTCAGTGAATTAATTTCCTGGTTTGGTAGGAAAGCGTGGAAATGGTTTCATAAACACACGTAACAATTACTCACCAGTTATTTTTTAAATATATAATTATTTTACGCGTAATAGTCTGAGTAATCGAATGGAGATATTGCTGTGGGCCAAGTTGATATAAACTGACAAATTCAATGGCAAAATGGTGATAAATTACTTTTATAATTGGTTGGATTTCGACACCGTGTGTGGAGAGAGAAGTATCATAATTTTTAGAAAAGCGCTACTACTGCTGCTGTGTTGAAGCAAAGTCACGAGCTATTTTAATCTTTTTTCACGAGATATGCTTGTAATGATGGAAACTAAGGTATAACTGACAGGCGACATTTAAGCGGAATTTGGAATAAAAAAATTGCCATTCGATATTCTCTACATGCTTATTGAAAAATTGATGGATTTATCCGTTACTTTGTGGTACTCGATCACAATGATTTATTAAAACACTTATTTTGTTTCTATCACTGTATTTTATTGTAACTTAACGCTACTAGTTTCGATACTTCAACGTATCATCTTCAAAGCGACTCAAGTAAATGAATGAACACAAGAGAAATTTAAATTATTTACCTAGTTTTATCACTACGGAAATTATCAGAACTAAAATTAACAGAACTTGATAAAAAGCAATAAAGGGATTAAGGGATTATGAATTAAATGTATTAAAAAGGGGTGTGTAATATAGGTCCAACATTAAGTAAGTAATTACCTTGGGTTTTGTTTGATTCGAAAATTTCTAATGATTCTAATAAATTTAATTTAAAACCTTTATTTTGTACGTGCAATATATCAAGAGTATTTACATCTGGGAAAATCGTGATTGGATTCTAACAAATGGTTTGAAAAAGTGGAATCTGAAAGAACATAGATGTTCTTTGTATCGTGCTTCAAAGGACCGACCATTCTGACCTATATAGAAGGCATAACAGTCCGAATATGACAATTTATAAACTCCTGAGTTTTTGAATTTTTCTATTTTATCTTTTGCATTATATAATAAATGTGACAATTTTGTTTGTGGTTTAAAGGCTTTAATAGGGGAATAGCTGTTGTTACAGGCTAATTTGTAATGTATTTTATTGATTAAATTTTGCATTGTTTTTTTTCTTGCAACCCGTTGTTAATTGCTATTGTTTTTATGACGTTTAGTTGTGTCTTGTGAGAGAGGTAATGACTAAGCCCTATGTATCATTGAATACAATTCAATGATACATACTGCTGCTAATTTATGTGCATTGGGACTGAATTAGGAATCTGCTAATGTGGGTTTCCGAAAAATTTCAATATTTATTTTATTCTTGTTGTGTATATTAACGTTAGTTCCAAAAAGTTTATTTTTCCATCTTTATCTGCCTCGACTGTGAATTTGATATTGGGATGGATACGGTTAATAAAATTTAGGAATGTATTTAATTGTCTTTCTGTACCTGTAAAGCAGGCTATTACATCATTCACATCTGTACCAAAATTTTATATGATTTATGCCTAGCTGTGATTTCAATATTTTATCTTCTATATGTGACATAAAGATATCTGCTAAAAGAGGACTCAAAGGGGAGCCCATTGCCAAACCTGGATCTTGAGTAAAATATCTGTTATTGTATTGGCAATAATTTTGACTAAGACATAGATCTAAGGCTAACATTAATTCGTTTTTCTGAATAGTGTTAACGTGAGATTTACCTAAAATATTTAAGATAAGTGGTTTACATTCTTCGGCAGCAATATTTGAAAACATGTATGAAACATCGAAAGATACCAACACTCCGTTGTCTGGAATATCGCGATCTAACAATGTCTTAGAAAGTTCAATTGAATTTTTTATGGTATATTTGGGTTGAAAATTTGTTATGTTTTAAAAAATCGTGTTTACCTACTTTATTTCCGAACTTGTAAGTGGGACTATTGACATATGATACGACGGGCCTTATAGGAGTATTCTCTTTATGGTTTTTAATTAGCCCGTACAGTCTTGGTGCGCGAGGGATCATACAGATTAATTTATTTTTCTGAGCTGTTAAATAAACTATTGTTTTCTGATAGAAATTGTTCAGTTTTTGTCTGAAAGTTAGTGGTAGGGTCTTTTTTGATTTCTGTCAGTTCAGACTGAATGAAAATTTGCATTTTGTCATCATAATCTTTTTTAGGGATAACCACAGTTGCATTTGATTTATCTGCCTTTGTTAGGATTAAGCCATTATCTTTAAGTTTGTTCCTAATGGATTTAACAGTTGAAGCGTCTAAATTATTTGGTCTTGTATTTTTATGTTTATTTAATTTATTGGATATTTTTGTCTTTAATACCTGTGCGTTATCGACACCTCTTAAAGCCTGTTCTGTTTCTACTCTACTGTACTTTTCAAACCATTTGTTAGAATCAAATCACTATTTTCCAGATATAAATACTCTTATATTAAACGTACAAAATAAAGGTTTTAAATTAAATTTATTAGAATCATTAGAAATGTTCAAATTAAACAAAACCCCAGGTAATTACTTACTTAATGACCAGTTGGACGTATTTAACACACCCCTTTTTAATATATTTAATTCATAATACTTTAATCCCTTTATTACTTTCTATCTAATTCTGTTAATTTTAGTTCTGATAATTTTAAATCCCCTACACGGTAGTAATAAAACCAGGTAAATAATGTAAATTATAAATAGCTTAGGTTTTCTCTTGTGTTTATTCATTTACTTGAGTCGCTTTGATGATGATACGTTGAAGTATCGAAACTATAGTAGCGTTAAGTTACAATAAAATACAGTGGTAGAAAGAAAATAAGTGCTTTAATAAATCATTTTGCTTGTTGTTGATTAACAGTTTTGACTTAAGCCAGTAAAACGCATATTATTGATTATGCATTATTGGACAATTTTCTTTAGAAGACTAGTCCGGAAGATGCAATATTGAATGATTTATTAATAATTATTCATTACAACTGTGGTGTTAAAGAAGATATACATTGTAGTCATTATAGAATTAAAGAGTTAAGAATATTAGATTTTTTTTCTAAAATAATAGATTTTTCTGCGTCTTCTCCACGATTTTGTGTGTATTCTAAAGGGATATTTCTACACACTCCTCAGCTAGAGCTGGACTTTCCAACCTTCATGTGCTTTAAAATTACACAGGCCCACGAAAACAAAAATAAAAATTCTACGCCATGAGCCAGACTAGGGTTCTCTTAAGCATTTTTGTGCTCTGAAACCAAATCCAACGTCAGTTTTGCCCCTATACGTCATAATTTTAGGTTATGTTTATTTTTTGGTCAAAATCGACAGGTTTTTGGAATAATTCTGAGGTTGCTAGATGACATAATGTTCGTATATGTTTTTCGATATGCTCAATCGATTTCTCGAGGTTATCAGGTCCAGAAGCTGATATTCAAGAAGGGAACGCCAATTTTTCAGGCTTCTAACCTTGAAAAATCTATCCAAATTAACATAGAGGGGAAAGCTTATGACTGCATAACCTAATAAAGTTGGAAAATTTTTTGAAAGCGAATCTCATGACCGTGTGTGTTTTCTTACTCTCTGTCTTCAAATGATCTGTATAGTGGATTCCGCTTGCGTTTCCTTCCTGCTAAACAAAAATAAACATGACCTAAAATACTGACGCATAGGGACAAAACTGACGTCGGATTCGGTTTCAGAGCGCAAAGATACATAAGAAAACCATAGATTGGTTCATGGCGCAGATATTTTTTTGTGGGACTGTGTTATTGTTATCTGCACCAGCTCCTGCCAAAGCAAAGACATAACCAGTACCTGCTAAAGTTCGGTCGCCTTACTCACCGTGCATTCCCATAGTGCAGCGCAATTGACAAAATTACTTTGCATTTATTTCCTGGTACAAGAAAAATTCATTTTTTGGCGCCAATTGATTGAGTGCTTAAAAATGAATTATTATTTGTTTGCTTATAATTGAATTGAAACATATTCTTTATAGGATTTTGCAAACAGCAGAAAAAATAACTATCTATAACTAAAAGAAGAACTATGTGTAAAAATATTAATGAAATCTTTGCATTATTTCGATAACCTGAATTCCGGTTATGCTAGCAAATTAAAATCCTAAAATGAATTTGTCTAATTTCTTATTTGACAATTCTCATTCTAACACTAGCATCCACACAGTCCCCTACGGCCATGCAGATTAAACTAGTATCTACATAACCTCCTACGAATTGATTGAGCTCGGTGGTATAATACCCTAAACTACGACTTTTTGAATGAAATTTCGAATAATGCAACGGACGGTTTCGACAATTATTATGAAGAGCGAAGTTCATCCGCAGACTCGAACTTAAGTGTTAAACGTTCCATTCCAGCCTTTATTGTACAGAACGTCAATATTTAAATTTAAACCATAATTTTTGCGAAATACAAGAATTCTTCATAAAATGACGACACGGACGTCATGGGAGTAGCTCCAAAAGAGACGAAGTTTCGATGTCTTTATCACGTTATATGGGAAACCTACAAACTCAAAAATAACTCTAAGGGAAATCAGGAAAATCATTCCAAAGGGGGAAAACTGAAAATTTTGAGAAGCAGTTTTACCTTTAAACAAATACGTTTTTCCAAAATTAAAAAAATTATTCTTTCTGAAACTTGCTCCAATTTGAAAAACTGGATACTGGAGGATGGGGGCTCTAGTACCAAAAACGATCTAATAGCACAAAAATTGGTTCTCGTCCTCATGTTTTTATGAGTTCAAGTGGGGAGGTTGAAACGTTTCCGATTTTAAAATAAAATTGGCAACGAAACAAACTTAACAGAACCATTTAATAGTGCATTCAGTATGTGATTTTCAGTTATTTGTAAACGATGTTTGTTAAAAATTTCGATATGATATGAACTACTTGATACTATATCTGAGTCACAAAATTCATGATTTATTTTGTGGTGCCGTATTTCTTGACGTATACATGTGATAAAGAATAATCCTCTGACTATTCCTTTGACGTAAAGCTTATTTCCAAGTAATATGTTGTATGCACTCGTTGTTTTTGGATTACTAGGTTTTATATTTGAATATATCAAAATAATATATGATAATTCCAATTTCCAGCAAACTTACATGCTACCAACATTTGCTTTCTTGCTTTCAATTTTCATAGGCAAAATGAGACAGGTATATCTTATAATATATGTAATGTATTGAAGATCGATTCAAGTCTCGTCACTTTCAATTGCTCTCAATGGTTATCAGCGAAGAGAGGACTTAAGTGTATCCATAAATAGACAACGTCATCATTAAAAAACGATTAACATCTAAAAACACATCGACAGTTATATTTGCCCTAAACTTTTCCTCACTTTAGAACAATTTACGTAATTTATATACTACATTCAGAAATCTCTTGACAGTGGGACAAATACAGGGTGTATACGAGCTTATGGAAAAACTTAAGCATCGTAGATTACAAATAAAAATGCTCACATATAATAATTCTTAAAGAAGCCCATTTATTACGATTGTTTGGGAACCACTTATAAAAACAGTTGAAAGTTTCCAATCTTCATACAAATAAATCATCGGAGTTGGCATTTGTGGACGAGCTAAAAACCCTCTGTTGCATAGCCAAACACACGTGAAATTGCAAATAACAATAATCAAAAGTGTGAATTATCATAACTATAAACATAGGACAAGTATTGATCTGGTGGATGGACGCATCCGTACTTTCTTAATCGTTGCCTTTTTATTCCAGTGATCCTCAAACATTTGACTTCCAGTAAAAAAAATCGTGTGGATATTTTTGTGATTGGCAAATACTAGCCTCATTCGATATATCTGTACCTGTATAACTGTTTTTTAAGGACAGTTTGCCATAATCCTGGGGCACTGCAGCCATATAACGCTTATTTTGCTACGATGCCGTGCAAGTCATTCCGTACAGCCTGTACAGTTCTACGACATGCTGGTGAGCGAATCTACGATTCACTACCTCGCATTCAGTCCGAAACTTCTTCGGTATTCCGGGTTTCTCGGTGGTCAGGTCACCTATCTAAGTACTAACAGCGCTCGTTGTTACTTAACTTCGGTAAACCTATCCTAGTTTAATATCTGACTGTTACTATTAAAACTGTTGGTTTGAAAAAGTAATGGTCAATTTACATATCTTTTAAATCGCTGTTTGTACTGAGCATAAAACCGACGCAATTATTTTTGAGAGGGGGGTAAGAATAAATCTAACTATCGAAACTTAAATTATTTAAATTTTCAGATGGAGTAACATGTACCCACAGTGCAACAACAAACTACTTTATTAAAATATCTCAATATGCACTTAGATGGTCACCCTAAATTTTGATTCTGACAATAATAATAATAATAATGTTTATTTTTTTCACTAAGATATACATGATTATAATTTTAAAATGATAATAGTAAGCTAAGATAACGATGATAATAATAATAATAATAATAATATATTACCAAAAGAATTTCAATGTTGAATAAACATTTCTTGATTACTCACAGAAGCATTCAACAAATATTTGTTTGTAAAATGGACGACAATTTTCTCTTAGTTTCAATATAAAGCACTTTCTAAAAATACCAATTTTGCACCATGGAGAAATTCTCTGAAATAAACAAAAAAAAGCCCGACTAGTGGGAGTTACACTCGCGTACCAAAGATTCCATACCATCAACCATATTATTTGCCTTTGAATGAATGATGAAAAAAATCCTTGACTTTTTGAATAAAAATAGAAATCGCTATAGTTTTCATATGGTAATGAGTGAAAATATCTCTCTAGCTGGAATGAATATTGAACAGACTTCATACAAGTAGTTGGATCATGAAATCCGACTAAACAGAGATAATCAGACGGAGACTCTAACGCTTATCAAGGCGACAGTGAATAAGATCCGGGTAAACCCAACGGGCAATGGAACGCGCCATGCTGGGATTGTCTTTGAGAGACCGGATACCAAATACCAAATCTAGAGTAACCGATGCGATTGTTAGAATAGCAAATCTGAAGTGGAGCTGGGCGGGACACGTCGCAAGAGTAAGGGATGATCGGTGAACGAAGAGCATATTAGAGTGGAGACCGAAATAAGACGCTCGCGCTCTTTGAAACAGGGTGCGACCATCAACCAGATGGACAGATGACCTAAAACAAGTTTATCTAAATTGGATGCATATAACACAGGACAGACATTCGCGGAAACAGTTACGGGAGGCCTATGTCCAGCAGTGGACACGTATGGGCTGATGATAAAGAAGAAGAAGAAGAAGAAGAAGTCTTCCTATGTATAGTTTTCGTGTTCCATAATAACATGTCAAATGTTATGTATTTTGCCAGCCGCACAATTATTAAGTTTATTTGTCATTGTTTATTGCGGTAGACATCTTAATGTTTTCCTGTAAATTACACATATACCAGCACTATTTCCTGGAGGCAAAAGGGAGGAAATCAGTTTTGGAAATGCGCTTTCAGGAAAATATCGAAAACTACCTAAAACAAAATTCTGAAAAAATTGTTTTGAGATCCTTAAGAAATGCCTTTTCAAATGATACTCCATATGACCGAACAGAAAGATTTCTCCTCGTTAGGGGGTTGTCAAATTTTGGTCCTTGGAAAATATATATTTCTTTTACATCGTGACTATTGGAATACATGCGGTTTCTTTTTTCTTTCTCAGGGCTCGTCTGTTGGAAAACTCCGAGGGCACTGTAGCCTTCTGGGCCTTTCGCGTTCTACCTGTCATGCTTCATTCCACCCACTCCAGGAACACTGTACCCCTAATCGGCTGATACAGATATATGGAAGGGCGGATGTGCTGATGAGTTCCGGGTTGGTTCGTGTTTGCCCGTAGATGCCATATCTTCTGCTAGCCAGTGTCTCGCAGTTGAATACGATGTGATCAATCGTTTTCGACTCCTTGCTGCACAGTCTGCGATCTAGGTTGCCGTCGAATTTACCGATTGTATTCAGGTACTTCTTTACAGGAAAGTGTCCTGTCAAAAGTCCTGTTATTAGTCTTAACAGTGTCCTGTTCCTTGTGCGCAGTTTCTCGATTTGTTTTGCACATAGACCTTTAATGAGTGTTTTTCCATATCGATTTCCTGGAAAGTTCCTCCAGTGCTTTTTGTGTTTGCTCTTGAGCCAGTCTTTGATCGCCCTTCTGGCTGAGCTTTTAGAAATGCCCAGCGCGGGTTCTGGGCCATAGACATTAGCTGCCCCTTGTCTAGCAAGTTCATCGGCCGTCAATTCTGGAATGTCCTGGTACCCACAGTAATTTGACTCTGTTCCGCTCACCCAGAATTTTCAGCTCTTCGTGGCAGTCCCATACCAATTGGGATGAAGCTTTATTAGAGGCTAGTGCTCTAAGTGTCGCCTGACTGTCTGATGCAATGGAAATCTACTGGCTAACATATTGTCGACTTGCATTCTCGCGTACACATTGAAGTGTAGCCAGAATTTTTGACTGGAATAGAGTGGCGTGTTGCCCAAGGAAAAGGCTTATACTTGACCTGGGTCATTCACCATGTATTCCAGCTCCAGCTCTTGTGTTTGTCCTAGACCCGTCAATTTACCGGGTTAGGCCTTTACGTAGCATCAGGAGCTTCTGTTGACCAGTCCTTCCTACAATGGTGATATTAAAGGACTTGTTGAAGGTGATTTTTGGTATCATGTAGTCTGATCTCATATTCAATAAGGGGTTTTCTACCATGTTTATTATCCTCAAATGTCCTCCAGATCTCGCTCCGTGGAGATTCGGGGTATTTGAATCTTGCAGCCTATATGCCCCCATTCTGGCCTCTCCCGTACATACGGATTAGTAAACTTTGCAACAGTGTCAAATTTCAACGTTATACCTTTATTTGGTCCAGAAAAATTCGACTATGACAAACATACGGGCGGACAAACGAGTTATCCAATAAGGATTCCGTTTTTCCCTTTAAGGTACGGAACCCAAAAACATCAAAAAGTGCGCTTTCTTCACGTAAAAATTATAACTCACTAACGTAATGCTGCAACATACTGTTGCTATTAGGCCTCGGAATTGGTGCTTACCTAATAAATAAATAGTATAAAGTAAATAATTCAATAAGCGTCATTCAGTTTCAGTTTGCACATTTACAATGCACACTGCGTATTTTGTAAAAGAAAAACCTACTTTTACACGTAAATTTAATAAAATTCATTCATTGAATACTTACATTCAAGAACAAAATGTGCCCACCAAGGTCTTACCTGAAAAAGAAATTCATATTAGATATTTATAAAACAAAACAAAAATAACATGAATATAAAATAGTTGCTAAAGTGGCTTTTGACAAATAATTCAACTTAAAACTACAAATAGCTGTATAAATGTTTGTATATTGTATAGTTCATGAATGAAAACAAAACCAACTAAATTATCGTAAATCAAATGCACATTTAGTAGGTAAAATTACAGATGACGATTTTGGTGAGTTGTATTTTGTGTCTTTTTTTGAAAGTTATATTTTGAACTTCTAAATAAATCTATTCTGTCTGCCTTGTAGTGTACAGTGATTTGACCCATAGAACTAATTGGGCTATAAGTGGTTTCATTACATTGTTATGGTGAAAAAAGGCATACAAATGAAAAATGAAATATTTCATTTGTATGCCTTTCTTTTGTTTAATGTCTATAATAGTTTCTATCGATTTTGGATGATCCAGATCGATTGATATACAGTATAACAACTAACTGCTAGTTTAAGAATTCCATTTCATCTTCATCTTCACTGTTTTCATTCATACATGGCACGTTTTCCCACAATGCAAATACCACAGAGATATTCGGACATTTCAATCCAACTTTTCGACAACCAAAAAATACGGCACCTTGTTTGACGTCACACACTGAACAATCACAATTTCATTGATCTCGCTGAAGCAACATCCGGAAATAAATGTTCAAAACATTTTGGAAAAGTAGCATTTTCCATTCGATCAGTTTCAGTTTATGTTTATTTGCAACGTCAATACAAACTAATAGCGTAAATCAGATGCCTTTCTATTTTAAGAGTAGTTGTGTTTACACGAAATCAATTTAAAATATGTAAAAGTTAGCGCAAAGCCACTTATTCCCCGTGCATATATTACATAATAATCAAAAATACATTGTTTCATAAATCACGTTTTAGAGTGCCGTTGACGTAGCGCTTAATTACACCGTTTTAATTACAACACATGTATTTTTTGTCTAAAATATCGTGGCATCTGAAATATGTCCGGAAAATTAAATCACGATGTATTTTTAAAATCGATTTGCCTTTTCCTTCAAACAGGATGTCTAAAATGGGCGAGTCAATGTTAACTCATTATGAATGAATCAAAATGGTAAATGTTAAGATAATAAATTGTTTATTTATAACATTAATTATCTTTGATATCATGATATCTAATATCCATGTCTAATAGCTCGAGCCACTTCATGATTATGATGTACATTTATTATTTATTATGCTTTTATAGTGAAATATATTGTATTTATGAATATCGATTTCTGAACAAATAATATAAGGTAATGTATTTTGGTAAAAATAAAACAGCGAGGCTATTTATTTATTTTGTAATCATTTGAGACACAAATATGATAATACAGAGTAATAAATATAATTTAGACTAAAGGAAAAGTCTTAAAAATGTGACACAGGTAAGTTTAGTATCATCCATCTATACAGATCGAGCCTACCTAATACGAATATGGATGTAATATGTCGAGTTGACTTTCATCCGCAGGCAGGAACTGATTTGATGTACGATTTCCGATACGCGGCGAATACTATATAGCTTATGTTCATGTTCAGCGTAACCACATTTGGCAGAAATCTACTAGTTCGGTACTTTTTATACTGATTTTTAATAAAAAAAAAAATAAAATAAAATAAAATTTAGTTCCCTTTCTTGAAATCCGTCATTTATTTCATTACAATGAATTTTATGTAGAATTACTTGAATGTTCCGAAAAAAACAATGCAACATTTTTATTTAACATATCGAAAATGGCAAACGCTATTATGTTCAGACAGACCAGTAACTCCCGATCGACCTACAATTAGTGCATGGCAGTAATGCCTTTAACGAGCCAGCGTTAAGTGATACTATTTTTCGCATATTAGATGTTCACCGTGTTCGCGTTATTTTGGATGGTACCGTATATTTAAAATATAAGATATTTTGTCCAAATTCGCCAGCGGCTCCCAGTTGGCTGATTTTAATGATTTTTCCAAACTATTATCCTCATATGTAAAAACGAAATATAAATTCAAATCAAAAAATGAATAACTGTGATTGCACCTTATGATGACCGTATTGGATATTAATAAAAATTACTACCGTAAGATTAGGCGAGTTTAAGAAGTTCTGTGTGGACCTTTGTCATACTATAATATGTGATTGTCGTTTTTACGTTTAGTTTAAAAAGTACAAAATATATTAAATTATAAACGTAAACTCGCCCTCTCCACACAAAGGCATTGACTAAATATTTTTAAAAATTAGAAATTAAAAATACCTGTTCAACAGAAAAATTTACGTGTGCAACACGTAGTGTTTCTTCAGATTACGGAATGTGTAGCACAAAATATTGGACCAATATTGAACCAATATTCATATATTGGTTCTGTATGGATTATACAGGGTGTAATTAGTTTCATGTCATTAAAAAAACTGGTAAAAGGGACCAACTAGACAAACAAAAAACCTAGATGACTTTTTTCTCTAGGGGCACTTTGAAAAAAACTGACCTAAGTTTAAAATTTGAATGTTGAGGTGGGAAACATTTGAGAACCACTATTTTTTAGGATCAATCAGGATCAATGGATGTTATAGTTCCGAATATTAGAAATAATAAAAAAACTGTAATACCCGACTTGTGTTCCTGCCGGAAGAATTGCGGCTCTTTGATGGGATTACTTGTACCGAATTTTTTATATCACTAATTATAAAAATGTAAATAATTCCTTCTCTTTCGGCATAACGCAAACATAGCATGGCCGCAGGGGTTTAAATAGGATTTGTTTACACGTGTTGATTAATTTGGAACAAAGTTATTGTAGCTTTTATTGTCGTTTATAAGAATTTATAAAATTTAAAAGTGGTTTATTTACATTTGTAACATTATGTTAAAAGCTTTAAAAATTAGTAATTATTTCATGAAATTGGAAAACGAACAGTTAGGCGTCCGAGATACGATAACAGAAAATAGTTGTGTATTTTAAGTTAGGAAAAAATCTGATTTTTTTAACGAATTAAGGGCATAATTTTTCCCAATCAAGTATCGAAAACTAAAAATCGAGTCTTTGGTCTCTGTAAAAATCAATGTCAACAATAATAAACAGACCAAAACAAGACAGCGAATGCTAATAATAATAATCATACCTTTAATACACCCAATAACTGAACAATTCTTTTGAATTTTTCACAAAAATTGTTCGAAATGACCTCCATCTCCACGTTTCTATGCACATTAAAATACGTTGTTGCAATTGTTCCAAAGTGCCAATTGGATCACGGTAAATCAGAGACTTAAAATGCCCCCAAAAATAAATGACCATCGGATTTAAGTCAGGCAATCTAGCAGGCCATGGTACTGGTCCGCCACGTCCAATCCATCGTCGAGGAAACTTTCTGTTCAAAAAATTTCGAACAGCCAGAAAATGCACTGACGCGCCATCGTGCAAATACCTCATTCTTCTGCGCGTAGCCAAGGGTACATCTACCTACAAATTTAGCAAGGTTTGTTGCAAAAAATTTAAGTATACATCACCATTTAATCTGTAGAAATAATTGTATAGGTCCAATTATTTCATTACCGCAAATTCCTGCCCACAAATTAACGCTGAACCGTCGTTGAAAATGCGCCCTTCTTATTACACGTGGATTCTCATCTGCCCAATAGTGCATATTTTTAAATTAAACACTCCATTTCTGGTAAAACACGACTCATCGGAAAAACATAGAAAGTTTAAAAAATCCTCATTTGCCGCGTGTTTTTCTTAAAATCCACCTACAAAATTGCATTCGCTTTGCAAAATCTTGAGGTTCTAGTGCTTGGACACGTTGACAGTGATAGGGATGTAAGTTCATATTTCTCAATGTCCTCCATACCACAAAATGAGATACTCCCACACGGTTCGCGATATCGCGGGTGCTTAAAGTTGGATCCTCTTCTACAAGTTCCAAAATTTGAACCCCTACGTCAATTACCCTTTCTTCGCGTTGTGGACCTCGATCTCCTCCATGTCCATTGAGGCGACTTGTTTCTCGAAGACGCTGGTCAATGTACGAGCACAAGGATGACGTCGATTAGGGAACCTTAAACGATAAAGCTCTTCCGCACCAGCTGCACTTCCACCACTTTCTCCATACACCAAGTACGTATCCGCAAGCTCTGGATAAGTGTAATCTCCCATAATGTCCAAAATCTGCGTTTTAAAACACCACACTAAACTGTGAATTAACGTTATCAATAAAGAAAACAAAAAGAAAAACTTGGCCTAAATCCAAAAAGTAACACAAAAAGCACGAACAAGAAGTAGTGTCTTACGTAACCAAGTACTAACGACTTGAACGACAAGTCAATAAAATAAATCTTAACATAAGTGGCACAAAATTCAAAAAGAACAAAAGCAACAGACAAAACCAAGGAACGGGTAGGTCGCCTCGTGTGTACGTTGTTTACCAAGTAAGGACACAAACTGAAATTATTACTTGAGAATATTACAAGGGACAATATAGCACGCGTAATAAGATTTGGCCGCGAAAAAGCAAAAAACATGGCGATGTCCTCTGCCGGTCGCTTTTAACTGCTTTGTCGGCATGCTTTTCGATGACCCCCATCGCGGCCTAATTATCTCTTAGGCCCACCATACTTATTTGCACGAATGTCAGAGTCTCATGTGCGACGAGACGCGAGGCAATAAAGCCTACCCCAATATGCCAGCAGTTCTCAAACTATGTTATTAGGTATTTTGGACATTTTTCTTTATTTTTTTTTTCTCCAAAACTATGAGCTTTAGACCCCATATTATATAAGGTTTTTTTTGTTTGTCTTCTCGTTCCCTACCACCAGTTTTTTTAATGACATGAAACTAATTACACCCTGTATATTGGTGCAATATTTGTGCTACTAGGGCTGTGAGTTGAGCAGTCAAAATGCATACCAAAAGCACGATAATTGATGAAACTCCTAAGTTAGCCATCTAATAAATAGAAATATACTAGCAATTAGTGCCTTTGTACCTTCTCCCGGATCTGTATTTCTACAACATGACAGAATGTTTTCAAAGAAATTCTTAATGCCTACTATAATAACACGGAAATCGTGATCTCTTCTGCGATTTAATACGTTTAAGTTGAACCAATTGTTAACTGACATTATACACTATCTGAACTAAAATAAAACAGATAGAAATTATGATATTTACTGAACTTTTATTTTAAATATCTCATAAATCAACAATATTTATTTGAACATAAATTAGGCATTAGCATAAAAATTATACACAATCTTGATAACATTTGCGCAATGACATAATTTTACATTAGTTTAACAAGTCGTAAAGTTACATTTAAATCTTAATCTCAAGATGATGTCTTAGATAAAAAGGCATAGACGCATCTCGAGCAGAAATTAGGGATTTTGACATGACCAGTCTTTACTGAACACAGTTTTTTAGTTTTTATATTAATAAAGCCAGTGTTGGAATTGAAAAATTGTTTTCTTAATTGTAGAATATTTCATAAGCTTCAAAAAATGATTCACTAAAAACCAATATTTTTCAAAATATTATTTTAAAAAATGTAATTTTCGCCTATCCTCCCTCCGTCAAATAAAATTCCCCTATACTGGGTTCAAAAAAAGGACAGGCGAAATACTCGGCAGCATAAACCCAGCAGGCGCCTTAAAAAGGGAGCGTGTGAGTGAGATGAATAAGCATGAAGAGTTACCGTGGGAGTGAGACTGACAGTTCAAGATGTGGCATTCTGGATAATAACGTTTGCTTTTTACATTCAATTTTAATTATCTACATCCAAATGTATGAGAGATAAGTTTTATCTAGGTAGGATTACATTTAAATGGAAAATTATTCACGGCTAATCATGTATTATCGACTATAAAGGCTGCACGTAGCAGTTTATGAAGGTAACAAATGTGAATCAAATTCAAAGATAATAAAATTCATGTGATATAATAGGTCCAATCGTAAAGAAAATGTTTTTAAACTGAAAAAATACTGTTCAAGTTTATCATTGTAACAATTTAATTTTGTGACATTTATCCAAATGTCTCCACCGTAAATAATTTAAAATTTTAATTTTCTGTTTTCAAAATGTGTATTTTTGAAGATGCAATTAGGTAGGTCCCACTGCACCCACACTTACCCCCTTAACCATCTTATATCCGTTGTTTATTGTTAACTCTTCGGTAGATTTTTTATAGCATTAAACCTTCTATAACACTATTACCAATATTTTCTTTAAACTAAAAAATCTTGTCCACTCCCGCAATTTTTAGGATAGGTATTTGTAAACAGAGGTAGACATTTTAACAACAAAGAAGTATTGTGAGGTTTTATTCACTCTCCTATTATGTATCATCTTCTTGAGCTTTATTCACGTCTTCGTCAATATTTCCAATATGTACTAAATAGCGATCCATGGCACTTGCATGAGAAAATGCAGGGTGTAATCAGTTTCATGTCATTAAAAAAATTGGTAATGGGGACCGACTAGACAAATAAAAAACCTTTATGACTTTTCCCTCCAGGGGCACTTTGAAAAAAACTGACCTTTTAATATTTTTAATATTTTTTAATATTAATGTAGAAAATAATTGAGAACCACTGCTTTTCTTGGTCGATGAACTTGTAGTTCCCAATTATACAACTTTTAAATTGTCATAAAAAAGTGCAAAGGACTTGGATCATCGACCGCCTTTGATGGACCGCCTCAACCGAACTGAAGCAATTATAAAGAGGTAAATAATTCGTTATCTTTTCCTGCACAACTGCAAGCAAATAATGGCCGTAGAAGTTTAAACAGAGCATTTATTTACATGCGTGTCTTTCAATTTGGAACAAAATATTGGATTAATGTTTATAATTCAGAATATTTAAATGTGGTTTATTAACGTTTGTAACATAAACGAGTGTCCTGGGTTAAAAGCTTACCACCTAAGTAAATTATTCGACTTCTGCATCTGCATCAATACACAGTTCTCTACGTCGAATTAAGGACATACGTACTCCGTTCAACACTTAACAATAAACTATCAGTTAACGTTGTCAATAAAGAAAAATAAAAGAAAAACTTGGTCCAAAATCCAAAACGGAATACAAAAAGAACGAACAAGTAAGTTGTGTCTGTACGTAATCAAGAATTTAACGACTTGAACGGTAAAGTCAATAAAATAAATCTTCACTCTAAATATACAGCGACCCGAAATTAAAAAATAACAAAAACAACGAACGGCGGGTTGGCTGTGTGTACATAACGAAACACCCACAGAAACTAAAATATTGCACAGGGGAGAGTCAGAGTATAGTTTTCTTCAGATCAGATCTACTAAACACTCAGAAAACGTCGAGGTCTTTCATCTTATTTACCGCACCGCTAAAGACCGCCGACATTTTATAGCTATCTACACAAATATTGAGTATCATAGGCAGACACGCGCGACGATCTAAACCTACCTCAATATTCCAGCAGTTCTCAAAAGATTTTATTGAAAATTTGCGAAATTTTTGTTTATTTTTTTTTCTCCAAAACTATGAGCTTTAGACCCCATGTTATATAAGGTTTTTGTTGTTTGTCTTGTCGTTATCTACCACAAGTTTTTTTTAATGACATTAAACTAATTACACCCTGTATAACAATGTTTTTGTACTTCAAATCTTGGCTTTCAAGTGCGTTTAACACGACTGTGTTTTCCAACTCTCTAAATAAAATAACTATTTGCTAGTGTGTTCTTACATTTCATATAACACAATTAAACTCAGATAAAACAATAATTTACAGGTAATAGCACTGAAAATACACGTATGACTCTACAGACTATAATTTTCAAGAAACTGGCACAAACAGCCAATTGCTCCCACGGTCTCAAATTACATCCCTACCTTTTGAATAGTACTCACGAAATCATGATGGGGCAACCACCAGCGTATATTATCATCTTTTATTTCTTCTGTCTGTGGTTCCGTTCAGTAAGTTTAAAAGGGTTTTCCTAAAAATTTATGCTTGCTGAAATACCGTAAGTGAAACCAGAGGCAGCTTGCGTTCGATAATAATGAATGAAATAACAAATTTTTCATTACAATAATTACATCATTTGCTCCAATAAAAATATGTTGACATTGACACGTGACTATATTTAAAATATTAGTTTGTCTAACTGAAAATTCAATATTAACTAAATAAGAATATTTTGGTTTTAATCTCCCCACTCGTAAAAATGGAGAGATTGCTGAACTTTGTTCAAAATCGAAAGTTAAGATAAATACGATATCTTTACGTTTTGAGGTCTCAAGAACAAGAAAAGTATTTTTTTTAAATGTCTGTGTCTGTAGGTATGTGTGTAAAGATCGATCCAGTTAAATACGAACATGTATGCATTATGTCCAGTTGATTTTCCTCCACTGGCAGGAGTCGACGAGATACGACGATTTCCGACATGTGGTAATTAATTACCTCGTGTTTATCTTGCATCGTACTGACAGTAATGGACAATTTACACGAGGCCAGTGCGTGAGCCAGTCGAGTAAGACAATCCAGTATTGACACCGTGTAAACAGGCAATGGAACGTCCTCAAGTCATTATCCCAAACATTCTAGTTAATAGAACGGCTATCTAATGCCAGTAGCTCTCCCACCACTCACACGCTGGATAGGATCGTCTATTAGCTCTGTGTAAATATTTATTCCTAAGCTACTTCTCAGGAGATGTACTGGCCCACTGGCCAGTATAGATACTGTCTGGTTGCGCTTTCCATCGTACGTGTATATTCTGTATTTGTGATCATGTTAAACTGTCTAAACTTTACTGGCTTAGGAGTAAATGTACATCAGAAGATTTAATGAACTGGTTTCTGCCCTATCTTACTGGAATAGATTACCTAGTAGCACTCGTGACAATAATGACTCGTAACCTGAACGGGCAAGCGTCAATTGCCCGTTAAGGGCAAGTGTCAATTGGTATAAAATCTTCGCTCACAATGTTCGCATTGTGATGGACTGCTCGGTATGTATGTGGACACTATAGTGTCGAAACTGTGGACCAGATTTTGACGGAACTTGGCAAGGAAAATATTGGTACCATACATGAGCTGAAAAGGATTTGGTGGAGATCAGTTGAAGCTTAGCGTCCTTATGGCATCTGTACTTTCTAGTTGTTCAACATTTTCATATTAATTGTACCTTTCGAAAGTGATGATTTCAAAAATACATCACACTTCACATTAAATAAAATTGCCTAGGTTCCAAGATCATGGGTCGTTAAGTTTCTAGAACCAGCAGGATGGAGGCCTGCATCGTATAGCTCAGCGGTAATGAGTCCGGTTACTAATTTTACATTTACATTCACATTTATATTCACCCAGAGAAATGAGCACCAGTTGTACTGTGAATAATTATTATTTTCCAACATGAACCTAATTATATGCGAACCAATATACTTTTTTGTTGTTATAACTGTTATAAGTAGTTAAATATTTTTTATTTTTTTTTGGTAACATGCATCGATATCTTAATCCTCAAACGTAAAGGTGACTAATAGAAAACGATAAACGCAACTTTGTTGTCACATTTAATAGTTTGGTTTATTGAGATTTCGTTAATAAAGCTTGAAATCATCAAAGTACAGATTACTATCCGAGATTACTGGAGATATAAGCATATATCATTTGAAAATAAAAATCAGATATTTCAAAAAGTAACTTTTTTTAAATTAAATCTAAATATCAGATGCAGCCACGAAATATAGCTCTTATATATCTGTACGAGTATAAATATATAGCACTTGT
Source organism: Stenurella melanura (assembly GCA_963583905.1). Classification (NCBI taxonomy): domain Eukaryota; kingdom Metazoa; phylum Arthropoda; class Insecta; order Coleoptera; family Cerambycidae; genus Stenurella; species Stenurella melanura. The sequence goes on from OY757317.1 coordinate 104,781,489, forward strand.
TAATGATTAATTAATTTCGAAATTAATTAACATAATTGGCAATATCATTTAGGTAATTGTATAGACATTAATTTTCACATTCTTGATAGATTATGAAATATTATTCATTTTTGGTGATAAAAATATCTTACACGAGATAATAGTTATCATTCCTTTCGTAGACAAATATTAATAATAATTGAAATTACTGTTTCTGTTTCATTACAATCCAAAAATGTCTGAAATATAATGTGTTTCTTAACGAAGAGGTTCGTAGTCAGCACCCACACAATAATATACAAGGTATCCTAAATAGGTACACAATATTTCGAAGCGTACTTACTTTACTCAAGAAAATGACAATTTTTCATCATATAAAAGAAAACATAATTAATTTAAAGTGAAAAATTAATTCGGCATTATTTCAAATTTCATCTTTATTTTTCTAGTACCTAATACTGACGCTTGTTTTACACAATAAATTAACTATTTGTCTGAATAATCACATAAAATTATAAACAATGCTACAAAATATTTGAGAATAATTAATAGGCAATACAGCATTCTTGGAGTGAGAATATCCAAATGCGTCTGCGTTATAGGCTGAATATTGTTGTGCCCTGTGTTGATTTCCTCCAGTTTAAAATACCATGGAAAGAACCATAGTAGGTCTCGGCAGAAAGCATGCTACTAGACTGCGTAAAATATATTGTTATGAATTATACCCCCTTCGAACTGGAAATTGATACGCCTATGCCTAATATCGAGTGACTGGAAACTTGCAGAAAGAAATGGACTTTTTCTAGAGTATGGTGAGAAGATTCTAGAAGATTCTTGATTGTTTCTGGATGAATCTAGATGCAATTTCAGAGTATATAAGGCGCGATTAACGGCGCAGAAAGGGAAGTTAATTAAAGTGACGGTCGGTAAAAAGTGAGGTTAAATATCAAGTAAACAAAGTGTAAAGGTTATTTTGAAGTATTGCATAGTCAGTAAATTATTAAATAAAGTGTTAGTGTTTATCTCTTGTTGAAATTATTTTGAAACCCACGGATTTATACAGGGTGTTTCCTGAGAGGTGGAAATACGTAACAATATTTTACAAACTTTGGTTGATAATTTTAAACTGTGATCCTAAGACAAAATTGAATAAAGCTATAAAAATGTTACTCGTTATCTCTTTAATTACATTATTGGGTTAAAGCTCCGCAGGTTGATGATTGCGTTTCGTCTTTAATTAGCATTAGCATTAAGTTACAAGAAACTATTTTTTAATATTCTTACAGATGGATGCAATGATTTGTTTCGCTAAGTGCATTATCAGTATTCAATATGAAGTTGGCATCATCGTTAGAATAACTAAGGTCATTAATGTAGATGATAAAAGTAAGGGGCCTAATACTGTTCCTTGCGGAATGCAAGATGTACTCTTTTTGTTTGAGAATCGTAAAGGTTAGGTATAGTTTACATACATAGAATAGTTTTTAAATTCCTACTGAAGAATCACGGTAAAGTGAAATTTTTGCGAAACGTTTCAGGGCGCTAATTTTTAATCTCATCGAGCAAACGAAGAGTGTACGAACAATGACAAATAGCACGAAACGCATTAGTCAGGTACATTTACATATGTAATGTATCGAATGCAATATACTCTTCGTTTTGTATTTGCGAAGAGTATAATAATTGTCAGAATAATGAATATAAAATAGTGTTATGGTTTTCTCTCTTGGACATTTTCAGTTTTCTTTATAAAAATTTGTGTTTGAATTTATATCACTTTTCACCCACTTCCTGATGTCGTATTAACTGTATACTTGGCACGTGTATATGACAATACAATTTAACATTTTTTACGAAAAAATCCAAGATGGCGTTTCAAAGATGGCCGACCGTCTATTGTTTATTTAATATCCGATGCTATTAAAAATTGGTATCTGGGGATTCTGGAGGTCGCAGATTACAACTACATGATAAAAAAAATCAAAATGGCGGCGTCAAAATGGCGTTTAAGCTCTGTAATTTATGATCTAATCCGTATGAAAATCGGTATTTGGCATTTCAAAGATGGCCGACAGTCTATTGACATTTAATATTCGATGCTATTCTGGAGATCGTAGATTACAACCATGTGTTAATAAATTCAGAAATTCAAAATGGCGGAGTCAATATGGTGAATAGGTTTATCATTTATCGTCTGATTTAACTAAAAATCGGTATCTCCGGAATACCGAGGTTGCAGATTACAATTATCAGGTTCAAATTGAACAATTGAAAATGGCGGCGTCAAAATGACGTTCAAGCTTTGTAATTTATGATTCGATTCACATGAAAATCGGTATCTGGCGTTTCAAAGATAGCCAACCGTCTATTGTCATTTAATATCCGATGCTATTAAAAATTGGTATCTGGGAATTCTACAACTATTGGAAAAAGAATGTAGAAATTCAAAATGGCGGAGTTAAATTGGCGTTTCTATTCTAATTGGAACAAAACGAAAAAGAAGAAAATAATAAATAATTTTAAAAAACTAAGAGACGATTTTAAGCACAAACTAACACTTAAAAAAAATGCACTAAAAAGTAGAAAATAATATCAATAATAACAATAATTATGTTAATAAACGTAAAAGCGCGGGGCGCTCAAAACATCTGAAAAAACAGAAAACATTTTTTTGTCATTTTTTAAAATTATTTATTTTGAGTAATTATTTCGATTTATAACATTTTTATACAGAATTTTTGTGAACAGCGAGTAACTTATATTTTTATTAAAACTTTTTCAAAAAATACACACCGATTTTTGTTTTGTTTATACTTTAGAGCACAGGTTGCTACTTCTAAGAATAACCCGACTAATCCTAAATAAACGCACGCTATGCGTACGAATCGTAAAATTTCCACGTACTTAATTACGCTTTCGTCTCGCCTCCCTCCCCCACTGGGACGCCTCTGTTGATGTATCAGCTGGTGGCTGTGGATTCATTCCAAACCACTCAAGACCGTTATCTAATCTTATCATTGTTTACATAGTATATATTATATTCCGTATCTAAACTCAGGTTCATAGATTTATTTGCGCTAATTAAAGTTGCCAGTAGTGCCTTATGAATAATTAAAAACCCTTTTACCTACCTGGTAAATTCTCCGAAACAAACTTCGCCCAGATGACTGGAGCTGTTCCCATTGTTGTTAATAAAAACACTAACATCTTGTGATACATTCTTATTGTTGATATTATTCTTATTTACATTGTTTATGTGCTTGTTGTACGAGCCCCTGAGCGAATTCGACCTGCCGGTTCGGTTATTTTTGTGATTTATGTTGTGACTCTTATTAAAACTTTTAGTTTTCGAACTGCGCGTTAGGTAATTTCTTTTATGCTTAATTATCTTGTTACCTGCGACAACTTCCATTTTTATTAATTAAATTACCTTATATTATTAATTATCCTAAAATTCCTAAACGAGCCTTAGCATTTTCAAGCAAGCTTAAATTTAGTATTTTCAGTTTGCACACCAACGTGAATTTAAAAATAAGTCAGCGGCAGACGATCGCCGGTTCTTGCGTTCGATGATTTTCTGCTTGCCATCGTCGCACTGGTCTTTATGTCACTCTTAACGCCGATATCATGCCCTCCCGTCCACGTGCCATTCTTACATTGGGTGTATCGCGAAACTGTGTGGAAAAATCGCGAACGTTTAATCAAGTTTAGCACGAACATACGGACCGACCCAGAGCCAACTGCAAACAGAGAAACCGTTCAACATTTTCTGTCCCCCCACGTTGTTTAGAACTGCTATTACGTCACCCAAACCTTACTCGATTCTAAATTGCTTCGTTTTCATCGATATTAAATTAGGAAGTTATTTATCCGGCTCGGAAAATGGCAAACGCTTGGTGTATTTTTTGTGGTGAAGTCGGATTGCGGATTGCAGAGCCGTAATTGTAAGGTTTGCTATCGTGGTTATCTTATCTCTGGCAAACATTGGTAGCTTGAGTAGGGCACGATGGCAGAGGCAGAGATGTTACCTTTACATTACGGTGGTAACCGATTACAGATTTTTTTAGGGTGGGAGTTCTACTTGAATTGTTTATACTTCCACATCCACTTAGTCGAGTGGAAGTACAGTAGTCATAAAAAAATTTAAAAAAAATATTTTGTTCAAATAGGCTTAGAATATCATAAAACGTCGAGATTCTAATTATGAGCTAACAAAAATTTCTGTCTGTCGGTCGGTCAGTCTGTAACTTTTTTTCTGCGTACGTTTTCTCAGGAACGGTTTAAGATATTGACTTGAAATTTGGTACAAATATGACGAGATCTGGAACTAGAATATATTTTGCACTAAACTGCTACTCTAAACTAAAGGTTAGAGGTTAAATAGGGGTAAATAAGGGGAAAATAAGAAAAGCAAGCTGGTAAGAGTACAGAAATTTGCGATTTGGAGTAAATACTAGAAGCCAAGGCCTTAGATTTTTTATAGTACTTTCCACTCCCTCCGCACCATCCCCACGCCATTATTAAAGGGATTGACAAAACAAAATTGAGATGTTCACTTGAAATTTGACACACGTATGTAATATAACCTTAACAGCCGAGGAAATATACCATTCCACTGTTGAAAAAATGTGCAGTAAGTCTGATCAAAATGCGGTTTTTTGCATTCGATTCACTGATGCTTTTATTGAATTTTTTACCTATTTTAATCTTATACAAATGAGAAATTGCACTTGTGCATCGAAAAATTGCATTTGTTGCGTGCAGTTATTGAGGTAATTTTAAAAAAATCATTATTCTGTAATCCATGGTGAAACTTATAGACCAGTCATTAAAGCAAAAAAGATATGAAAAATTGCGAAAGTCTTTAATCTTTGAGACAACATTGTAGTAGGTGAAAAAATAATGAATCCGGTTTTGCACCCTTTTCCGCCCCCCGGAACATTGTTTAATTAACAAAAAACGTTTATTTTCAATATCCTATTGAAAAAAATTTCGATATTTATGCAAACCTTGGAGAACATTTTAATAATTATTACACATATTCTAACAAGTTTGCACCCTGCTACGATGACCGGATCATTGCAAATTGTTGTTTTTTACTTTATAATGAAATATTGCGAAAGTTATGCAAATGATTGTTTATGTAATTGTAATTTTGCATAACTTTCTTTACCCCGGAAGATTCTTCTCGCAATTTTTTTATCTGGCACGGACAAGATTTTGACGTTTTAAACAATAAGTTAATGAAATTCCCTATTATTTAAATAATGAACCTATGATTGACTCAAAAAAAATTGGAAAATAGGTGCAAATGATAAGATTTTGTGTAGTTATAGTTTTCAATTGTAGACATTGCGTAAAATTATTGCCAGAAGTCTAGGTCGGAGATTAAACGTTGCCAGAAGTCGGTTAAGTTGTAAGAAAATGGTTCAAATTATTAAAATTTGACATTGGTCAAGGTGCAGTTCTGGCGATTTAGTTATTATATTTAAAATCTCTCTATTCTTCCGGCTTTTCCGGTTATTAACGTACCAGTGACATTAATGGAACAAAAAACAAATCCAATTTGCGAAATGTCAAAAAATGCAATTTTTCGTTCACTTTTGTCGTTTCGAATTTTCTATTTCGCCCACGCAATTAACGATGCCGTGAAAATGCCAATTTCGATCTTTCGATATCGACATTACGAAGCCTTCCTGCTGATGCATTTATCTAGTTATGAACATTTAAAAATTTCATGTTTTGTTTTTTCCGACGAGACTAATTGAAATTTTAAGTCCACCCCGACCGTAGCCCATCGCGTTAAGCGACGACATTCACAGCGGATTTCTCGGTTCGAATCCTGTACAGGTGTACTTTTTTTAATTTGTTTTCAACTCTTTGGCTGATAATTCTTATCCTAAAATTACATGGCATTTATTTATTTCTTTCTACAGTTAAAATATATAACTACACAAAATTTCAGAGCTGCACTCAAAGACTTTATTTTAATTAAAAATTAACGCGGGAAGTACTTCTGACTGCAGAGCTATGTACTTTTCAGCTAGTAAGTACCATTTCAAGCTTCCTTTTTATTTTTAGCTATCTTACATTTCAAACTTATTGCCTAGGTGTATATAAAGTGCACATATAACACATATAACAAGATTACAGACTATTTTATTGACACATAAAAACAAGTACTGAGGGCCGCTTAACGCATAATAGTTAGTGCGTGGCTGGGCGGAACAAAAATAATCGGGGGATAAAATAAGACGGGGGGTAATTTTTAGAGTTTTTTTTTATAGGTAAAAATATTTTTTAGGGTGTTTTAGGGGGCATGGTATGGCGAAGAAAGGCAGGATAGTGGGTTTTTTGTATTTTCGTGTGTTGAGTATGTGCGAGTGTATGTTATTGTCACCCTCTTTCAAGGAGATATTATTTATTTAAATCATGTTCCGCATTAATAAATGGATTGCAATTTGATGTTAAGCTATATACCCACATAATTAAAACAATAATGAATTTGCAATTTTTTTCTGGAATTATTTTTAGGCTGATGAAATTTTAATGAAATTGCGAAATATCTCAGAAGGAAAGCGAAGATAGATAAACTATATTCCGCATATTTTGCGAGGTTGTGAATTCACATGAGTATTTATATCCATTATTAGAATGCTACATGAAATTTGCACCTATTTTCCAATTTTTTCGAGACAAGCCTTCGTTAAAAAATAGGTAATTTCATTAACTTCCGGCCTCCGGGACATTTACGAGGTTGCAAATTCAGATTGTATCATTAATTGGTGTTACAAACATTTGCAACCCGATTTTAAGACTTTCGCAATTATTTAGACCCCCACTTATTGTTTAAAACGTCAAAATCGTGTCTTTGCCTGATACAAAAATTGCGAAAAAAAATTTCCGGGGTAAAGAGAGTTATGCAAAATTACAAACGGGTTTGTGACCCTTCTCTGTTGCATAAACAATCATATGCATAACTTTCGAAATTTTTTTTCCACAAAATATTTCATTATAAAGTTGCAAACTTGATAGAATATGTGTAATAGTAGTAGTATACAACTTTATTGGAAATTCCAATTGGCTAACGACCGAGGTCTTCCAGCCTTGTGTAATAATTATTAAAATTTTCTGTAAAATTTGCATAAATATCGGATTTTTTTTCAAAAAGTTATTTGCAAATTTACGTTTGTTGTTATTTTAACAATGTTCCGGGGGGCGGGAAAGGGTGCAAAACAGGATACATGATTTTTTCACTCCCTCCAATATTGTCTCAAAGATTAAAGACTTTCGCAATTTTTGTCTAACTTTGCATTATGGAAGTCCGTGGTGACTGGCCTATTAGCCCAATTTGGTTACTGGGGGATTCCTGGGGTCACTGGTCACGAATAAAATGTTCAACTAGTTCGTCGATGTACCTGGGGACCAAGAAGTCCTGGTGCACATTCCCGTAGTCTTTTTCTAAATTTGCTCTGAAATCCAACCACAATCTTTACTCGGAGGCTTTTGAGGTCGCTCATCACTGTTTTGATGTTCAAAATCTTCCCCAATATACCTGCAGGTCAGGGCGTCGCGTCGTGGATGTCTAGGCCATCTCATGGACATTTACGCGAGTTTCCATTCAAACGCATCGAATTTTGTCACTCGGAAGTTTTTGGGATCGCTGATATCAAATATGATCAAACAATTGCCTTGATGTACCTGGTGATCAGGATGACCGAGGTATCAAGATCATCCCCTGGAATTTCCTTCACGTCCGTTTCAATTAAAATGAATTTATTCACTTGTGGGTTTTCGAGGTCGTAGATCATGGATACAATGTCAAAACAGTTTGTCGACGTACCTGGGGATCAGGATGACCCGTTTATCGAGACATCTGCGGGAATTTGCTTTTAAAATGGAGTAGAACTTATCACTCGGGGGTTGTCGTGGCCTCTGGTCATGAATATAATGTTCAAATTCCTCCATGTATCTGGAGCCCAGGACGTCCCCGTAGTAAAGCTCATCCTCGTGGCCTTTCTCTCAATTCAATGTGAAATTCAAGCGCAATCTTTACTTGGAGGTTTCTGGGGTCGTGAATATCGCTTTAAAATGTCCCTCGCTTGATATGAGGACAAGGGCGTTCTTGCTGTCTGCGTCATCGGTGTAAACTTTAATATAATGAATTTTTTAAATCTATTTTATTTCTATTTTTTTAATATATTATACACCACGTGTTCTATGTATGAACAGGTCCTTTTTTTAAAAACATCTGTCGCAGCGAGAGCCGGTATAAATATGTATGATCGTATGACGCTCAGGAACGTATACATTTTTTAGGCCCGACTCAAATAGAAGTGAAAAACAAGGTAATTTTTTCTTAATTTTGTCTAACAATTTTAAATAATGATATGTTATAATAATGTTTAAAATCAATGACAACAATAAATAATTCGATATAATAAAGTTACGGAGATGACTTAGACAGCAAGAATGCCTTTGTTCTCATACCAATCGAAGAACATATTTGAGGCTCCCGATACATCGAGAAACTTCTTGAACATTTTATTCATGATCAGCGACCCCCAAAACCCGCGAATAACCAAATTTCCACCATGGATTACCGAATAATGAACTTTTAACATTGGAAATGTTTATGTTTTCGTATATGGGGTAGAGTTACCAGTTTTTGTTCAAGGTCAAAAGACAGCGGTGACGCGGCACAGTAGAGAGAAGACCAGTAGGCTCACTTTTGAGATTTGTTGTAATCGATTTTATTTTTTATAAATCCACTGCGCATCCGATATTTGTACGCCCATCTACACATACACTGCTCGAGCTAGAACATGCTAATAAACTGGCCAACACTTACAATGACACTAAATTATTTTTGTTCGAAGATATCCTTGGCAGATGATTTATTTTGCGATTGAATTTAATGTTTACTGATTAATCAATAAGTAGCGAATTAAAATTTGACCTGCCTTTACGTAAATTTATTACATAACATCCGCGTCTGACGTCACAGACTGAAAATGTATGAATTTATATTATTCAAGCAAAAATTTCTACACGGCTACCGAAAAGGCCGCGCTACTATCGATTAGGCTGTTGCGCTTTCCAATTACATTACCTACCGTGTCGGGAGATTACCTAAAAGTTGTACAGCGAAGCTGACGGTAGAACACAAAAGTTGTGCTACAAATAGGTGCCTGCTTGCAAATAAATGATATGTTAGAATTGCAACTAACTGATATAGGTTGTCTGTTGCAGCGACGCTGTAAGCGGGCGTGCAAGGCGTGCAGGGCACGCAGGCGCCCTTTGTCAGGGGCGCTGGAATTACCAAATATATAATATAATATTTATACCAGAAAGTTTTTCGTCGATTACCTATAAACGAACCACTCTAATAAAAAATTATTTGAGGTCCACAATGGTACAACAAGGACTTAGTAATTTGCCCATTATTTCAATCGAGCATGAAATACTGGACACTTTAAACATGCACCAAACTATTTCAGAATTTGCAGCACTCAAAGCAAGAAAAGTTCAGTTTCTATAATTTGTTGTACCTATATTAATGTATTTGTTTTTTTTTATTAGTTAATTAAACGTTTTAGTTTATGTTACCTATAATATAATATGTACATTCTACGTATTTTAAAATGGTTGTTTTTGTTTTAATTATGTTTTACGTTATTAATTTCGTTCGAAATTAGGAAATAGGGCGCCAAAAATTTGGTTGCACGCGGGCGCACTAAGCTCAAGCAGCGTCCCTGGTCTGTTGTGCAAATTGAGTGACGATAATAATATCTCTTTATTTCAAATTAATGTGTCGCGGTCGAGTGAGACTGCTTATATGCAACGGCTGATATACGCAAATGTAACATGGGTTGCATATATCACAGGGGGTTAAGTTACCAGTTTTCATTTAAGGTGGAAATACAGCGGTGTAGTGGATCGTGCTCCATCATTAAAGGGGCTGATAAAATAAAATTGAGATATTCACTTGAAATTTGGTTCACGTATGTATGGAGTTAGATTATATTTTAAGACGATTCCGTTGAAGGTGTGGGGGTTAAGTAGGGGTAAATAAGAGAAAATAAATAATCTAGCTGGTAAGAACTGAAACTTGGGATTTGGTGTATATACTAGAAGCAGAGGCCTCAGATTTTTTACAATATTTTTCAACTCCCCCACCACCTCCACTCCATTATTAAAGGGGTTGATGAAATAAAATTGAGATATTCACTTGAAATTTGGTACACGTATGGATTGTAATGACATCTGATTGAGATGATTCCGTTGTGAAGGGATGGGGGGTGGCAGGTTAATAGGGGAAATAAATAAAGGAAGCTAATAAGAGTCCAGAAACTTCATTTGTGGCGTATATATTAGAAGCCAACGTCTCAAATTTTTGTATGACATCTGCCTTAAGTGATATTATTAAAATTTTATTATTAATTATTACAACGTACTAGAGTGCAAATATATTAAAGATGTGTTATTTGGATGGGGAATCTGGATGTGGAAGTAGTGATTCCTTAGGCAGTGGTTTTTTAGTAGATTTTCAACATTTTACAGTGATTTTTACTAGGACAGAAATCTTTACTATATTTTAGTAGTTGTTCTGGACATCTTTCGGTAATTGTCTGAAATTAGAGGAATCTTGCGATTTATATGGTCAAAATATAACGTATTAGAAAAAATCGAATAAATTTTCGAAAAAAGTTTGCGAACGCTCGTGTCAGGGGGTTTCATAAAGTGTTACAAAAGCTGCTTTCGTTCGGCAGTGATTCGTAATCATGGTTCATGTGTTGTCTCTGTCCCCACCATGCAATTTTGTATCATATGATTATTCATCGAAATCCTGTTTAAAATGTTCACTGCAAACGAAAGCAGCTAAAATTTAAAAATTAATTACTATCACTCACTTTGTAGTATCAGATAATTAGTTTGCTTGTCGACGAAGGCAGACGTGTTTTAAGTGGATCCCACGAAATCTAGAATAAACTCGGGTAAAAAGGTGGAAAACCGTGCGGAAATGTGAATTAACGTGGAGACAATTTTACATTAGTTGATATAAATTAGCATAAATCTGGCTATTTCATATAGCCGATATTTGATATTTGATTATATTATCACTAAAAGCGTTAATAAACAACTCGACAAAGTGTACAAACATCTGGCAACATAAGAATTCTACTAAAAAAAAATAAAAACGTGCAGGTATAAAGTGCATCAAGTCATAAACTCGTAAACTATCTCGCAACAATAAAGTATACGGAAGGCAGAGGCGAAGTGAAGTGTAAATAAAGAAATCAGAGGACACACCAGCAACAGAAAGCTAAGCTATATTAATTTAATTCATTAACTTAATGTACCTAATAACTTAATTTATTCACAGCCCAGTTTATTAGTCTAGTCTAGTCTATTAATTGTATTTTTTTGTTAGTTTATTTATTGAATGTTTATTAATTTTTAGTTCATTATACGACAGAGAAAAAATTTAAAAGCAAAATTGAAAAGGCTTTAAATATAGGTAATGAAATAGAAAAATATCCGGAATTGAAAAGCGGCCAATTGGAAAAAGGAAACTAAAACTGATTGCTTAAAAAACCATATACAGGGTGTACAAAATATTCCATCTTTCTAATTACTCGACATAGAAAGCTCTTATCTTATTTTTTACCGCGAGATAGGACCCTTCACAGCACTTCCACCGTAAATGGTTATTTACCTGTGGAACGGTTAATAAAATTTAAAAAAATACAAACAAAAGCTCCTAGATTCAGAAATAGAAGAAACAGAAAACTTAGAAGAGGAATACATAAGGAGATGATGATAGATGAAAACTTAAAAGAAGCATGGAAACTGAAAACAAGTATCTCGCAAACGCCTACACTTCCCAATCAACCATTACAGATGGAAACTTAAAAGTAGCATATCTCAAACACCTACTCTTCCCATCCTATATTCCTACCTCATGCGTCATGTAACTCTCGCTGCTAACAACAAGCATGTCCAATGTCCAACCAGGCATATGCAGCCGGTGGTATATAAAACATCCGAGGTTTGGTTCCGGCACACGGTTTGGCCGTCCGTTGGGCGTGTTCGACGGAGGACCAAGTTGCGTGTTAGAACGAACCTAATTACGCTGGAAAATCAATCAATCACTTTATGGTATCAAGGAATTTTACTTCATTAAGAGATTAGGAACATTAATGTAGTCATTAACAAACGCTAATGCACAATTCGATTCGGAATAAGGTTCCCTTTTTCTTAATTAATATAATTTTAGTAAAATTGATGTAAAGTAGTTTTTTAGTACAATTTTCAAATCGAGTTAATAGACATTTGCCCAATACCAGAGTAGATTTGCTGGAAAAAAAAGTGCAGCTCCTGCACATCTACTACATGCGCAAGTTTAGAAGTTGGTGCATGTGTGAGGCATGTAAAAAAACTGTTTTTATTTCAATGCAACAAAATGCTTTACGGACTTGTGAATAATACTGTATATTGCATTACTATTTTCGTACCGATACTTACTTATTTTTTCTGGCAAGTCCGTTAAGAATGTAATTAATTTAAAATCGTGGATATTATTATCTTAAATGAACTCCTAAGTTTTACTGCTGTGAGAAATAAAATAGAGCATAATTTTGGGGAAAAAATAACTGTATTTATAAAACAATCGAGACAATTAGAGATCAATATCATACAATTCAAAGGAAGAACAAGTTTTCTTACGAAATCCTAAATTAATACGGAATATTTGATGTTTTAATTGTCGATAAGGTAGTAGATCTTAATTAGTTTCTATTGAGAGCTGCACTTAAAAGATTTGTATCATTTTATCTTAAAATTATAGCCGAGACAATAAAGAAAACTACCGGTACAGGAGTTATTTGGTTTAGTACGTTCCTGTGACGCGTGTTAAAGTTGGGATTAGTGAGGAAAATGCGCGTTTTTTTCGTTTATAATTAATTTTTAAACAATCAAACTTGGCATGATCTTTATGACAGCCTTAGGTACTTGCCATTGTTCTAACGAATTATAAATATGTACAATGTTGACGGTAATTTTTTTGTTTTAGTGAAATCTCGTGCTTTAAGAATAATAATAATTGTATTTTCAAAAGATGATACTCGAGTAAAATAGATATTTATGAAAAAAATGTATATCGGGCATTTAAGTGGTACTACAGGCAAATTAACAATTTAGGGTAACAAAAATTAATAAAAGGATCATCTCTGGGATTTGAGTAGGTAATAACCTGGAGAATGAGATGATGCATTCTTTGCACTTCCAAGTTCCGGGAAAATTTAAAAAAAATTGGAAAAACTATTTGATTTTCGGCCAAAATAATGAAAATAGAGAAAGAAGTTCGCAACAAATGTTGTAGCTCGTCTTTTTCTCTACAAAAAGGGTCTTTACAGATTTTTGTCTTACTTAAGCCGTTTAGAAGATAAATCGAGTTATCCACTTATAGTTTTAAGCCGCTTCGAAATGCGCGAAAAATGAGAATTCTCCCGTACGACCCGGCTCATCGATCGATAATTGTTACTATCCAGAGCCCCTAAAAAAATGAAACTAACACAAAATATAGAAAAAAGTCTCAGCTTTAATGTGGAACTAATCACAAAATTCATAAAAAATTTTATCAAAGAGAGAAAGTGTCAGAAAATTACTTAGTGAACTTTGTACAGTTGATCCTCAGATTTATTCATATCTTTGCCGGGAGTCGTTAGAATGATAATTCATTTTGCCTATATATTCTTATATAATGATATATTAATCCAATTAACATTTTATTGTAATTACTTTTGTTGGAAAAATATGCCTTGCGATCAAAGTAGAGGGTATATTTCTCATCGATCAATCACCTCCAAATTTTGGAGTTCAATTCGCTATATCTTAAGTAATAATAATAGCACAGTCTTAATTTTTGGATTATAAGTACAATAAAACATATTCTTTTGAATGACTTTAGAGTCTTTTAAATGCTCGCAGTACTTTTTGAATTTGTCTACATTATCCATACACGTTCAGAAAATGCACAATTATACAGTAAAACATCTAAAACTTATGTGTTTCTTAATATTCTTCAATTAAATTTTCACGAAATATAGATCAAAGTGCGTGGAATCGAATCCATGTGGTGAAAAAGCGCCCACTGTTACGGGAGAAATAGGCAGGATGCATGAAACTCAAAGATGTGAATAAATCAAGTGTATAAAGTTTACTAAGCCATCTTTTAACAATTTTTTCTCTATGATAAAAATTTGTATGAATTTTGTAAATAGTTCCACATTAAAGCTGAGACTTTTTTCCATATTTTACGTTGTTTTCATTTTTTTTAGGGGCTTTGAATAGTAATAATTATCGATCGATATGTCCGGTCGACGAAATTCCCAGAGAATTCTCATTGTCCGCGCATTTCGTAGCGGCTCAAAACTATAAGTGGAAAACTGGATTTATCTCCTAAACAGCTTAAGTAAGACAAAAATTTGTAAAGACCTATTTTGTAGAGAAAGAGACGAGCTACAAATTTTGTTGCTGCATTGTCTGCATTTTCATTATTTTGACCGTTAGAGCAGAAAAACCGAAAATCAAAAAGTTTTTCCAAATTTTTTTGATATTTCCTGGAACTTGGAAGTGCAAAGAATGCATCATTCCATTCCAAGGGTTATTAACTACTTAAATCCCAGAGATGATTCTTTTATTAATTTTTGTGAGGTTTTCACAACATTTTGCCTTTATTGCCTGTACTATGGACAAACGGAAATAACTTGAAAATACAGAATTTCCGGGAAAAATATTTCAGACAAAAGTTTCATCATATGAAAAGTGGGCTCTAATGGCTATATTTTTTAAAAGTTTGGTGGAGGATTTCAAAGTCATCCGAAGATCAACTTTGGTATTTTACCTTATTACCCTATTTTTTTACAGATTCATATTCTACTCTAAAAAATAAACAACTTTTGTTTCTACCATTTTTTTATTTGGTCTCACAGTTTGTAAGTAATTAAGCATTGAACGTGGAAGTAGCACATCTCTGTAACTGGAAAACAAACATTTTTTGAAAAAATAATTTACGAATTATTATAAATATCCAATGCGAAATCGTAGTAACAATTGAGGATTCTAATAATGTAAGAAATAAGGCTTATATTTATCAAGGTAATTGAGATCTTGTAAACTTTTTGTTTCAGATATTCCCATAAAAAGAAATCTGGTGAAGTTAAGTCAGGTCATCGTGCGGGCCAGTGTACTAAACCAACTCGTCCAAGTTTTATTATTTGCATTATTAGAATTCTCAATTGTCACTGTCATTGCACATTGCATATTTACAATAATTCCTAAATTACTTTTCCATAAAATGTTTTGTTTTCCAGTTACAGAGATGTGCTACTTCTGCGTTAAGTGCTTAATTACTCACAAACAGTAAGACCGAATTAAAAAATCGGTAAAGGTATTTTACACAGAACTTCCCTCTTTATTTGCGCATGTCGGTCACTCTAACAAATTAATAATTACGAAATGACATTGAAAATAATAATCGGAATACAGTTATCACCATTTTTACCCTGACAAGTTTTGGTCAAAAAAATATACAGAGTACTCATCCAACAGCAAAAGTTCAATACTAAGTAGCAGGTGCCACATATGGAAGGCTTGCGCAAATACCCTTACAAATGTCCACTATGACTGAATTATTTCTTGGGATGACCACCCTGTACATTTCTCAGTAAAAGTATAATAGGTGCATATGCCAAATATTATTGCCATCTGTCACATTTTCAAATCCACATTTACGTAGTGGAGTGGAAGTATAGTGGTGGTTAAAAAATTTATTATTTTTTTTTTAAATTTTTCAAAAATGTTGGTAAAAAAATTTTCAATTTTTTTTTTCTGAAATAGATTTAGAATGTCATAAAACGTGAAAATTTTAAATTTGAGCAAATGAAAATTTTTCCATCTATTCTAGTGGTAAATTTTTTTTCCAAAATGGTAAAATGTTGCAATTTTTTTTCCGAAATAGGTTTGAAATGTTATGAAACGTGGAAATTTTAAATTTAATCAAAAAAATTTTTCATCTATTCTATAGTAAGTAGTGATAAATAGATTAAACATTTTTTCAAAAGAATTTTTAAATATTTCAAATGTTTTAAATTTGTTTGAATATTGAAATTTTATTTAAAACAATGTCCGAAAATATCATTTTAATTGTTTTTTTTTTCTTTAGAAACTTGTGCTATGACAATTTTGTTTGAAATTAAACGTAAGCTGACAGGAGTCGTCAAGTGATTTGTATTTTTTTTAAATTTTGTCGAAATTTTGGACTTTCAAAAACAAAATTCAATATTTTTTAATATTGCTGAAATTTTGGACTCTAGGTTTTTGGACAATTCTGAACAACTTTCATTAATAAAGTTTTTCGATAAAAAAATGCCTTATTTTTTTCCATTCATTTTGGTAACCGCAGGTGGCTTTGCATTTGTAAGACGCGAATGTTTCTTTGGTCATAAGTAGATCCTAATTTGTTATATCTTATGGGTCACTCTGTAGATAATGAATTTATCCATTACTTATTAACCTCACTGTATAAACTATTGGCGTATCATTATTAGTAGACAACCCCCGAATCCAAAGTCTACGCTGTCCAAAAGGGGTTTATACATTTGAAAAAACGCAGACAACATCCATTACCCACCAACTTTGCCAGTGTCGGAGCTGGGGATCAAACACAGTACACGATAGTCAATTTGACCAAGCGCGCTTGCCACTAGGATGCCTGGCCGGCTGAGCTACCGTGTCGGTAGGTTGTGAGAGTAGATGAAACAATTAAAAAATTCAAATGGATCCATTAATAATTGCTTGTAGAGAGTTTCCGAACATATAGACCAACTGACGGAGATGTATGGTAATTTTAAAACTGAAGTCCAAATCAAGTGTGCAATAAATGTCCGTTTTCCCTTTAGGTTAGGATAGTTTACTCATGAGAGGTTGATGTTCACAACAAAAATAAACGTTACAGTTAATCGTTGTTTATGTAAAAATAATTTTGAGTCCACACATAAACGGGAGTGTGTGAATTTCGGAACACCCTGTATATTGTTTTCGAGCGACGATTTGCGTCAACATTTTCAAACGATTCGTGCGTGGAGATAAGAAGATAACAAATCATGTGAGGTTCAAAAGATTCTAGTTTGATTTAAAAATAAGTACACCCCTGATCATCTCTATTTATATTTATTGCGTTTCTAAGAGTACTATGGTAATAATAAGAGTAATCTATAACGGATCACTGCTTAAAAAAACAAAAGAAACAGGTTAGTAAAAAATGACTTCACACTTTTTACAGCCAGCTTACGCTACGACCAAGTGCCTATTTAAAAAATCGGTAAAGGTATTTACACAGAACTTCCCTCGTTCATGGCAGTCTCTCTAAAAAAATAATAATTACGAAATGACATTGAGAATAATAATCGGAGTAGAGTTATTGCTATTATTACAAAGAAAACTTGATAAGTTTTGGTCAAAAAAATATACAGATTGCTCATCCAACAGCAAAAGTTCAATACTAAATAGCAGGTGCCACATATGGCAGGCTTGCGCAAATACCTTTACAAATGTCCACCATGACTGAATTATTTCTTGGGATGACCACCCTGTACATTTTTCAATAAAAGTATAATAGATGCATATGCCAGATGTTATTGCCATCTGTCACATTTTCAATCCAACATTCACGTAATAAAGTGGAAGTATAGTGGTGGTTAAAAAATTACATTTTTTTTTAAATTTTCAAAAGATGGTAAAATAATTTTCAAATTTTTTTCTTCTGAAATAGGTTTAAAATGTCAAAGGTAGAAATTTTAAATTAGAGCAAAAAGGAAAGTTTCCTTCTGTTCTATAGTAGTGCTAAAAAAAGTTTAAAAATTAAAAGTGATGTATTTTTAAAATAGGTTTAGAATGCTATGAAACGTGAAAATTTTAAATTTGAGCAAATAAAAAAAAATTCGATCTATTTTAGTGGTAAAAACTTTTTGAAAAATGTTGGTGAAAAAAATTTTCAAAAATTTTTTTCTGAAATACCTAGGTTTAGAATGTCATTTAAATTTGAGCATTCTGGTGTTAATTTTTTTTCCAAACTGGTAACAAAATGTTGCAAATTTTTTTTTCCGAAATTGGTTTGGAATATCATGAAACGTGGAAATTTTAAATTTGAGCAAAAAAAATTTTTTCGTCTGTTCTATAGTAGTGATACATAAATGGATTAAAAATGTTTTCAAATTTTTTAAAAAATTCTTCAAAAACATTTTTAAATTTGTTTGAATAGTTTTAGAATGTCATGGAAACGTGGATAGTTAAAATCTGAACAAAGAAAGAAAAATTCTATCTTAGTGATAAAATTTCAAAAAACTTTTTTTTTAATCAGGCTTAGAATGCCATGAAACGTGAAAATTTTAAATTTGAAGAAAGAAAGAAAAAATTCATTTTAGTAGTAAAAATTTTTTCAAAAATATTGGTGAAAAAAATTTTCAATTTTTTTTTTTCTGAAATAGGTTTAGCGCGTCATGAAACGTGGAAATTTTAAATTTGAGCAAAACAAAATTTTTTTCAACTTGGTAAAAATTTTTTCCAAAATGTTTGAAAAAAATTTTCAAAAAATTTTTTTTCCTGAAATAGGTTTAGCGCGTCGTGAAGCGTGGAAATTTTAAATTTGAGCAAAAAAAAATTTTTTTCATCTTGGTAAAAATTTTTTCAAAAATGTTTGAAAAAAATTTTCAAAAATTTTTTTTTCCTGAAACAGGTTTAGCGCGTCATGAAACGTGGAAATTTTAAATTTGAGCAAAAAAAAATTTTTTTCACTATTTATTCCGTTTAGACGGTCCACCCTGTATATTTTTCAGTGAAAATTCTACCAGTTCTTCGCTGACAGTAGGGTTAACTACCTACCAAATTTGACTGCTCTCCGTCAAGTAGTTTTTTAGTAAATACACCAACAGACAGACAGACAGACAGACAGACAGACAGACAGACAGACTGACGGAATTGAAAAACCTATATTTTCGGAATCTACGTGTTCTGAAACATCAGAATCCGAAAAAATCTCGGAGGGTGATTTTTTCTCGAATACAATACTTCCCTTCGGTATGCGAGGGAAGTAAAACTCGGCGCGGCGTTGTTTTTATAAGTGGTAATTAAATGTACAGTACGTACAATATTTAAACGTAAAGCATACCGGGCGCCCACGAGATCAGAGGTACACCCCAAATTTTTTCTTTATTTTTCAAGATAAAAATTTGAAATAAGTGTTCAGGATATTCGACATAAAAATACATTTTGTGCCATAACCAGATCCAAAAATTCACTTCTGGTTTAACTGGAAGTACTAGTAACTTTTTTATTTCAAATGCATATTTTATGTATTTTTTTTGTCTTATCTGATAGCGGTTTGAATTACCTTGACAATGGTTTTCTCAAAAACAAAATCAAAATCGAATAAAAAGTGACCGCCTAAAATACTATGCTTGTAGTTAATTACTGACAAAAATGTTAATCCTCATTGTGTCACCTCCAACTGTAGTTTCACATCCATTTATGGATCGATTTTAAAATTGAAAATTGCCTTGGAAAGCTAACACAGGCACACAAAAAGCATATCGATTCAACGATCCAGACCAATCATTTCCGGAAAAATTGCCCTTATCTAACTGTTCTTTGAGGATAGAAATAAATTGTGACTTGGTGGAGCAAAACCGATGCCGGATTCGGATTGAGCAAGCCAAAATACAACGGAAATGATTGGTTTGGTCCGTGAAATCGACAACTTTTTTTGTGTGCCTGTGGCCTTTATTTGCTTGGTCTATTAATATTTTTTATGAACGATAAAATATTTTGAAATTTATTATTTGTTTTAAAAGTGAATTATTTATTATTTGTTTTTTGCTTATAGTAATGAAACATTTTCTTTATAGGATTTTGCAAACAGTGGAAAGAAAAGCTATCTATGAGAACTAAAGGAAAAACTATCTATATAAAAATATTAATGAAATCTTTGCATTCTTTCGATAACCTGACTTCTGGTTATGCTAGCAAGTAAAATTCTGATTTGCCATTCTCATTTTAACACTAGCATCTAACCTAGTCCCCTACGGCTAAGCAGGCTAAACTAGTATCTACATGATCCTCTAAGATATGTAAATTCAGTTAAAAATGAGAACAAAGGCCTGAAATTAATTTATTTACGTACCTTGACTTTAAAAATTTTTTTTCATTCAAATGAATTACATTTTCATAAAATCTCATTCAGTTTCTTGGAAATGCTTAGCCTTTGAAACGTTTTTCGTCCTGAAAATGTAATTAATTTGAATGAAAAAAAATTTTTAAAGACAAGGTACGTAAATAAATTAATTTCAGGCCTTTGTTCTCATTTTTAACTGAATTTACATATCGTAGGGGATCATGTAGATACTAGTTTAGCCTGCTTAGCCGTAGGGGACTAGGTTGGATGCTAGTGTTAAAATGAGAATGGCAAATCAGAATTTTACTTGCTAGCATAACCAGAAGTCAGGTTATCGAAAGAATGCAAAGATTTCATTAATATTTTTTATAGATAGTTTTTCCTTTAGTTCTCATAGATAGCTTTTCTTTCCACTGTTTGCAAAATCCTATAAAGAAAATGTTTCATTACTATAAGCAAACAAATAATAAATAATTTACTTTTAAACATGCATAGAGTATATAGGCTCCAATACTAGTTAGCTAATAGATAGGTGAAGATCTGTTGTTTTTTATCAGTCAATGTCAATTATAATTATTTTATACCATTCATGGAAAATGTCTTAGTTTTGCATGAAACATCGTTATGAGTGGCTTTAGGCTTTTCTGAAGAGTACCCAATAAGGACGAAAAACGTTTCAAAGGCTAAGCATTTCCAAGTAACTGAATGAGATTTTATGAAAATGTAATTCATTTGAATGAAAAAAAATTTTTAAAGACAAGGTACGTAAATAAATTAATTTCAGGTCTTTGTTCTCATTTTTAACTGAATTTACATATCGTAGGGGATCATGTAGATACTAGTTTAGCCTGCTTAGCCGTAGGGGACTAGGTTGGATGCTAGTGTTAAAATGAGAATGGCAAATCAGAATTTTACTTGCTAGCATAACCAGAAGTCAGGTTATCGAAAGAATGCAAAGATTTCATTAATATTTTTATATAGATAGTTTTTCCTTTAGTTCTCATAGATAGCTTTTCTTTCCACTGTTTGCAAAATCCTATAAAGAAAATGTTTCATTACTATAAGCAAACAAATAATAAATAATTCACTTTTAAACATGCATAGAGTATATAGGCTCCAATACTAGTTAGCTAATAGATAGGTGAAGATCTGTTGTTTTTTATCAGTCAATGTCAATTATAATTATTTTATACCATTCATGGAAAATGTCTTAGTTTTGCATGGAACATCGTTATGAGTGGCTTTAGGCTTTTCTGAAGAGTACCCAATAAGGACGAAAAACGTTTCAAAGGCTAAGCATTTCCAAGAAACTGAATGAGATTTTATGAAAATGTAATTCATTTGAATAAAAAAAATTTTTAAAGACAAGGTACGTAAATAAATTAATTTCAGGCCTTTGTTCTCATTTTTAACTGAATTTACATATCGTAGGGGATCACGTAGATACTAGTTTAGCCTGCTTAGCCGTAGGGGACTAGGTTGGATGCTAGTGTTAAAATGAGAATGGCAAATCAGAATTTTACTTGCTAGCATAACCAGAAGTCAGGTTATCGAAAGAATGCAAAGATTTCATTAATATTTTTATATAGATAGTTTTTCCTTTAGTTCTCATAGATAGCTTTTCTTTCCACTGTTTGCAAAATCCTATAAAGAAAATGTTTCATTATTATTTGTTTATTTCCAATATATATTATGCTGATATTAGAAAGTTTTCTTTCTCTATGACCCCCTAAGAACTTAGGCTGTATACGTGCCTGGTAATATTTTTGCGTGTTTCCGCCCCTAGGAAACACCCCGTAAAAATCCGTAGGTTCTAAATAACTTTAACAAGAGGTAACCACTAACACTTTATTTAATAATTTACTGATTTCACAATACTTCTCAAATAACCTTTACAACCTAACCTAACCTAACCTAACCTTTACAATATTTGTTTTCACTTCGGATTTATAACCTCACTTTTCGCTATCATACTTCATTTTAATAAAACTTCCCCCTCCGCCGTCGATTTCGCCTTATATATCCTAAAATTGCCTCTGGATCCATCTAGAGATTTCCAATTCCAGAACAATGTAGAACTCTAGATCCATCTGCAGGTATCCAGAAAACGTTTTACTGGTTACTTAACCATTGGTACTTAATTTCGGCGATTAGTAGCATGGGCATATCACTCGCCAGGCCTCAGGGGGTTGTAATGCGTAACAATATTAATGCATGTTCCTGATGCCATGCAATTTTCCATGTATTTCTTGTGGCTAAATGACATTTTTTAAAATGTAATGAAATAAAAATCGCACACAAGTCCATTTTTCAGAATTGTTCGGAGAATACGAATTAACAATTACTTTTTAAATAAGCTCTGGGGTCACTTTTCATAAAAAAGTCTTATGGATGATTAATTTAAAAAGAGATTATTAATTCGAATTCCAATGACAATTGTGTGCGATTTACTGAATTTTTAATATCTATTTATTTATTTATTTATATGATATTTGTCGCATATTTGATTAACAGGAGAAAACTTTTTGATGTTTGTTCTCGGCGTCGGCAAATAAAAAGTTAGTGAATGCCTAGAGGTAATTCTAGGTACCTGAAAGTTAATACGATGAAGAATATCACTGCAGTCTATTTTACTGTTCAGTAGCTTATATAAGAAGATTATTTGTGATTTCGTACGCCTATTCTCGAGACTTTCTATGGATAACCTGTTCTCCATTCGATCATTAGGAAAGCCAATAGCGGGATATACACCATCTTCTCTATAGCAGGCATACTTTAAGAATCTTCTTTGTACGTTTTCTACAGTATTCGCATGGAGGTCATAATAAGGACACCATATTACTGAAGCGTATTCAACAAGAGATCTTATAAACGAGATATATAGCAACTTTAATGTACTAGTATTAGTGAAGTCTTTGCAATTCCTAACGATAAAGCCTAGCGTTTTATAGGATTCTGATGTTAGATTATTAATATGATTTTTGAAAGTGAGTTTATCATCGAAAGTGACTCCCAGGTCTCGGATGGTGTCAGGTCGAGATAACGTTGATTGATTTATTGAGTAGTTGTAATTTATTATATGCAATTTATTCGTGAAAGACATAACATGACATTTTTTAACATTTAATGGTAATTTGTTTTCTGAACACCAGAACACCATAGATTTATCTTGAGAAGATTTTCTTGTGAATTATCGCAGTCAGCTGCGTTGTTGATAGTGGAATAGATTTTCATATCATCAACGTAGAGCATAAACGAGACATTTAAGTCAGATCCAATATCATTTACAAATATGTTAAACATTAGTGGACCCAGGTTGGAGACCTGTGGAACTCCAGAGGTAGAGGCTATTTCAACAGACTGGTAACCACAGCATTGCACGAGTTGCTTTCTGTCGGTAAGATAAGACTTGAAAAATTCAAGGAGTATTGGAGAAAATCCATTATTAGCAAGTTTTTTCAGTAGGATGTTATGATCCAGTCTATCGAAGACCTTGGAAAAATCTGTATAGATTACGTCCGTCTGCATGCCAGCATCTAATGAGTCAGCTAGAGTTTGAGTAATAGATAATAGATTAGGAACAGTTGACCTGCCACGCGTGAAGCCATGTCGATAAGGACTGATGCGATTTTTCATGTAATTAGAAGTATGTTCATGAAGAAGCATTTCAAGAATTTTGGCAAAGTTTTTTATAATAGTGATAGGTCTGTAATTCTGGATGTTATTGCGATCGCCTTTTTTAAAAATATCATTGTTGCACATTCAGTTTTAGCAGCTTTTTGTAAATAATATAAATTTTTAGACATTTTTAATTTTACATCAACTAAATTGGTGAAGAACAAGATCAGTCGATAGGTTTCAAAGCACACACCCAACCATTTTTTCGATACCTCCTCTTCAGTATTTGGGAGTGATAAGATGTTATTCCAGAGTTCTGTTAGTAAAGGCCAAATACAAAATAAACGGTTAATTTTCTCAATAACAGGTAGATCATGGCATTGTTACATAACATATATGTTTCCGTATTTTTTACGGGCATTAATCGTGTCGTAAATGGTTTCGAAGCGGACGAGAGTGTAATGTTGGCAACGATGTGGTGATTCGTCGTGACGTCGATATCATGCGTTGGGTACCTTTTGCCGCGCACCGACCGACGTCGGATAAATAACAAGTAACGCAGTAGGTCCCGGCCCAGCACGCTGAAGGAGTCTAACGGTCAATCAATTCAATCCGTCGTACGTCATAATAGAGCACTAACTGTAATCAACCCAGCTCAGCACGCTGAAGGGCAATGCCAGAAGAGTACTGATTTTTCTTAAATTTGGTCGCGCTTTTATATCCGAAATCCTACACATATGACTCATTTATCATTATTGAGTACGTGTGCAAAATGCTAGGTAAACGGAAATCTAGTTATACGACATGAATTCATAAATGCCTCATTACAAAAAAAAGAAATCTAGAGGAGTTAAATCGGCATTTCTCGCTGGTCACAATGCTGGCCAGAACTTCCTACCCAAAGGAGATATCTGCTGTTCTGATACGTTCTTACTGCTACTTTTTGACTGATTTCAGTTTCTCAAGCTTGGAGGGAGTTGGAACTTCTAGGGCGACAAATCAGTTTCAATTGTCTCAGATGATGTCAACATGATTGTCGAGTTTATAATTGTTTATTCAGATAATATTTTTACTGTTTTAAAACTTACCATATATTAAAGTACTTTATTATCTAGTTAAATATAATTTAGTTTGTCGATTTCTGACAAAAGTCCGTCTTTTTCTTAAAAATATTATTTTGGGATATTCTAAAACCAAAATGGAAAAATGTTTGTTACGTTTCTGCATTCTTTCAAATATGTAACTCTTTTTTGGACAGTCTTAGCTTTAGATTCGGGATTATAAATATTAAATATTTAAATATTTAAATTTAGTGTTGAAAAATATTTTGCCGCTTAGTAAATTTACTAATGTACTCATCGTCACTAAATATTTCTGGAAAACTAAGTATAATCATTATAGTAGCTTCATCTCCGATAAAATTCATAAATTTAGTCAATTAAATGTAAATGTCTCTATAAATTATTTAAGTCAAATAAAACTTTATAATAATAGCCAGTGTAAAATTAATGCTTGCCACAAACTAGTAAAATACATTATGTGTAATAACAACAAAAAATCCATTGTTAATAATATCGTCATTAAGTCAGTAAATGTTATGCCAACCACTTTGTCAGAACAATATGTTAATACTTCAAGTCATTTGTGTGTCGACACTAATTCTGAAATAATAGATTTAAGCACTAATGATTCTAATATTATCTGGACTAGCCAGAGAGACTTAGCAGCGACTCCTAAAGAAGCTGTGACAGATGAAATTATAGTCAATAATAGAAGTACTTTTTTATACCCTCGCCTATCAGAAATACAGATTATACAGTAAATGATATCTCTTTTAACAACCCTAATTTAAGCAATATCTATCACGAAAGCATGTTTAAGATATGCCACTTTAATGCACAGGGTATGACAAACAAAATTGACGTAATACAATGTTTTTTAATAAAGTTTAATTTTGACTTACTATGTGTATCTGAACACTGGTTTCAACGTAATGACTTAGATAGCATTAATATTCCCGACTATAAAATAATAAGCCAATTTTCTAGGAAAGAGCATATTCATGGAGGATCTTTAATATTAGCAAAAAATAATGTTTGTGCTAATGAATTACTATCCATTAAGAAATTATCTTTAGAGTGTCATATTGAAATATGTGGCGTAAGTTATTTTATCAACGGTTCGAAAATAGTAAATATTTGTCTTTATAGACCTCCTAATGGAGATATTAATACTTTCACTATTATCTTGTCCGAAGCTCTAAATATTGCCATAAGAGTATCAAAAAATATTATACTGTGTGGTGACTTTAACATTGATTACAACAAAAAATGCTTTAACACTAAAATCCTAACTGATATAATAAATGCCTTTGATTTGACTGTAACACTGACTAAACCTACTCGAATATTTACTAATGTCAATGGCTATACCAGTAGTAGTTGCATAGATTATATGATTACTAACTTGAATCCTAACACTTATTGCTGTAATATTCTACAACCAAATATAGCAGATCACTTAGCACATGCACTAACTATTAAATTATCCAAGCAGTCGTTACCTGAAACTGGTAATACCATTTTTCTCACACAGCGTATTATTAATGACAGTAGGTACAATTAATACTTTTAACTATCATCTAAGTCGGACTGACTGGTCTAATATATATAACCTAAACGTTACTGAAGCATTTCAATATTTTATTGATAGTATTACATGGTGTTATGAGGCTAGCTGTCCACTAAAAAATAAAAAAATAAAAAATCATAAGAAAGATAACAATGAATGGTTTACCCGAGAATTAAAACAACAAAGTGTATATCTGAAAAATTTGTTCTGGATGACAGTCAACTTAAACTGTCCTGACCACAAAAGAAAATATGATGAAGAAAAAAAGAACTATAGAAAGAATATAAAAGTAACTAAACAGGCCTATTACAAAAATCAAATTAATAATTCTTCAAATAAAAACAGGGAAACCTGGAAAATAGTTAATAAAATACTAGATAGAAATAAAAAAGACTCAACAGATGCAATTATTCTTAAAGTTAATGACTGTATCATTAGTCATACTGCTGAAGTTGCTACGGCACTTGGCCATCACTTCTCCAATGTTGTGCCTAAAAACATTGCTAATCACTTTGGATCAAATCTCTCTTTGCCGTGCACTTTAAATTGTAACTTTGTAAATTCAATGTATTTTGATGCTGTTACGTTAAATGAGGTACACAATATTATTATTCAGCTAAAAAATAAAAATTCATCTGGCTATGATGGATTAACGACAAAAATAATAAAGAATATTGAAAATAATATACTCACACCATTTGTTTATCTGATAAATAAATCAATAGATGCTGGGATTTTTCCAGACATCCTAAAATTAGCAACTGTTATTCCCTTATTCAAAAAAGGTGACCCTACCGATCTTGAAAATTATAGACAAATCTCCCTTTTAAGTATTCTGTCTAAAATACCCGAAAGAGCAGTATACAACAGAATATCCAATTATGTAGAAAATAATAAAATACTAACAGTCTCACAACATGGATTTAGATCAAACAAATCGGTCGAAACTGCTTCTTGTCATCTTCTGGATTATGTTTATCAAAGTTTGGACAAGGGAAAGTATGTTGTCTCACTGATGTTCGACCTGTCCAAAGCTTTTGATTCAGTCAACAAAGACATATTAAATGAGAAATTAAATAGTCTCGGCATCAGAGGCAACATTCTTTCATGGCTAATTTCATATATGGAAAATAGAACCTTAAGGGTAAGTTTGAAGGGAAAAAAATCCGACATTTTTAATGTGACACTTGGGGTTCCTCAGGGTTCAGTGTTAGGCCCGCTATTGTTTTTGTTGTATGTAAACGACTTACCCAACTACATAGAGCATGGTCATGTTACAATGTTTGCAGATGACACAACAATTACCGTGTCTGCCGATACTCCTGAGGAACTACATAATATGATCAATGACATAACTAATTCTTTAAGTGCATGGTGTCAAAGAAACAAACTTATTCTGAATGAAAAAAAAACTGTTTGTTTAAACTTCTACCTCCAAAAACCTTTGCCAGAAAATTTCATGGTTAGTGAAAATATTGTGCTATCGGACTCTGCTAAATTACTCGGTTCTTTACTTGATTCAAAACTATCCTGGTATAGACATATCGACCATGTGTGTAATCAACTAAGTAAAGCATATTTTGCAATATTACAGCTAAAATCAATTCTCGATAAGGCGGGCTTAATTAATATTTATTATTCTATGGCCTACAGTCATATATCTTTTAATATTCTCGCTTGGGGCAGAGCTCCGGAATGTGAACGAGTGTTTATTTGCCAAAAAAAAATCGTCAGGTTAATCTTTGATCTAAAAGTAAACGAAAGTTGCAGAGAAATATTTAAAGAACAACGTCTCCTCACTACACCATCGATATACATATTAAAATGTGTAACTTTTACAAAAAATAACTTAAGCCACTTTACAAAAAGATTAAATTACCATAATTACAAAACAAGACATGGTGATTTTCTGAGTATACCGATTCACCACACAAGCACTTTCAAACGGTCACCCCTCTATAACTGCATAACACTATACAATGCTGTTCCTAAAGAAATTCGAGATATTTCACAAAACTTTAAATTTAAAATAAAACTTAAGGAATATCTAGCAAATAAAGTCTATTACAGTATAACTGATTTTATTGATGGAAGATGATGCTATTTATATTATATTTTATACTATGCATTTGACATATTTGTTTGTTAGTTACCCATGTATTATAATTATTTGTTCTTTGTTATTTATATTTATGTTTTATATTATATTTTATTTTATCTATTTGACATATTTGTGTTGTTTGTTACTCATGTATTATAATTGTTCTTTACTCTTTCTATTCATATTTATATTTATATTTTGTACTTTCTTCTGACTTACCACATATACAAGATGTATCTACCGTTGGTCAATAAATTATTATTATTATTATTATTATTATTATTATTATTATCTCTAAAGTTCTCACACACTGAGGGTGGGGTTCGCTTATTATCGGCTCTTTAAAGCAAGATAATAAGTTTCTATTGTAGGTTTCTTAAGTTGGTAGGTTTAAAAACTTCCGGACTGTATTGCAAGTGCTCAGTATCGTAGCTTTCTGTATCAGACCAATAATATGCTGACTAAGGC
Organism: Stenurella melanura; assembly: GCA_963583905.1. Classification (NCBI taxonomy): domain Eukaryota; kingdom Metazoa; phylum Arthropoda; class Insecta; order Coleoptera; family Cerambycidae; genus Stenurella; species Stenurella melanura. The sequence continues at coordinate 104,810,519 of OY757317.1, forward strand.
CGAGTGTGCCTAGGCCCTTCTTCAAGTCATTAGGAACAACGCCAGTTGAGGACAGAACGATCGGGACAATGGATACCTTGTCTTGTTGCCACATCTTTTTAATTTCTTCTGCAAGTTCACTGTATTTATTAAGTTTTTCCGCATGTGCTTGTCGTAGTCTGTGAGTATTTGGTATGGCTATGTCAATCAGAAAAGTAAGTTTCTCTGATTTGTTCGTTAGGACGATGTCTGGTCTATTTGCAGAGATGGTTCTATCAGTAATAACAGAGCGGTCCCAGTAAAGCCGGTAGTTGTTGTTCTCCAAGACTGCGTTAGGCGAGTACTCGTAGTATGGCTGATTCGTGCTGGTCAATTGATGATTAAGGGCCAATTGAGAGTGAATTATTTTGGCTACTTGGTTATGCCTGTGCGTATAGTCAGTCGCTGCCATGAGGCGGCACCCTGATGTGATGTGTTGGATTGTCTCCGGAGCATCTGCGCATTGTCTGCAAGTGTCATTTGGGATGTTCTCCTTGAGTATATATTTTCTATAATTCTTTGTTGGAATTACTTGGTCCTGGATCGCTATCAGGAAACCCTCCGTTTCCGGGAACAAGTCCCCATGAGTCAGCCAGTAGTTCGACGCTTTTGTGTCTACATTTTCTTGACTGAGATCATGTGGGTGTCGTCCATGGAGAGCCTTCCTCTTCCAAGCTTCCAATAGGTCGACATCTCTCGGCTCGGCTATTTGAGGCCCCACTAGCGGTATATTGTGTTGCAGATTTAGTGGAGTATAATCGTTGTCGGCTAGGACGATAGCTTGGTGGAGAATAGATTGCTCAGACTTCCTGGCGAAGTACTTTCTCAGTGATATTAACTGATTACAATGAAGCTGCGGGATATTGATAATACCCCTTCCTCCCATAGGCCTCGGTAGGACAATTCGCTCCACAGCTGATTTGGGGTGGTGTGCTCGATAGCTAGTCATTGTAGTGCGGGTTTTTCTTAGGAGGTCATCCAGCTCTGTATTTGACCAGCGAATTATTCCAAATGTATATGTTAGTGTTGGTATTGCCCAAGTGTTTATTGCTTTGATAGTATTTCTCCCAGAGAGCTTTGTTTTTAAAATTGATTTGACTCTTTCTAGATACTTGCCAGATACCTCTTTCTTCACAACACCGTGTTCTATGCTCAGGGCTTGCTGGATTCCCAAATACTTATACATTTCCTGATCTCCTAAGGGGGCAATAATTGACCCATCATTAAGATCAAAACCTAAAGCTTCCCGCTTGTTTTTACTTATGCTCAGTGTTTTTGTTTTGTCGAGCCCAAATTCCATGCTAATATCTTGCGAGAAGACTTCGGTGGTTCGGAGTAGACTTGTCAGTTCTTCAAAAGAGGCAGCATAAAGTTTGATGTCGTCCATATACATCATATGCGTGATTTTTCTAATTACTCGACGCTCGTGCTTAATGTTAAACCCCTTTCCAGTGTTGTTTAACATGTTTGATAAGGGGTTAAGTGCTAGGCAGAACCAGAGGGGACTGAGCGAGTCTCCTTGAAATATCCCTCGTTTTATGCTGATGGGTTCTGTTTCGATCCTATTATCATCGCACGAGAGTTGAAGAGTTGTTTTCCAGGACGACATTAGACTTTCTAGGAGGGCAACTACACGCGGGTCTATTTTATACAGTTTTAAAACATGAATGAGCCAGGCGTGAGGAACGGAATCAAAAGCCTTTCGGTAATCGATGTATGCCATGTATATGTTTCTCTGCTTCCTTTTTGCCTGGCCGAGTATTACAGAGTCGATCAGCAGTTGCTCTTTGCATCCTTGCGACCCTTTGATACATCCTTTTTGTTCCTCTGCTAGAATGCCACTAGATGTACAGTGCTGGTAAATTTTTTCACTTAGACAGGCCGTGAAGATCTTATAAATGGTCGGTAGGCAAGTGATCGGGCGATACTTAGCTGGATCATTTGTATTGTTTAGATCTTTAGGCAGGAGGTACGTGATTCCTTGTGTTAGAAAGCTTGGTGTAAGGTTCGGGGATTGTAGGAACCTGGTGAAATGATTAGCCAGAAGTGGATGAATGCAAGTAAGCCTCTTATACCAGAAATTTTGTATTTGGTCAACACCTGGTGCTTTCCAATTTTGGGAGTTTTTAATTGCGGTGGACACATCATCTAGGTTTATCTCTTTCAGGTTCATTGCAGGTAGATCTATAGAGTTTTTCTGTTCTTCTTCAATCCATGAGCTTTCAGCATTGTGGGCAGCAGGTGTAGCCCAAATTCCCGACCAGAAGTTCGTAACTTCGTCTTTTCCTGGCAGACCATTATTAGCACTTTGGACATTTCCTCGTTGTAAGTTTCTATAGAACTGCTTTTGATTTTGAGCGAACAATCTGTTGTGCTGCTTCCTTAAGTCTGATTCCTTGTACCTTCGCAATCGTTGAGATATAGCTTTGAGTTTCTGTGTTTGTGTGTCCATTATTTCATTAATACTCACATTATCTGGGTTGAACTTAGCATGTACTCTTACAGTTCTGAACAGTTTATCAATTTTTCGCTGTAATTTCTTATGTCTAGCACCGTTCTTATACTGCTGCAGCCTAGCAACATCTTTCCTCAGATCCTCTACCTTCTTTTTCAATCTACGTTCCCAGGGAGGCTCTGGCCTTCTACCTAACTTTTTTGATGTTCTCTCTCTAATCTCCATACCTAGTAGCCTTACTGTTGCTACTGCGGCAGCATATACAGCAGTATGAATTTCTTCGAAGGAGTTGTTCTCTATTAAATAAGGAGGGTAGATGTTATTATTATTATTATTATTATTATTATTATTATTATTATTATTATTATTATTATTATTATCTGATGGGGTGGTTATCCTTATTATTATTATTTCAAGGCTATTTTACATTAACTTCAAAACCTTGAGAATGTACAGTCTTGGATGACTAAAATTAAAACTCCTTCCGATTAAATCCTACAAAACCATATAAATAGAAAAATAATGTAAAATTGCAGATGTAATTCTTGATACATTCATATTTCGTATAAACAAATTGAACTGATTCATATCAATTGTTCAATTGCTCTTATCAAAATAATTTTGTACTTAATCTGTACTTTGAAACCGGACTCACTCCCATGCCATCTAATGAAGACTAGAATATTCTACACTATATTATTATAAAAAACAATAAAATCATCGGTGACTTCATATTTTCTCGAACTAATTACCCATCATATATAATTGGATAATTTATTAAATTACCTCAACTTGACAATTATCCTGTCATCACTATAAAAAATGCGATGACCTGGGCATGACAGTTCATCTCATAAAATGATATAGAAGAAAATGACCTTTTCGTTTTATATGCGACAGTGTAGGACTGAGGCAGAAAAATCGGGGCCCGATGGCTTCAAACATAGATTAAACAATATTAAGCTCCAGCAATACCCCAATTTGCAGTAAAAGGCCGTTAAGTCTGACTTTTTGTTCGTTAAACTAATATCATCGAATGACTGTTTGCAAAATATTTATTTTAGACAATTTATTAGAAACATGGACTATATTAGTTTCGTATACGAAATAAACGAAACACAAGAAAAACTTTTTATATAATTGTTGCACATTCTATAGGATACTCTTTGCAGTAATTTTTTTGTAAATAACATTAGTCTTAAACATTTTTTGTTTAATTACAAAACATATATATTTTTATTGACCGGTATTGTTCGAAATCAATAGAGTTTTTTCTTGAGCTGGTACTTAACTTACTGTCCAAATTTCAATATAGTCGAACTTTTCGTTCCTAAGTTATAGTGCTTACAAGAAACTTGATGAACGGACAAGCGGACAGACGGTATTTCAGGCTGAAGTGGCCACAATACAGTGGCGTGCATATCAAATTATAAGGCAACGAACTGTCAACCGAACGATTACCGTTTTTTTTTCCAATAGTCAAGCAGCGCTAAAGGCAATCAGTTTCATGCTGATTCAAGAGAGATTAGTATTGGACTGTTTAAGTACCCTTATGATACAAAGCAAATCTTTGGAAAAGTAGAAAAGTAGCCGCAACAGTTTTTGCCAAGAGGAAGACGAAACCTAAGACTAGTCTGCAAAATCTAGCTATACTAAAATTCTACTACCGGGCGAGGAACAACCAAGGGCTGATAAAGAATAATAATAATCATAAGAGACCCTTATCGAGACTGTGGAGTTTGATACACAAAGTTGAGTAAGGAGCTCTAAGAAAAACTGTAATAGGAGTGTGATAGTATATTCAAAGTGTGGTCAAGGTCAATCAGCCAACTTGTTCTTTCTAAATGTGGTTTAAATATAATATAATCCAATTGTTATTTTCATAATGATGACTATAGCAAAAGCAAATGGTTCAACGCGACAAGCTAATACCATACCAAGTGACTCATTTTCATAATACTCGGAAAAGCTTCGCTTTGAGCAATGCCGTCTTGCATATACAGGGTGTAATTAGTTTCATGTCATTAAAAAAAACTGGTGGTAGGAAACGACAAGACAAACAAAAAAACCTATATAACATGGGGTCTAAAGCTCATAGTTTTGGAGAAAAAAAATGAACAAAAATCTCTAAAATACTTAATAACCTAGTTTGAGAACTACTGGCATATTGGGATAGGTTTTATTGCCTCGCGTCTTGTCGCACGAGATACTCTGACATTCCTGCAAATAAGTATGCCGACAAAGCAGTTAAAAGCGACCGACAGAGGACATCGTAATGTTTTTTGCTTCTTCGCGACCAATTATCCGATTAGGCGTGCTATCTGTCCCTTGTAATATTCTCAAGTAATAATTTCAGTTTTGTCCTTACTTGGTAAAGAACACACGCATGACGCGACGTACCCGTTCCTTGGTTTTGTCCGTCTTCTTTTTGAATTTTGTGCCACTTATGTTAAGATTTATTTCATTGACTTATCGTTCAAGTCGTTAGTGCTTGGTTACGTAAGACACTACTTCTCGTTCGTGCTTTTTGTGTTACTTTTTGGATTTTGGACCAAGTTTTTCTTTTTGTTTTCTTCATTGATAACGTTAATTCACAGTTTAGTGTGGTGTTTTAAAACGCAGATTTTGGACATTATGGGAGATTACACTTATCCAGAGCTCGCGGATATGGACTTGGTACATGGAGAAAGTGGTGGAACGGCAGCTGGTGCGGAAGAGCTTTAGAACAATTGCAACGACGTATTTTAGTGTGCATAGAAACCATAAAAAATGATCCTAATTTACCAAATGTGTTGAACGGAGTAAGTATGTTATTAGTTCGACGTACCGAAATGTGTATACGTGGAGATGGTGGTCATTTCGAACAATTTTTGTAAAAAATTCAAAAGAATTGTTCAGTTATTGGGTGTTACCTATTGGGCATTAAAGGTATGATTATTATTATTATTAGTATTCGTTGTCTTGTTTTTATCTGTTTATTATTGTTTACATTGATTTTCATAGAGACCATAGACTTGATTTTTAGTTTTCGATACCTGATTGGGAAAAATAGTACAGAGTACAGAAACCTGGGATGTGGTGTATACAATAGAAACTAAGGTCTCTATTTTTACTTCCCTCGCATACCGAAGGGAAGTATTGTATTCGAGAAAAAATCACCCTCCGAGATTTTCTCGGATTCTGACGTTTCAGATCATGTAGATTACGAAAATATAGGTTTTTCAATTCCGTCAGTCTGTCTGTCTGTTTGTCTGTCTGTCTGTCTATCTGTCTGTTGGTGCATTAACTAAAAAAACTACTTGACGGAGAGCAGTCAAATTTAGTAGGTAGTTGACGCTACTGTCAGCGAAGAAATGGTTAAACTTTCACTGGAAAATATACAGGGTGGGCCGTCTAAAGGGAATAAATAATGAAATAAAATTTGTTTTGCTCAAATTTAAAATTTCCACGTTTCATGACACGCTAAACCTATTTCGGAAAAAAAAGTATAGAAAATTTTTTTCACCTAAATTTTTGAAAAATTTTTTACTACTAAAATGGATGAAAAATTTTTTTTTTTGTTCAAATTTAAAATTTCCACGATTCATGACATTCTAAACCTAATTCAGAAGAAAAAAAATTAGAAAACTTTTTTACCAACATTTTTGAAAAATTTAAAAAACCACCACTATACTTCCACTCCGTTATGTGAATGTGGGATGGAAAATGTGACAGATGGCAATAATATTTGGCATATGCACCTATTATACTTTTAATGAGAAATGTACAGGGTGGTGATAAAATAATTCAGTAATGGTGGACATTTGTAAAGGTATTTGCGCAAGCCTTCCATATGTGGCACCTGTTATTTAGTATTGAACTTTTGCTGTTGGATGATTACTCTGTATATTTTTTTGACCAAAACTTATCAGGTTTTCTTTGTAATAATAGTGATAACTATATTCAGATTATTATTTTCAATGTCATTTCGTAATTATTAATTTGTTAGAGTGACCGCCATGCACAAATAAAGAGGGAAGTTCTGTGTAAACACCTTTACCGATTTTTTTAAATGAGATTCTGGGTATACCTGCAATTAAAAAAACTCGAAATTTAATTGATTTACAAAAGACATATCCAGTCGATTAAATATAAAAATATAATTAAAATTACAATTTAAAAAAATTCCTACGCGTGAGTTGGGTCAGGCCATTTGCCTTGAATAATCTTAAAACTGCCCCTAAAACATTTGAAGGAAACGCATTAGCTTCTCTTCTATGAGTCTCTTGAGGTGTTCCCTAAATACGGATCTGTTTAAGTACGCCATAAACATTAAACAAAATGATTTCACACATTTTATTTATTATGCATTTTATTACCAATTGCCTCTTTCGTCTTAGTGTTTACTGTTAATTATTACGTTGTGTTAATACCGTTCATATTTATAATAATAATTATTGTTGTAATGTTTTCACTTTTTGCGTATTTATGAAACCTACCCACGCACGATACAATGTGAGAATTTGCAGATTAAATGCAGCAAGCGGGAAACTTTCTTATCTTTCGAAAATACCAGAGGAAATGAAGATAAAAAGATAGAGGCAACTTTTTTATTTAAACCTATTTTTATAGGATTGGCAGTTCTCGAGAAAATGGCATATGAAAATGCTGAAGGTAAACTTCCCAAGTAGACAGACAGACTGACTGACTGACGGAATTGAAAAACCTATATTTTCGTAATCTACGTGATCTGAAACGTCAAAATCCGAAAAAATCTCGGAGGGTGATTTTTTCTCGAATACAATACTTCATTCGCATACCCTTCGGTATGCGAGGGAAGTAAAAAGGCATGTGCAATGTAGAATGAGTTAAGAAAAACTAAAATCCTAAATATTCTTGGGAACTATAAAAACAGTTGTCAAGAAGAAAAGATTTAAGTTTATTTTTGAACAGATTGATATTTTCTATGTATTTTATTTCTGGCATTAATTTGTTATACAATTTAATTCCTACGTACATAGGACTTTTCTCATATACGGACACAAAATGTGCAGGAATTGACAACATAGACCTTTGTCTCGTTTCATAATGGTGAAAATCGCCATTAATTGTAAATGTCTCCAAGTTATTTTTAACGTAAAGTATATTAAAATTTCATAAATATGTATATACAAGGAAGTGTTAACAGCTTTAAATCTCTGAAATAATTTCTACATGATACTCTTGCAGATATTCCTACAATGTTTCTTATCGCCTTTTTTTGAATTTTAAATAATCTGTTGAAATGGGATGAGGGTCTCCAAAATATTATTCCATAACGTAAGCAAGATGCAAAATGGGCATGATAAAAACTTTGAATTTTGTGATTTGTTTCACATTAAAGCTGAGACTTTTCTCTACATTTTATGTTGTTTTTGTTTTTTTAGCGGCTCTGAATAGTAAAAATTATCGATCGATGTGTCCGGACGTACGAAACTCCCAGAGAATTCTCATTTTCCGCGCATTTCGGAGCGGCTCAAAACTATAAGTGGAAAACTCGATTTATCTCCTAAACGGCTTAAGTAAAACAAAAATTGGTATAGACCTTTTTTATAGAGAAAAAGACGTGCTACAAATTTCGTTGAAAACTTTTTCTGTATTTTCATTATTTTAGCCGCTAGAGCAAAAAAACCGAAAATCAAAAAGTTTTTCAAAAATTTTTTGAATTTTCCCGGAACTTGGAAGTGCAAAGAATGCATCATTTCATTCTACAGCTTATTACCCACTTAAATCCCGGACACGATCCTTTTATTAATTTTTGTGAGGTTATTACAATATTTTGCCTTCATTGCCTGTACTAATAACTGTTGCTAGTAGTTTCTTAAGAGTACATTTAAATAATGATACATCGTAAAATAGATATATTGAACAATACACGTTATTTGAAAATGCGCATAAAAAAATTATGGCAACAACCCCCACAGAAAAAACTAGCAGTAGTTAAATGAGGGCATCGAAAATAATTTCTGTATATTTAAAACATGCCACTCTGCAATTTGTATTCACTATAAATATTTTTAAGCATTTCATATCTTGGCTATTTCGTTCTTAGTATTTGTAGGTTGTAATAAGTTGTAGTAGATGGCACTCCTTGCAATTTGTGTGAATATATCGATCAACTTACATGAAGAGAGAAAAAATTAAACCTGTTTGTCGTACTCACCCAATCCGTACTAATGAAGGCCAAGAAGCTGGAAACGGCAAGATGGAATAATATTAGTTACACAGGACAATTTTCTCTGCTAAGCCTTATAGCAACGAATTTATTTTGTATTGTGCATTATTCAATATATTTTGCAAAAAGGTATCGTTATTTAAATGTATTGTTATAGGAGGTTACTGAAAGGAGTTTATGTATATTTAATAACATTTATGGTAAATTGCAACATATTCAGTGGGTATCATTCGAATTTATTAGAATAGAAAATCATAATGACCCAATATTTAATTATTAATGTTCAGTATTAACGTCAAACAATGAGTCTTAATTTCATGGTACCTGTGTTAACTCTTAGTCTGTAGAAATAGTTTTGCTAGACTTCTCTTATACATTAATACATTATACATATCCTTATCTTGAGTGTATCACTATTAAAATTATTCTTAACATTTCAATAAAATATAATTAATTTCATTTTAGTAATAAACATATGTATATTAATAATAAGAGTGTTAGTTGGTAATTGATTTAATGAATTTATCATTAATTAATAATATTTAGCCATTTACTACAGCCGTAAACATATATTGAAACTTATAACAAGATATTTTGTGACAAGTTTTGCTACTGTATATTGGATTTAATTATTCAATTTATTAAACAAATCAATGATACAACGGAGCCTTGAAACTAGAAATAAAAGTTTAACTTGAAATCGGGAACCGCAGACCATATAAATCTATTACTCACTTAAAATAAAATACTAAAAATATTTCAAGGTGCAGCACACATAAGGCCCTATGTTTAAAGTCCTATATGTGGCACATGTAGTACGAAGGTGGAATATAGAGTGCTGTGTATTGTACTTTCCTACCTTTGTTACTCTTGCTCCGAATCTATAACAATAGTTACGCTACGCCATGCTGGTGAGAATCAATGACTTCGAAACACGTGTCCTTGGGGTATAAGGCAATCAACCATCCTCAATAGGGTGCTCAAAAACGGTTCACATTCAAAGGTAAGTATAGGGGTGTTTCGAACTCAACTGAGTGTGCTCTACTTTCCACTAGAGTGTGTCCGTTTAAATCTGGAACACCCTGTATAAAACACTACATTGACCCTAGAATGCCTTAAATTGTTTGTTTTCTTTTTCCTTTCTTTTTTTTTCTCTTTGTCTTTGTCTCTTTTTCTCAACATATTCACTCGCATTTTTATACTCACTCACTCACTATTATAGACTTTATATTTTATTACATTACAAACTGCATATATATTAGGTTGGATACTTAGTATAATACAAATAAGAAAAGTCGACGAAATATTTAATTTCAAGTTTTTATACTCATTTATGTTATTTATTTAAAAAAGCAACCTCTAACTGATCCTTTGACGTAAAAGTCACAGGCGTAGAGGTTAATTACCAGTAACATACTGGTTAATTGTGATATTTTATAGATTCACCGAACACCGCTTAAAAAGAAAAAATACATGTAGTAGGAAGTCCCAAAGAAATGAAGAAAAAAAATTAAGATAATGCCACAAATAACATTTAGACAATACAAATAAGATATTTACTACTGCACTTTTTGTTAGTATTGCTATATTAATGCAATATACACTTACGAGAAGGTAAATACTGCTTGACACAATACGAGGTCTCCTCAGGTGCCATTTCTTTTCATTGTAAACTAGGTTAAGACTCTTTGTTTTGTTCATTTTGTTGCAGTAAAAAAAAATTAAAAAAAGCTTGACGTAAGTATTGAACAGATTGGGCAGTTACTTGATGAAAATCCATAATAACAATTGGGAAGAAAACTATATTAGTTTCTGATTTTCACTTTATTTCTTGTCAACGTGACAATTGTTTCGCCACACAGTGGCTTCTTCGGATGTTGAGTATTGGTATACTAATTTTACAATGCACAAACTATATGGTTTTATACAATTCGATCTAATCCTAATCTTAATTGCTAAGCGGAAAAGTACAATATAATTTTAATTACTAAATGGAAAGGTACATATATTTCTAGGTAATTTATTGAATCTAATTTTTATAGTCCAAGTAACTAAATTTAGTAAGGAAGATGAGCTTGTTTCAATTTTGTCATGTAATAAAACATCAGACGACTTCAGTTTGTTTATTTCTAGAAATTCTAGTAAATCGAGTTTTAACCCCTTTTTCTCGGTGTGTACATTTTTAAACCCTTCGTTGAACACTTTTATTAGGTGGTTAGCATAAGTTGAGTCTGTTTTATTACTGATGTAACTTCTTTTATGTTCTGATAACCGTTTACCAACATTTCTTCCTGTTTGTCCAATATATACCTTAGAACAAGCACCGTAGCTTGACGTAAATTTTATTCATGTATTCGATGATGAGTTAAGAAAATATAAGAAATCGTGACCGGAAGTGATACCAATATTCCATGACCCTAGCAAAATTTATTTATATGAACAGTGGCTCCCTGTAAGTCTGTGGGAGTACTTACTCACTCACACAAAGTTTTCCATGTATCTTATTCATAGGAAATCTGTACAGCCGGCTCTCCACCTATACGTGTACCAAGTCTCAAACACGTCTGAATCCGCCCCTGATAAATTGTGAAACGGAGCACTGACATCTGAGTTTTGGTAATGACTAATGACTGAACACTAATTCAAAAAACATACATACTGGTGGAATTGAGAACCTCCTCTATTAATTTTTTTTATGTCGGTTAAAGAACATAGTTACACTTTATATATAGATTACAATTCTAGCCTAATGATCCTCCAACGTAATGAATATGACCTGATTCCGATACGAACTTAAACTTATCTGGCAAGGTAAGTGTGGTGACAGGTGCTTGTATCCCTATTACATCAGCATTTTTTTTAATGTAAGGCTAGACTACTTACTGACACATTTTGTTAACCATTTAAGTAACAATTGAGTTTACGACTTTGCTCAATGATAACTAGAAATATTCTTGTTGAGTGTTTCTAAGTGAATACCCTTCTCTGTCAATTCTATCACATATTTTCATTTATCGCTAAGGATAAATGCAGTTTGATTTAAGATGGATTCGTTTTACGTTTATTTTAAATTTAATAGCATTTGCGTATTACAAAAGTGCAAAATCCTCATAGCCGGACGTAGAATGCTTAGATCTAAAGGTAAACCAGCCAATGGTAGTTAAGTAGATATAATAAGTACGCTGTTATGGAGTTGAAGAAGAAATATATTGTTGGTTGATCATAAGCAAATAGCGAAAGAGACTACAGAAAGTCGGGGCTCACAAAGGGCTGTAGCACTAAGGATGATGATGATTGTTGCAACCCCCTAAAGGTGGCTGAGAGAAAGTAAAACGATCCATTTGAAAAAATATCCAATTTACTAAAAAAGTAAATTCAGACAAACATCCCATGAAAAAATAATATTTAAATCAGAAAAAAGACTTCTAAACACCTTTCGCATCATATTAAATCGAAATCCACGTAAAAAATTATTTCACTAAAAATGACCAAAAAATTTCAAGTTGCACGGAGCGGAAAACTGCTCCATCCAACAGATTTTTTCGAAAGTACAACGAATTTGACTTTTCGAAAATATCACGAATTTGGTTTTTCGAAAGTACCAAGAATTTGCTGGTTCACAAGTCGAAATCCTCAGTCAGGATGTAGCTATTTTCAACGTGAAAATTCAGGAAAAAATCGATGGGACGGTTTTTCCAATAAAAACCAAAATCCTCATTTAATATTCCTCAAAGGGTTGGAGCATAATCATCATACAAAACCCCAAAGACCTACAAATAGTCAAAGAATTCAAAGTCGGAGGGTCGATTCCGACGAACCCAAAATACTGTTTATCCCGGCTCAAGCGGACAACGCCATACTAATCACTCGAAGGCGAGTCGACGGAAAAAAAAAGTATATTTGGGTTCGATGCCGTTAGTACGTTTTTAAAAGCAGGAAAACCATCGAACTCACATAGATAGCTTCTTTAAGCATCCTGACAATCATTTCGATAATTTTAGTGCAAAATTGAAACTGAATAATGTTCAAAAAGTTCCGCATACATTTTACCAATATTACTAATTGGGAGTCTGAATCTTTTTGTACAGTCGATTGTCATAGTTCTCTCGACGCTGGATGAGTTACACTCCTACGGGAAGTAACGGCTTGCCGAGTGGTGGTGCTCTTTGATGTTTGCCTTATACACATTAGCTAAGTACTGAATATTTACATTTTTCACATTTTATGAATTATTTCAATAAACGAGAATATATTTTGAATTCGATTTCTTATTGATCCACTAATTATAAGATTTGTGACCGACGTGCGATTCTGTGGCGTGAGTCGGACAATTACTTTCCGCTGGTCACCTTGATCCCGCCAAGTCTGTGTACTTGTCCGAATACTCAGAATCCATCGACGGTCTTAATTATTAAGAAGTGTTTCTGAGAAAGTGCTAATTATAAGCTATATCCATTAAAAGAGCACTACCCGACAAAAGATTTTGAGGGAGAGAGCAGACTGTAGCATTCACAGTAAGTATAATTTTGACTATTTTCGTCTTGGGGAGTCTGAAGGGTATCTTGAATCCCCCTTGTGAGTAGAGTTGATCAGTATCGTAGCGGCGACACGGCTCCGGCCTAAATTATATAAAATCCTTGTCGTGTCCTTCAGACCAAACTATACTAGATTCATCTACATGGTTACGTGGCATCATTTCTCTTAGTACAGCAAAAATCCCTCCTCACTATCCGTAAACGGCAAAGAAAGCAAAAGAACCCTTTAGAAAAAGGGTTGTCTTGCATTTTAAGGGAGCTTCGCCAGATCTGGGAAAATTTTGCCCGCCACCATCATATTCAGCATCCTCGAAAACGAGAAGGTAAGGTAATTTCGTGGCGTCCCCCATTTGCAAAATCACGGTCAAAAAAATGACAATTTTTATTCACACCGGTCAAATTAATACATTTTTTAACCAAAATTTCTAGCTACGGTCCTAGTATGTAGTATTAGTAGGGGGATGCTTCCTGAGTGTAAAACCAAAAAGTTGACATTGTCGCCATGGACTTTGGCCGCCATATTCAAGAACAGTTCCTTACATTCTTTAATCAAAAGCGTATTTTAAATAAACAAGATGTAATATATTTTGAACAATCCATTTAAAAAAAGCCATGTAATTCAAAAACTACTGATTTTACAAAAAGGGTCGACGGATTCCAAGATAAGTGTGAAAAACTTTTCTTCAATATGGCGGCCCATACCCTACAAAATGAACTTTTTGGTTTTATACTCAGGAAGTACTCCCCCCCCCCCCCCGTTACTACGACCGTGGCTACAATTTTTGTATTGTGAAGCTAAAAAAATTGTTAATTTTACTGGAGTAATTGGATTATATACTGAAACTGAAACCTAACAGATGTGACATACTTTCCGGAGCACCTTGTATATATTTACAACTGTAATTTTATAATCTAATTCCATATGTAAATGCATGAAAAAACGATGTAATCTCATTGTTATTTCACATAAAAGCGTAGGTGCATGGTTTGGACTCTAGTGTCGGGACACAAAAGGATGTGACCACTGCGAATAGAGACGCAACCATGCTAATTAGTGAAGTAGTTTGTTTCGTGACCTTTCAAAGGTTAGGATCGTGACATTGCTTATTACAATATAGACATCTGATAGCCTTCCATTGCCTTATTAGGACCAAACCTTACTTTTGGAGGTGAAAATCATATAGATATATTTTATTTGTTTATTACAAACCGTGATTTTTGCAATCTGCCTGAGTATATCAAAATGTCGGAAATGTTTGCGCGAATCGGCAAGGTTATTGTAATAATGTTAACGTTAAATGAACATTAATCTATACTGCGAAATAAATAGAAGAATAATTATTATTGTGATCGAAGGCAACAGTACTCATAATAGTGCATGTAATTGAATTTTTAACCTAATTTTAAAAATAAGGTCCTCAACTCGACCTTATGTCTTTTGGGCTTGTTCACGAATCAGTTTTAGTGAATTCTATGACATTTTGTGTACTATATTATTGTTCGGTGGCGATCTCATTGTGGGTTAATTAAGCTATATCCTTATTAAGGTGGAGACAAATCGAGAACCGAATTCTCCGTTCACATATTTCCGCACTCTTTTGGTTTTCTCTGGGCAACTAGTTACTCAATTTTGATTTACAGTCCAAGAAAAAGAGGTGACCGACGATAATTGGAGGCCCCTAGAAAATTTAAATAATGTTTCGAATTGAAAACAGCATCATAATCCAAACTTTCAGATTCCACGTTAACAAGTCCAAGAAAAAGGTGTGTTGAGGAATTTTACAAAAAAGACAGAACCACAACACATGCGTAAAAATTATATAAAGTTATAGGGGATAAAGTTATCTAAAACGGTACATTCATAACACCTTGGCGTATGTTTTATGATCCGCGCTCAGTGGCGCTATGCTAAGGTGTTTGGCTTGCGACCACGGAGTCCCGGGTTCGAATTCTGGCCAGGGTATGGATGTTTAGTATGTTATCGAGACGGTAACAGTGAGCTAGAACGCTATTGAGTGACACATGTCTAATCGCTGTTATCTCTCCTGAATTCAAGTCTCAGCTGCGGTAAATGGCAACATCGCAGCGAATGGTTGTTGTGTTGATATCTATGTCTACGTGTCCCGGTTGAGTAGTAGAACAGCAATAGCTAAACTCCACCAGAACGTTAATATAAATAAAGCCATTAAAATAAAACAAAAATATATATACCAGTTGGCCTATCTTTGCTATGTAGCACATCTAACAGAATCACGCTATCTGTCGTGGTTGCCTGTTAGGCGTACGACTTCATCCAAGCTCTTTCCCGTTAGCTTCATGGTGATATCAGCTCAACTTTTTGGAGGCGTCCTTATCGCTTTTTGCCATCTGATGTTCCCTGAACTCTTCGGTTCATGTAGCCAAAAATGAGAACTGTACCATCTCCATGCTTTATCGAATCTCACATTTGCAATTACCGGTGCCGACATAAACGCACATCATTGTTATATAAAATAGTGTACACGAGTATTGTCATAATTCAAAAATTAAATTCGGCATCATTTGGGAAATAATATTACATACAGTATATGACTATTTTAAAAACACCTTCGAAAAGCGAGCGTTCACACACCAAAATCCAAGAGAAAGGGTTTGGCTTTTCGAATGGTATGATCGACTTTATACAGTAAATTTTAAACCGATTCATAGTAGTCCATAGTCACCATATCAAAACTACTTCTTACCTGATGCATTAATGGACATAAAATAAAAGCACATTATTGTCATACAAAGTAGTGTAAAAAAAACAACCAAAGATTACGTTATACAAGGGTAAAAATGGAGAAATTGTGGCAAACACAGAACACATAATGAGAAGATGGAGAGACTGCTTCCAAGATTTACTAAATCCCAATAACAACCAGAATGAAGAAATACCCGACTATAGATTAAATCTAGCTGCAAATGAACCAGCGGTAGAACCACCATCCCTGGATGACACAAAAAGAGCGATCCAAAAGCTAAAAAATGGCAAAGCACCTGGATGCGGCAGATCTTTTTAAGTATGATGGAGAGGAACTAACAGAACGAATGCAGAACCTCGTATTAAAAATATGGAACAGCGAAGAACTCCCCCAAGAATGGCAAACCAGCAGTATATGCCTTATCTACAAAAAGGGAGACAAATGGGTATGTGAGAATTACAGAGGCATCTCGCCGCTGAACGCAGCTTATAAAATCTTCACAACTATCATCAAAAACAAATTAGAACCCATAGCCGAAAAAATTCTAAACGAATACCAAGCCCGTTTCGGACCAGGTAGATCTACCATAGCTCAAATATTCACCGTGAAACAAATTAATGCAAAATTCTGGGAATACGATGTCCATCTCTATCAACCTTACATTGACTTTAAGTAAGGTTATGATAGTATAAAAAAAGAAAAGCTATATGCAATACTACTAGACTTTAGTATACCACCAAAATTAGTAAGGCCAATAAGATTAACCATGAGTAATACCCAATGCCAGGTAAAGGTGGACGGAGAAACAGGTGAAGCCTTTAGAGTAACACAGGGACTGAAACAGCGAGATGAGCTGGCCCTCAACTCTCTTTAATTTGGCATTGGAAAGTGTCATAGGACAAACTAACATAAACGTAACCTCAACAGTAATAAACAGATGAAATCAAATCACCGGCTACGCAGATGATCTGAATATAATGGCAAGGACAATACTGTCTGTAAAGGAACCTTTCACAGAAATAGAAAGTACAGTAAAGGAAATAAGTCTAGATATAAATGAACATAAAGCCAAATTACTGCTCCAAAGCAGACAACAACGCAATCGATTAGGTTAAAACATCACCTTTGACATCTACAATTTTGAAGTAGTGAAAGACTTCGGCACAAACATATCACACGACAATGACGGAAGTAAAGGGTTTAGGAAAAGGACCCAGGCAGCAAATAGAACCTACCATTCGATATTACCCATCCATCGAGAGACATACACAGGAAGAAGAAAATTAGAGTCTACAAAACAATGATACGTACAGTTCTATCGGGCGCTCTCAGTCAAAAACTACTGGGGACTACTGGAGAGCACGCATGAACCATGATATATACCAGTTATATGAAGAACCTAGAGTCTCAATAGACATAAAGCTGATGCGTCTGAGATGGGCAGGATATGTCCAAAGAATGCCAGACGACAGGATCCCTAAAAGGGTGCTCACAGGAAAACCAGAAGGAAAGAGACCGGTAGGAACACCAAAGTTGCGTTGGGAAGATGGTGTACGAAAGGATGCTGAAGAAATACTGGGTACAGGAAATTGGAGACATGCAGCGGTAGATCGGGGGTAGAAGCAAAGGACTGAGGAGGCCAAGGCTCGATATGAGCTATAGCACCATCGTAGTAGTAATAAACAAATTTCTAGTTTTATAAGAGCTTCTTAAGATATCTTATAAACGCCGTGTGAATTTTACTAAGAGGTACTAAATAGTTTTATGGCTACCGTTCTTGCGGCATTTAAACGGTAAAATGGTTTTATAAACTTGTGCCTATTCTGAGTTTCATGTCATGACAAAAAACTGGTGGTAGGGAACGACAAGACAAACAAAAAAACCTTATATAACATGGGGTCTAAAGCTCATAGTTTTGGAGAAAAAAAAATAAACAAAAATTTCGCAAATTTTCAATAAAATTTTTTGAGAACTGCTGGAATATTGAGGTAGGTTCAGATCTAGATCTGATCTGAAGAAAACTATAACTCTCCCTTGTGCAATATTTTAGTTACTGTGGATGTTTCGTTATGTACACACGTCCAACACAATGACGCGAAATTCAAAAATAACAAAAGCAACGAACGGCAGTTTTTGTTATTTTTGAATTTCTCATCATTGTGTATTTATAGTTAAGATTTATTTTATTGACTTACCGTTCAAGTTGTCAAATTCTTGGTTACGTACAGACACAACTTACTTGTTCGTTCTTTTTGTATTCCTTTTTGACTTTTCTACCAAGGTTTTATTTTATTTTTCTTTATTGACAACATTAGTTGATAGTTTAGTGTTGAACGAAGTGCGTATGTCCTTAATTCAACGTACCGAACTGTGTATTGATGCAGATGCAGAGATTTTGAATCATTTAGGTAGGTAGTAAGCTTTTAACCCAGGACACTCATTTATGTTACAAATGTTAATAAACCACCTTTAAATTTTCTAAATTATAAACAATCCAATATTTTGTTAGAAATTAAAAAAACACACATGTAAAGAAATGCTCTGTTTAAACCTCTATGGTCATTATTTGCTTGCAATTGTGCACGAAGAGAGAACGAATTATTTACCTCTTTATACTTGCCACAGTTCAGTTGAGGCGGTCCATCAAAGGCGGTCGATGATCCTTTGACAAAGCTTGACTCACCTGCGTGCTCGTCAGCACTTCTTTATGACAATTTAAAAGTTGTATAATTGGGAACTACAAGTCCATAGACCAAGAATAGCAGTGGTTCTCAATAGTTGTCTACCATAATATTAAAAATATTGACCTAGATCAGTTTTTTTCAAAGTGCCCCTAGATGGAAAAGTCATAAAGGTTTTTTGTTTGTCTAGTCGGTCCCCATTACCAGTTTTTTTTTAATGACATGAAACTGATTACACCCTGTATAGTGGGTGTATAGATGCTGAGAGCGTTCTCTCAGACCTTAACTACAAAGTAACGACGTTAGTAAAAAAGTTGAAAAAAAAAGATTAGAGTAGGAAATTATTCGAAGGCGTACAAAACAACCCTTTTATCACGGGTTCCGTAACTCGTAGAATTAGGTAAAAAATGAATATGTTTACCTTTCTTGGCCCAAAATAAAACGTTTATTTCTTGTGAATTTTTTCGCTGTATTTAGACCTTAAATAAAAACTGGTAACTTGACCCCCTGTGATACATGCAACCCATATTACATTTGCATATATCAGCCGTTGCATATACGACAGTCTCACTCGACCGCGACACCGCTGCCTTTTGACCTTGAACGAAAACTGGTAACTCGACCTCCATATACGAACATGAACATTTCCAATGTTAAAATACATGAAAATTCGAAAAATGACCATGATTTGTGTATTGAAAATGTGCAAGAAATGTATATTTTTTATCGTAAAAAACTGCCTGTAACTCGGAAAATTAGCAAGTTACAAGAAAATTTCAGAAGGCAAAAAAGGCCTCAGTGCATACGTCTGATTTTTTCAAATTTTTGAATTATATATTTTTAAAGAGCTACAATTTCAAAGAAATGGGTAGTTTTTCATGTTTCTTCCAAAAAACTCGGTGAAAACTAACTTTACAGAAAAGTTGCTAATAAAAAAAGTCTTGTATTTCGACGATACATTCACCTGATTTCAGATTTTTTTTTCAACTTTTACATTTCCCTTTCTCCACTTTTTTCGAGTGGCTATATCTTGATAAATATGCATTTTTCGAAAAAGTTCACAAGAATAACAACATGTTATTTTGGACCAAAAAAAGCAAAAATATTGTTTTCTTTTTTACTTCTGACCTAATTCTTTACGGAACCCGTGATAAAAGGAGTGTTTTCTACCGATCATTTCCTATTTCCTATTCTAATCTTTTTTTTTTCAACTTTCTTATTAACACTACTGCACAAGGTTTCATAAAAATCCATTCATTAGCACTCAAATTAAAGAGTTTCGTCATTTTAGCGCCCCGTTGACTGGACTAATTACAATAAACATTTTCTCAATGTATGAAAACTATAATAAAATGTGTCTAACAATAGACGATATCTAGATCTAGGCAATATTGATTTGTTTACATCAGTAAGCTAATAATAAACAACCGGAAATAAACAATTTGTTAGTCATGGAATGATATATTATGATCTGACGTTCTTTAATTAACAAAATACCAATTTTTCAATTAAGAATTTACTTTTATGATTAATGGTAATGGTTCTGTTAATTAATTTAATTTACATTGTCGTGATATAGCAACAAAAAAATTAAAAAATACTATAGCAACCGTAGACACAGCAGGCAGCTTCATGGTCAGGTAAAGTACGAAGCAGAGCAGCTTTAACTTTGAAGTGTGAAGTATAACTAGAAATGTGTTGAAAGATGTCACTTGATATAAAAACTATGGTCACTTGATACAAAAACAATCTTCCTTGTTGAAATTCGTCACTAAAGTTGGAAAATTATAATACGACCATGAAACGTAATACAACAATAAATTCTATGAAATACTTTGCATATTATTCACATTATACATCAAGAGATACTCCGGCAGAAACTAACGCCACATTTTTGGCAAAATACTAAGAAATGTAGCCAACACAGCGATGACCAGAGTTTTAAAAAAGGACATAGACAAAACTCAAACCAGCTCAATAGACACGTAATAAAATACATCTAAAGTCCTACGCGCTTTCAGGTGAATTCATACTTTTTAGATTAAAGGTATGTAGGAAATATTAATCATGCATTAGGTAAGTGAACTTATGCTCTGTGCTAGGTTGTCAAACACGTGGGACGTACCAACATCATTATAAACAAGTTAAATATAGAGTGAAGACAAAAAAATTATTAGGGTCAGCTACTAGTATTTATACATCGATACAATTAAGAACAAAAGAAATTTTGAGATGACGATGATGCATGTTCCATAATGTATGTGTGAGAGAGAAATTTTGTATTATTCAGATGTTTGTTTATTGTTTCCGAAGTTTCCAATCACAAACCTTATCCTCTTAGGGACTACTCAAGAAGTTAAAAATATATATCTATACACGGTGATGCAAATTCGAAAATGTTGTGTAACTCATCCGTATAAATACGATAGGATAGGGTGAAAGAGTTACTGTCTATAGGTGTGAGGCACTTCTATTTCAAACTTTTCAAGGACCAACTACCGCTCTGATATATTTAGCGCAGAGGTTGCTTTTTTGCAGAAGTGGTAAAATATCCAATAAATAGTAAGAAAGCAAAAAACAATATTTTAACTATTTATTTGTGCGGCACTGGTATCTGGTTGACTGTATTTAAATAAAACCCAAAAATAAATTCGGTATTATTTGTGAAATAATATTACATACCCCAAGTAACAATTGTACTTTTAAAATAATCTATAAGTTATTCTAAAAACTTATTTCCAAGACTGCTTATAAACGTAAATAGTTTGGAAGGATTCTATGAAGCCGATTTAAAACCTTTATAAGAGTACAGGGGCCCATCTAGAGAAGGGCATGGTGTGGAGTAAGAAAATATTAGCGTTTCGTTCCGTGGCTACTCCGTGAACTCATCAGTAAGGCTGGAGTAGCCACTGCCTTATACACTTCTCCAACGAACCCAACATGGCCTCTCGTATATATACTTAGTGGGCCAAATGATGTGGCGGTGAAATATAAGGGAAACGTCACACGCCACACCATTCCCCCACCAGTGACAAAGTCACGAGAAACCTGTTGGTAGTAGGAGATTGACGGGACTGGACAGGAACGAAGCGAGTACCCCACTCTGAAATTACTCTACGTGCAACGGGCAACAGGCAACTGGCTACGTGCAACGGGCAACATTCGGCATCAGGCCATGAGCAACGGGCAACTGGCTACGGGCATCTGGTAGGATTTTCAGTGTTCAAATCAAAGGGGTCACCATTTGTGGAGTAAGAAAATATTAGCGTTTCGTTCCGTGGCTACTCCGTGAACTCATCAGTAAGGCTGGAGTAGCCACTGCCTTATACACTTCTCCAACGAACCCAACATGGCCTCTCGTATATATACTTAGTGGGCCAAATGATGTGGCGGTGAAATATAAGGGAAACGTCACACGCCACACATGGCATGCCTCTTTTTAAAACTACTACTAAAACATTCATGTTTTAATAAATCATCTAAAGCTTTGCACAGAGAGTATCGGAAGTGTATTATAAAACCACACTTGGTTTAGGATAGGCAATATATCAAAACTTAAAAGACACACATAAATGCTTTGAGCGGACTTTTTGCATTTCATGAAATACAAATAAATGCAAATAAATCTATTCTACATATATGAATTATAAAATGGACAATTGGCGACTACTAAGAACAGTTCAGAAAAACAGTTAAATATGGACTACTTGTAATGATTGATCGGACTACTTATAGTGGGTTAAAATTTTCAACGAGGCTAAGTTTACTATAAAACATGTATTAGATAGTTCTTTAAAATTTGTGCGCTCTCTAAAAGCACAATTTTTAAAAACTATATACCTAAATAATTATTTTTTTATGATTTAAAATGTAAAGAGAGCTTTAGCATCTGCCCATAATATGGTTTAATGTATGTAAATTGTTTTTATAAAACATTTCTATTAGATACAAATTACATTTTTTTCTACAATCTGGGACATTCCCAATATGGCTGACCGTTATATTTCTCGACAGCAGGAAATAAAATGGCGGCTGTAAACCCTATAAACAGTGAATAATTCTACTTCAAACATGTTTTGTCTTAAAATGCCTATTTCATTACCAATTGCTGTTTAAGTATGTCGATTTATTCTTGTAAAAGCATATTTTAAGCCTGATGATCTTAATATATCTTGAAACCAATTTTAATCCATTTGAACACATAACACAACCGCTTTAAAACCTATAGAATTTATGGTGCTCTGATAATTCAACCTAAAAAGTCAGTTTGCGAGAAAGGTACCTAATTTATTAATTAATTAAATTTTAAATTTTAATAATACTAATTTTATCATTATTTTTAATCAATTAAAATTTAAAATTACATTAAAATAAAATATCTAAAATCAATTTAAATTAAATTTTATCCTTAATAAATTATAACATTATTTTTAAAATAGACACTTCTAATCTTAGGTATAGATTTAATTAAATTACCTATAAACCGAATATCTTGACAATTACTTAAAATTTTCACTACAACTTGCCATTATTATAAATTCACCCACAGGCACGTCATACAAAATGTCGACGAATATGTATATATTTTATCACAGTTTTAGAACTACTTTTTAAAACATTATACTCAGGGCAAAGGTAAACAAAACCTTTTTACGTTTAAGACTGATTCATTATATATGTTTGTTTGCTACATTAAAACCCTAGCAAGCAGTTTGTTTTATAAAGGTTCGACCTGAAACTTAATGATTTCAAAGCATCTTAGATTTATAGTCCATCATTAACAACCACCTGAAATTAATTTCATACAGCAATAATGAAAACACAACATTTGCTTAATCTCTATAAAACACTATCCTCCTAACTTGAACTTAACAGCTACAAAGTTTTATTGAAGGCTCGACAAATACCTTGATAAGTCAATCATAAGCCAATAAAGACTAAGAGATAATTTAGTTTTAATGTAAGTTCTTGAAGACCTTTTTAAAACTTTCGTTAAGTGCATTTGGAATTTAATAAATCTGGCATACACCAGTGGTTTATGAGATGACCATTATAAAACACTAATATAACCTAAATAAATCTAAATAGCATTTACTTAAATAGTTACTTGCTACAATATATGAATATTTTAAAATCACGTTCGAAAACCGAGCGTTCACACACCAAAATCCAAAAGCAAAGTTTATAGTATAAACAACAGAATCGGGCCTGCAGGCGATAGAAAGTTTTAATGTACATAAGCCTATGTTTAAAGCTCGTAGCTAATAGAGAATTTAGACAAACGAAGGGGCGCAAAGTGGGTTGGAAAATATTATAAAAAAATCTGAGGTCTTCCTATTTACCCCTATTTAACCCCCAACACTTCAGCGGAATAATCCCAAAATATAATCTAGTTCTTGATGTCATTATAATATATACGTATACCTAATTTCAAGTGAATATCTCAATATTATTTTATCAATCCCTTTAATAATGGAGTGGGGTGGTGGCGGGGGGATGGAAAATATAAAAAATTTGAGGCCTTGGCTTCTAGTGTATACACCAAATTTCAAGTTTCTGTAGTCTTACCAGCTTGCTTTACTTATTTATTTATTTATTTATTTATTTATTGTGCAATATCCAAACAGGCCTGATCGGCCTAATTACAAGGATAGTAAATAGCATTTCAACATAACTACTACTACTAAGTAAATCTACAAAAAATTTATACACATATACATATACACATATACATATAAACATATATATATATATATATACACCCATATAAATACACTTATAACAACTATACATAAAAATTACTGAAGTGCGTGTTGATCAGTTTATAATATTTTTTAAGAGGTAGGGACCAATCTAAATCTACCAAAGTATTTATGTTATTAGCCAGTCGAATCATTGACAAGAGAGGGGTGGGGATAGAATATATTGCTGTCGGCACATTAAACATCAATGCATTGCGAGTCCGTCGTGAAGGTACATTAAATGGTAATAATGCTAAAATCTTCGGGCTGTTAATTATACTATTTACCTCCCCCTATTACCCTCCAATCCTTCACCGGACATGTTTAAAAAACAATCCAGTTCCAGATCTCGTTATAATATATATGTGAATAAAATTTCCGTTCCGAAGAAAACGTGGGGACAAAAAAAATACAAACAGACAGACAGACCGACCGACCGACAGACAGACAAACAGACAGACAGACCAACAGACAGACAAACAGGAATTTTTTTTTCGTTTAAATTTAAAATCTTGACGTTTCATGACATTGTAAACCTATTTCAACAGAAAAAATGTTTGAATTTTTTTTTACTATTACTGTACTTCCAATCCACTACGCGGATGTGGAAGTGATATGGCAATATTCTCAGCTATAAAATAAACGTATTAAAACGTTTTCTGTCTTTTTCTTCAGTACCTCACATTTCATGTATATGTGAGAGTAAATACAGATATAATTCTAAAGCCAAAGTAAATAAAAGTAAACTGAATTTAATAATCACTGAAGAAATTAAGTATAGATCAATAAATGAGTTTAAAATTTAGAACTAATTATTCAAGGTAAGTATTTGTAAGCTGAGGCAAATAAATTAAATCAACCGACAGAAACAAGTACTATCAAACTTTATAAAAGGATCTGTTGTAAAATTCTACATTTTAGAAAACTAGACAATCAAATCGGCTGCCAAATTTGTATATTGTTGTCCGAGTCAATATAGAGGTAAGCAATGCGAGGGAGTATAGGCTGTTGCAATATTGTATATTGGGTCCATTAGTCCTGATGAACATACTAAAATTTCTCGAAACGTTGAAGATGATATAAATCTTGCCTTTTGTTTTATCCAAATAGCCGACAAAACACCTAAACACAATTTATTTTATGTTCTTAATTTAAATGGTTTTTTTTATTACTCAACCACTTATTACTCTATCAAAACAATAATAACTTATTTTTAGATCTTCTTTTCTGAGATGATAGGATAAAGTGAGAATTTGATTAGGCTCTATTGTACTCACTCTGTACAAAATTAATCTCAATGCCAATCAGAGTTTGTTTCCATTTTCATGTTCAATGACGTGTCAGATGTATTCAAATTATTGTATTGTATGTAGGTATGAGTACTTATAAGCCATGTGTGCATACGGGATAATTGTTAATATCCTGGGTACTAAACAATAATAACCAATTATTCAGATTTTTATTGCTAAAGGCCTCTGCTTGTGAACAGGCCGAGGAGTTGCATGTATGCACCGCTGGATGTAGTTCATTAAATATTTCGAAGGTTCCCTCTTATAAGCCTATCGTTCTGCTTTTAAATACATTATGTATGCAAAAATTAGGTTATATACCAATCGACATGGGGTATGTACAATAGGATGGAAGGAAAAATTACATTTTTAATTTTTTTTTTTTTTTCGAAAATTATTACCACATAGTTATCAAAAGGTACATTTGGTTGTTATTAATAGCTGTGCAGAAATTCAAAACGGTACTTTATTATTTTCAGCTTCCTCAATGGGTTCAAAATTTTAGAAAAAGCATTTATTTTTTCTTAGTTATTTTTCTATCCTTTGGATATTGCTAACGTCATAGTCACCAAAAATTGTCTTAATGTACCAGAAAACCACACTTCAGGTTCCTCAAGGAAGTCAAAATGTGCACTTCTAAGCTACTTTTTCCAACAATATAACTTATTCGAACGAGTCGTATTTATTTTTTTCTCTATATTCAACAACTATGGAAGGATGAACATAAAATAAAATTAGACGTTTCATTTTAAAAAAACATACAAATAGACATGGAAAATCAAACAAAAACAGAATATGTTTAATATTTCAGTTATTATCAATTTTTAAATCAATCTGATTTCATTTCAAATGATGGCTATATTTCTCTTGATGTTTTACGGGCTTGAATGAATTCATATCGGTTTTCTTTGTCACAAGCAGCTAGTGATATCTCCATATTAGCAGTCACTGGCGGCTCAGTAACATTTACGTCAGTTCAAAGGATTAATTCCTAGCAATGCTTGGCCTCAAAATTTATTTTAGGTATAGTAAATTCTCGTATTGCTGTTGTTTTAACGGTTCGTGCCGCATGGCCCGTTGGATACCATCTTCCTTTTCTTCATTAATTTCACACTTCTAGTAAATCTGAATGACAGGTCCATGAAATTTTATTAGTTTATTCCAGATGCGATTTCGAAAAACGTTGTACCGCAAATTGAAGAGATTTGGCACAGTACATCAATTGGACGTAGTTACACAAAAACGAACCCAGCGACAAATTTATGATTTCTGGTTTATTGTAGGAAATGATGCGGAATAGTATATTCTTCATTATACAAAAAAGAAGTGGTAATGTTCGAAAAGAACCATTTAACATCATAATATTGTCCTAAGTTGTTTGTCAAAAAAGAAACAAGCGACATGGTTCCGTTTTGGACATGGTTCCGTTTTGCAAATTGTAATTTCGTCGTTATATATCTGAATAATAGGGCATGGCTCTTTCTTGCTTTAAAAAAAATCATTCTTAAGTACTTAATACCAGGTTATAGTTACCTGCCAAATGATGATGATTTTGATTAGATTGAGGCAGCATTGAACAGACAGCAACGTTTATACACTCCCTACGATTACTTTAAAGTAATGGAAACATGCTGCAAACAGAATCCTTAATGATGAATCCAATGGAGAAATAGTTTTTTTAGAACAGGTGATGATAAAAGAATCACAGACCGAAAGAAAAAGAATTATTAAAGATGAAAAACTAGTTGAGCTTGATATTCAAAAAAAAAAAAACGAGGTCGTCCTATCAACAGATTTTACAAAAAGGTTCTAAATCCAATATGGCCTCGTGGAAAGGCATTGCAGAAAAAAATACAAGATATAAGTCAATTTGGCACCTTATTCCAAAATATTGCCATGAATTTTACTTAACGCTTTCGCAGATGAAAACGTCGAGGATGACAGACGGATTTGGAGGTACTCCGGACTTTGAACGAGATAATTAGATGTTAGACGTTAATAATCTTAATATATGTTTAGTATTTCTCCAATAATAAAATTTTGGGCTTAACATTACTTATTTTTGTTTTTACTCATAATTACATTCATATACCACAAACATATTGTTATGAATTACACCCCCTTGGAACTGGAAATTGATACGCCTATGCCTACTAGTGACTGGAAGCTAGTAGAAAGAAATGGACTTTTCTGGAGTGTGGTAAGAGAAGATTCTTGATTGTTTCTAGATGGATCTAGAGAGTCAAATTCGGAGTATATACGCGATTACCAGCGCGGAAAGAGAAGTTTATTAAAGAAGTTTATAGAAATAACGTTCGGTAAAAAGTGGGGTTAAATAAGAAGTAAATAAAGTGTAAAGGTTATTTTGAAGTATTGTATAGACAGTAAATTATTAAATAAAGTGTTAGTGTTTATCTCTTGTTGAAATTATTTTAGAACCCACGGATTCATACAGGGTGTTTCCTAAGAGGTGGAAATACGCAACAATATACAAGCCATATAATAAAATGTAAAAAGGAACCAAGCACCAAATTACAAAATAAGAACAAAAATGTATGAAAACTTCTCAATTTATGTTCAGTCGGAAACACCCACTGGTTCTTTACGGTCATATGAGAAAAAGTTCCCTTCCTTAAAGAGCTCAGACATTTGATTAGATCTCATAAACTTTGATCCTCCGTGTCTCAAAAATTACCTTTTGTCGCTTGGTTCCTTTTTGTGTAACTACGTCCAATTGATGTACTGTGCCAAATCTCTTCAATTTTCGGTACAACGTTTTTGAGTATTTCAGAAACACCTAGATCTCTCCCAGCACATATATATTTTAGATCATTCTAAACAAATAAATAACGAAAAATAACGTCCGTAAAAGTAGGTAACACAGGATCACTGAAAATTTTAGATTGACCAAATATCTTGTCACAAAGTTGACTTATAGTTAGCATAATAACTTAACAAGCTAACCGTTATACTCTTCGTCGATTTACTGCACTGTTTATACAATTGTTGCACATTCCATAGAATACTCGTCGCAACTTTTTCTGTAAATAATATTAGTTTTAGACATTTTTTGTTTAATTACAAAATATACAAAAAAAACATTTTAATTCAAATAATGAATAACTCTTTTATTTATTGATCGATATTGTTCAACGGCAATAGGCTTCTTCCTCTAGCTAACACTGACTTACTGCCCAAATTTCAATACAATCGGACTTTTGGTTATTGTGCTTACAAGAAACGTGACGGACGGACGGACAGACAGACAAACGGACAGATGGACGGACATTTTGAAAGTTGTTCAGAATTCGATCACCAACACAGTGTTAGTAAAAATTCTTCTCTACGAACAATATTACCGGTTTTAGAAATGTGCCGATCGAATGCAACATTTTCTTCGTTTTGTATTTGCGAAGAGTATAATAAATATTGTAGCACTTAATGAATAGTCGACATGCAACTACGAAACACGTAAAAATCCACAAAAAACATAAAACTAAAAACAATACTTAGTAGAAGTACTCAAACAAATGAAGGTGGGCTGGAACTTGTTCCTTCACCACCCCATCTCTAGACGCCTGTCGCTTAGACTGTAATTGTATTCGAGCGCGTTATTTGTCGCGCAATTCCCATTAAGTGGCGCGATTTTAAAAGACAATGAGGAACCAAAAGATATTGGAACAAAGCAAATTGACTTGGAGGGCCTTTTTATCATACTTTAATACTATGTCTTCCAGAAAACATAATTTTTAAATAATCCAATCTAGGTAATAAAAACGTGTAAAATTGCTAAAATTTCTAAACTTTCGGTCCCTGTGAGGATGAGGAACCTGAACATGCTAAGATAGGTCGATCAACTTTTGAGAATGATTTTTATTTATTCAAATGCACATTTTGACATCTATGGCAAAAGAACTTAAGAAAAAGAATTTTTTGTTTCGCCCTAATATACAATACAGTCCTAGATGGGGACCGCCGAACGACGTGAGGTAATGACGAGGTCACTTCCATTCCAAATATGTTTATGCTCGCTGGGTCAATTCCGCCAAAAGTCGAAATTCCTTTCTACAAATAAAATGTTGTCTCTATGAGGTACAATTTAAAATTTTAAAAAAATTTTAAACCCTATTTCCGTGCATTTGGGATGTCAAAGAAAATTTTTAGGGGACGGCAAATAAAACAAAATACCTGGAAAAACGGAAAATTGTACTAATCAAACGCCCCACGCTTTTACGTTTATTAAAATAATTTTTGTTATTATTAACATTATTTTCTTATTTTTCGTGCACTTTTTAACAGTTTTAATAATATTTTAAAATCATGTATTTATTTAAAATTTTAATGCAGTCTTTAACAGCTCACATAGAAATATTCATGTGTAGCAAATCGAATGGACGGTTTTCAGTCCTCATTACCTAATTTATTCAGGACACGTTTCCCTCATAAATTTATTATCCCATTTATTAATGTAATTGTTAAGGACATGTTTAGATCAAGTACATCGTGAGAAAACATTAATTATTTAACTTGATTTATCACACTTAACCTAAGCTTAAACGGTGCAGTTAACTAATACACGTACGCAGAAATCGTGCTATTATTACATTTATTTCGTAGAAACAGATATTAAGGGATAAAATTGTGAAATATAGTTAATGATCACTCATTTTCAAGTATTATTTCCTACCCTACAACATTACAGTGTTCGTCTTGAATTGTTTCATGTGTTAATACAAAAAAAGTATGTTAAACTACGTACGAGGAATCAAGGCAGCTCGCCAAAAACAATAATATTAGACAATTGTACCACAAAAAAGTCAATTTTTTGATGTTTCTTTTGACAGCTAAACACGACCCCGATGTCAATTTTACAAAATTAGGTCAGGATTTTTTGTTAACCACAAAAAAAACAGGTTAAAACAGGCCTGAATTGGGTTTAAAGGAAGAACTAAAGATTTTAAATATGTATTCGATGTATTTTTGACTGCTGAACACGGTCTCGATGTCAGTTTCAACCAATAAGGCCATGACTCCTTATTTATCCTGATTTATTCTTTTCTGTGGTACCGTAGTCTTTTGTCTTCATCTGGTTTTCTTTTCCGTTTTATTCCGTTTATTTTCATATCCCTTTTCAATGTCCAACAGTAGTCGGCCATCATATTAACATCCCATCGACCTTGATATCTACGCTCCATTTCCTTTATGTCCTGGTGAAAACATTCACCATGCTCTTTACTATAATCATCTAAATTTTCTGGAAACTGGTCTATATGAGAATGCACAAACGTAGTTTCAAATTTATTAGACAAGCTAATTTTCCGAATTTTCTAACATGCTGGATACTATACCTTTGCAGTCTTCGCTCTTATTAGCCTAAGAGCTGCTAGCTGGCAGCCACTTCGACTAACGTGAGAGGTACAAAGCTACAATTTTGTGTATATTTCATTTAATACTAAGAAAATTAATATCTGGCAGGGTTGGCGCGGATGCAGGAGTACCCCCCAAATTTTTGAAAATGCAAAATAATCATAAAAATTAATGTTGCTAGTTCGTTTAATTTTAAAAATACGCGGCTTCTATCTGCCACCACTGTGTTCCCTCGTCCGCGGGCGAAACCGACCGACCGAGGCCGAAAAGAGAACGTCGAGTTGCGGCGTGTGCACGAAAGTTTTGTTACCTGTTCAGACCACATTTTAGACTGTTTAATTATTATGTACAATTATAGAAATTATTAGGAGTTTTGTGTCATTGTGATTCGATACAGAAGCAGCCCAGGTACCTGGCCGTTGAGGCGACCTTCTACAAATATCCCAGGTGAGTGGAATATTGTGGTGGTCTATAACGCGTCAATTGTAGTTTTGAGAAAAATATAATTTGTTTAAATGTTCAATTAGCAACATTTTGGTCCTTTGAGCGTAATAAAGAAAAGTTCGTGGTATTACAGTCAATAAATAGCGTGATTTAAATTGTAAATTGTTATAACCTAACTTGAGGTTATAGATTTGGCGGGTAAATTGCCGGTTGTGGTAAATTTGCGTCGCGGTTTTGAGATACAAACGGTGTTGCCAGGTCGGTGTGAGTTTGGCACCTGTCCTTGTCTAGTTGAGTTTGAATGTTTCTTGGAATATAGATAGTAAATTTGTGGCTATCTATATAATCTATAATAAGAAATAAAATTTGTCTGTTAAACGGTTGGGTTTAACACTAGAAAGTTCTGTGGTACGGGTTAATTGCTCTGTGAAAAATGGAGGAAACTAAGTTGATAAATCAACGTCGCAACATTGTAAATAGAGTTCAAGTAATATTGGATCTTGCAGAAAAGGCGCAAGAAAATTCGGAAATTGCCGATGAATTTCAGGTGCGTTATCAAGTTTTGGGAGAATTGATTAATGCGTTTGACTCGGTACACTTAGAAATTATGTCATTTGCAAAAGATGAATCGGAATTAAAGACGGGAGATCAAATACAGGCTAGTTTTGATAAGATGCATTATAAAGCACAAATTATTCATAATAAAATGTTTAATATCATTGTCAACACATCTCCTGTAGGATCCGTTGCGGGTTCGGTAAGATCGAAAAGAGATGATGCGGCAGACGCAGCGGCGTCCAGTCAGTCAGGGTCGGGGAGTGTTAGATCAGATAATAATGTTACTAAGAAAAATATAAAATTACAGCGAATTGTAATCCCAACATTTGAGGGGGATATAAAGCAATGGCCAACCTTTTATGACATGTTTAGGGTGTTGATTCATGAAAATGAGGATTTGACAGAAATAGAAAAGTTTCAATATTTGATTTCATCTGTGTCTAAGGAGGCGTCGAATTTAATAAAAAACCTTCCGATGACATTACCCAATTATAAGATAGCTTACAAAAAATTAGTTACGCGATATCAAAATGATCGCATATTAATGACTCACTATTGGCAGTCAATTGTTCACGCTCCCAAGTGTAGTGGAGACTCAGCGACTTCACTTAAAATGTTATTGGACACATTTTCGGAAAATTTAGAAGCAATAGATCAATTTAGACATGATTTGTGGGATTTTACGAAATGTAATTTATTGTTGGAGAAAATTGATTCCGCAACAAAAAAGCGATTTGAAATGTCTATTAGTGAAACTGTTATACCTACCTTCGACAAGTTGTTTACATTTTTAGAAAAACAAAGCAGAGCTTTGGAAAATAGTTTATTAACGTCATCAAATTCTAGTACTAACAATCCAAAAAAGAATGTTGGTACCAGTGGTCAACAAATTCCGTCAAACTACGGCAAACGTGCCGTAAAGGCCATGGCAACAAAAGGTGGGGATACTGGGCAGGCGGTTAAGTGCCCCAAATGCGAACTTGGTCATTCATTGCCCAAGTGTGATAAGTTTCTTGAATTTAGTCCGAAGGAGCGTTATGAGTTTGCAAGGCGGGAAAAATTGTGTTTCCGTTGTTTAACTGCATCTCACTATTCATCAAATTGTAGGTCCCAAAGAAACTGTGGGGTGTGTAATAAACCACATAATTCGTTGTTGCATTTTGGAGAAGTAGGGGATGTAAATTCAAAGGGGTCTCAAAATGGGGAAATGCCCAGTCAGGAACGCAGTGGCGTACAGGAAAATCGCAAGGTTGGGGTATTTAATACTTTAATAACGAAAAATAATATTGTGCTATTTTCGACTGCGGTTGTTTGCGTGCAAGATAGCAATGGAAAGTTACATCGTTGTAGGGCACTAATTGATAGTGCTAGCCAAGCTAGTTTCATCACGAATCAGTTAGCAGGGAAATTAGGGATACGGAAATCAAAGGTCATGGTTCCTATCCATGGTGTGAATCAAATGGTTTCGTCTAATTTAGGAACCCTGGTAACTACAGTGTGTCCGTCTAATAAAGGGCAACCTAAGTTTACCGTGGAATTGATAGTGGTGCAAGATATTTGTGGTACTACTCCTTCTAGTACCATCTGTCAGAATACATGGAACCATATCCAAGGACTGCAGTTGGCAGACCCAGAGTTTGGAATTTCCAGCCCTATTGATATACTGCTGGGGGCAGACATCTTCGGGCTTATTTTGAAAAATGGCGTAAAGACAGGGGGGCAAGGAACTCCCAGTGCTTTTAATACGGTTTTTGGTTGGGTTTTGATTGGTCAAATTGGTCAGTTTGAAAGTGATAAACAATTGGTACATAACTTCTGTACTCTACTCGACTATAATCTTGATAATGTGGTAAAACGATTTTGGGAATTGGAGGAGGTTCCAAGAATGAATGTTCTTTCTAGTGAGGATGTTGAATGTGAAACTATATTTCGGGAAACGCATTTTAGGAACTCTGATGGTCGATATATCGTACAGCTACCATTTCGCAAGGATTGTCCATCCTTTGGTGATTCGTATAGTCAAGCGTTGAGAAGGTTTCAAAATTTGGAATCGCGTCTGTCTAAAAATCCTGAAGTGTATAAATGTTATACGGATTTCATGGCGGATTACGTGGAGCAAGGGCACATGTCCTTGATAGACAAAGGGAAGGATCAGTTAGATGAGAAATATTACATCCCTCATCATTGTATTTTTAAGCAAGATAGTGCATCTTCCAAAATTCGAGTGGTGTTTGATGCATCATCGAAGTCATCAAATAGAATCTCGTTGAACGATCAATTGTTGATCGGACCAACATTACAGCAGGATATTGTAAAAATCGTGTTAAGATTTCGTGTGCACAAAATTGTGTTCACTGCCGACATTAGGCAAATGTACAGACAGATTCTTGTAGCGGACATTCATAGGGATTTCCAACGAATTCTTTGGAGGTTTTCATCGTCTAGTAGTATTTCGGAATATCGCTTGAATACGGTGACTTATGGGCTAGCGTCTAGTCCATATTTGGCGTTGCGTACTTTGCTACAGCTAGCTACGGATGAAGGGGAACATTATCCATTAGCGGCGTGTGTTCTACAAAATGATGTCTATGTCGATGATATTGTTAGCGGGGCTAATACCGTGGAAGAAGCTTTACTCATCCAACGCCAACTCATTGAATTGCTTTCTAAGGGCTGTTTTGAGCTTAGGAAATGGGCGAGCAGTCACTCGGAGGTGTTGAACGCAGTTCCTGCACAGCATCAACAATGTCACAGCTTTGATGACAAAGCCCAGACATGCATAAAGATTCTTGGGTTACAGTGGAATCCAAGTCAGGATTGTTTTTCGTATAAGGTGGAACCTATCGATCGTCCTAGTACCAAAAGAAATGTACTGTCAGAAATCGCCCGAATATATGATCCTTTAGGATTTTTGTCACCCCTCACTTTGTTGGCTAAGCATTTGATGCAATCAACTTGGAAATTGGGCCTTGGTTGGGATGAGATGTTACCACCAGTTTTGTTGGAAAGGTGGCAACGGTTCAAAGATGAGCTTCCGAATGTGTCTACATTGCAAATTTCTCGTCAAATCAAGTTCGATAATGTTGTTAGTGCTGAATGGCATGGGTTTTGTGATAGTGCCCAGGTAGGTTACGGAGCGGTAATCTATCTAAGACAAATTACAAGCGATGAGAAAATTCATGTATCATTAATTTGTGCGAAATCAAAGGTGAGTCCTTTAAAAATCACCTCTATCCCGAGATTAGAGTTGTCTGCGGCTGTTTTGTTGTCAGATCTTTTGGAGGTTGTACAAACTATATTTCAAGGTATCATCCATGTCGACAAGGTTTATGCATGGTCAGATTCGAAAGTAGCATTAGCTTGGATAAAGTCCTCACCGTATAGATGGAAAACGTTTGTGGCGAATCGGGTAAGTCAGATTCAAGAGAAATTACCACCTGCGTGTTGGTTTCACGTACCCGGAAATGAAAATCCTGCTGATTGTGTCACCCGGGGTTTATTCCCCAATGAGCTCATTGTACATTCATTGTGGTGGAGTGGGCCGAGCTCATTGTACATTCATTGTGGTGGAGTGGGCCAGAATGGCTGGGCTTATCATCAGATTCATGGTTGGAGAATCCAGAGATTCCATCTTCTGATATTGATCCTGGTCTCGTTGTGGAAGAGAGGATCCTTGTAGGCATGATTGCGGTGCAGACCAATTGGATGTTGGCTTTACTGGACAGGTATTCATCTTTACGTAAGATCCAAACCATTGTGGCGTATTGTATTCGGTTCATTAACATAAAGGTGTACAAGAGGAATTGTCCTGGTGGTATTCCAAACGAGCGTGAGCGGTACGTAGCTATGATCACTATCGTTAAAACTGTTCAAGCTAATACACTGTCTAAAGAATTGATTAATCTTAAACGGGGAACTCCTTGTTCAAAACCTATTCGAAAGCTCGCACCTTTCATCGATGAGCAGGGTGTTCTCAGGGTGGGCGGTAGACTGCGCCACTCTGGTCTAGCACATGACGCTAAACATCCATTGTTATTACCTCAAAAACATCGGTTGACGGAATTGGTGATTCTTGACTTTCATAAAAGAAATTTGCATTCGGGCCCACATACGTTGTCGTATCTGCTTGCGCAACAATATTGGATTTTGTCGAGTAAACGGGCTATTAACCATGTTTTGTCAAAATGTGTTCAATGCTTTCGAGTAAAACCCCCATCCTTAGCTCCCTTAATGGGTGATCTGCCCACCTTTCGTGTGTCTCAGTATAAGCCATTCATGCAAAGTGGTCTCGATTTTGCTGGGCCATTTAACCTCCTTTTGAGAAGATATCGAGGAGCTCGTACAATCAAGTCCTACGTTTGTTTATTTGTTTGTGGGGCTACGAAGGCAGTGCACTTAGAGCTCGTCTCTAACCTAACGGCTGAAGGATTCGTTGCAGCATTTCGCAGGTTTGTGGCACGAAGGGGTAGATGCACGGATGTCTATAGTGATAATGGGACTAATTTTGTAGGGGGCGCTACTTTATTGTCGTCTTACTCCCGAGAATGTGAACAAGAACTGGGCCTTCGATGGCATTTTAACCCGCCTTCCAGTCCCCACATGGGTGGGTTATGGGAAGCGGGGGTGAAGTCCATGAAGACACACTTGAAAAGAGTGATTGGTAATCAAATTTTGACTATTGAAGAATTTGGGACGCTGTTGGTCCAAATTGAAGCTGTGCTTAATTCTAGGCCTATGTGCAGCCTGAGTGCTGATCCCAACGATCTTTCGCCTCTTTGCCCCAGTCATTTTTTGACGTTTGAACCAGTAACTGCTCCTCCAGATCCAGACCTTACTGATATCCCTTTGAATCGCTTATCTCGATGGCAGTTGGTACAAAGATGCTTACAAGATTTTTGGGCACGATGGCACGTTGAATACTTGCACACTTTACAGCAACGAGGAAAATGGAACACTAATAGTGTTGCCCAACCGGGGATAGGGTCTTTAGTACTGATTCGCGATAAGAATCTTCCGCCATTACAATGGAAGTTGGCCCGTATTACAGAACTTTGCCCGGGGAAAGATGGGGTGTCCCGAGTGGCACAGGTACAGACTCACACTGGTGAGTTAACCCGACCGTTGGTCAAATTGTGTCCTTTACCGGCACAGTAATTATATTTCACGCATTGTTCATTGTAGTTACACGTAATATTAGTTTAGTTAAGAAATAAATACTTTATTTGGTGGGCGGAATGTTGCTAGTTCGTTTAATTTTAAAAATACGCGGCTTCTATCTGCCACCACTGTGTTCCCTCGTCCGCGGGCGAAACCGACCGACCGAGGCCGAAAAGAGAACGTCGAGTTGCGGCGTGTGCACGAAAGTTTTGTTACCTGTTCAGACCACATTTTAGACTGTTTAATTATTATGTACAATTATAGAAATTATTAGGAGTTTTGTGTCATTGTGATTCGATACAGAAGCAGCCCAGGTACCTGGCCGTTGAGGCGACCTTCTACAAATATCCCAGGTGAGTGGAATATTGTGGTGGTCTATATCGCGTCAATTGTAGTTTTGAGAAAAATATAATTTGTTTAAATGTTCAATTAGCAACAATTAATGTACTCCTACAAGGCTGGCGTTTGAATATGTTTTAATTTATACATTGTTATGTATAAAAACAAAATTACCAAACAATTCTCTCGGTTACAACTGCCTGCCAGAGAAGCCGAAAGTTGTTAAAAAGGGTAGTATTCATAATGTCCTTGAACAAAGCTGAAATATGGGGGAAATATTCTTCGACATACCTTCAGAAAGTATATGGACAGTCAGACAAATTGGTTGGTTACAAATACTTGCCAGATCTATGCATTATTCAATGGGAGTACAGGTGAGATAGACGAATGTAGATGCATACGCAAAAAAGAGAAGGTATTAGACATATATTTTCGTCACAAAATTTCACCGACTTTTTGGTTCAATTATATATACAGGGTGACATCAAGTTCTTGATATTAGCTTATCACATTCTCCATAAACAATAAACAAATTTAAACAGCCTTCGTGAGTGTAATTTAAACGTGCTGGTATTTTTTGACATAAGATAATGACTGATTGTTTCTAATCATGGCTATTTTGATGAAATGATTACAACAATTCATGAATTTCTAATAAAATCGCAAATATTTCAAAAAGTTGAAAACTTTAACCCCTCAATGCTAATATCAGAAAAAAGAGAATTCAATTTTACACAACATGACGTAAAAAATACAGGGTGTTCCATTTGACCTAAACAAGTTTTCGCGGTTTGAAGTTGACAAAATGTAACGCGAAAAACGGAACACTTGGTATGATATTATTGAATTTATTTCAGTTGTAGAACGTAGTTCTCCTTGTGTTCTTTCTCCGTGACAAAGAGCAAATGGGGACGTCCTACACAGAAAAAGTTATAACGATTCTTGCAAAACGTTGCACCTGTCAAATTATTTATAACATGTCAAATATCTTCGAAACTACCGGGTTTAGATATAGGGTATGCTAAATGCCTGAACTCAGAATTTTATTGTCATCTCGAAACGTCGAAAAGATATAAGGTGATCCATTTAAAATAAGGAAGTTGATATAGACTTCCAGTATAACCGAAAGTACCCCATGCTTCTAATTATTTTAGTTGGATTGGCCACATCGACATTAGTAGTTACCTAAATTTTCAAAAATTTCTGATGCGTATTTGTCTCTATATCGATCGATTCAGTTCCCGGTGAGACACTCTGTATAGGTCATCCAAAGCCAGTTTGAAAATAATAAAAAAAGACCGACAAAGGAATACTTGATAACAGGACAGATGTAATAGGCCCGGGCCAAAAATTTTTAAATCACTTTTTAAATCACTTTTTAATTATTGTAAATATTGTTTTACTACTTTATGTTAATTGATGGGCATGATGTAAATTAGTTATTTACAATAAATAATATTAGTTTAATGAATAACTCCATAACTGATTCAAGAAAAGTAAAGAAATATCATTTAACCTACGGCTATGCTACTATAGTCATAATTTCTATTAGCTTTCATTCTCGTGTATGCATCTACAGTCGTCTATCTCACCTGTACTGCCACTGAATATAACGAACAATGCGCTGATATGGCAAGTATTTGTAACCAACCAAATTGTCTGGCTGTCAATATTTTGTCTGTAGGTATGTCGAAGAATAGATCCTCCAAATTTCAGCTTTGTACAAGGACATTATGAATACTACCCTTTTTAACAACTTTAGGCTTATCTAGAAGGTATTTGTTACCGAGAGAATTGTCTGGAAATTTTTTTCTATACTTAACAAGGTATAAATTAAAACATATTCAAACGCCAGTCTAGTAGAAGTACATTAATTTTTATGATTATTTTGCATTTTCAAAAATTTAGGGGGTACTTTTGCCACCGCGCCAACCCTACCAGACATCGATTTTCTTATTTAACTACTATTAAATTAAGTATGCACAAAATTGTAGATTTGTACCTCACAAGTTAGTTGAAGTGGCTGCTAGCTCTCCTACTATATTGTTCCCCAGGGCCGTCGAGAGAAAATCGGAGCTCGGGGGGTAGTAACATACGACTCCCACGTGGCATTCATAAATCTTTGAGCTGTGGGGTGATATTCCTTAAAATTGAATATTATCACCATCAAAAATGCCCTCCTTCAATTTGGTATTTTTACCTGTCCTAATTTTGTAAAACTGACATCGGGATCGTGTTCTGCGGTCAAAAATAAGTGGGAGTATAACATGTGAAACCTCATAAAATTGACATTTTTTGTGTGTCTGTGTTATTGTTCCATTGTAATTAGTTTTTGAAAAAATATTGCATTGCCTATATAGGAATGAATGGTGAGTATTTTGAATAATAAAAACAATTAGAACCTAAATAGCCTGGCAGACGATGCGCTGTCTTGATTTAAACCATTTAACAAAAATAATGTATAATCAACTTACCTCTTTATCAAATTGCATCCCTCTTGGAGATATCATCAAATTATTTGAGACGAAAATCTGTTAACAACTTACCTGAAACAAAATACATTAAATTATACCAATTAAATAAAAAAATTATTAATCTCCCCTCCCCATTCCAATCCAGAAGACAGTGTGTAAATTATAATATTTCGCAACACCATTCCTTAACAGAAACTTCAAATCTGATACAAATAAACTTAAACCTCATTAATAAACCATAAGTAGGCACAATGCAGACATGAGAGCTAGAGGAATACATCTTTTTAACCTATAGTTGCATCAAAACAGTCAAATGTAAAATAAATAAAACAGGGTTCCCACCAACATTGGAATTTTGAATTCTCTGACTTTCCAGGAACGAAATTTTAATTTTCCAGGAGCAAAATATGGTAATATAGTACATTCTAATAAAACTTGTATATAAGTGGATATTAATGTAATTGTATTATCTTCAGATCGGCATGGAAAAAATATGGGAAACCATTAAAGTAATTTTTGTCGTCATTTTATTTATAAGAATTTATTTTAAATAATGAATAGTTAAAACTACTATATTTTTTAGCAAAATATATAAAATTCGAATCTTATAGGTAATTCTTGTACAGTAGAAAATCTGTAGGTAACTCATTTTCATGATATGAAATAACAAAGATCTTTTGTTTAGAGTAAATATTGTAGTTTCTTAATGATGGTTAATAATAAACCGAAACGTAAGAAATCAAATTATTTAAACTGGTCGAAATATTCCAAGATACATATCAAGTTAGCCAAACTAACGAATTTTCGCAAACAAATACATCTAAAAATTTCGTTTATGGATCAAACGAAAGCATACAGTCTGATAGAGTCCTTCTAAGACAGAAATTTATAAATATTAGTTTCATTTAATATAAGCATATGTTGCGCTGACATCAGGCACTAACATTGCCTTGCACGGTTTTAACTTTTGCATTTATTTCATCTGAAAATTCGGCCACTATGGAGCAACTTTTATCAACAGGCATGGAGTCGTCAATAAAATTGGATAGGTCATTAATATATAGCATGAATAATAGGGGACCTGTAACAGAACCTTGTGGAACTCTCAAGTGAGCTTAGATTCCATGGATATTATATTATTATACTTTACCCTTATTTTCTATTATGCATCTACGAATGTATCCATTGTAATAAATGCCGTTGAAAGCTTTATTGAGAGAATGTTCTTATACACAGTATCAAAAAATTTACACAAATCGTTACAACAAACACAGATTCCATATGGATTTAAATTTTAAAAATTTGTTCCTACAATTTCCATCTGAAATGAAGCATTTAGTGTCCAATTTTAAATATTAAAAGTAGAGTAGACTGTTATTTCGTCAAACCCTAAACACATCTATGGAAGATATACACTTAAAGTGATACGAAAAGATAATTCGAGTCTCGAAAAATCCTGTCCGATGTAATCATTATCAGACTTACCTACAGCTAATTACCGACAATAGTGGTTTACTAACTTTGACCTACATTGCTTAATTTCTGTATCAAATTCGGGATTATAATGGATTAGTGTGTCTGTGTAGTACCAAAGTAGGATCTTATTTTTGTTATTTGCTTAAATATTTCCCAACAACTCATTGCACGTGAATAATTTTTAAATAAATAACAAGCGATATTTCATAAGAAAATTAATTAAGTTGTTAAACAATATAATATGACATGTATGTTTACTGCTCCATTAGTGCTGGATTAAAAATGAGTGTTGAAAATATAGTTATTAATTCGGTAATTTTATTGGTATTTATACGAACACTGTTACGTTTAGTAAGGTATTAATATTTTATGGTGAATTAATTTGTATAAAAAAATTATGATGTGCTATAACTATGATATATGAAAATAGTATGCAGCTGATATCGCCATGATTAATTTCAGAAATTAAGTTTGAAATAGTGAATCCATACCAGTAGTACTAGCTTGCTGTATATCATGGGATTATTGTTAGTTTAAATTCATATCTCCTTAAGTTTCGGTTTGTTAACTGTTGTCATTGCACCAAAAATTAAACATGAGAACGTTGAGAAGATCTGCTAAAAAAAATTTAAGTCCGTCAGACTACGTTTCATTTGTTATTCTCTATTTTTTTTAAGTTTTGAAATCGATGAAAATAAAATACATTTATAAATAAATAATAAAAACACCAATTTGAAATCTTTATTATTTATTGAAAAGAATATATAGTATTTGAAAAACCGTGTCTGACTGAATGGCCAGTCAATCTATTTAGATTCACCATCATCATCATCATCATCATCATCAAACAAATTATTAAAATTCAAACTTACAACATTACCTCCCCGAATCAGGACCCGGAGCCAACCAGACAACCACGTCTCATAGCGCCGTGGTGTGCGTAGGATCCGCGCAACTCAATGTTATACAAACTTCTCTGAGTGATTATATATTATTTCCGATTACGAATGCATGCAGGATCTGCGGAAACATGGAAAGTGAAACGCGCCAAGTTCTTTTGTATTTAAAAAAAAATCATATTTTTTACTTCCCTCGCATACCGAAGAGAAGTATTGTATTCGAGGAAAAATTACCCTCCGAGACTTTTTCGGATTTTCACGTTTCAGATCACGTAGATTACGAAAATATAAATGTTCCAATTCCATCTGTCTGCCTATCTGTCTGTCTGTTGGTGCATTAACTAAAAAACTACTTGACGGAGAGCAATCAAACTTAGTAGGTAGCTGATGCTACTGTCAGCGAAGAAATGGTTAAACTTTCAGTGGAAAATATACAGGGTGGACCGTCTAAAGGGAATAAATAATGAAAAATAATTTCTTTGCTCAAATTTAAAATTTCCACGTTTTATGACACTCTAAATCTATTTCAGAAAAAAAAAATAATTTTTTTACCAACAAATTTGAAAGAAATTTTACCACTAGAATAAATAAAAAATATTTTCTTTTTGCTCAAATTTAAAAATTCTATGTTTCATGACATTCTAAACCTATTTCAGAAAAAACTTTTTGAAAATTTTTGTACCAGTAGAAAGATGGGAATTTTCGTTGCTCAAATTTAAAATTTCCACCTTTCATGACATTTTAAATCTATCTGATAAAAAAAGAAATTCAAAAAGAAAAATTCGAAAATGTTGTCAATACAAAGATATTTTTTTTTATTTTTTAAATAAATAAATAAATAAACTCTTTATTGTCCAAACAGGTAAATACCCAATTACAGGACAAAATATGAGGTACATTAATAATGAATATTTTTTTTTTGCTCAAATTTAAAATTTTTACGTTTAATGATTTTCTAAAAAATGTCAAAAAGAAAAATTTGAAAATTTTGTTACAAATTTTTTTTTTAACTTTTCCCTCGCATACCGAAGGGAAGTATTGTATTCGAGAAAAAGTCACCCTCCGAGATTTTTTCGGATTCTGACGTTTCAGATCACGTAGATTACGAAAATATAGGTTTTTCAATTCCGTCAATCTGTCTGTCTGTCTGTCTGTCTGTCTGTATGTATGTATGTATGTCTGTCTGTCTGTCTGTTGGTGCATTAACTAAAAAACTACTTGACGGAGAGCAGTCAAATTTGGCAGGTAGTTGACCCCACTGTCAGCGAAGAAATGGTTAAACCTTCCAGGGTGAACCGACTAAACGGAATAAATAGTAAAAAAAAATCTTTTTGCTCAAATTTAAAATTTCCACGTTTCATGACACGCTAAACCTATTTCAGAAAAAAAAATTTTGAAAACTGTTTTCACCAACATTTTTGAAAAAAATTTTACCACTAAAATAGATGAAAAAAATACTTTCCTTTCATCAAATTTTAAATTTCCACGTTTCATGGCATTATAAAAGTAGTTATTTGAAAAAACATTCTAGCGTTCTAAATCTATTTTTTTTAATCGATTTTTTTACCATTTTTGAAAAAATATTACCACTAAAATAGATGAATTTTTTTTTCTTTCTTCAGATTTAAAATTTTCTAAAACTATTCAAACAAATTTAAAAATGTTTTTAAAAAATTTAAAAAATTTTTGATAACATTTTTAATCTATTTATCACTACTATAGAATAGACGAAATATTTTTTTTTTGCTCAAGCTTAAAATTTCCACGTTTCATGACATTCCAAACCTATTTCGGAAAAAAAAGTTGCAACATTTTTTTACCATTTTGGAAAAAAAATTAACACGAATAGATGGAATTTTTTTTTTTGCTCAAATTTAAAATTTTCACATTTCATGACATTCTAAACCCATTTGAAAAATTTGAAAATTTTTTTCACCAACATTTTTGAAACATTTTTTACCACTAAAATAGATGGAAACTTTTTTTTTATCTGCTCAAATTTAAAATTTTCACATTTCGTGACACTCTAAACCTATTTAAAAAAACATATAATTTTTAAATTTGTAAACTTTTCTTACCACTACTATAGAATAGAAGGAAACTTTCCTTTTTGCTCAAATTTAAAACTTCTACGTTTCATGTCATTCTAAACCTACCAGAAGAAAAAAAAATTGAAATTTTTTTTTACCAACATTTT
The DNA here is from genome assembly GCA_963583905.1 of Stenurella melanura. Taxonomy (NCBI): domain Eukaryota; kingdom Metazoa; phylum Arthropoda; class Insecta; order Coleoptera; family Cerambycidae; genus Stenurella; species Stenurella melanura. The sequence goes on from OY757317.1 coordinate 104,855,065, forward strand.
TGAAAATAAAAAAAAATGAAATTTTTTAACCACCACCATACTTCCACTCCATTACGTGAATGTGGGATTGAAAATGTGACAGATGGCAATAATATCTGGCATATGCACCTATTATACTTTTATTGAAAAATGTACAGGATGGTCATCCCAAGAAATAATTCAGTAATGGTGGATATTTGTAAAGGTATTTGCGCAGGCCTTCCATATTTGGCACCTGTTATTTAGTATTAAACTTTTGCTGTTGGATGAGCACTCTGTATATTTTTTTGACCTAAAGTTATCAGGTTTTCTTTATAATAATAGCAATAACTATATTCCGATTATTATTCTCAATGTCTTTTTTACAGTGACCGCCATGCACAAATAACGTGGGAAGTTCTGTGTAAATACCTTTACCGATTTTTTTCTATAGAATATAATATACGGAAAAATTTTTTTTTGCTCAAATTTAAAATTTCCACGTTTCATGACATCCTAAACCTATTTTAGAAAAACAAAATTTCAACATTTTTTGAACATTTTTTTAGCAGTAGAAAGACGGGAAATTATTTTTGCTCAAATTTAAAATGTCCACCTTTCATGTCATTCTAAATCTATTTTACAAAAAAAATCAAAAAGAATTTGAAAAATGTTTTTAAATTTTTTTACCACTATAGAATGTATGATGAGAAAATTTATTTTTACTCAAATTTAAAATTCCCACGTTTTATGACATTCTAAACCTATTTCAGGAAAAATTATTTTAAAAGGAAATTTTTTTTTACTATTATACCTAGAATAGATTGTGGCAAAAAATCTATTTGCTCCCCAATTTAAAATTCCCACGTTTTAGGAAATTCTAAACCTATTTCAGAAAAAATGCATTTGGAAATTTTTAGTTCTTAAAAAAATGTTTGCTCGTCCAAAATTCCAAGTCTCCACGTTTCATGACATTATAAGCCTATTTAAAAAAAAAGGAAAAAACGAAATTTCTTTAGCCACCACTTCCACTCCACTACGTGGATATGGAATTGAAAATATGACAGATAGCAATAATATTTGACACATAGTTAAGGCACTTGGCAAGGAAGACAACTATTATAGTTTTATTGAAAAATATACAGGATGGTTATCCCAAAAAATAATTCAACCATGTTGGAAATTTGCAAAGGTATTTACGCAAGCCTTTCATATTTGGCACCTTTTATTTAATATTGAATTTTTGATATCGGATGACCACTCTGTATATTTTATTGACCAAAAGTTATCAGGTTTTCTTTATAATAATACCTTCCGATTCTCATATATGTGGTTTCGTAATTAATAATTCTTTAGAGTGACCGCCCGGTATAAATAAAGAGGGAAGTTCTGTGTAAATACCTTTACCGACTTTTTCTTATAGATACCGGACTTGGCGATTCTAATTGATGTCAGACATTTTTGGAGTTATCACATTTTCTTATTTTATGTTTTTGTAGAGAGGAAAGATATTATTTTACAGAGAATCTGCTTTTGTGGGCTAGCCCCTTCAGATAATTATGACAAATTTTTCATATTAAACTAACGTTCTATGAAATATTTAAATTAGCATCTAGTTTATTATGATTATTATATTAATATAACGCAATCAGACCAGTATTCACTTTTGTTATAATTAATAAAAAAGTTTCTATGAATCACTTAATAGGATCGAGTCTATCTGACCAATCCTTTGGCAATGCCGACATAAAACAAAAACAAAACAAGAAGACGAAGATTGCCCATTGGCAAAAATTGCAAAACACATTAAATCAGTAACAAAGAAAGACGAGTCGATTTCGTGGAATTGGCAGCAGAAGTTTACACAATTAATTTACATTATTTAACGATGACCATAAGTTTTGCATTTATTTCTAAATATATCAATGACTATATTCAAGCATGTATCCAAACCGTGTGTAACAAATGACTGGCCGATTTCGTTTTTTCCTTTCCTTTATAATTTTTAATAATAGCAAGTAAGCCAAGGCTGGGCGCATGTAGATCGCAACTTTGATCATTTCGGTGTTAAAAGTCCTTGCCAGAAGGATTAAGAGTGAGAAGCAAAGATACACTACGCTACAAATAAATATTTCTTTCTTTACTTTTATTGTACAATTGGTTTTGACGACAAGAAAGGTGAACACAACAACATTGTAAACAAATAGATGCTGTATAGTACGGCCGAAAAGTGTAGTCAGTAGAGCAAAAAATCAGCGGAATTCTAGTCAAAGGATGGTAGCTGTTACGTAATACTTAAACGGCATCGGCACCTCGTTCTACTACATAATCCCACATAAAATCGAGAGAAATATATTAAGTTTTATCCGCCTACCAGAGATGAAAACGTCTAGGTCATTATGTGTAATTGGTACAATCGAAAAAATAGAATAAACCTTTGAATGTGGTGCCTCTATACCTAATAATTTGTTCAATTACTGTGGAATTGGCGGAACCCTGAAAATGAACTTCACGAGGCTAACCTAGAGCATTCAGGGGTGCCACATATATATATATTTACAATCGTAACGGTCTCAATGCAACGCGGCTGCGCTGCTATAGTACGTGAAAATAATGTTTCCAGATTTAAGCACAATTTTTAAAAATGAATCATTATTTGTTTGCTTATAATTGTATTAAAACATATTCTTTATAGGAGCAGAAAAAAATAACTATCTATAACTAAAAGAAAAACTATGTGTAAAAGTATTAATGAAATCTATGCATTCTTTCCATAACCTGAATTCTGGTTATGCTAGCAAATTAAAATCCTAAAATGAATTTGTCTAATTTCTTATTTGACAATTCTCATTCTAACACTAGCATCCACACAGTCCCCTGCGGCCATGCAGATTAAACTGGTATCTACATAACCCCTACGATCATGACGATTCAGTTAAAAATGAGAACAAATGCCTAAAATGAATTTATTTATTTACCTTGTCTTATAAATTTTTTATTCTAATGGATTACATTTTCATGAAATCTATAATTATGTTTCTTGGAAATGCTTAGCCTTTGAAACGTGTTTCGCCCTTATTCTGGAGCTCATCAGAAAGACATAAAGCAACTCATAAAGATGTTTCATGCAAAACCAAGACAATTTCTATGAATAAGTGTAAAATAATTATATTTGACATTGACTGATAAAAACAACAGATGTTCACCTATCAGTGATGATATTTTTTAATACAATTTCTTAACTATTAAATGATTAGAAACAATACCTATATGATACATAAAGTAAAAAAAAAATTTTGATCTAAATTTTCAAGATGTTTGGGTCTTTTTTTTATTTTTAGGAAACAATAAAAAATTGGCCAAAATTTTACTAACTTCAACATGCTGGTAAATTTGTAAATGTGAATATTTTTATTCCTAAGTTTTTCTGCATTGAAGTACTACCTTGAACTAAAAGATAATGCATTTATAACTTATATTAAAATCAGTTATTTTTTATGGGCCTGTGAATAGTTAAAAGTGCAAAAAATCAAGAGGTAACTATATTATATTGTTATTTTATATACTAATAGATATCAATAGCCATCAAAAATGGAAACACAAAAAAGTATTTTATATCCCCTTTAAAACCCATTTTGATTTTTTTCCTAGCATATTTGGTTTTCGAACAATTCAATTTTTTCTATAGGCCGCGAGCAAAAAATTTCAAATAAACGAAAATTTGTGCGCTTTAAAAATACAAATTTTACAATTTTTTTCAATATCGATTTTCTCGAAAACCATGGAATATATAAGAAAATTACAATAGAATTTTTTTTAGGCAATTGGTCAAGCTTTCTTTTTAACGATGAGCAATTTTTTTATATCTTCAACGGTTAACGAGTTATCAGTAAAATAAGGCTTTTTCCACCGAAGGGGTGGTTTTTTGGGGGGGTTGAGCGATACTCCCAGAACTGATTTTTGTGTTTTTGTGATGTATATAATCCCTCCACTAACAGTTACTGAAGGAAAATCTCAGATAACATTTTTTGTTATGGAAATCTTTATAATTATTGGACTATTATTTGTAAAATGAAAATTAGAAATTAAAAAATCTAAAATATTTATAAATTTGTTTGATAAAAATTATAAAAATTGGAAACGAAAATCCGGCTGAAGGAATAGATAAAAATTTCATACTGAGGATTAAAAAAAAGAGCATCTTAAACTTTATATTTTGCCATTTATAAGTTGATTTGAATGGAACAGAGCAGTTTTGTCCCACTGTGCGAGGGTAAAATTTTATTTAATAATTTTTAGTTTTTTTAATGTTGTTAAAGTTTTCTTTAACATAAACTACAGATTAAAATTCATAGCGAACCCAGTACATTACGCACATAATTCAAACACCTACCTGTCAACAAATTTTATCATAGTTTTTATTAGTGAGTCATTGTGCGTGTATCAAAAAAAGTAGTGCGTAAAACTTCCTAGTAATGTGTCCAATCCATATACCTAAATCCACTCAATCACCCATTAATTATCACACCCATGAATAAAAATTATGTTTAAACATCATAATTAACATTAATCTTATAAGTTGAACCGAGATATTAATAATAATTCTCTCATGGGTTTTCACCTACCTTAACAACGAATCAAGTGCGCCTTGTATGGTTGTCAATGTCAGGGCTGCGTCATTTTTACCGCAAGACAGAATTCAAACCTGTTCCTTGTTGGCATTCTAATAATATTAAGTGTTTATTCTGTAATTAATTTCAAATTCATACATTGTGTTAGGCATCTCTCGAGAAGAAGCGCTTTTATATAATTTATCTTTGTTCAAGATATAATCTAGAAGTCATATAACCATGATGTCTACGACCATGGCAAAACTCTGAGGCCACGATGACAAATTCTTCCGATAAATGATTGGGTTATAAGAAAATGCGATGAACAATTACACTCGAGAGGTTTCGCGTTTGCCTTCATACGTCTGCTCTCTGTATATTAACAAATTCATCGGTTATTTTATCTGATGGCTTGAAAGAAATGGTAAGCAGATTGCTCAGTGCTATTAATTTTATTACAAGTTGTTTAAATAATAGATCTCAATTTGCAGAAACAAATCAAGGCAATTAAAACTATGAAAGAATATTGTGTGGAGTGCCACAAGGATTAATCCTTGGCCCGCTTCTGTTTTGAATATATAGAAATAATGTAATAAATTATCTAAATCACAGTGTAAATGTATCATATTTATACGTCGGCGGCACTCGAATATATTTAAGAGCTAGCATGTAATTACCTGATGTATTTGTATCTCAGATAGAAACATTATTAATCTTGTTCTTCAGAGCATGGCAAACAATGAAAATGATATGACAATGTTTTTTATCAATACAGACTTCAAAATTCATGTCGAAGAAAACTTGTCATATGGATTTCATCATGTAGGTAATTAATTCTTGAAGCATTTTAAGTGAAATTTGGTAATGGTATGTCCATTTCCATTTAAAAATCGGTAAAGGTATTTACACAGAACTTCCATCTTTATTTGTGCATAGCGGTCACTCTAAACAATTAATAATTACGAAATGACAGTGAAAATAATTATCGGAATATAGTTATCACTATTATTACAAAGAAAACCTGATAAGTCTTGGTAAAAAAAATATACAGAGTGCTCATCCAACAGCAAAAGTTCAATACTAAATGCCAAATATGGAAACCTTTACAAATGTCCACCATGACTAAATTATTTCTTGGCATGACCAGCCTGTGCATTTTTCTATACAAGTATAATAGGTGCATATGCCAAATAATATTATTGCCATCTGTCACATTTTCAATTCCGCATTCACGGAGTGGAGTGGAAGTACAGCGGTAGTTAAAAAATTTTATTTTTCAAAAATGTTGGTAAAAAAATTTTCAAATTTTTTTTCTTCTGAAATAGGTTCAGAATGTCATGAAATGTGGAAATTTTAAATTTGAGCAAAAAGGAAAGATTTCTTCTATTCTAGGTATAGTAGTGGTAAAAAAAGATTACAAATTTAATACATTTTTTAATCATTTAGAATGCCATGAAACGTGAAAATTTTAAATTTGAGCAAAGAAAAAAAATGTTTCTATCTATTTCAGTGGTTAAAATTTTTCAAAAATGTTGGTGAAAAAAATTTTCAAATCTTTTTTTTCTGAAATAGGTAGAATGTCATGAAACGTGAAAATTTTAAATTTGAGCAATAAAAAAATTTTTCCATCTATTCTAGTGGAATTTTTTTTTTTCCAAAATGGTGAAAAAAGTGTTTTTTTTCCGAAATAGGTTTGGAATGTCATGAAACGTGGAAATTTTAAATTTGAGCAAAACATTTTTTAATCTATTCGATAGTAGTGATGATTACAGATTAAAAATGTTTTCAAAAAAATTTTATAGTTTTTTAAAATTTGTTTGAATAGGTTTAGAATGCCATGAAAACGTGGAAACTTTAAATCTGAGCAAAGAAAAAAAATTCCATCCATTTTAGTGGTAAAATTTTTTCAAAAATGGTAACAAAAAGTTCTAATTTTTTTAATTGGTTTAGAACGCTACGAAACGTGGAAATTTCAAATTTGAACAAAGAAAAAAAATGTTTCCTTCTATTTTAGTGGTAAAAAAATTTTCAATGTTGGCAAAAAAATCTCGGAGGGTGATTTTTCTCGAATACAATACTTCCCTTCGGTATGCGAGGGAAGTATAAATTGAGTTAAGACAGTTTAAAAATATAATAATTTGAATAATCGTGCGCAATACCCTGTAAAACTAGGTTCAACTTTTTGCCCCTGTATATTTGAAAACCGTTGAAAAAGGACGGTCGCCTATGAGGTATAAAAATGAGGTAAAAAAAGGGTTTTTATTATATTTTAACGATAATTTGGCGATTATGCAATTTTTAGAAATACAAAATATTGAAAATATCAACTTCACGAAAAAAAAATTAATGAACATTTCTTGTTGGAAATCGGTTAAGAAATATAACAAAAATTGTTTCATTTAAAAAATGTAATATTTTCGTTTGTTATAAACAATATTGTTTTAAACCACATCAGACCACCCAAGTAATAATTGTAGTTTTAAAACAGTCTAGAACTTATCCTAAAAACTTATTTCCAAGACTACTTATGAACGTAAATAGTTTTGGAAGGACTCTATGAAGTCGATTTAAAACCTTTATAAGAGTACAGGGGTCCATCTAGAGAAGAGCCTACATGCCTCTTTAAAACTACTATTAAAACATTCAAGTTTTAATGAATTATCTAAAACTTTACTCAGAGAGTATTTGAAGAATATTATAAAATAATACTGGGTTTAGGATAGGCACTATATCAAAACTTAAAAGACACACACATATACTTTGAGCAAACTACTTGTAGTGAATTGATGGGACTACGAGGCTAAGTTTACTGAAAAACATGTATTAGATAGTTCTTAAAAATTCGTGCGCTCCCGAAAAATAATTTTTAAAAAATATAAAAATATATTTTTTTTAACTTAAAAAGTAAAGCGAGCTTTAGCATCTGCCCATGTAAATTGTTTTTAAAAATATTTCTATTAGTACAAATTACATTTTTTTGTTCAATCTGGAACATTCCCACTATGGCTGACCGATATATTCATCGACGGCTGGAAATAAAATGGCAGCTGTATGTATAGACACTATAAGCTTTGAATAATCCTACTTCAAACATGTTTTGTCTTAAAATGTCTATTACATTACCAATTGCTCTTTAAGTATGTCGATTTATTCTTGTGAAAATATATTGTAAACCTCATTGGTCTTAATGTATTTTGTAAAATTTGTAAACTTACCTTAAAACCAATTTTAGACCATTCGAGCACATAACATAACCACTTTAAAACCTATAGAATAGGGATGTTTTCTATTTTTTAATTGTAATAAAAAACGATAGTTCCAAGGCTACAGAAACACGTAATAACCATTAAAACGGCTAAAAACTTTTTTCTTGAAAAAAACTAAAAATAAAAACTCCGAAATTAACGAGGCTAGTAAACGATCTCTGCAGTGAGAGTACCGCGCGTGATGTCATAATAATGCTCATAGCGGAACTCGTATACCAACAAATACATCAGTAAAAAACCCAGAAAAAGTTTTTATGTCTGTGCCACAAAATGTAAAAAGAAAGAAGCTTTGGTCCTTTTTTAAACCAATGATATATTTTTTAAGCTTTTGTTATTTATCTTAAACGCATTTATCAAAATCGGTCTCCGATTATACAATGTTTTTGCTTCCCTGTTTCCAACGCAGAAAAGCACATTTAATATGGAACACACTGTATAATGTACTACTAAAGGTTTGGTACTATATAATACTTATTACTTATTTATATAAAACAGTACTTACTGTTTCGCTTTTACACCACTAGATTGAGGCTGATTGAAGTCATGGCCAAAAATTCTGAAAGCATGGTAACGTCCACAGTTAGCAGATTATGCGAATCCGCCTTTTGAAAACCTTCCTCCATTTTAGAAGTATGCCATAATTAAAATTAAAAGTCGCAAAACGAAGAACAGTTCGCAGAAGTCAGTAAACGCAGACTAATTCTCATTTGGGATGGCAACGATGTATCGATATAAAATAAATATCGATATATTAATCCTAAACCATGAATATATTCGTATCATTTTTTTGTTGCAATATATCGGGTTGAAATATCGATATTTTTCTAAATATATCGAAAAGGGTCAACTTGCATGTTACCTCCCTATTCTTCGAAATTTCAATCGAGATAAATATTGTACTGTACGGAATGCCACACCCCGCTTTCCGAAGTTATACCTTAAGCAATATTCACTAATTTTTTGATATTAAATATTAATCTACAAAATATGTCGGTACATAGAAATATCGATAATTTTTTGTTAATATATCCAATATATTGGTCTTGTGATGTATCAAATGATTCATATATCGATATATTACATTCTCATATGAAACGTGCATGAAAGCCTAGCCACTACATTCGCACGCGTTTAATTATGAGCAACATGACGTCACACCAATTAAGGAGCGTTTCGCGCATTCAAATGAATATTCGTATTTCTTTAGGGGTTTTTCCATAAAACGGATTTGTTGATTTTTGCAAAACTTTGTGGATATTATTATAAGACTATTTTTAACCATTTTATGATGTTTAAACAGGATTTAATTTTTTTGTAAACATCCCTATTTATGGCCAAGTATTACTAATGATATTTTAATTTATCATCGATCACTGGTCCACAAACACAAACTAAATGCTGACGAATATGTATTTATCTTATCACAGTGTTAAAATCACCTATTTTAAAACATTATAGTCTGGGCAAAGGTAAACCAAATCCTTTTGTTTTGTTTAATTACAGATTACAGTTTAATTACAGATGTCTGCTCGCTTCTTTAAAGCTCTAGCAAGCAGTTGGTTTTATGAAGGTTCGACCTGAAACTTAGTGATTTCAAACCATATTAGATTTATAGCTTAACGTTAACAACCATCTCAAATTAATTTTATAAAGCAATGATAAAACCACTACATTTGCACAACCTCTATAAAACTTGATCCTCCTAACTTGAACTTAACAGCTATAAAGTTTTATTGAATGCTTGACAAATACCTTGATAAATAAATCATAAGCCAATAAAGACTAAAAGATCATTTAGCTTTAATGTTAAGTTCTTGAAGACCTTTTTAAAACTTTCTTTAAGATAAAACTATATTTAAGTGCATTTGGCATTTAATAAATCTGGCATAAATAAGTGGTTTATAAGGTGGCCATTATAAAACACTGATAAAACCTAAATAAATCTAAAAAGAACTGATTCCAGTGTCCTAAATGTATTCGAAATTCATGTGCCCATACCGCATACTCCAAATTTTGTTCTTTGGAAAATGTACCATGTAATTTTTAGAATCAATTAACATCATTAGTCTGTTTCTTGGAGTAATTAAAAGACCGATTATATTGATATTTGGGCAGTAAGTTGGTGTTAGCTAGAGGAAGAACCCAATTGTTTTTGAACAAAATTGATACATAAATAAAAAAGTTATTAATTATTTCAATTTTAAAAATCAATTTTTTGTGTTTTGTAGTTAAACAAAAATTGTCTAAAACTGATATTATTTACAAGGAAACTGCGAAGAGTATCCTATAGAATGTGCAACAATTATATAAAAAGTGCAGTAAATCGGCGAAGGGTATAATGGTTAGGCTTGTTTAATGTATCAATGCTGTCTCTACTGTTTTCTATTGTTTCGGATTGGTTTTGTTTCTCACTAAATGCATTTGTTATTTACATTTATTACTATCACAATATGAGAAAAAAATAAGAACTACTGACTTATTTGTAACTTGCTTCAGCCTGATTATTTATATTTAAGTCACCCAAGGCAATTTTTCGATTAGGTTTCTGTACAGATCCCCTACACCAGCATCTGACATTAATTAGTATTTTTCCGGCGGGCGTAGACGTAAACCATTCTACGTTTTCAAAGAAAGACTCATGTCATTTCTATTTTAAATTGCCATTATCATTTTTAACGATCTTTCTCGCAACAATATTTTATGCTGTCAGATCATGATGTGTAAAGTGCAGTCAGAATACTAATTATATATTACAAGCTTGTTAATAATATTATATGTAATTTAAATTTGCCATAAGCAGATGGTAGGTAATCGAGGAAACAATAAATTGTGGAACTAGAAATGATTATGGTAATAATAGTGATCAAATAGCAAAAGTTTAGAACAATTACCAGAGGCATTTCATGGCATTTTAAAATGTATTACACGAGTAGATGCGGAAATGTGATTTAAATGTCGATGACTTCATTTATTGTATATTCAACTGCTTCTTATTTTTTTGTACTCAACAGGAAAGTTCAAGATGATGCTCGAAGAGTTTGCTGTACATCAATAATTGATTAATTAATTCGCCAGTTTTAACACATTTGCATAATTGTATTAATTTTCTGTTAATTATGGTATTAACGTTACAAAACACGTTTGAGATTTCAGGATAAGTGTAAAAGACAGGCAAAAAAAGTTATGATATATTAGAAGAGTCATGTATTCATGTTTTTAAGAGGTTTAGTCATAGTTCATTCTAATTAATTATTTATACGCTGTGTTTCACTTTTCATAAATACACTCTTACTCTTGAAGAGAGATCGAGAAAGACTGAATGTGCAGCTCCATAAAGATTTTTTGTGTGCTACTCACACTATTTTTTAATACTTTCAACATTTGCACGATGGCGAATAATAAAGACGGCCGCCTTTTACCTCATCTTGCGTCTCACCCGTAAAGTCACTATAACGATTACTTGTAGTATAACTTAGAGCGATATACCTCTTTAATTTATTCCATAGACGCGCGGATTAGGGGGTCAAAATGAGGTCAATTTTTAGGTAAATCGTATTAGGGATATTTTGATGAAAAAAAAATACCACCATCTTATAGGGCATCCTTTAAAACACCGTTGTACTAAATTTTGTTAAAATATCTCAAGTAGTTTTAGAAATAGGTAAATACGAAGTTATGTCAGACCAAAAACTGACATGGAATTGCCACATCGAAAAAGTCACACAGAAAGCAACAATAGCCCTCGGAAGGTGTAGGCAGATGTGTGGAAAAAATTGGGGGTTAAATCCCAAAATGACCCTATGGTTGTATACTAGAGTAGTAAGACCCATGATAACCTACGGATCATGGTGAACTAAGACAATGCAGTTGGGAGCAATAAGGCTGTTAAGTGGCGTACAAAGGCTTGCCTGCCTGTGTGCCACGGGAGCCATAAAAAGTGCTTCATCAGCTGCATTGGAAGTCCTTCTGGACTTGCCACCACTACATATATTTATCCAAGGAGAAGCTCGTTCGGTGGTGCACAGGCTAATTCAAGGCTCTACACCAATAAGGCAGCAGCACGGAACAGAGCACCAGAAGTTATACTTAGAGCTGAAGGCAGATCCCATTCTAGGAATGCCCATGGACACTACAGTCCCAAAATATAACTTTAATAAAAATTTTAAAATTAAAATACCAGACAGGGAGGACTGGACAAACGGCCCTCCAATACCGGCACAAACAGTCTGGTATACAGACAGCTCTAAGACAGAACAGGGAGTCGGAGCTGGGATTTATGGGATAAGGTCAAAAACGAAAATCCCAAGTCTAGGAAAATATGCCACAGTATTCCAGGCTGAAGTGGCCGCAATACAGTGGTGGAAATTATAAGGCAAGGAACAGTTAATCCGTCGATTGCCATTTTTTCCGACAGTCAGGCTGCTCTAAAAGCAATCGGTTCCATGCAAGTCGAATCGAGACTTGTATGGGACTGCATAAATGCCCTTACAGACCTAGGGAGTCAGAACAAAGTGACCGTGGCGTGGGTACAAGAACATAAGGGACACAAGGGAAATGAAAAGGCCGATGAACTGGCCAGAAAAGGCGCAGGTAACGCCCTTATAGGACCCGAACCCTTTTGCGGTGTGGCCAAGCCATGCATACGAGCATCCATTAACAAATGGGTGCAAATTAAATCTCTGGAATGGTGGAAAAATTTCCCACGACAGAGACAGGCTAAAGAGTTCATTAAAGAACGATCAGTCAAATTTACGGAGGATCTATTAGGCCAAAATGGAAAGGCCATTAGAATAACAGTAGGTCTTCTAACTGGTCACTGTCGACTTAATAGACATCTCATCTAATGGGTTTGGCAGAGGACGCAACATGCAGATTCTGCCAAGAGGCAGAGGAAACCTCAGTCCTTGTATTGTGCCATTGTGAAGGCCTTGCTAGACTGAAATTCCAACTACTTGGTGATGAAAAACCAAGAGCTGATAGCTACACTAAGGAGCCCCTATCAAGGCTGTGGAGTCTGATACAAAGGACAAAGCTGAATAAGGAGCTCTAAGGAAAACAAACGGGAGCACTACAATAGATCCATAGGGGTCGCGGTGGTCAAGGCCAATTGGCCAGCTCCTCCTTCCTAATCTAATCCTAATCTTTGTCAAGAATTAATGGCATTTAACTTGGATCGAGGTGAAGTTAGGAACAAAGTTATTTCAAATATTTTGTTACTTAATCATAATAATCTGACATATTAACGTAACTCGCAAAAACGCTAAAATATTTCCATATACACAGAAACTATTCAGTTTACTTGTTTAAATCTAGTCGCTTTTCAAAACGTAAACAAATTTTTTAACTTGGCGGTAACGGGAGCTTTTCTGTCATTACATGTTAAAAAAATTATTAAATAAAAAAAAAATAAAAAATGATCACAAAGGGGTTTAAAAAATGGCATAGGTGGTAATATTGACTCCATTTTCTGTCATATTGAATTTTTCATTTTCAATCACATAGTCATAATCTACGACCTCAAAAATCCCCAGATACCAATTTTTAGTAGAATCGGACATTACGTTGATTGATTGATTGATTGATTGATTTGCCAGCATGTTGGATATGGGTTAAATATGGGACATGCTTGTTACCAGTAGCGACAGCCACATGACGCATGGGGTAGGGATATAGGATGGGAAGTGTAGGTGTTTGTGAAAAGCTTCTTTTAATTGTATTGAAACATATTCTTAATAGAATTTTGCAAACAACAGAAAAAATGACTATCTATAACTAAAAGAAAAACTATGTGTAAGAATATTAATGAAATCTTTGCATTCTTTTGATAACCTGAATTCTAGTTATGCTAGCAAATTAAAATCCTAAAATGAATTTGTCTAATTTCTTATTTCTCATTCTAACACTAGCATCCACACAGTCCCCTACGGCCATGCAATTTTTCGTGGTTTCTGCTGGTTGCAAAATCCTACAAAGAATATGTTTCAATACAATTATAAGCAAACAAATAATAATTCATTTTTAAACAAAGCTTCTTTTAAATTTCCATACTTCTTTTAATTCTTCTTCTAAGTCTTCTGTTTCTTCTGTTTCCGAATCTAGCAGTGTGTACCTCCTCCTGCCCGCTTACGTCCAGATATGGTTTCATGTGTTTCACCAGAAATCTGCGTTTTCGCTTCAGTCCTGCGTCAGCGCGTCCACCTCATCCGCTTGCCAAGACATAAATCAGTTCGCCGCAAAAAGATTTTATTTATTAACCATTCCACAGGTAAACATCCATTTACAGTGGAAGTGCAAGGAAGAGCCCCTAGAGAACATCTGAATACACCCTATATATCGATCTATCAAGGTAATGCAAAACAGGAAAATGAAATCATCAAGAGCAAAAAAGAGATCTAGGACAACATTTGAAACGCCCTGTATATCCAGCAGATCCCAGCTACTCTGAACTGAGAAACATTTTTGTATTCGCAAATAAGCCAATATGGACGGACCAAGTGACAGCTGCCCGTCGAGACCTTCCTGTTGACTTAACTAATAAACTAATACAATTAATGTACTTATCTCTTTTGGTCCCTTTATGTCTATTTTGGCAGCTTCCCTCTTTGTTCTCTAATATTCCCACACTACTCGCACTCATTTTCATCCTTCCTAAAAATCAGCTTGTCATTCACTGAAGATTTTATGATGCATAGTTTATATTATGTTGCCATATGTTTTGTCCCTTCTTCAAGTTGTTTATATACGCTTTTGGGATGCTATGTTCAACTATCAACTATATGAAATATCGATACTCATGCTAATTTATATCAGTCAATGTAGAATTATCCACACTTTAATTCAACACAGTTCCGCACGATTTCTCACAGTTTTAACAGACTTTATTCGAGATTTTGTGGGAGCTACCAAATACGCGTCTGCCTCCGAACCCGACCCACTTTGTACCTCTAGTAGGATTGGACATTACATGACAATAAACTGTTCGCTATTTTGGATTCGTCTATAAAAAATATCAAATAGTATTGTCTTGTCAACCATATAAACATGCAAAATTTCAAGTCAACACGACATCTGGAAGACAGTGAAAATTGAGTTGCAAGAGTTTTTTACATACAACGTTACAAAGTTCCAAAATAAAATAAATAGTTAATAAAAGCATGTCAAAAAACTTACACTCTTGAAGTAACACTTGCACATGCAAACAAGCTAAGCGTTATACTCTTCACCGATTTACTGCACTTTGTATATAATTTTTTCACAAGATATACATTTTTTATTAAAAAAAAAATACAACTTTCTTATTTATTAATCGATTTTGTTCAAAATAGGGTTTTGTATGAGTATAAGTTGAATTATTATAATTATTCGACTAGTATTTCCCACTTACTCCCACGAATCCGTAAATGCTTGAAAACCAAAATAAAATACCATCAAATTACAATTTTGGAAATATCCTTTTTAATTGACTAATTTTGGTTCCCATTGATTTCAGATAAATGTTTGAGAGCCCACTATTTAAAAAGATCGAGGCTGGTTTATATCATTACTCCCACGCCAAATTTCAGTTTACTGCACTCGGTGGAACCCGATACCTGTTGGAATGATACGTGTAAAGTCGTAGTTGTAAATGGTGTACCGGAGTCCGAGGTAAAATGTTTCAATGACTGCAGTATACAGTGTTTTTGCACGGAAAGACTTTTTACTTTTTAAAAATAATATCAGTTTTGTTAATTTATGAATTTTAAACAATGGCAGTAACTCACACAGCAATACTGATTTGTTTCTTAACACTTTGCGAAGAACGCTTTTTTTCTCCTAGGCCTAGCGCGCACTACGATTCGATTTTTTACAACACGATTTTAAAATTGTGCTGTAAAAAATCGCAAGTTGTTTTGTACGCGCACTATGACTGAAAAATTGCGAAAAAAATCATTTTCGATATGGATATCAAGATTAGTTGTCACTATTTACTATTGCGAAGGAAAAAAAAGAAGACTTATCGAGTTATCGATACTAGATTCATCCTGTAACATCACATAGATTCATTAAAGGGCACTTCTACCAGAAACACAGTGAACTTCGTTTGTATCCCGAAAAATTCTGGAGCTATTACAGAATGAAAGTTGAAACCTTCGATAGATTATTAACAATTGTTGGACCTCAGCCATGTTATCAAAATACTAAGTGGAGAAACGCAATATTAGCCGAAGAGTGGGCTGCGACATTTTGACTACTGAGCACTCGTGCAGACGATTTCTTTTATCGTTGTGCGCGAGTCTTCATAAACAATCATGCATTTCTGCGATAAAATAATCGCGCTGTGAAAAATCGTAGGGCGCGCTAGACCTAAGGCCTAAAACACACTAGGCGGTTTTCGCCGAATCGGCAGCCGACTCGACACATGCTGTAATGGAAACAAATGGAGCTGTTCACACTATGACGCGCTGCGAGAAAGCAGCATCCACCACCGCGCGTACCGTCGTTCGATTCATGTGTCGAATCGTTTTTATTGCTTCGAGCGGCGTATGCTGCAATGTAAACAAATGGACCTGTTCACACATTCACTTATTTGTCGAGCGGTTTGAGCTTGCATTGAAGCCAAATTGCACGTTAAAAGTATTGTATTTACGCATCTAAAATAGATCCCATTACTAATACTGAACTATTAATAAATATAATTCAAGAACGACCTGCTATATGGGATATGAGAAACAATAATTATGGTGACAGAAATAAAAGAAAAGAGCTGGGAAGAAGTAGTTATTAAACTGTTTTATTATATTGTTTCTCATTCGGGTATTCTTCTTTATTAAATCATTTTCCAAAATATACAGTCATTCGTAAAATTATGTTTTCGACATTCTAATGGAATTGAAAAATTTCGTTAAATATACCTAGTATTAAATACATTTTTGTTTCGAGTTCTTTAACAATAGGATGTTCCCCGATGCGCCTATGATTTCTTTTTTTATTTTTGATGGACAGTATAATAAATCTAACAAAATGAATTCTTTCTTTGAGTCGGACAAATTCATTTTTGTCCCTGTATTATCAGCACTACTGAAAACAGTGACAACGTTGCCTTCCTACGACAAGTAGTTAACCGCTTAGTGTGTTTTGTAACAAGCGGCTGCCGATTCGCCTAGTGTGTTTTGAGCCTTAAAGGCTAAAAACACACTAGGCGGTTTTCGCCGAATCGGCAGCCGACTCGACAGATGCTGTAATAGAAACAAATGGAGCTGTTCACACTATGACGCGCTGCGAGAAAGCAGCATCCACCACCGCGCGTACCGTCGTTCGATTCATGTGTCGAATCGTTTTTATTGCTTCGAGCGGCGTATGCTGCAATGTAAACAAATGGACCTGTTCACACATTCACTTATTTGTCGAGCGGTTTGAGCTTGCATTGAAGCCAAATTGCACGTTAAAAGTATTGTATTTACGCATCTAAAATAGATCCCATTACCGATACTGAACTCTTAATAAATGTAATTCAAGAACGACCTGCTATATGGGATATGAGAAACAATGATTATGGTGACAGAAATAAAAGAAAGAGCTGGGAAGAAGTTGTTATTATACTGTTTTATTATATTGTTTCTCATTCGGGTATTCTTCTTAATTAAATCATTTACCAAAATATTCATTCGTAAAATGGTGTTTTCGACATTCTAATGAAATTGAAAAATTTTATTAAATATAGTATTAAATAAACTTTTTATTTCCATTTCCAGTTCTTTATAATAGGATGTTCCCGGATGCGCCTATGATTTCTTTTTTTATTTTTGATGGACAGAATAATAAACCTAACAAAATTAATTCTTTCTTTGAGTCAGACAAATTCATTTTTGTCCCTGTATTATCAGCACTACCGAAAACAGTGACAACGTTGCCTTCCTACGACAAGTGGTTAACCGCTTAGTGTGTTTTGTAACAAGCGGCTGCCGAATCGGCGAAAACCGCCTAGTGTGTTTTAGGCCTAAGTCAACCAGTTGAATCGTAGGATTGTTTATAAACAGAGTGTAACAAACAATTCGAGGGTCAGTCATCGAAACCTTTCAGTATATGAAATGGGTGACCACAAGAATTACATTAAGAAAAAATCGGTAAAGGTATTTACACAGAACTTTCCTCTTTAATTATGCATGGCGATCACTCTAAAAAATTAATAATTACGAAATGATATTGAAAATATTAATCGGAATATAGTTACATATTCTTTATAGGATTTTGCAAACAGCGGAAAGAAAAACTATCTATGGGAACTAAAGGAAAAACTATATATAAAAATATTAATGAAATCTTTGCATTCTTTCGATAACCTTACTTCTGGTAATGCTAACAAGTAAAAATTCTTATTTGCCATTCTCATTTTTAACTGAATTTACATATCGTAGGGGATCATGTAGATACTAGTTTAGCCTGCCTAGCCGTAGGGGACTATGTTGGATGCTAGTGTTAAAATGAGAATGGCAAATAAGAATTTTTACTTGTTAGCATAACCAGAAGTAAGGTTATCGAAAGAATGCAAAGATTTCATTAATATTTTTATATATAATTTTTCCTTTAGTTCCCATGGATAGTTTTTCTTTCCGCTGTTTGCAAAATCCTATAAAGAATATGTTTCGTTACTATAAGCAAACAAATAATAAATAATTTACTTTTAAACATGCATAGAGTATATAGGCTCCAATACTAGTTAGCTAATAGATAGGTGAAGATCTGTTGTTTTTTATCAGTCAATGTCAAATATAAATATAAATACTTATTCATGGATATTTTCTTAGTCTTGCATGGAACATCGTTATGAGTGGCTTTAGGCTTTTCTGATGAGTCCACAATAAGGACGAAAAACGTTTCAAAGGTTAAGCATTTCCAAGAAACTGAATGAGATTTTATGAAAATGTAATTCATTAGAAAAAATTTTTAAAGACAAGGTACGTAAATAAATAAATTTCAGGCCTTTGTTCTTATTTTTAACTGAATTTACATATCGTAGGGGATCATGTAGATACTAGTTTAGCCTGCCTAGCCGTAAGGGACTATGTTGGATGCTAGTGTTAAAATGAGAATGGCAAATAAGAATTTTATCTTGTTAGCATAACCAGAAGTAAGGTTATCAAAAGAATGCAAAGGTTTCATTAATATTTTTATATATAGTTTTTCCTTTAGTTCCCATAGATAGTTTTCTTTCCGCTGTTTGTAAAATCCTATAAAGAATATGTTTCATTAGGAGGTTTAGAATGTCATGAAACGTGGAAATTTTATATTTGAGCAAAGAGGAAAGTTTCCTTCTATTCTATAGTAGTGGTGAAAAATTTTTTTGAAACAGGTTTAGAATGCGATAAAACGTGAAAATTTTAAATTTGAGCAAAGAAAAAAATGCTTCCATCTATTTCAGTGGCAAAAAAATGTTTCAAAAATGGTGAAAAAAATTTTCATTTTTTTTTTTTCTAAAATAAGTTTAGAACGTCATGAAACGTGGAAATTTTAAATTTGAGCAAAAAAAATTCATCTATTCTATAGTAAGTTGTGACAAATACATTATTTTTTTTTTTATTATTTAAATATTTCAAAAAAAAAAATTAAATTTGTTTGAATAGTGAAAATTTTAAATTTGAACAAAATTCCATTAATTTTAGTGGTAAAATTTTGTCAAAAATAGTAAAAATTTCTAACATTTTTTTTTAAATAGGTTTAGGACGCTATGAAACGTGGAAATTTTAAATTTGAACAAAGCAAAAATATTTTTCATCTATTTGTAGTAAAAAATGTTTCAAAAATGTTGGTGAAAAAAATGTTTTCTTTTTTTTTCTGAAATAGATTTAGCGTGTCATGAAACGTGGAAATTTAAAATTTGAGCAAATAATTTTTTTATCATTTATTCCCTGGTATATTTTCCAGTGAAAGTTTAACCATTTCTTCGCTGATAGTCGCATCAACTACCTACCAAATTTGACTGCTCTCCGTCAAGTAGTTTTTTAGTTAATGCACCAACAGACAGACAGGCAGACAGATTGACGTAATTGAAAAACCTATATTTTCGTAATCTACGTGATCTGAAACGTCAAAATCCGAAAAAATCTCGGAGGGTGATTTTTCTCGAATACAATATTTCCCTTCGGTATGCGAGGGAAGTAAAATGAAATTCAGAGATCAACGTTTAGGAGAACGGACATGGAATAAACTGGGACTTGGCAAATAGGCCGATAGCAAAAAAACAAAAAGTTAAAATCTTTGCTAACTGGGCTACACCTTTAAGAACTTTCGACTCAATTTTTCCCACTCTTCCTCAACATAAGGTCCAAATCACGTGGTCTAATAAGACTCAAAGACAGTTCTATACATAATTCAAATATTTTTTATAAAAATAAAATTCATCGATAAAACTTTGTATTATTTTATTACTTTTTTGAACGCGACTTTACGTTGTCGTCTGCTGCAATGCTATTATTATTCTTGCCAGAATTTGAGAACCCATAAATAAAATCAGGTAATTATTTAAAAATAGTGACTACGTAACTTTATCAAATATTAGTTTTTTCAGCGCTTTTTCTGGTTATTTGCGATTTAATTAACTAAGAAATTAAACACATTACAGCATTCAATTTTAATAAACGTGAATTTAAAAAATTTGCTAGTGGTTATAAGAAGTTTGTGTATATTATGCATATGTAAAAGTTTTTAACGTCATTAGCCGGATATTCGTTAACATCATATAGTGCTATAAAACTGACTTCCTTTAATGCTTGACGTGTAGAAGCTCTACAACCTACATTAAAACTCAAGACATTAGCTGAGCGAAAAACTTCTACGAAAATTTATATTAACAATCGTCCAATTTAAAAACAAGTATTATTTCTTAATACTTTCGATCTGACAAAAACTCTCCACATCTCCCTTCTGCATTGCATCTCAAACAATGAATATAATGTCAACTGCTTTAATAGACCGGCAGCACGGGAAAGATTCTGGTGAACAATTAGCTAACGCCTGCGTCTCATGGAGACCTTTCTTAAGCACGTAAAATCGACTACGAGATATTTTTTATCATTGCCACTGGCGCAAAACAATTTTTAATTCATTTTTTATTTTGTAAAATAAATACATCATTTTTGTCAATTAGTTCACGTCTGCGATGTTAATATTAGTTTACTTTAGGAAAAAAAAGTGACGGGTAGCGCAATCGCAGACGTGTAGGTGGCGCACTTGTCTTTGAAATCGGCAATCGCATTTGTATCGAAAACCAGCTTTTAAAAACAATCGGTTCACGTCTGCGAAAGGCGTCACCCGGTATATAATGTTCTTTTAAGTACTTGAACATTCTCCCAGACGATTTGACTGTGTATGTGATATTTTTATACATTTTCGATTATGCTACCGATTCCGATAATTTTGTACGATTAGCTAACGTCTGCGAAGTGCATTATCATAAACTTTGAGCTCAAACTGTTGTATCAAATTATTCCCAGACGCGTAGAACAAGCCCAGACGCTTGTCTGTACGCTTTTACTTTGTGAAAAAAATAATTTTTTTTGAACAATTAGTTTACATCTGCGAATGGTTTTTTATGCAAAGTACGTCATTTTTAGGCCACGAGATTATTCGCAGATGTGTATATTGTGCATAGTTGTTTATATGAGTACGATCGCATGAATTTTATTTGCGGTCGCTTAAAAATAATACTTGCAAAGAAAGAGTTTTTGTTTCATTTTATAGTCGGTCAAACAAACATTTAACTATTTACTACCGTGACAATGGCAAGAAAAAACCAATTCTTATGAAGTATGGTAAAGAAAAGGGGGGATGGACGCGGCAACACCCAGGTCACTTGTTGAAAGCATTTTCGTTGTCGCCAGGATTTTGTAAAATAAACGATTAGGCCACAATGGGTGTTAAAAACCAAAGATATCTGCATTACAAAAAAAAACATGTATTTGTAAATTATCTTGAACGCGAGTAAAACATTCATTCATTCGTCGTCATCGTCATCATCATCATCCAGATCAACACAGCTCTCCTCATCCTCATCCACAGCGATTATATTGTCGTCCTCATCTATTGCTTGTATTTGCTTTATAATTTTGCAATTATTTTATCGTACGCGGAGCTTAAGATTAGTCGAACATTAAGCTTCCTTAAAAACGTTTGTAATTATACGTATTAAAATCAATTAATTGAGAACTGTAGTCAGTTTGCTTGTATGTGTGTATTAACGTTTCGACAATAACTTTCATGTAAACACAGAATGTAATACTAATAACACACAATCGGCAAATGATGCCCCTTGCACATGTTTAATTTTATTGAAGTTGATAAAATAGTTTAATAAGTCTCATTGAAATACAACTCTTAATAAAGTATTTTAACATTGGAAATATTTAAGGAATCGGGAATGTAATGGTAGATATAGGGGAACATATACATCGAAAGTGAAACATATGTTCGGGCGTCACCGCTGGACGCAGGGGTGATCAGATCGGAGTTGTGTAGGTTGTTAGGTTCTAAGTTTACGGGGGCGGCAAGGGGGAGGTCAATAGTGAAGGTCTGCGTTTTGACTATTTTAATAAAATTATGCCGAGGTTTAAGTGCGATATAAGAAAATTAGGATGGTCAGATCGGGATGCTTTGAGTGACGTTCTGTGGGTTGGACCTTTGTGTATCGAACAAAAGTTGTCCGGGCATTCTAAGTTTACGGGGGCGGCAAGCGGTAGGTCGATAGTTTTACATTTTGACTGCTTAAAATCATTGAATGGGTATAAAAAATAAAAACTTTTGGGCACTGAATTGGACGTAGAACGGGCCCTTAAGACCGATGCTCATTTTTGAGATTTTTCGGGAGGGAAGAAGGGCGGTGGGTGGCAAAATGGGATGCTAGCAGAGCAGACAGGTAAGTAAATATAAACAAGTTAAGTTAGGTAGCCCAATATTAGTATATTTTACAGGGTGTTACCAGAAAAAAATGTCCATTTGTGCAGAAAAATCACCTATATTTCCTACAGAAATTAATCAACAGTGGTACTCTTAGTAAATTATTGTTGTTAACTTGCATCTAATTATATTAGACTATCCACACATATAAGACAAAACACTTGTACGAATCAATAGATACGTATATGATAATGAAAATTGTGACAGTAAAACCGAAGTAAGTCATGTATTGTAATTGTTTTTTTTTTTATTCAAATTCAACGCTCCCGCAATGCTGCTAATTCTATGGAAGGCGCTGCTTATACATTACGCTTATGGAGCTTGTCTCCTCTATTTGTTAAACTCTTTGAACCTAGCACGCTCGAGAACTAATAGAAAAAATGGCATCACCAAGAAGGAGCAGTACCGCCAGAACCGGATCAAGGGAATACCTTTCAACGATCAGTGGTATGATAGTAAGTATAATATATTTCATGACAAAGCAAGACCCATAGAATACACTAGCTGAAATGATAACGAGCGGAACGTTCGTGAGCACCTGATACATTAATTTTATTGAAATATGTGCAAGTAGTAGGCGTCTGCAAAATTCACTATGAGTAAGCAGAAATCAATTATTAACGCGGTTTGCACACACAGACGTGAACTGATCGTTCCACTGTGTATATGGTTTTCAAAGTTCTTAATCTTAATGTTAAAAATATTTATGCGGACGGTAAACGTCTGTGAAAAATATTTTAATATTGTTATACCATTATAGCAATAAACAAGTTATTCGCAGACGTGAGTCGATCGGTAAAAAATGTGTGTTATTTTTTACAAATTAATTTTTTCTTTACTTACACTTATACACGCGCGCAACGTCTGCGAATGCGTCCATAAGTATCGGTATATCAAAAAATTTTAATATCTATTTGTGTGAAAAGTGAGCTTATTGTACAAAGCTACCGGAATCGATAGCATAATCGAAAATATATAAAAATATCACATACACAGCCAAATCGTCTGGGAGACTGTTCAAGTACTTAAAAAGACATTATATAACGGGTGACGCCCTTCGCAGACGTGAACCGATTGTTTTTAAAAGCCGATTTTCGATACAAACGCGATTGCCGATTTCAAAGACTAGTGCGCCACCTACACGTCTGCGATTACGCTTCCCATCACTTTTTTTTCCTAAAGTAAACTAATATTAACATCGCAGACGTGAACTAATTGATAAAAATGATGCATTTATTTTACAAAATAAAAAATTAATTAAAAATTGTTTTGCGCCAGTGGCAATGATAAAAAATATCTCGTAGTCGATTTTACGTGCTTAAGAAAGGTCTCCATGAGACGCAGACGTTAGCTAATTGTTCACCAGAATCTTTCCCGTGCTACCGCTCTATAAGGACTATAGGTAATGATTCTTCACTCTTTATGAACCTGACAGTATATATACACCAATACAGTAGAAATTTGGGGATGAGTATAAATACTTTAAAACACTTCTAAGTATTTAAGTGGAACAGGATGTGCATAGTAATATATTCAATTTTGAGTTTTTGAAATGCTCTCAAAATTCAAAGTGACCAAATTGAATAAAATTGAGCTTTGACCAATTGGCGCCCGCCACTGTCCTCCATTGTCTTCCGATATGGACCCTTCATTCACAAGAATAATTTTTAGAGAAGATTATTATCTTCCCAAAAAAACAATTTATTTTCTCTGCTGGCTGATAGTAATATTGCACGCGTATCTCTAAGTATAATGGAAAATGGACATAGCCTATTAAAAGAGTAATGACAGATAATAATAGGATGCCATGGAAAACAAATTTTAAAGTCAGACGTCAAATCTTACGCATATACTCAGAGTATATGTTATTGAAATTATAAAACTGATCAATAATATTATCAAGTATTAGTTTATTAGTTTAAAGTTAAAATTATGGATACTCTAAATGCAGTAGAAAAAATTGAACTTGTGCGCCTTAGAGGAGATAATGACATAACTTTGGGAGAGGTATGTGAGATATTTAATAATACCTAGGTACCCGAATAGGCCCAACATCACTAAAAGTACCGTTTCTAAAATAAACAAAATTTTTAATGATTGTGGCGCTGTGACAAGGAGTATTATAAGAACGGATAATGTACAAAGAAGACCCAGGTACGGGCAGACCGTTTTAAATTATTTAAACAACAATCCAAACGCCAGTGTAAGAGTAGCTAGCTTAGATTTGAATTTACCTAGAGAAAATATTCGCCGATGCCTTAAAAAGAATAAGGTAAAACCATTCAAACCCAAGTTTTTACATACGTTGGAACCTGGTGATGATGAAACACGGATGGAATTTTGCTTGTGGGCTCAAGGAGAGTATTTTAATAACGGACATTTTTTGAAAACTACATTATTCAGCGATGAGGCAACTTTTACCACAAATGGGGTGGTATCGTCACAAAATTGTAGGTTTTAGGCTACAGAAAACCCAGAGTGGGTCATTAATTGTAAAAGACAATATTCCCAAAAAGTTCATGTTTGGTGTGGGCTACTCAACGAAATAATCATTGGTCCTTTCTTTTTTTAAGGTAATATGAATAGCATGCAGTTTTTACAGTTCCTAAGAAACGAATTTTGGAATATGCTACATGAACTTTCAATACAAGAAAGAATAAATCTACACATTCAGTTAGATGGCCGCCCTGTCCATAATTTCAGAGTGGTTACAATTACAGAATATCATGAAGAATATTAAAGAACGATTCGACAAGATTTGAAATAAACGGCGGCCTTGTAGAAGCTACAAAAATTTAAGAAGAATTGTATTATCGTGTTTTAGTTTTAGTGTCACGTTGTAATGTGTTGTTATTTTTTTTATTAAATAGGTACCTAATTATTATTACTTTCAATTGTTCATACGGTTTTTAAAGTCAAATATGATTAAGTTTGTTTAAAAGACAATATTTATTAAAACTATCCACTAATTTATCTTTCTATTGTTTGTTTTTCATGGGCTGCTTCTATTTTTAGAAAAAATAATGTAAAAGTTATTATAAAATATTACCTATATTCATTTTGTCATAAATCTGTCATTATTTAATATTTTTCCACGAAATTTTGGATTTACTCATTTGAGATGTTTCTGAATCCAGTGGTATAATTAGATTTTATTTTAAAAAATCGCTATTCAAATTTGTCCATTTTTGACATTGAAAACAAATCATAGTAGGTAGGTCTTGAAAATTGAAATTTATCTCTAAATTTTTGTGATAAAGTAGAGCTTTCGATGGCCTATCTTTTAAAAAAAGCCCCGTTAAAATCAGATAATAGACACATTTTTTACAGGGGTGTTTCCATTAAAAATGGGTCACACTGTATATATTTTTATAGAAAAATATGAAACCTTTATAGTTATACCATATTTAAACGTTTTAAATTGAAAATGTGCAAGAAATGTAGTACATTATTTATCGTGAAAAACTGCCTGTAACTCGGAAAATTAGGAAGCTACAAAAAAATTCCATGTTTAGAAGACCTCGATGCATACGTCTAAATCAAATTTTGAAATTGTATATTTTTAAAGCGCTACAATTTCAAAGAAACGGGTAGTTTTTCATGTTTTTCCGGAAGAACTCGGTGAAAACGCACAGAAAATTTCCAAATAAAGGAAAGTCTTGTATTTTGACAATTTATGAACCTGAATTTTTTCAGATTCTTTTCTTCAACTTTAACAATTACCTTCCCCCACTTTTAGGAACCTTCGAATGGCCATATCTCGAAAAATATGCATTTCCCGAAAAATTTTACCAGAGTAAAAACACCTTATTATGGGACAAAAAAGGCATTCGTATTGTTGATAAAAGGGTTGTTTTCTACCCCTTGCGATCATTTCCTACTCTAATATTTTTTTCAACTTCTTTATTAAAGTCATTACTAACACATTGCACAAAATTCATTCCCTAGTACTATAAAAATTATTTTTTACCGAGCTTTTGTTGCTATTTTTCCTGAAAACTGGGCTATCGAGCTAAAATACATATTTTAACTCTGATTTTGTTCCTCAAACGTCGATTTCTAATTTTGGTTAGCATCTTGGAAAATGTCAAATGAACTTTTTTATAATTATAATGTAATGTTAATGATACTTACCTATTATTGTGCATGACTATTAAAATTTTCTTGGTAAAAATAAGACTCATCCTTTTTTTTTTCGTAAAGTGCATGAAATACAGACCAGACATTTGGCATATCTTCCACAGATTAATGAATTAAAATTTATCATATCACATTACATTTTAATGGCCCGACTTCTTTGAAACTGACTAAACTCGTAGTGAATCATTGTTTTACCCCTAACCCTTCACGTAGACGCAAACGGAAAAAATAGTCGCAGGATTTCACAACATTTCGACTGATTAGTCACTGAAGCGCTAATTTGGAAATTTATACCGGGATTAATGAATATGATGAAAAATATTGTTAAATTAACTGTAATGGGATAATAACCATTGTTTCTGTTGTTAGTCGGCAGACTTTTTAGGTTACTGCGTACGTCATTATTGTTTGAATAAGTCACCGCGATTTATTTGGATAAAGTGAACGGGGCAAACACACCAAACCATAAAAGTAGACACGAGTTGCATTAATTGACGATAAACCAAATGTTCCAATTTCACAGGCCCTTGTCGTTACGAAAAATCGAAGCTTCATTACATTTTTAAACAAGATGAGTTACAACATATGATTTTTCCAATGTTATTAGGTTGCCAGATTTACACAGAAATGTGCCATTTTAGTTTCCAAAGCCCACCAATCTATTATCTATTAGCCGCATGTTTCTAAAAGCTTGGTTGCATTGTATTTTGGCTGAAATCTCAAATATTTCTGAGTAGATTTTCAAAATTTTGGTATCATTAGACTCGTATGAAAATGAGGTATTTAAAAATGTTGGTGAACGATTAAATTCCCATTTAAAAAAGCGAGTTAGTGAGTAAAAATCACATTTAAAAATTTTAAACGCCTCTAGAGAATTAAGTAATGCAATCATATTGCTCTTTTTATTTTTATAGTAACGTAGCACACAAACTAAAATATATTTTGGGCAGCACAGCACTCTGGATTCAGAAATAGATTTTTTAATAAAATTTTTAATGTTTATCAAAAAGTGACCAAAATGGATGTATTGTATTCAAAATTTCCTCTAGATTCCAAAAATGTAAAAATATATAGGGTGTTCCATTTAAAAATCGAAAGTTGTGGGCATTTCCGGTCAAACCGGATGTGCACCAAACTTGATTTTTTATTGAAAATATGGCATTTTAGTCGTACAATAAGGCCTCCAAATTTCAATTTTTTATTCCAAATATTTTAGGGGGGCGAGCGCAATTCGTGACTCACCCGGTATACATACATCAAAAGCTTACGTTGGAATATACACATCGAAAACATCGTATCGAAGCTTAGCTCTTATTGCTTTATTATTAGAAATATTAGAGGAACCGTGTCACAAGAGGTTCTTAAGGTTTTACATTTTGGTTTAGTTCAATCAGTTGTATCTTATGGAATCATTTACTAGGGTCCAGCACATGATGCACTTCAAATTTTTACAATGCAAAAAAAGTTATCAGATGTATGTTAGGTTTGCCAATTTTTGCATCCTGCAGAGAACATTTTAGAAAGCTGGGAATTATGACGAAAGGATATTCACGATTATTAAGACACACGCACTAAAAACGACATGGTCTTACCTTTTTCTAGACTATCTGTGTGCCAACAAAATCCTAGATATATAGGTGTTAAAATGTTTAATAAATTGAGGAAACTAAAAAAATCGATTGTGATTTAATAATGTCCAAATTTAAAGCAGAGTTAAGAAAATGTTTAATCTGTAAATCATATTACTCAATAGACGATTTTTTCAATGATAATATCACGTCACGATGTTTCATAATGTTTGATATTTTTGTATGTTTTTATTGTTGTATGATTTCATCACTCTGTGACTATTACAATTGTTTATACATTTATTGTTTCAATTACTAATTAATTACTGTATTTTACTTATAATATATGTGTACATAGTACATATATTATCACCTGACGATCCCATAATGTTAAAATACTTGCATACTGTAACATTAAGAGGAGAAATAAATTATCATCATTTTTATTGATTATTTATTGGTTTTTTACTATTTTCTACTATCATAAAATACTATGATTTGATATTCTATAAAAATATCTAATATTTCAAAGTATCGATACCAGAACAAAAACCGCTGCCTAAGGAATCACTACTTCCACAAATTTTTCATCCAAGTCACTTTAAAGGAAACATCTTGATTAGATTTGCACTCTAGTATGTGGAAATTATTGGTCACAGAATTTTAATAATATTTGGGGCAGATGTCACAGAAAAGTTTGAGGCGTTGGTTTCTACCATATACGTTAAAAATGGAGCTTCTAGTTTACCCTACTTGTTTCCCCTATCCACAAACTACCACCTCCCACCCCTGCAATGGAATCATTTCAATCAGATGTCATTACAATACATACGTGTACTAACTTTCAAGTGAATATCTCAATTTTACGTTATCAATCCCATTAATATTGGAACGGAGGTGGTGGGGTTTGAAAAATATCAGAAAGAAACCTGAGGCCTTGATTTCTAGTATATACACCAAATCCCAAATTTCTGTACTCTTACTAGCTTGCTTTATTTATTTCCCCTGTTTACTCCTTTT
The DNA here is from genome assembly GCA_963583905.1 of Stenurella melanura. Lineage (NCBI taxonomy): Eukaryota > Metazoa > Arthropoda > Insecta > Coleoptera > Cerambycidae > Stenurella > Stenurella melanura. The sequence goes on from OY757317.1 coordinate 104,884,555, forward strand.
TAACCCTCAACCCTTCAACGGAATCATCTCAAAATATAATCTAGTTCCAGATGTTGTTATAATACATAAGTGTACCAGATTTCAAGCGAATATCTCAATTTTATTTTATCGATCCCTTTAATAATGGACTAGGGGTGGTGGGGGTCTGAAAAATATTATAAATAATCTGAGACCTTGGCTTCTAGTAGATGCACCGAATTTCAAGTTTTTGTACTCTTACCAGCTGTCTTTACATATTTCATAGCGACCTTCCATATTCGTTTGACCATGTATGGAGTAAAGTTTTTCCTATCATGTTCTTATCCTCGTGTATTTGTATATATTCTTGTTTTTCTGCGGCCTTCATCTTCGTTAGTGGTTCTTATTTATTGTATGCTCATGGGTGATTTCGTCCGCTCCAGCGTTTTTCTCGTCGCTATTTTTCTTTTTAAACTCATTGTTGGCTAGTTAAGTTCTTCCTCTGTTAATTGTTTTCAATTTCTCCTGGTATTTGTCTTTTATATTCTTCTTTCTATAGTAAGAAAATGTTCCAAGTATTATTTGGTGTTTTGTTGTATGTACTTCCAGTTTCTTTATCTCTAGTTTTCAATATAGTATCTTATAGGCTGTGTTACTTTTTGTTGTTCTTTAACATTTTTAGCACTCTCCCTTAACATGAGGTATTTTTCACTAGCTTCAAAAAAATTTTAAATATAGAAGGCTCTGAATTCGCCCCGTATGTGTTTTTTTAATGTTTGTTCGGATTGATTTAAGCGATTTCGATGGAAATCTTTTGCAAACTGTAGAGTATGGCTCGACGGTGGTTCTCTATTAGTTTCATCAAGCTGTCTAGCATAAGGTGAGACAAAATTGAAATAAAAATGTATTCGAAAATACGCGAGAATATGACAAATGCGCTATGGATAAAATTGGTAGTTAGGTATGTTCAGAGTAACCGATACTGAATCTGAAGTCAGAAGATAAAATTTTGTTCAAACAATCTTCGTATCTGGATCTTTTACAACAATAACAAATGGTTATTACCCACATGATCTAGTAGTTTTATCATTCAAAACCGCCTGTTGATAAAAATACAGGGATAATACCGCACTTAAACCATACCTGGCTCCTCTATTGTCGCAATAGCTTACATCATTTTTAGTTATTTCAAGATAAGTATATTATTTAGCGGCAATAATAGGACAAATTTGTTGAAACCATAAGTGATTTTGTCATCGAATAAATCGTTTTGGATCAGACATAATTGTTGTAAAAAATTAACATATCATTGTTAATTCTCTATGAATATAACGTAAACCATTTGCACCTATTCATTATAAAAATATATGAACAAAATATGGTTAATGTCTAAATAAGTACAAAATATTTTATAAAATATGTAGTAGACTAGTAAGTAGCTAATAAGTGGTAATTATTTAAGTAAATAAATATATTGTTGTACTCTGGTTTCAAAATTAAAAAACAGGTCTAGTTCAAACGAAAACATTACTATTTATAGTCCGTTTGAAATTCAACATTTTTAATTTTTGGCCTTTTCAAGTACAGCCTACAACAGTAAATGTAATTAGTGTTTCTCACTATATCATTTTGTTTTTAAAACGTAACCATTTTGTAAAAATAATAAGGAACAAATGGTAGAACCTGTCCAACAAAGGCACATGAAAGAATAATTGGCAGGTATTACTAATAATTTGAATGCGAAATATTAATGAAACTTTTTTTAAATCAAAATTGGAATTAGCTGTGCGGTATTTTTAACGTACAAAACATTTTACAAGTGGAATGCAGGCGTGGAAACATAAAAATGTATTATTTGAGGATAACATCTTTTATCTCGGTTTCATAGTTATGGAAAAATGATAACTTGTGTGTCAGCGAGCAGGACAAATATTCAGGCAGATCACGCAAGAAATTAGAACAAATAAGAACAGAAAATGATAATGTTAGGCGACTACAACACTCACACAGGAAAAGACAATCAAGACCTGGCACACTGTTCTTCGATGGGACAATAAAAAACACACGGAGCAAGAACCTGTCTGAATATATGTAGCAACGAAAACACCAACTCCTAAATAGACCACATTCTGGTGGATAGAAAAATAAGGAAGGTTGAAAATATTAAGACAAAAAGAACAACAAAAAGCAACACAATCCATAAAACTGGAAGTACGTAAAGGATAGAACAAAACACCACATAACACATGGAACATTTTCCTACTATAGAAAGAAGAATATAAAAGGGAAATACCAACAATTAACAGCGGATGAACTTAACTGATCAACAATGAGTTCAAAAATAAAAAGAATCGGCGGGGAAACCACTCACGCAGAAGAAATCACCCAAGAGCACACAATAAATACGAACATCTAAAGAATATTAAGGTCGCAGGAAAACAACATGTACCAAGTACAAGAGGGTAAGAACATCATGGACAAGCGAAAATGGAAGCTCGCTAAATGATACAATAAAGCAGCAAATAATGACTCTACTACAGAAGGATTACAATAAAGACATATCAAGGATATACACACTGCTAGATTCAGACACAGAAGACTCAGAAGAAGCTAAACAAGAAGATGATAATAAATTAAAACTTAAAAGAAGCATTTCGCAAACACCTACACTTCGCATCCTATATTCCTACACTATGGGTCTCGCTGCTCACAACAAGCATGTCTGATATCCAATCCGGCGGTATATACAAATTTCTAGATCGGATATCCGGAAGTAGTAGCAATAACTACCATACACTGGCTAATCAACCAAATCAATGAATCAATAGTGACTACCGGCAAGATAAATAATATTAAAAAGTGACTCATAAATGTAACTATACTATAACTAGTTACTATCACAGAGTAACTTAATTAATTAAAAAAAGTTATTTCATTAAAAATATAACTTTGCTTGGTACTTGGTAACTAAGGTACTTTTAAATCAAATAACTGTAACTGGGAACTAGTTACTTTTTAAAGTATAGCCCAAGAGCTCACGACATCGAGGGTGAAAGAGCTTTGTAAAATCTAATATTTATTTATTAGTTTATCTATTTATTAGTTCATTAAAAAGTAATGGTCAGCCTGCGCGCTGATAGAACAGCGAGCAGTCAGCTTTCATTTTTGAAGCGGACCCGTGTCGCCGGAGAAGCGAAATCTTCGGACTTCTTACTTTAGCGGCCGCTATCTCACTTAAAAATTACAGGAACATATCGTGCTCTACATCATTGGATTGGAAATTTAATTTCCAATCAACCAAGCATAAAAAAGGGGGGTCAATTTTGTCTCGAAAAAGTTAGAGCGGTTTATGCGAAGAGATGTTCAAAATCACATACATTTTTCAATACTATGCGATGGTTTTTCCAATTCATTTCTTCTAATGATGAAATACTAAACAATGAGAAGCGGTTTATACAGGTTCTTATAAATGACCAATACCCTGAGGGTTTTGCCAATAAAACCTTCATAAATATTGAAAATAATAATCAGGTACGACAAAAACCTGAAAAACGTTACACATCGTTAATGGGCTTGTTCCATGATATTCTTTTTATATGGTTTTTATACTTTTTCATATAGTACCCGATATTCTCATTACACACTTAAAATTTCGTAGTATTAACTTTTTCCGTTCTCGAGATATAAGGACTTGAAATTAGTAATAGTTGCAAAAACCGAGCGCTCATTTGTGACGTCACTATACGCAAGTGACGTAAGAAAAATGGCTTTCTGGGACCTTTCAAATTTAACCTGAAAAGTCGAAAAACATGGAATTTTAAACGCTGGTAACTATATAAATACGTCGAGTGGAAGTTCGTTCTATGTGTCTACGGAAAGGAGAAGGTCGGCGATGAATTATAATCGTAAATTGCAGGGTCGAAATCGAAAATTCTTTCTGGCAGGAGCGAGAGAAAATTGTAATTTTTTGACATTTCAACAAATTGTACTCCCCTACTGTCAAGTAGTAAGCAAAACAAACAATACTTCGAAAACACTTATAATTATAACCAATAAGGAGCATCAAGTCTATTGAGATCGCCGGGTCTATGCGTATAGTGACGTAGCGCCTGGCCACGCCCCATTTTCGCGAGATGGAAGTTTGTAATGGTTTTTAAGATACTAAACGTGCGAATAAGATTCTGATTTTTTGCAGATCCATTAATTTATACTTGCACTTTCGATTTATGACATAAAAAAAAATGCCGAACAAGCCCATTCCTTATGTATGCGGATTATCCGAAAAGTTGCGACGTATCGGTGATAGATTTGACATTAGGACGGTATTTCAAACAAACAACACTTTAAGATCTATTCTTCATGTAACACTTTAAGATCTATTCTACAAAGACGAGACCGAAGAACCACGAGCAAAATTCAAAAAACTGCATTTATAGTATTCCGTGTGGGTGCAACAAACATTATGTGGGTGAGTCATCCAGACCGTTTAGTGTAAGATTGGACGAACATCAAAATTATATCAGAAAAAATGAAATTCAGAGGTTCTAGATCTGCGAACACGCTTGGGAGAACGGACATGGAATAAACTGGGGCTCGGCAAAAATTTGAACAAAAGAGGCAGATAGCAAAAAGCAAAATTAAAGAACCAGCGATAATATTATTGAAGATTCGGAGGAGAGATGAGAGATGAGAAGAGATGCGTGTCGAATTGTTTCGTAGATGTCTGTACAGCTTGGTTGCTAATGTTAAAAGAAGAACTTCACAAACTTAACATTGTATACAAATTTAAAAAACTGTTAACTATGTCAACAGTGCTATGTAAATAGCAAGTATCTATGGATATTGATTATAAAAAACATTCTTAGAGCTGTGTATTTATCATACCCAGCAAAAAAGATTTTTCAAAAAAGCCTTGAAAAAGGAAACAGATTAGATTTCCAAAACGTCGGCGAAATATTTAATTTCAAGTTCTTATAGTTATTTGTGTTATTGATTTAAAAAAAGCAACCTCTAACTGGTCCTTTGAGGTAATAGTCAAAGACGTACCAGTAACATACTGGTTAATTGTGATATTTTGTAGATTCCCCGAGCACCGCTTAAAAAGAAAAAAATCTATGTGGCAGGAGGTCCCAAAGAATAGGAAAAAAAATTAAGATAATGGCACAAATAACATTTAGACAATATTTATTAAAGTATATAAAAAAACTGTATTTTGATGCAAAGCTCTACGATGGATTGTCCAAAAATAATCGATTACCTAGTCAAATTTTCATTCAGAGCCATTTAAAAAAATGTTTTAAAATTTGATCACGAGAAATCTTTTTTGAAAATTTCATTGAAATGCTCACTGCAAGCTAAATAATTTGAAAATAAACGAATTGTACTTAGAGCTGCGGATTTTCTATGGTCTGTAATTCAAACCTACACATATAGGGGTTTCTTCAAAAAACAGAAACTCCGTATCGCGGACAATACAAATAATTTGTCTACGGACGCTCTAGTTCCTAGTTGCTCTAACTTTTTAAAAACCTGGTTATTACAAGACAATTTCCTTTTCCACGATCGTTTATTTGCCTCCACTATAAAACAGTTGAAGTCTAATTTATCATGTCATCGCTAAATTTTGCTTTGAAAGTATTTTTTCTGGTGTAGGATTTTAACTAACTCTCTATAAACAACACTTTAAGAAGAAGGAACGATTTGAGTCTAAATTTGAGAGGCCTTGGCTTGATTCTTTCTTGAAAGTGCTAAATGAAGTTCACGGGCTTTTACAAGGTTTAAAATACAAACAAGAAATGCCAGATATATTTAGACACTTCTAAAAAATTGTTGTCAATTAATGTATTTACTAATGAATTAATAAATAGATAGATTACTTAATTAATTACACAGTAGCGTGTACAAATAAACTAGGCGTTAGAATGTATAAAATTCTAATATATGACATGCATTGAGACATCTGAATGCAATAATCATGGCAAATTACACCAAAATAGGTGTAACAGCAGAAATAATAATGGTAATTATTATTCTCCATCACTATTAGGATAAGCACACATAACATAATCAATGTTTGAACTTTGCATCCATGGAGGCTTTTGATCAAAAGGCATGAAGCATAATAGCACGGCAGCCAGTAACCAAAATTTTCGGCTTATCGCCTAATGGGAATGAATGAAAGATGGCTTACAAATATTGATATAATGAAATATATGCTCAAAAACTCAGATCCATTAGTAAGTAGTTGTAGAATAAAGGAAAAAAAAGGTGTGACACAATTATCCGATGAAGCTCAAACTATGCTTTTATAGAGCGAAATAAATACACGAAAAATCAGCGCCTTTAAGGGCTACATGATGTGCGAAATCCGATTAGCAACCTCCTTGTGGTGCACATCGGGTAACAGGATCAAAGAAGGATGTATTAAGATTTCGATCAGTTAATAATATAGTAATAGCACCAGCTAAAACAGGTAAAGATAAAAGTAATAGTACAGCAGTAATTACTACTGCTCAAACAAAAAGGGGTATGGAAACATTAAAAAGGACATTTTCTGCGTAAGTTAAATATTACAAGATGTTTCACAAGGAACCGCAGATTCAACCCAGTATACTAAAAACAAGGAAGTGAAATGATGGGAACTAAATTTTTTATGCAATCGGGAAATAAATTCAGAACGTTACAAATCGTTTTATTAAGCTCTTTTATGCTCTGTGATTTTAGCAACGTCTACCAAAAATTTAGCCACCCTAATAGCGGAGGAAAAATGTGATTTTTAATCGAAATAGTGCAGATTTATATTCCGCGGCGGTAAATCCAAACTTCTCCGAGAAATGCAATAGAGAGGAGCGAATAGCAATTGTAAAATCAAAAATATAAAAAACGTATAAAGTATCCCCGGGCGGGATTCGAACTCGGGAAACCACTTAAAAATAGTTGCTGATTAGCACGACCGCAAGTCAATTTTTCAAACGTAAGAACTGAATAAATAAGGTGATCGGAGACCCGTTCTATGTCTCGATGGCGAGGAGAAGGTCGGCAATGACCGTACAACGTGAATCGCGAGGTGAAAATCGAAAACTGGGGCCGGAGCGAAGGCTCTTTTTTGACAGTTCGTGACAATTCGAAAAACAAAATTTTCGTCCATCTATTTTTTTGCAACATGTTTAATTTTTTACTCATTTATGCACCACTAAGAGTTTGGTAGAACTGCACCTTCGTTAAAATCTAGCTTCATAGATATTAACGCAAAAAATCTGTCGCTGCCTCCCGGGCTATAATAACTTCATGGTCTTGGAGGCATGTTTTAATATCAGCCGATTTTGCTAAGGGTGAAACGAAAAATTAAATCCAAATTTATTTTTCACGGGTATAAATTTCAGCCACCCCTCACTATAGGCTAAATAATCATTTTTAAAAAACGAAAAGCTACTGAGCGTTGACGCTTTAATTTTTTTGAGGTTATGTAAAGCGTGAAAACCTTGAAATATCTTCTGATTTTTAACCCATTCCGATCCGACCAACAAAATCTGAGAATTTACAGAACTGCAAAACAGAACCACGAAGAAAAAGCTTTTTTTTAACTCAAACAAAAGATGGCTTCCGTATCTCGGATGAAACATAGAATTAGTCAAAAGACACTATAATGTCCACAGTAACTTCTAAAAATCTCGCTATTACAAGACAATTCCTTTCCCACGTTCGCTTATTTGCCTCCACTACTGAGCATAGACTAGAATCTAATTTGATTCAACAAACCTTTCTGATGTGTTTTCCTGTGACGGTTCCAGTTCTGAAGACATTTCCAGGACTCCACAAAACTAAACAAAGATTCACAGCCCCATACAACAACTGTCAACAATTCGGATCGAGTAGTCGTTAATTAAACAAACAAAATTAAACTTCAACGCGCACTATCGGACGGCGAATTGAGCTTTGTTTACAAATTGCACAAATCCTCTTAATTCCGCCCACTCGGATCGTAAATGTCGCGCTGCATATGGAGAATCGCGAGGACGAAAATTGAATGCCTTGCCGTCTAGTGATCCGGCGTAAGCCGACAGGTAGGAAGCAGGCTTTGAAGACCGCGGCCGACTCCGCCGAAGAATAAGAATAATCAAGACACCAGGGCCGACCGGACAAATTAATCAGTTACTTCATATTAGAATACCGACATTAATATATCAGTTAGTAATACTGTTATGTGGTCGGAATAATGTTGATATCTATAGAGTGGCCTGAAAAAGCGACACATGATTATAAACAAATGCGTAATTAGCTGTGTATTTATAATTGCTGCTATTGTACTAATAGACCGAGAGCTAGCGTCACAAGTCATGTACTATTTGTAAATGGATAGAATATGTCTTAATAGGTTGTCGATGAGCCACTGAATACCCGCCCATCAGTCTGCCGGGCTGGGAGCGCTGCGTTTGGCGGCGAGGGGCGGTTTAGTCAATGATCTGACAGCTGTACTATTACAAATGTCAAAAAAGCCGTTTTTGATTATCTCGTGCCGAGCCGAATTTCCGGTTTTGCCGTCGCAATTTACGATACCGACAATATACCAATCTTTCTTTTTCCGTAGAGATATCACACGACCTCCACCCGACATATTTATTTAGTTCTTAACGTTTCAAAAATTCATGTTTTTGCAGTTTTTGCTTCTCTGAGATTATAGTCAATTTTAAGTTTGGGATCCGCCCTAGCCGAACGTGCTAAGCGGCGACTACTTCTAAGTGGATTCCCGACTTCGAATCCCGTCGAGGGCTACTTTTTTATTTTCTTTTTTTTTAATTTTTGGTGGATATTTTTGATTCTGTGATTATTCTTATCTTATTTCTATGCGACTAACGTGTTATAATTATAAATTTTTGTCATTTTTCCTGATTTTTTGGTGATAAATAGGGAAATAATCTTTAAATAATCTTTCTAGTCTTCCATCGCTCAGTAGGTTCGGTGGTGTAACGGCTAGAAATCCTGATTCCCAAACAGGTGATCCGGGTTCAAACCACGCACCCGGAAGTTTTTTTTTACATTTCCGGTCATAATTTGATGCTCAAATATTATCTATATACCACATGAGTAATTTTTTTTTAATTTCGTATTTGCTTAATTAAAGAGAGTTTCTCGGAGCTTCATTCACCTTCAAAATTATTTTGTTGAAAATTGATACAAAAAATTGTGTGTCAGCCAAATTGGCGTATTCATTTGGAATTGTTGAGATTCGATTTCATATTTATAAACTACAACCATGACTACTTTCAGATACCAATCTTCATTCGAATCGGGCCATGAATGATAAAATTTGGAAGCAATATCAAATTTTTGGATTTCGATCTCATGTCTGTAATGTGACCTTGATCATCTTCAGATAGCAATTTTCCATCGAATCAAATGATAAATGGCAAAGCTAGTGCCCCATGATGTACGCCGGGATTTTGAGTTATTCACTTCCGATCATTTATTTTTAATCTGCGACCCTGATTACCTTCAGATACCAATTTTCAGTCGAATTAGACGACAAATGATAAAACTGATCCGTCATGATGTCGCCGCCATTTTGAATATTTTGGTTTCGGTCTCATATTTGTAATCTGCGATCATAATGATCTTCAGATATCAATTTTCAATCGAATCGGGCCGTAAATTATAAAATTTGTCAGCCATGTTGACGCCGCCTTTTGAATTGTTAAATTTCAATCGAAAATTTGTGATCGGCGACCTTGATTACATTCAAATGCCGATTTTTAGTTGAGTCATTTGATAAATGATAAAACTTGGCATGCCATGTTGACACCGCCATTTTGAACTTTTAAGTTCCGATCCTATAATCTGCGATATCGATAATCCTCACATACCGAATTTCAGTCGAATCCGACCATAAAGATCAAATGTTTTAATTTTTTTTTTTTTTTCATTTTGACGAACCCTGTATGTTTTTTTTAACAAAAATGCATCAAGTTTTTGTAGGTTCAGCTTCTATCGATTGATTAAATCCGAATTTGAATTATAAATTTTCTCGCACCATTTTTTTTATCGATTTCCAACAAAATTATTTTGAAGCTGAATGAAGCTCCAAGAAACCCTCTTTAATTAAGCAAATACGAAAATTTAAAAATATTACTCATGTGATATATAGGTAATATTTGAGCATCAAATTATAACCGGAAATGTAAAAAAGGTTAAAAAAAACTTCCGGGTGCGTGGTTTGAAACCGGATCACCTGTTTGGGAATCAGGACTTCTAGCCGTTACACCACCGAACCTACTGATGAATGGAGGACTAGAAAGATGATTTAAAGATTATTTCCCTATGTATCACCGAAAAATCAGAAAAAATTACAAAAATTTATAATTTTAACACGTTAGTCGCATAGAAATGAGCTATGAGCAATTGTAGAATCAAATATATCTACCAAAAATTTAAAAAAAAAGAAAATTAAAAAGTAGCCCTCGACGGGATTCGAAGTCGGGAATCCACAGAAGTAGTCGCCGCTTAGCACGTTCGGCTACGGCGGATTCCAAACTTAAAATTGACTATAATCTCAGAGAAGCCAAAACTGCAAAAACATCAATTTTTGAAACGTTAAGAACTAAATAAATACGTCGGGTGGAGGATCGTGTGATATCTCTACGGAAAAAGAAAGATTGGTATATTGTCGGTATCGTAAATTGCGACGGCAAAACCGGAAATTCGGCTCGGCACGAGATAATCAAAAACGGCTTTTTTGACATTTGTAACAGTACCGCTGTCAGGTCATTGACTAAACCGCCCCTCGTCGCCAAACGCAGCGCTCCCAGCCCGGCAGACTGATGGACGGGTATTCAATGGATCATCGACAACCTATTAAGACATATTCTGTCCATTTACAAATAGTACAAATTTCTGTGACGCTAGCTCTCGGGGTATAATCAGTGATGAGAAGCTGCTGTGAAGTGGTACGCGGTTTTTCTACGAACCGCACTTTCGATTGATGGATACCGACAGTTAGAAGATGATTTTACGGTGAGATTTCCACGAATTGTCTATTATGATTACACCATGACTACACAGGGTGTCCCAGAACTGAGTTCCCGGACGGCAACATGTGGTTCCTGAGTTTATATTGGGCCCATATAACCCAACTTACCTAGGTCCAAAAATGCATCTCTCTTCAAGTGAGACAGGAAAGAAATTTCCCAACAGTTTCCGTTATATTGAAGATAAAATTTTCAAATTTTGTTGGGAGCTGTACCTCTTTAAGTACTCTATGTAAACTTGATAACAACCAAATATCCTTTGTTTCTCAATTCTTTTTCATAATTATTATTATTTGATTGGCTGTAATTTTTTAATTACCTTCTAAAATTACGGAGCACTTGAACATTTTTAAAGAATACATTGGGTTGATTCTACGGTTGGTTCCTTGTGAAACATTCTTCAATAATTTCAATATACAGGAAAATTATGCTTTTTAATGTTTCAAAAAGTTTTATTAAAACTCTACACGTGTTTCGGCTTATTAGGCCTTTATCAAGAGTACAAGATAATACTAGTATTATCTTGTACTCTTGATAAAGGCCTAATAAGCCGAAACACGTGTAGAGTTTTAATAAAACTTTTTGAAACATTAAAAATCATAATTTTCCTGTATATTGAAATTATTTTTAAAGAACACTTGAAAGAGCTGCAAAAAAGGTACTTTAAAATTTTTTATAATATCAACTAAAATACAATAAATTATCGTTTTTTTCCTCTATTTATATTTAACATTTATTTACAATTCTAGAACAAAATGTTGTAATAACAGAAGAGCAGTATATTTAAATACATTAATAACAAATGCTTCACATGATGTCTGCCTATCAGCCAATCAAAATGTAGGGACATGACCATTTTTTGTGTGCCTGTGTTAGCTTATATAGGATATTGGAGTCCCTTCATTTTTTCCGTGTTGTATGCTTTGCACAGTTTTACCTCCACATCTACGTAGTGGATTGGAAGTATAATAATCGTAAAAAAAAATTCTTGAAATAGGTTTAGAATGTCACGAAACGTCGAGATTTTAAATATGAGCGAAAAAAATTTCTGTCTGTCGGTCTGTAACTTTTTTTTGTCAGCATGTTTTCTCCGAAACAGTTTAAGATATTGACATGAAATTTTGTACACGTATACCGGGTGGCCACGAGTCAATGTACGCCTCCAATATTTTGGTTGTTTTTGTATTTAAAAATTTGGTTTTTGGTACAAATAAATTACACAATAATAGGCTACTTTTACACTAACAGGAATGAAAATATCACTTCCGGTTGAACCGGAAGTGACATCAACTTTTTTTTCTTAAATGGAATGACCATATCTTTTTGATGGTTTCTCATTAAGCATAAATTTCTAAGTGCAACAGTTTTTTCGTTAGCATGCCCGAAAAATCTCAAACAAGTAAATAAAAGGCCTAAATGAGCTAACCACCATTTCGATACGTATTTTGGGGCGCTGTGGGCGGTACGATGATCTATGGTCATTTCTATGGCAGATACACACCGCCAAAGTCAAAGGTCCGAGGATTTCGCTTCTCCGGCGACATGGGTTCACCTCGGGAGCAACTGCATCCGAACGAGGGGCCATAAAATTATGAGAAAATTCATGGATACGTAAAAAGAACATAGAAATCTAATGACATAAACCAGACAGCCCTAAGATTTTCATTTCCGAAATAGGGCCGCTCACCGGAAGGAAAAGATCTCTTTATCCCCCTCCCCCAAGTCTCGATACTCTATCTCGGAAACCAAAAAAGCTATAGACTTCTGGTTTACGCCATTCGATTTACCACATCTCTTTAAGTACTGCTGAATTTTTTTAGAATTTCAGGGTTCCTCGTTTAGGACCAGCCGCTCACGAGGTTGGGTCGTGCGAAATCTTCGGAACCCTTACTTTGGCGGCTTGTATCTCGCTAAATAATACTCGTAGATCATCATGCCGCCCACCATCGCGCATCGCAGAGAAAATTTAATTTTGAATAGATTAAGCACAAAAAAGGGGGGGTTATTTTTGTCTGGAAAAAGTTAGAACATGAAATGTGAAGAGATATACAACAAGCAGATTCCATAAAGTAACTAGGTATTACCATTGACTGATTTTTGAGATGGAATATACACCTTAACAATGTATGCAATACGCTAAGAAGCATATTATTTAGACTTAAATTCTTAAAGACCATCCTAGACAAAACTAACTTAAAAATTATTTACCATGCATTAGTTGGATCATGACTATCCTATGGCATTTTCGGATGGGGAGGTGCAGTAAAACACCACATAAAAAAGATGGAAATAATACAAAAGAGATTTTTTTAAAATTATGTTGGATAAACACAACACATATCCATCGGATAATCTATATAAGGATGGAAATGTTCTTGATATCAGACAATCATTCTATTATTCTGTGACAATGAATCAATTTAATAACAAACATTCATTAATAGCTTTTTTTTTTTTTTAATCACTTATTTAACGTCGGCCTATTTCCGATACCAAGGCCAATCACCGACGCCAGGAGACGAGCTACCCCCAACCTGGAAATTTTGCCGAACCTCTTCTCTATCGAAGAGTAGGGATCTTTTACTTGCCTAACATTTAATAGACAAGGGACCGACTGCTTTACATCCCCTCCGAAGGATGGTATATCCGCTATGTAACCCCCGCCTAAAGTTACATACCTTCTACGCATGCGCTGATATACAAGCCGTTAGAAGATGGAGCGAGAACGCTGTGTTTCCCTGGAGAGGCTTACCCATCCAAGTACTAATCGCGCCCGACGTTGCTGCATCATTAATAGCTGTTAACCACACTTATCAGACGAGAACAAAAGCAACTTTCTGCAGAACGCCATTTTCTTCAAAGTCAATAGGACAGCGAAATGTCTCCTACCTGTTTCCCAGATTTTATAATTATCTTCCAGACGACAAAAAAAAGGTAAATTCTATTAACTTATTTAAAAGAAAAGTAAGGAAAGTTATCCTAGTAACTAATAGAATAAACATACACAAAGTTGTGGAAATGAAAAATTAGCTAAACGCTAAATAAACTTACTATATATATTTAATTCGTAATCTCTTTGCTATTCGTTATTACTTATTACTATCAGTTAGAGGTTGCTTTTTTAAAATAAACAACACAAATAAGTATAAAAATTTGAAATTAAATATTTCTCCGACGTTTCGGAAATCTAATCCGTTTCCTTTCTCAAGGCTTTTTTGAAAAATCTTTTTACTGTGTATGATAAATACACAGCTCTAAGAATGTTTGTTATATTCAATATCCATAGATACTTACTATTTACATAGAACTGTTGATATAGTTAACAGTTTTTTAGTTTTTATACAATGTTAAGCTTGTGAAGTTCTTCTTTTAACATTGGCAACCATTCGACACGCATCTATCCTCATTCAATAATATTATCGCGCATTCTTTAATTTTTCTTTTTTCGCTATCTGCCTCTTTGGGATTCGGTAACATTTTTTAAGAAAATTGCCCAGTGATCTCTTTCTTAAATATATTAACTTTTAAAACGATTTTGAATTTTTTTATATTTTCCTTATTTTAGGGGTTGATGAGGGGTTGTACGTGATCATTTAGGAGAAACTGGCAATTGCACGTTAAAGAGTGAAAGTTTTCAAACATTTTAAGCCCAACCGCATCAAAATCCATTCAAAATTGAGCGACTTTCAGAATTTTGAAAAAAAGTAGAGCAAAATCTCCCACTGCGCAACGCCTCAATTTTTGTATGACATCTGCCTCAAATACTATTTACATTTATTAAAATTTTATGAACAATTTTTCCCACTCACTAGAATGGAAATATGGTGAAGATGTTTTCCTTTAAAGAGACTTGGATGGGAAATCTGGGTATGGAAGTAGTGATTCCTTAGGCAGCGGTTTTATAACACAGAACTTTTGAGAGATTTGTTGGATGTAATCCGCTAGAGGTGACATGTTGCGATAACGTGCAATTAAATCTCTGAGGGAGGTGTATCTTGAAGAATTTGAAATGAGGAGTATAAACTTGTGCTCCAACAGTTTCTTTAGAGTTGTGACTGCTGAAGCTGCACCACACGGGTCCCGCATATGGTAGGTCCAGTCTCATTACAACAGCGTAGACCAGTTTTTTAATTTTGTCGACTAAGTCTGCTACTTCAGAACGTGACTTCTAGTGGGTATAGACCTGGATAGTTTAGTTAATGTGCTTGTTGAATGTCAGTAGTATTCAGATCTTCTTCCAAGTACTTCACACACTTCTTAGTTGGAATTTGATTTCCCTTCATCAAAATAGGTATTATAGTGTTATTCTCAGTTAATCTCAGCTTCTGATTTCTCAACGTTTACTCGAATCTTCTACTGGACGTAATACGTCGCAGCTCGAACAATGTGGGCTCAGTGCCATATTAGCTGCCCATTATTGTCATGAACTCATAAACAGGATTTATCAATGAAATCACATCTTTTATTTAATTGAGATCGATTACCCTACAATGTATATATTAGTGTTAAAGAATGAAAACAACATTTACCGTAATGGAAAGAGAAACTGATCAAAATTGTTATAAAAACTAATTATATTATTACATTTGTCATCTATAATATGTTCTAAAACATTTACTTATATATTATATTGTTTCACTTTGTAATAGATTAAAAATGTGTTATATTTACAGAGGTTTTTATTTCTAAATTTATCGATGACAAATAATCAATCAACCGATGGTGGGTGTGATGTACCGTTTGAGACACTCTGTATACGTAGCGGTACATACATGAATACGCTCCTTAAATAAAAAAAATACAGTAGTACAATGTAATGTGTTTATAATTGTTATGGTATATTGCCGTTGCTTGAGTAGATAAAAACTAATGTTTATGGGTTTGTCTCTAATGTTTATTGGTTTGAATGTGTTGCAAGTCGGGTGTTTTGTGAAACGAGGAAAGTATTGCTAGGACGATGAGTGTCACAAACATTATAGATATAAAATCGCTGAATTATTTTCATGCTGATGTTGGTCGACGGGTACCTTTATCACAACTTTGAGAGACGAATGGTTTGTGTTCCACAAAATTAACATGCACTGTAGAAGCTTACGAAATTTAGTTAATGTGTAAATAATAAATTTAAAAAACCGCTGCCTAAGGAATCACTACTTCCATATCCAGATTTCCGTTCGAATTCGAGGCGGAAGAATAACTGGGGGGGGGGGGGGGCTAGCGTCAACTTGCCACCCCCCACTCACCCCCGAAAACAACCCTGTGTGAAGTATATTAATCCCAGAATGTTGTGATGTTCATTTCCTTGATAGCTTAAGAGCCAGTGTGCAAAATCCACTTATTTTGAATACCTGCTCCACATTGTGGTATACTGAGGATAATATTATACTGACCACCGGCCGGGTCACAACTCCCCAGAGTGGTTTGATTTTGGGCCCGGGGTAATGGAATAATACATATTTTTGAACCTGCTAACAACTGCGGTATACGATAGTCTACAATTCTGCGTTGATAAAAAAAAAGTTACAATTTTTTGCTGGTACAGGAAAAAGCGCGGCAAATTTAAAAATTGGTCATGATCCAACCGAATGAATACCACTTCTACTTTGCAGCAAAACATTTGTTATAAGTAATTGAGACCACGTACAAAAAGTTACAATTTTCCCACGGTCCAAAAAAAAATGACAAGGCCATATTAGACCCAGAATGAAGCAAAAATTGAAAATTTCACAGAGCACCTATTTTTGGCCCCCCTGAAAGAGAGTGGCGAGGGGGGGGGGTGGCAGAAAGGCGTAACTTATGATATCCCGAAGGCCTATGCCAATTTTTAGCGTTTTCCGTCGAGAGCATTCCATTTTATAGGTCCTTTACGAAATTTTAAATTTTTGCTTAATTTTGAGTTTAAAATGGCCTTGTAGCTCTTTTTTGACGAATGGGAAAATTGTAACTTTTTCTACATGGTCTCAAATACTTATAACAAATGTTTTGCCGCAAAGTAGAAGTGGTATTCATTCGGTTGGATCATGACCAATTTTTAAACTGGCCGCGCTTTTTCCTGTACCAGCAAAAAAAATTGCAACTTTTTTTTGTCAATTAACAAGAATTGTACAGACAAAAATATTAAATATTCCATGGCCCCGGGCCCAAAATCAAACCACTCTGAGGACTTGTAACCCGGCCTACGGTGATTAGTATAACATTTTCTTCAGTATACCACAATTGTTAGCAGGTATTCAAAAAAGTCGATTTTGCACACTGGCTCCTAAGCTATGAGTCTTACAACCTATTAAAAATATTAGTATCGCCTGCTCAATTGTTTAAAAAGTTACTCACAACATTTGACAGTTCATTTATATAGAGAATAATAAATAAAGGCCCCATTATACTGCCCTGTGGTACGCTTGTTTTGAAATGATCACATTTCGTTGTCTACTTAGTAAAGGTATGTGCCGCGTACTCTATAATTTTCTAATTTTGACACAACCTTACTTTGCTGGCGTGTGATATCAATGCAATCTGTAGTTGTCACAAATATCTGCAATTTCTTTTTGTGTACTAAGATAAAATAACTTCACAAAAATGAATGGAGACCTAACATTTTTAAAAAACCCTGTATATCAATAGTGATATCTAGACATCTCTTACCGACTGTGATGAAATCAAACCAGGGTTTTCATTAAATGACGTGTCTGCCTAAGATGGTACTGAAAACCGTCTCATATCAATGTACTGTACTTTATACTTTCGTACGAGGCCACGCGCTGGCCACATGAGATATTCTTATTGTTAACTTGCTACGAGTTTTTACAAAATAGGAATTAACATCACTTATATATTTATGGAAATGATTTGTAAGTAACCTTTTGTCCGAGCTAACCCCATTCGTCATCATAAAATTGGATTAAGCATACCTGACTCTTGGATTCTACAGAATTAATTATACAATTAAAAGTAGTAATTTGTATACGTTTACGTGAAACTCGGGAATTTTTAAATTCTAAATTATTAAATTATTATACATTTACGGTGATAGAATCGGATTTTGTCATTCAATCAATAATCGTGAATCACTATTATAGACAAAGAAATCTATCGCAGATGGTGTGCTATGTTTAGATCTGAGGTAAACGGTAATGAAAGCTTAGCAAAAAAATGTTAATAAATTGTATACTTAACACAGTTCAAGTGTATCTGGTGTTGGTCATATATATTAGAATGACTATTTTGCAATAAATATGTATATAGTTCTGAGTAACCGTTGATTTTTATCTCGCCATCAAATTATCATCGAGAAAAATCTTCGTTAAGGCATCTACATACAAAAGAAGGGCTTCTACATTAATACTTCAAAAAAATCGTTTTGTTATAAAAAATTATTTTGATAAATTCTTGTTACTACATTTTGAAAAAAATGTAGTATACGTTTAGCATTTTTCCGGTGGACCATCGAAATCCGAAAAAAACGTCGGATCGATGTGAAAGTCATAGCTATCGATTCGAGAGCGAATTTAGAAAATTTCGTCCGTCGGTCAGTCGGTCTGTCTGTCTGTCTGTCACGCCCAGCCCCCTAACCCGTTTTCGGATTGCGATGAAACTTGGGTGGTTAATAGGAGGTCTTTAGAAAACCTTAACGCCGGAAGCTCGGATCCGTTCGGAAACCGGAAGTACCCGATATAGACGTTTCGAGTTTTTCGGGAGAAATTGAATAACTCGATAACGGGCAGTCGAATCGAGACATTTCAAAAAAGAAATGGTGCCGCTGGCAAAGCTCTACAAATAAGTATACCAGAGGCTATGCCGAGAAACAAATGAAAATTGATTTTTTTTGCAAAAAACTGGTTTTCTGGAAATCGGGCTAGGAAGCACGATAACTGTCCAGAATATTGATCGATTTAGATGAGACTTGGTGGGATCAAAGGTACCCGGCCACAAATCAAGCCTATTGCTGGCGGCCCGAATCCGTTGACCGCAAGTATGTTTTCCAGGGCCGAGTATGATTTTTGAAAGAAATTAATAACTCCCGAACCGAAGGTCCGATTTTGATTTTCAAAAATGGCAATTGTAGGGCTTGATTAGTTCTATTAGTTGACGTTTGTGAGAAATTTGAGAAAACAAAAGCGAATCTACAAATCCTGGAAAACTTGATTTTTTTGATAAATTCTACAAATTTCGAAGAGTTTCCTAATAAAAATCGAAAATTAACTATTCCGTCGATCAGACTCTATAACCAGTATAAAGCACGAACTTTTTTGGACAAAAAATCTGAAATAGATTTTTTTCGAAAAACTTAAAATAAACGAGTTATTTACAAAAATGCATTCCATAGAATTATTTAAAAAAATATTACAAATTGATAAATTATCCGATAGAGGTACAAACAAATAATGTAATGTTATATATATATTTAAAATATCATCATTCCTTTCCTTATTTTCATTTACTAAATAAAAATAGAACCGATGCCCTTTCCGTGTTTCAAAATGTAGTTAGCTTTTACTTTAGTCAATGCAAAAAAAAAAGAAAAATAAAACATGTCAAGTGTCATGTCAAGAGTCATCTTGCGACCCTCTGCTGAAAATGTAATGAATCATCCCAACAAATTGGACAAAAAGCAAATCAAAATGTAGTTTTTTCGCTTGTTATTTTTACTTGAAAATAAGAGACTAAAGGGCGCTGATTACTAATTTGGTATTTAAAAAACGCTGCCTAAAGAATCAATACTTCCACATTCAGATTTTCTATCCAAGTCTCTCAAACGGAATACATCTTGACTATACTTGCACTCTAGCATGTGGAAATAATTAGTCATAGAATTTTAATAATATTTGAGGCAGATCTGCCGTAATAAGGAAAAGTCATCTGCCAATTGCATTTTTCAGGTTATTGCATTTTCTCTCCCATTTGCATGCATTCTAATTATTTTCCAATTAAAAATAGCCGGATATGCAACAAGAAGATGAAAACTTATATTGTTTGTCCTAAGTGCTCATAACAGTATATTTATAATTCAAAATGTCCTAATTGCATTATACTAAAAATAAGTCCTATATGCCTTTAATTCCAAAACAAAAATTTTTAGCTTAGTAACATGAATGGCTGAACTTTTCTATCGGTTCCGCGATTGCTGAACGTGTTATAAACAAGGACAGTATTGAAACATTTTCTTTATAGGATTTTGCAAACAGTGGAAAGAAAAGCTATCTATGAGAACTAAAGGAAAAACTATATATAAAATATTAATTATTTTTCCTTTAGTTCTCATAGATAGCTTTTTTTTTCCACTGTTTGCAAAATCCTATAAAGAAAATGTTTCATTACTATAAGCAAACAAATAATAAATAATTTACTTTTAAAGGACAGTATTCTTAGTTAAAAAGCTAAAACTTTCAATATATTAAAACTAACAAAATGCTAGATAGGACGCTTTTCCTTAGGACGGCAGAGACGTCGTAAAAAGTTTGAGGCGTTGGTGTCTAGCATATACGCCAAAAATGAAGTTTCTGTACTCTCACCAGCTATAATTCAAAGATTCGTCGTCTGGTTCAATGTACGAACATACCACTCTGTACATATTTTAATTTTTAGGGAACGTAAAGAAGTAAAAATATCAAAGTAATGGCTGGTAAGATTTAACAGTTTGGGAATCACCTTAGTGTATTAAATGAGGGGCTTTGTTTCAGAAACCTCTTTGTTCTAGTCCTAAAATGCTATATATAAGCATTACATGCTGATCTGATATGTATTCATTGAGCAGGATAATTTAAATTAAAAATAACATTATGATAACAGTTGTACTGTTCATAATGGGCATATTCTTTGTTATAATTGATATAAGAAAGATATATGTTTTAAACTTATTTGTAATAAGTATTTTGTAAAAGTTTGAATAAATTACTAGTATTTTCTGGTAATATATTTTCATTTGTTTCTATTGTTATAGAGCTTTTACAGTTCCAGGAAGTTGCATTTGCATATAATTATATTGATAATTATCCCTTTACGGGGAATTTCCTATAATCTAATTTTAATTTTTAATATCCTGTTCTGGTAATCCTTTGATAGTTATAACACGAGTATTTGCTTACATATTTCAGTTGATTGTGAACTTTAGAAAAAGCCGCACCGAAGAGGCATAGATGCCGAAACACGTGTCTGTGGATGTTCTAAAGTTTTGTGTTAGTGCTATATCGGTAAGTGCTTTTGTTTTGATTATCTTTGGGTTTCATTGAGCAGGATAATTTAAATTAAAAATAACATTATGATAACAGTTGTACTGTTCATAATGGGCATATTCTTTGTTATAATTGATATAAGAAAGATATATGTTTTAAACTTATTTGTAATAAGTATTTTGTAAAAGTTTGAATAAATTACTAGTATTTTCTGGTAATATATTTTCATTTGTTTCTATTGTTATAGAGCTTTTACAGTTCCAGGAAGTTGCATTTGCATATAATTATATTGATAATTATCCCTTTACGGGGAATTTCCTATAATCTAATTTTAATTTTTAATATCCTGTTCTGGTAATCCTTTGATAGTTATAACACGAGTATTTGCTTACATATTTCAGTTGATTGTGAACTTTAGAAAAAGCCGCACCGAAGAGGCATAGATGCCGAAACACGTGTCTGTGGATGTTCTAAAGTTTTGTGTTACTGCTATATCGGTAAGTGCTTTTGTTTTGATTATCTTTGGGTTTCATTGAGCAGGATAATTTAAATTAAAAATAACATTATGATAACAGTTGTACTGTTCATAATGGGCATATTCTTTGTTATAATTGATATAAGAAAGATATATGTTTTAAACTTATTTGTAATAAGTATTTTGTAAAAGTTTGAATAAATTACTAGTATTTTCTGGTAATATATTTTCATTTGTTTCTATTGTTATAGAGCTTTTACAGTTCCAGGAAGTTGCATTTGCATATAATTATATTGATAATTATCCCTTTACGGGGAATTTCCTATAATCTAATTTTAATTTTTAATATCCTGTTCTGGTAATCCTTTGATAGTTATAACACGAGTATTTGCTTACATATTTCAGTTGATTGTGAACTTTAGAAAAAGCCGCACCGAAGAGGCATAGATGCCGAAACACGTGTCTGTGGATGTTCTAAAGTTTTGTGTTACTGCTATATCGGTAAGTGCTTTTGTTTTGATTATCTTTGGGTTTCATTGAGCAGGATAATTTAAATTAAAAATAACATTATGATAACAGTTGTACTGTTCATAATGGGCATATTCTTTGTTATAATTGATATAAGAAAGATATATGTTTTAAACTTATTTGTAATAAGTATTTTGTAAAAGTTTGAATAAATTACTAGTATTTTCTGGTAATATATTTTCATTTGTTTCTATTGATATGTATTATTAATAATGAGTAATAGCGCGTAATTCTGTAGACTAAAGCAATTACTTTTTTATTTTAATTGGCGGTTTCCCTACGGTTAATAAAATGCTGAGGTTTATAGATAAATAAAATGATTCAATTACCACAGATAAAGAAAATATCTGCCATATATTAAGATACTGTCGGTCACAGTCGAAATATTTAAAAATAAAAATGTTCAGTATACCACAACTATTAAAATTTCAATGCAATACGAATAACTGTTTTTATTTCTAATGATCTGACAATTAGTTTTTTACAACAATTGCCAGAAATTTTAGAAAAATTAAAAAGTTATGAGGAAAATACTGAATCACCCCCTAAAACTACACCTTAATCAAAAAATCGGTAAAGGAATTTACACAGAACTTCCCTTTTTATTTGTGCGCGGGTCACTCTAAATAAATAATAATTACGAAATGACATTGAAAATAATAATCGGAATATAGTTATCACTATTATTACAAAGAAGTCCTGGTAAGTTTTCGTCAAAAAAATATAGAGTACTCATCCAGCAGCAAAAATTCAATACTAAATAACAGGTGCCAAATATGGAAGGCTTGCGCAAATACCTTAACAAATGTCCACCATGAATTATTTCTTGGGATGACCACCCTGTATATTTTTTCAATAAAAGTATAATGGCATATGTCAAATGTTGTTGCCATCTGACACATTTTCAATTCCACATTCACGTAGTGGAGTGGAAGTATAATGGTGGTTAAAGAATTTCATTTTTTTTTAATCTTTCAAAAATGTTGGTTAAAAATTTTCAAAATCCTTTTTCTTCTGAAACAGGTTTAGAGTATCATGAAACGTGAAAATTTTAAATTTCAGCAAAAAAAAATTGTACGTCTATTCTAGTGGTAAAATTATTTTCCAAAATGGTAAAAAAATGATTTTTTTTCCGAAATAGGTTTGGAATATCATGAAACGTGGACATTTTAAATTTGAGCAAACATAATTTTTCATCTGTTTTGAAACAGATTAAAGTTTTTTTTATTATTTTTTCTTTATTTGTTTGAATAGGTTTAGAATGCCATGGAAACGTGGAAATTTTAAATTTGGACAAAGAAAAAAAAAATCTTTTTTTTTAAATTTTTCAAAAATGGTTAAAAAATTTTCAAATTTTTTTTCTTCTGAATTAGGTTTAGAATGTCATGAAATGTGTAAATTTTAAATTTGAGCAAAAAAAAATTTTTCCATCTATTCTAGTGGTAATTTTTTTTCCAAAATGGTAAAAAAATGTCACAATTTTTTTTCTTCCTAAATAGGATTGGAATGTCATGAAGCGTGGAAATTTTAAATTTGAGCAAAAAAACCTAATTTCATCTATTCTGTAGTAAGCACCTAGTGATTTTTTTTCCAAAAATAATTTAAATTTTTCAGAAAATTTTTTTAATTTTTTTAATACGATTAGAGTACCATGGAAACTTTAAATTTGAACAAGGAAAAAAAAACTCCATCTATTTTAGTGGTAAAAATTTTTTGAAAAATGGTAAAAAAAAATTCAAAAAAAAAAATTTTTTTAATAGGTTAAGAATGCCATGAAACGTGGAAATTTTAAATTTGAACAAAAAAAAATTTTCTTCATCTATTTCAGTGGTAAAAAAATCGGTAAAGGTATTTACACAGAACTTCCCTCGTTATTTGTGCATGGCTATCACTAAAAAAATATTAAATACGAAATGACATTGAGAATAATAATGGAAATATAGTTATTGTAATTATTACAAAGAAATCCTGATAGCTTTTGGTCAAAAAAATAGTGCTCATCCAACAGCAATAGTTCAATATTAAATAACAGGTCTCCCATAAATTATTTCTTGGGATGACCACCCTGTATATTTTCCAATAAAAGTATAATAGCATATGTCAAATAGTATTACCATTAGACAGTTCCATTCACGCAGTGAAGTGGAAGTATAGTGGTGGTTAAAAATTTAATTTTTTTTTTGAAAATTTTCAAAACTGTTGGTTAAAAATGTTCACTCCTTTTTCTTCTGCAATAGGTTCAGAATGTCATGAAACATGGAAATTTTAAATTTGAGCAAAGAAAAAAAAATTTATATCTGTTTTAGTGGTTAAAAATTTTTCAAAACTGTGTAAAAAATTTTCAATTTTTTTTTTTCTGAAATAGGTTTAGAATGTCATGAAACGTGAAAATTTTAAATTTCAGCAAAACCAAATATTTCCGTCTATTCTAATGGTAATTTTTTTTCCAAAGTAGTAAAAAAAATCATCTATTCTATAGTAAGTAGTGAAATAGATTTTATCAATTTTTTTGTTTGTTTGAATAGGTTTAGAATGCTATGGAAACGTTGAAATTTTGAATTTGAACAAAGAAAAAAAAAATTTTTTTGAAATTTTTCCAAAATCTTGGTTAAAAAATTTTCATTTTTTTCTTCTGAAATAGGTTTAGAATGTCATGAAACGTGTATATTTTAAATTTGAGCAAAAAAAATTTTCCATCTATTCTAGTGGTAATTTTTTTTCCAAAATGGTAAAAAAATGTTACAATTTTTTTTCTTCCGAAATAGGTTTGGAATGTTTAAAAATGAATTATTATTTGTTTGCTTATAATTGTATTGAAACATTCTTTATAGGATTTTGCAAACAGCAGAAAAATTAACTATCTATAAAAGAAAAACTTTGTGTAGAAATATTAATGAAATCTTTGCATTCTTTCGATAACCTGAATTCTGGTTATGCTAGCAAATTAAAATCCTAAAATGAATTTGTCTGATTTCTTATTTGACAATTCTCATTCTAACACTAGCATCCACACAGTCACCTACGGCCATGCAGATTAAACTAGTATCCACATAACCCCCTACGATTATGAAGATTCAGTTAAAAATGAGAACAAAGACCTAAAATGAATTTATTTATCTACCTTGTCTTAAAAAATTTTTCATTCCAATGGATTACATTTTCATGAAATCTATCATTCTGTTTCCTGGAAATGCTTAGCCTTTGAAACGTTTTTCGCCCTTATTCTGGAGCTCATCAGAAAGACATAAAGCCATTCATAAAGATGTTTCATGCAAAACCAAGACAATTTCTATGAATAAGTGTGAAATGATTATATTTGACATTGACTGATAAAAACAACCTCACCTATCTATTAGCTAACTATTATTGGAGCCTATATACTCTATGCATGTTTAAAAATGAATTATTATTTGTTTGCTTATAATTGTATTGAAACATTCTTTATAGGATTTTGCAAACAGCAGAAAAATTAACTATCTATAAAAGAAAAACTTTGTGTAGAAATATTAATGAAATCTGCATGGCCGTAGGGGACTGTGTGGATGCTAGTGTTAGAATGAGAATTGTCAAATAAGAAATCAGACAAATTCATTTTAGGATTTTAATTTGCTAGCATAACCAGAATTCAGGTTATCGAAAGAATGCAAAGATTTCATTAATATTTCTACACAAAGTTTTTCTTTTATAGATAGTTAATTTTTCTGCTGTTTGCAAAATCCTATAAAGAATGTTTCAATACAATTATAAGCAAACAAATAATAATTCATTTTTAAACATGCATAGAGTATATAGGCTCCAATAATAGTTAGCTAATAGATAGGTGAGGTTGTTTTTATCAGTCAATGTCAAATATAATCATTTCACACTTATTCATAGAAATTGTCTTGGTTTTGCATGAAACATCTTTATGAATGGCTTTATGTCTTTCTGATGAGCTCCAGAATAAGGGCGAAAAACGTTTCAAAGGCTAAGCATTTCCAGGAAACAGAATGATAGATTTCATGAAAATGTAATCCATTGGAATGAAAAATTTTTTAAGACAAGGTAGATAAATAAATTCATTTTAGGTCTTTGTTCTCATTTTTAACTGAATCTTCATAATCGTAGGGGGTTATGTGGATACTAGTTTAATCTGCATGGCCGTAGGGGACTGTGTGGATGCTAGTGTTAGAATGAGAATTGTCAAATAAGAAATCAGACAAATTCATTTTAGGATTTTAATTTGCTAGCATAACCAGAATTCAGGTTATCGAAAGAATGCAAAGATTTCATTAATATTTCTACACAAAGTTTTTCTTTTATAGATAGTTAATTTTTCTGCTGTTTGCAAAATCCTATAAAGAATGTTTCAATACAATTATAAGCAAACAAATAATAATTCATTTTTAAACATGCATAGAGTATATAGGCTCCAATAATAGTTAGCTAATAGATAGGTGAGGTTGTTTTTATCAGTCAATGTCAAATATAATCATTTCACACTTATTCATAGAAATTGTCTTGGTTTTGCATGAAACATCTTTATGAATGGCTTTATGTCTTTCTGATGAGCTCCAGAATAAGGGCGAAAAACGTTTCAAAGGCTAAGCATTTCCAGGAAACAGAATGATAGATTTCATGAAAATGTAATCCATTGGAATGAAAAATTTTTTAAGACAAGGTAGATAAATAAATTCATTTTAGGTCTTTGTTCTCATTTTTAACTGAATCTTCATAATCGTAGGGGGTTATGTGGATACTAGTTTAATCTGCATGGCCGTAGGGGACTGTGTGGATGCTAGTGTTAGAATGAGAATTGTCAAATAAGAAATCAGACAAATTCATTTTAGGATTTTAATTTGCTAGCATAACCAGAATTCAGGTTATCGAAAGAATGCAAAGATTTCATTAATATTTCTACACAAAGTTTTTCTTTTATAGATAGTTAATTTTTCTGCTGTTTGCAAAATCCTATAAAGAATGTTTCAATAGGTTTGGAATGTCATGAAGCGTGGAAATTTTAAATTTGAGCAAACAAAATATTTTCTTCTATTCTATAGTAAGTACCTACTTAGTGTTGAATACACATTTTTTCAAGAAAATTTTTCGGAAAAATTTTTAAATTTGTTTTAAAACGTTTAGAATGCCATGGAAACGTGGAAATTTTAAATTTGGACAAAAATTCCATCTATTTTGGTGGTAAATTTTTTTTTTTTTGAAATACGTTTAGAATGTCATGAAACGTGAAAATTTTAAATTTGAAGAAAGAAAAAATTCTCATATTTTAGTGGTAAAATTTTTTTCAAAAATGGTGAAAAAAATTTTCAATTTTTTTTTTCTGAAATGGGTTTAGCGCGTAATGAAACGTGGAAATTTTAAATTTGGGCAAAAAAAAAATTTTTCATCTTGGTAAAAATTTTTTCAAAATGTTGCAAAAAAAATTTTCAAAATTTTGTTTTTTCTGAAATAGGTTTAGCGCGTCATGAAACGTGGTAATTTTAAATTTGAGCAAAAAAAAAAATTTTTCTTGGTAAAATTTTTTTCAAAAATGTTGCAAAAAAATTTCCAAAAAATTTTTTTTTTCTGAAATAGGTTTAGCGCGTCATGAAACGGGGAAATTTTAAATTAGAGCAAAAAAAAATTTTTTTCGCTATTTATTCCGTTTAGACGGTCCACCCTGTATATTTTCCAGTGAAATTTCTACCATGTCTTCGCTGACAGTAGCGTCAACTATCTACCAAATTTGACTGCTATCCTTCAAGTAGTTTTTTAATAAATGCACTAACAGACAGACAGACAGACAGACAGACAGACAGACAGACAGACAGACAGACAGACAGACAGACAGACTGACGGAATTGAAAAACCTATATTTTCGTAATCTACGTGTTCTGAAACGTCAGAATCCGAAAAAATCTTGCGAGGGTGATTTTTTCTCGAATACAATACTTCCCTTCGGTATGCGAGGGAAGTAAAATTTTTCAAAAATATTGGTGAAAAAAATTTTTTTTTCTGAAATAGGTTTAGCGTGTCATGAAACGTGGAAATTTTAAATTTGAGCAAAAAAAAATTGTTTTCATTATTTATTCCCTTTCGACGGTCCACCCTGTATATTTTCCAGTGAAAGTTTCACCATTTCTTCGCTGACAGTAGGGTCAACTACCTACCAAATTTGACTGCTCTCCGTAAAGTAGTTTTTTAGTAAATGCACCAACAGACAGACAGACAGACTGACGGAATTGAAAAACCTATATTTTCGTAATATACGTGTTGTGAAACATCAAAATCCGAAAAAATCTCGGAGGGTGATTTTTTCTCGAATATAAAACTTCCCTTCGGTATGCGAGGGAAGTAAAAAGACGGTTTGACAATATGTGGCTTGACTGACACCATGTAAACTAGTGTCTAAACTAAAGTCTTTGGAACCCTTCTGAAGAAGCTGACAGCATGATCAGCGAAACGTCAAGTCAAGTTCGACGACCGCGGCAAAACCCGGAAGAAACTACTTCATTTCAAAAATGTTGGTTAAAAATTTTCAAAATCCTTTTTCTTCTGAAACAGGTTTAGAGTATCATGAAACGTGAAAATTTTAAATTTCAGCAAAAAAAAATTTTTTACGTCTATTCTAGTGGTAAAATTATTTTCCAAAATGGTAAAAAAATTATTCAATTTTTTTTCCGAAATAGGTTTGGAATGTCATGAAACGTGGAAATTTTAAATTTGAGCAAAAATAATTTTTCATTTGGTCTGAAATAGATTAAAGTTTTTTTTATTTTTTTTTATTTGTTTGAATAGGTTTAGAATGCCATGGAAACGTGGAAATTTTAAATTTGAACAAAGAAAAAAAATTCATTTTTGCTGAAATTTTTCAAAAATGGTTAAAAAATTTTCAAAATTTTTTCTTCTGAATTAGGTTTAGAATGTCATGAAACGTGTATATTTTAAATTTGAGCAAAAAAAAATGTTTTCCATCTATTCTAGTGGTAATTTTTTTTCCAAAATGGTAAAATGTCAATTTCCTCATTTAGTTTTGGTGCGTGAAGGGCTTTGCAGTTGTTTGGGATTGTGTATTTTTTAATCAGTTCGTTAATTATATTATTATCAACCCCTGTTATCACGTAATTGTCCCATCTTACTGCGACTTCCTCATGAACATTATCTCCTACTTTTTTGTCACCGTTGGGGTCTTTACCTAGTAGTTCTGAAAAACTTGGATGAACTATATTTTCAGCCTTGTTTTCATCTTCTAACCCAGTTTCTGTAAAAGAAATTATTTACAGTAAGACATCCGTCTATTACCGTAATCAGGGGAAAGAACAAACCAACGCAATAAGACATTCGTCGATCATTGCGAGTAAGATGTAATTAATTCATAAAAAGTAAGCTGATTTTCATGAATTTATGTAAAGGAAATTATTTACAGTAAGACATTCGTCTATTACCGTAATCAGGAAAAAGCAAACCAACGCAATAAGACATTCGTCGATCATTGCGAGGAAGATGTAATTAATTTATCAAAAGTAGGCTGATGTCCATGAATTTATGTAAAAGAAATTATTTACAGTAAGACATTTGTCTATTACCGTAATCACGAAAAAGACAAACCAACGCAATAAGACATTTGTCGATCATTGGGAGTAAGATGTAATTAATTTATCAAAAGTAAGCTGATTTTCATGAATTTATGTAAAAGAAATTATTTACAGTAAGACATTTGTCTATTACCGTAATCACGAAAAAAACAAACCAACGCAATAAGACATTCGTCGATCATTGCGAGTAAGATGTAATTAATTTATCGAAATTTATATAAAAGAAATTATTTACAGTAAGACTACTGAGTGTAATAATCATGTAGGACAACAGTGAGGAATAATTTAGTTAAAACATAAAACATTAAAAATTACTGTAGTTACAACATATTTAAAAACAGCTATATCAGTTAGGTACAGTGTTTGATTTCCTCACAAATGTCCTCAACTGTAAAGAAGGCCTTACTGATGAAGAACATTTTAATTGTAGCTCTGAATTTATCCATGGGTAGTTCTCTGATTTTGGGGGGAAGACTATTAAAGAGTTTAACTCCAAAGTGATTTATGCCTGTTTGCCCTCTTGTTAATCGTGTGAAGATCGTTCTTAAATGATCCTTGTTCCTGGCTCATGATTATGGACTTCTTTGTTAGATACGTATTGATTAATATGCTTTTTAATGTATGTTAAGCATTCCTAGGCATATATACAGGGAAATGTTAAAATTTTAAATGTTATAAAAAGATCCTGCGTTTCGCTTCTATAATCTACCCCATTTTCCAGTGAAAGTTTCACCATTTCTTCGCTGACAATAGGGTCAACTACCTACCAAATTTGACTGCTCTCCGTAAAGTAGTTTTTAGTAAATGCACCAACAGACAGACAGACAGACTGACGGAATTGGAAAACCTATATTTTCGTAATCTACGTGTTGTGAAACATCAAAATCCGAAAAAATCTCGGAGGGCGATTTTTTCTCGAATACAATACTTCCCTTCGGTATGCGAGGGAAGTAAAAAGACGGTTTGACAATATGTGGTTTGACTGACACCATGTAAACTAGTGTCCTGATGGCTTATGACTAATAGCCCAGTTGTCAGAGACAGAAATTGATAAAATCCGGTCACGTAATGTTATATGGCTGAATTTAATAAGTGTTTTTGTTGGTGAATACGATAAAAAAAAGTTTACAGCTGAAAATATTGGCCGAAATTCGATTTTTGCGTAATAAGCCGAAGAATAAAAAAAAATATCGAATTTCACATAAAAAACGTATGAAGTTTTTTGAACGATCAAAAATATATTTTTGGGAATGGAGTGTGGCGACACATAAATACGGTGCGCGGTCTCGGACGCCCTACACTAAATTTGTTTAACTTTTGAACTAATCAATGAAATTTCGCTCAACAAAGCTTAAATGAAACAAGAAACATGTGGCTGTTGGATTATCATATATCAAATATAAAATGATTGTATGTAGGAATAGTATATACACTGTGTCCCACTTTTCATGGAGCCACCCTCACATCTCGCTCACCTGATATCCGAATGTTTTAAAATTTTGGTGGTGAATATGTACCTATGTAGTGAGTCTTTAGACGTAACCACATTCGACTGTAGTCAGTGGCGTTCGATTCTATCATGGAAAAAGCGGGTCGATTTTTAAAAAAAGTATTAGCGATTTTATCAGAGAAAAATTAGTAAAATATTCCTAATCAGCACATTTAGAAACCCCGTTGAACAAGATTACATCGTTGTGTGTTCAAAGGCGTTTGAGATATGGGCCCTTAAAAATCTATTTTTTTCAACTTAAAATAATTTGTTAATAAATTAAACACTGCTTTTAGATGAATCAATCAATATATTATAAATACTCTACATATGTTTCGGCTTATTAGGCCTTTATCAAGAGTACTACATAGTGAATACTAAAGTTTCCGACGTACATATTCAATTTATACCTAAAAGTATTTATGGCTTAATATATTTATGACTTAAGCTATTTAAGATTTAATTTAACATCTTTAATTATTTGAATGTTTGGAGTGGACCTAAGCTGATTATATAAATCAAAGGATATTTCTTAACAATTGGTTTATTATAGGGGTGTTTAAGAAATTCTGCTGGTCATTTGTGGTACAAGGGTTGTACTTGAAAGATTTTTTTATTTCTAGTTGTTCTAGCAGATCTAAACGTTTACGTTTACCTTTTCTTCAGTTCAGTGTATTAAAATAATTTATATCTGTTAAACGGATTATCATATGAAAAAAATTTATTCTTTATTTTTTGTTCAGAATAATGTATGGTACTAGTATGAAATGTTTCTACAAAAAAATTACTATTTTTTAATAAGGCAAAAATTCTAATTAGTACATACCTACCATGTTTTTAACAAATAATCTTTAATAAAGACCTAAGTAAGCTATGAAAACAAAAGTTATTGCAATTGTCAATGTATTGTTGAAAGTCAATAAGTTAATAGGTTAAAAATTTAATGAATGATGGATTAATGTTACATAATAAGTGAACTGATTTTTTTTTTATGAAAATGGCTCAACGTTTAACAATTCAAGAAAAAGTGGAATTGGTTCGTTTAGTCGGAGATAATGCCAGATCATTTAGAGAAGCTGCTGATGAATTTAATTTACGGCATCCTGGCCGTCAGCCTCAAATTCGCCATAAATTGGTAGCAACCATTAATACAAATTTTAACAATGGAGGAAATGTTTGTAAGTTAAGACCAAAGAATTATAATTTACAAAATCGGCAAATTCAAAACGAGGAACGCATTTTACAATATTTTAGAGAACATCCAAGATCTAGCATAAGGTAAGTAGTATTAAATCTAAATTTTAGTAAAAACATCGTTTGGCGTTGCCTGAAAAAACATAGAAAAAGAGCATTCAAACCAAAATTTCTACATACCCTAGAAGATGGAGATACATACAGAATATTAGATTTCTGTATTTGGGCCCAGGGTGAATTTTTAAACAATGTTAATTTTCTGGAAAACGTCATATTTACTGATGAAGCAATATTCACTACCAATGGGGTAGTATGCTCTCAGAATTGCCGTTTTTGGGCTGACGAAAATCCCCACTGGTTTATCAGTACTAAGAGCCAATATGTGTCAAAAGTTAACGTTTGGTGTGGTTTATGGAAGGATCAGATTATTGGGCCTTTTTTCATTCCAAGATTGAATCGAAATCTGCCTCAAGATATCAGAAGATACTTGTATTATCAACTTGATGGTGCCCCGGCTCATAATGTTGCAAGTGGTTGGCTAGAAGATAATTTTCCAGGTAGATGGATAGGTTTAAGAAGTCAAGTTCAGGAGTTTCCCCCGAGGTCTCCAGACCTGACACCACTTGATTTTTATTTGTGGGGTCGTCTAAAAAATATAGTATATAATAACAGACCACGTAGCCAAGATGAGTTAATGATCAGAATTAGACAGGCATGTGTTGAAATCACTACAGCCGAGATTAGAAAAGTTGTACGGCATGTAAGAAAACGGATTGAGCAATGTATTCGGAATGATGGTGGTTGCATAGAAACGCAAAGAATTGTATAATTAAATTATTTGTGTAGATTATTTGTTAGAAACATGGTAGGTATGGTATGTACAAATTAGAATTTTTGCCTTATTAAAAAAATAGTAATTTTTTTGTAGAATCATTTCATACTAGCACAATACATTATTCTGAACAAAAAATAAAGAATACATTTTTTTAATATGACAATCCGTTTCACAGATACAAATTATTTTAAGTTGAAAAAAATTGATTTTTAAGGGCCCATATCTCAAACTCCTTTGAACACACAACGATGTAATCTTGTACAACGGGGTTTCTAAAGGTGCTGATTAGGAATATTTTACTAGTTTTTCTCTAAAAAAATCACTAATACTTTTTATTATAAAATCGACCCCCTTTTTTCATGATAGAATCGAACGCCACTGATTACAGTCGAATGTGGTTACGTCTAAAGACTCACTTCATAGGTATATATTCACGACCAAAATTTCAAAACATTCGGATATCAGGTGAGCGAGATATGAGGGTGGCTCCATGAAAAGTGGGACACACTGTATATGAGAAGTCGGAACATAAGAGATTTCCAATGAAATCGGTCAAAGCTCTACCATTTGTACAATTTTTAAGATAAAAACCTGAAACTTTCACACAATAGGTACTCTTGAAGTAATGTATTACATATTTTGCAGACACGGACAGACAGATAGACAAAACCCTTTCATTTGATACCTATGTCAAGAGGATTGTAGAGGTGTTTCAGAATCTCATGAGCCGCGAAATGCGCAAAAGGCAAAGTTTAATTTGAGTTATAAGTATGTTTTTGAAGACACTGGAGGCTGCCTTGCTGTATATATAAACAAGAGCTGGGGATAAATTGTAAACAATATATATATATATTATTTTTAAGAAGTGTAACTGAGTCAACATGACGGATTATGTCTCTGCGCATATGAAGGTCACGGCTCATGAGGTTTTAAAACACCTCTAAAGAAAAATCCGCCACCTTGGGAAGTCCGCCAGATTGGATTCAAATTTAGAAAATAATTTAGAGTGTCCATTTAAAGTCCAAAGTCAAGGTCATATTCGGTTAAGGGAAAGTTGGAATTTTTTTCTTATTGTAGCATAATTTGCATTAGCTTTCCATTAAGAAAATTATAATATTTTAAAACAGACAATCATTTTAGCTTTAAAAATTATGGCATTTAAAAAGGTTGGATTTTTAAAAATGTTTAATACAACCAAATTAGATTGAACACTAAAGCTTTTTTAAATGCCCTCCATTTCAAAGTGACTGCCATCGAAAAAATTTTGCAAAACAGCGCCATCTACATCTTAACATATTAAAAAATTATTTGTATCCAAAACTGTAGCCATTTACACATTCTAGCAATTGGCTTTTGCAGAGCTCAAATATCTATATTATTTTCCGAAATATTACGTCTGGGAGTTTTTATTGATACATCCTGTATACAAGAAATTGTAACGAAGAATAAAACAAAAACAAATACAATATTCACATCTGTATAACTGTATACCGCACCAAACTTAAGTTGCTTTCTTGGATTTCCCAAACTCATAATTACTCCTAGATTTGGAGGTCTACTACTGATGTTTTATTATTATTCAAGTTACCGCAAAAATAAAGTGCTCTGAGGTAAACCGTACCCTAGGGCGACAACTAGATAGCGAATTTATTCCACTATGATCATTAATTTTAACCCCATGACATGTATGACTCAAACCGAAAGTTAAAATAATCATTACCACGACAAAGAACCTTTCTATTAAGTAATAGGAGCGTACAGAGTGGCTCAAATGTTGTTTATTTTTAAAAGTGTAATTACGCAGAAATTTAAAAAAGTGGAGCTTTACCATGAACGCATTTAAAAAATATATTCTAGTACATAACGTACATAATTTATTTAAGGTTACGTTATGTGATGTCACACAATTTTATTGTCGTTCTAACTGCCATGAAATAATATAACATTCGAGGTAGCCAAGGCAGTACGAGTGTGATATAATAATACGTAGTAAGGATTTCAATTAATAAATTATCTCGTTATTGTTGTTAGTATCATTCACAGAGTAATATTAACCGCAAAATTGCTCATATACAAAAAGTGCAAGTCATTTGTTGGTACATTTAATAAGCATAGAAATGTAATTGCTTTATAAAGCCTACAGTATATACCTATTACTGTCTTTGATTTGTTCTAGGAATACGTTATTTATGAAATGGATTGATCTTCATGAAGAATATCAGAATTTTTTAATGTTGGAA
This sequence comes from Stenurella melanura, assembly GCA_963583905.1. Lineage (NCBI taxonomy): Eukaryota > Metazoa > Arthropoda > Insecta > Coleoptera > Cerambycidae > Stenurella > Stenurella melanura. The sequence continues at coordinate 104,920,035 of OY757317.1, forward strand.
AGTTAACCACAACCAATTTGCATTTTATGGAAAAGCATTTAATTTGGCGTTGTTGTTACTTAGAGGAGATTCCACCCGCAGTACACCGATCCGTACCAGCTAATATGGCGCGTATTGTTGAAATAAACCCAAAATTGGTTCCAAAATTTGATATAATAGCAGCCGTAGAAAAAACTGCACAAAACATGCCAACAGATGACGGAAATTAATATCGCGTGCGGGCAAAAATTGCTTTAGAGAGGCAATATAAAATTAAAGAAAATTTAAGCACGGAAGAAAAACGGTCAATATCCTCTTTGAAGAGAGATGAATCCATTAAAATTTTGCCAGCTAACAAAGGTAATGCCACAGTCATAAATAAAAATACATATGATGAGAAAATCATGACACTTATCAATAAAGGACCATACTCAAAATTAAGTAAAGACCCAACAAAATCAATCGAGGGCAAAATTTATAGAACTTTATTTAAATACAAAAATGAATTTAATGACTTTGAAGGACGGAAGCTTACACCGCATTATAGCAAGCCTCCTCATTTTTATGGCTTACCAAAAACACATAAACGGAATGTCCTATTAAGACCAATTGTTAGTTCCATTAATTCGCCATGCCACAATTTGGCAAAATTCCTGCTTAAAATTATTAATCCATTATCTGGAAATACTGACTCGTATATAAAAAATAGTAAACATTTTATCGAAAAAGTTTATGAAAACAATATTCATAATACACATCTGATGGTTAGTTTTGACGTAGTTAGTCTGTTCACTAACGTCCCAGTAGACAAAACTTTAAAAATAATCAAAGACAAATTGTTTAATGAAAATAATTTGGAAGCTAGAACTAAATTTAGTGTAAATACCATAATGGAATTTTTAACTATGTGTATAAAAACAACTTATTTTCAATTAGAAAATGATTTCTATCAGCAGGATTTCGGTATGGCAATACGTTCTTCATTGTCACCGATTTTAAGCATTATATTTATGGAGGATTTTGAGACTAGGCATGTTCAAAATTGTGCATACAGCCGGTTATCTGGTGGAGGGAGATACGTAGATGATATCTTTGCAATCTGGCCTCATGGTATTGAGTTACTAGATAGTTTTTTTTTAATCATTTAAATAATAAAGAACCTTCTATTAAATTCAGTTTAGAAAAGGAAACTAGAAATGAATTACCATTTTTAGATGTTTTAATTAAAAGAGTAAATGGTACAATTGAAACAAGTGTTTATAGAAAACCAACACATACCAACAGATATTTAAATTTCAACTCAAATCAGTCGATGCGCGTTAAGAGAGGTATTGTAAAATGTTTGTATGATAGAGCCAAAATCATTTCTAATGATGAAATACTAAACAATGAGAAGCGATTTATAAAGGAAATTCTTATTAATAACCAATACCCTGGGGGTTTTGTCGATAAAACCTTCATAAATATTGAAAATAACAATCAGGTACGACAAAAACCTGAAAAACGTTACACAGCGTTAATTCCTTATGTATGCGGATTATCCGAAAAGTTGCGCCGCATCGGTGATAGATTTGATATTAGAACAGTATTTTAAACAAGCAACACTTTAAGATCTATTCTGACAAAGACGAAACCGAAGAACCACGAACAAAATTCAAAAAACTGCATTTATAGTATTCCGCGTGAGTGCAACAAACAATACGTGGGTGAGTCATCCAGACCTTTTAGTGTAAGATTGGGCGAACATCAAAATTATATCAGAAAAAATGAAATTCAGAGGTCCAAGATCTGCGAACACGCGTGGGAGAACGGACGTAGAATAAACTGGGACTCGGCAAAAATTTTTACAAGAGGCAGATAGCAAAAAAAGAAAAATTAAAGAATCCGCGATTATATTATTGAATGATGATAGTTGCGTGTCGAATTGTTCCGTAGATGTCTGTACAACTTGGCTGCCAATGTTAAAAAAAGAACTTCACAAACTTAACATTGTATAAAAAACTAAAAAACTGTTAACTATATCAACAGTTCTATGTAAATAGTATCTATGGATATTGAATATAACAAACATTCTCAGAGCTGTGTATTTGTCATACACAGCAAAAAAGATTTTTCAAAAAAGCCTTGAAAAAGGAAACAAATTAGATTTGCGAAACGCCGTCGAAATATTTAATTTCAAGTTTTTATACTTATTTGTGTTGTTTATTAAAAAAAAACAACCTCTAACTGATCCTTTGACGTAAACGTCACAGGCGTAGAGGTTATTTACCAGTAACATACTGGTTAATTGTGATATATTTTGTAGATTCCCCGAGCACCGCTTAAAAAGAAAACATACATGTGGCAGGAAGTCCCAAAGAATTGAAGATGGAAAAAAAAGAGTTCTTGATCATTGTGCAATAAACTATTTATAAACAAAGAAATTACTAACAAAAATAATTTAATCGCAATAAAATATGTTACCTATTACTAAATACAGTATATTTAATATTAACATTAATACTAAAAATCTATGTCACTGACGTCCTCGTCTTCTTCGTCGGATGAAGAAATTTCGCTGTTTTCGTCTCAGGCTGTGGACCTCTAGGAGATTCATATTCCGTTGATTCTAGCGAGGGTGCCTCTAATAACGAAATAACTTCAGGACATATATTCGAATATTTTCGTGGTGGGCACTGCCGCAAAGATGAAAATGTTATAAGGAGTCTGTTCAGCAAATCTTGGTTTCCAGTTGTACGGGAAATTATTCGGGTGTGTTTCTCTCTAAAACTTTTGAGATCCTTATTTCTTGATTTTTGAGCCTCTTCTGACAATTGGCCAATAGGTAGAATAGCTTCTTTGATTATTATGGTCCCACGAAGTAATATTTTATAGCGGGCACATAATACCACGAATATTTAGCGACATACAATTTTGCTGTTTCCATAGCATATTCCTCAAACGCTTTCACATCGATTGCATAACCACAAGATAAGGTGCGTAATATCACACCGAATCGCGTAATAACTTTTTGAACTATGCCCGTAGCTTCACTGGAAAGTGAGAGGTTAGCAATAAATCGTCGAGCCGTGTTGCCGTCAATAGTTGTTCCGCTACCTCCACTCTTAAGGCACGGCGCGCACCAAAGTGGTGTGTGGCAAAGGAATGGTGGTGGCATTGGAATGGTGAAGACGTGGTGTGACAGTAGAATGGCGAGAAAATGATATCAAAGTGATGTAACGCGTACCGAAGTGGCAAGCAGCGTCATCCTGCCATTGCTTTATCATTTAACTGTTCATCTGATGACGAGGATGCTCTTGCATTGGTTCAACTAGTAAATTTACAAAATCGACATAAAAGAAAAAATCATTGGGTCCATCCTTTATGGCAAAAAATAGAGAATATGGCATATATAATGTGTATAAAAATGAGTTAAATCTCGACGATAATAAATTTTAAAGTTTTTTATCGAATGAAGAAAACAACATTTCGCCTCTACAAGGCCTACAAAATGTATATTGAGTTCCTGGTCGTCTTGAATTTTACGATTATCGCGGAAAACACTGGAGATGCAACCTCTTCTCTAGGCAAATCAATACTAAATACAAGCACCACTCACCACTTGCCACTCGAAAATTAAACATATCCGAGACTAGTGGTGACCGAATGGCACCACCCCACTTGCAAAACATCACGCCACCGCCACGCCACCTCAATGCGCGCTGCCGCATTTGTTTACATTAGTTTAAAAAATGTCACCTGCCACACAGCTACCACGTCACCTAAACACCACTTCAGTGCGCGCCGGGCCTTAGGTATATCCACGAGCCATCCTATCTTTCCTTCTATCTCTGAAGTTCTGCTGTATGATACGTTTTCTGTTTTCGAAAACTGCTTTATTTTCGGTTCCTCGAATTTACCAAACTTTAAGTTCTAATCTGTACGAAATCTGCAGAAAACATTCAAAAAACCTGATCCACGCATGTAGGTAGACTTGACAATCCAAATTTCAAATTTTCTTGGAAAACTGTTACTAATGTTATAATACTTTTTTGATGACATTCATATCTTTGGGAGTTGTTCTACACAATATATAGCATGTTTGTGAAGAAGCTGTTTCCGTAACTGCATTACACACTTTGCCGTCTACCATGGTCATCACACAAATATGAGAAACTGAAATTTCTTCATTACCTAACATGTCAGTAGTCGGTCGAAGTTCAGAAATTTGATTTTCTATGTATGCTCTTTCCTGTACCGTCAATTATTTCGTTTCTTTCTTGAATCGGAAGCGTACAGGTCTACAAAATCGAATTGACGATTAGCGGGGATTTTGCCACACAATAATTTTATCTTTCCACATGCAGTTATAATGGCAATATGGACGTAACAAACAAATCACCATCACCAAGACCAACCTCGGCGAACATTTGTTTGTATTGTGAGTGACCTGTGCTTCCATCACTTCCCCATTTTATCAACAATTTCAAATTCATCAGATCACTTGATAATGAAAGAAGAATCGGTTTCTGCAATTCTAGTATTCGCTTTACTGTATGATCCAAGAGATCTTGTAATAACATTTCTGCAGATGATTCGGTTATAATTTGCCCTTCTTTTCGGGGATTTTGCAAGTCAAATAAAATATCACAAATATGGAATATAAGTCAATAGATTTTACATCTTAAATTATAAAATAAAATGTGCAGGTACGGTTTCAGAATGCATGCGTTCGTTACGGTTGGTGCATGAATAATACCTATGCGAAATCGAAATATCTTAAAAAGGCACTTGAACGCGCCTATCAAATTTTAGTATGTTATTAGGGAATGTTCAAGCTTTCTTTTAGTGATTTGGTTCAAGCCGGCTCTGGTCTGGAAATTTTTATGGCTCGACATAAATTTAAATAATAACATAAAATCTTCTAGATAAAACTTTAAGGCATAAACAGATATAAAGGGACAAGAACAAAACACATGAATTTCAAAACTTACAGTTAAAATATTCTACAGCTGCTTAAGTTGTAGATACTAACAAAAAAAATATTTAGTTGACTCTGTTTAGAAAAGGTGCAAATTCATTAAAGTCATAAAAGCAGTGCTGTAACAAGATCTTCTTCAATTTATTTTTGAAGCTGATGGGGGATCGTGTATTTCTTAGCTCTGTGGAAAGCATGTTATAATATGAGGTTCCGGCATGATAAGGTGACTTGTTATTGTAGGTGTAAAAAAATGTATCTATAAATATCATTTTTACTTCGTGTTGAGTATGAGTGAATGTCATTAAACTTTGTGAAATCAGCCTGTGTGTCGTGGATAGAAACCATGATTTTAAAGATATAAATTCCCGTTCCAGTAAGTATATTTCTCGATAAGAAAGTGGACCTACAAGATTGTGTGTATGGCAGATTGAACAGGAGTCGAATTATATTTTTTTGCAGAATAAAAATCTGTGATATTTCAGTTGCCTGCCCCCATGATATAATATTGTAGGTATTGTAGACTATAATACTGTGCATAATAATTTAAGAGCGACTCTTCAAAAAGCGTATTTTTTAAGGTAGATAAAGCAAAATACAGCCTGGCGCACACACACAATCGATGTGTTCATTCCAGCTCATTGAACTATGTAGGTCCTAGAAACTTTGTCGAATTATTTATAGATAATATATTATCTTTACTATTAAATTGTAGATCTGCAGATGCTTTTCTGTATAACCCTGTAATTTCTAAACGTGTGTTTTTTTCTAGATTAAAGATTAGTCGATTTCGTGAACACCATTCAGAAAATTGGTTTATTGTACCATCCACTTTTGACTGTAGTTCGTCTTTGGACTTTGGATAGATTAGGATAGTCGTGTCATCTGCGTACATGAACATGCTGCCATCTTGCATATAGAGTAGCAGGTCGTTCATGTACAGCAAAAATAATAGTGGCCCAAGTACACCTCCCTGAGGAGTGCCAATTTTAGAGTCGTAATCATCCGTGTTATCGATCTTTGCGTCAAATGTACGATCTGTGATATACGATATTAACCAATTATTAATAGGGCCTCGTATACCCATTGCATCTATTCTTAGACAGGAAGCTTGCATCCGGTGTATCAAAGGCACGAGATAAATCAAAAAGACTCCAACTACAAAGTCTCCATTATGGAATCTAATTTGTTGTTTATAAATTGGGTTAGTTCTGTAGTAGCGGACTCTGTACAGTGACCTTTACGGAAGCCATACTGACTATTTGGTAAATTGTCGTTCTTATTTAAATAGTCTATTAGCCTAATATAGACTGGCTATTCCAAAATTTTTGAAAATGGGCTGTGACATGTGCGGGACTGTCTCACTTTTGATCCCACCACCCAGTAAAATTTCCCCTGCAGTTTTGTAACATTCCGCAGGTTCATTGAGACAACTTTTGCGACTCTTCTGGTCAGCTTGTTTGAAATACAATTGGAATTCGACTGAAAAATTTGCATCATTCCTTGACCAATTTAAGAAGCCAACGATAACAGGTCGTAAATCAACAATTGTTCATCTCTGTTAATTATAGTGTGACACATCTTAGACTTACGTTGTAATTTGTTTACATTTGAATCATACCTTTATCTCCATGATCAACAAATTGCGCCCGAAATTTTCAACAAAACCAGCGTATATTTAAAAATGTGAACGGCCTTACGTAAACATCAGGCATCAGTCATCTAATTTAAATTTAAAGTTTACTTAAACCAGAAACCCGCTATATGATTTAATTTTAGATATTAGACCTTAATGAACAGATATTCTATTTATTTTTAATAGATTTTCGAGAATGATTAATTAACGAAAAAGAAATTCCCTTGTGTAGTAGTCATAGCTCAGTTATTAATTACATCTACGAAATGTGTATTGGATAGAGCAAGATTTGCACCTCCGTAGCCTTGGTTTGTTAGTATTTAAAATAGAATTATCAGCTTATCATGTTGGAGAGCTTTGTCCTTTTTGTCTAATTTATTGTACAGATTCGAGAGATTACATGCTTATCTAAATTGGTTTGGCAGTAAGATTCATTACTTGCATCCTCTTGAGGATTATGGAAAAAAACAGAAAAAATGCTTTCACTCTTTACCGTAAATCATATTGTATAGTTCAGTCATCATGTATCAAAAATAGGGATCTAGGTAAACAGTCCAGGAACGGACATTCCTTTGCTGATAACTTCAAGTTTGGATGAGTTGTAACACATTTCTATCTCAGGCGCCACAGTGGGGCAAAAAACTACATTTATGGACAAAAATCGCCTGCCAGCTCGAATTTCGACCAAATTTAATATATTTTCTTTTTAAATGCTCGTGAGGATTGTAGATTCAACGCCCGACTGCTACAATTTTGAAACAAATAAAACAACGTGAAAAGTTAAAAATAATACTAGACAATTTCTATAAAAAGAAGTTGTCTAGATCAAATTAATCTATTATCGCAAAATATGTTATGTAAGGGAATCTCAAGGTAGAAAATAGGGAAAAATACTTTTGCGAAAAACAATATATTCAAATATGTGTTAAATAACCTAAAAAATTTTGATAAATCAATTCTATTGGCTAAAATCGCCTGTCAGCTTTATATTTAACAAATTTTTTTCTTTTTAACATTGGAAATGTTCATGTTTTCGTTTATGGGGTAGAGTTACCAGTTTTTGTTCAAGGTCAAAAGACAGCGGTGTCGCGGCACAGTAGAGAGAAGACCAGTAGGCTCACTTACTCTTGAGATTTGTTATAATCGATTTTATTTTTTATGAATCCACTGCGCATCCGATATTTGTACGCTCATCTACATATACACTGCTCGAGCTAGAAAATGCTAATAAACTGGCCAACACTTATAATGACACTAAATTATTTTTGTTCGAAGATATCCTTGGCAGATGATTTATTTTGCGATTGAATTTAATGTTTACTGATTAATCAATAAGTAGCTAATTAAAATTTGACCTGCCTTTACTTAAATTTATTACACAACATCCGCGTCTGACGTCACAGACTGAAAATCTATGACTTTATATTATTCAAGCAAAAATCTGTACACGGCTGCCGAAAGGGCCGCGCTACTATCGATTAGGCTGCTGCGCTTGCCAATTACATTACCTACCGTGTCGGGAGATTACCTAAAATTTGTACAGCGATGCTGGCGGTAGAACACAAAAGTGTACAGCTTGCTACAAATAGGTGCCTGCTTGCAAATAAATGATGTGTTAGAATAGCAACTAACTGATATAGGTTGTCTGTTAGTTGTACAAATTGAGTGACAATAATAATATCTCTTTATTTCAAAGTAATGTGTCGCGGTCGACTGAGACTATCATATGCAACGGCTGATATACGCAAATGTAATATGGGTTGCATATATCACAGGGGGTCAAGATACCAGTTTTCATTTAAGGTGGAAATACAGCGGTGTCGCGGTCGAGTGAGACTGCGTATATGCAACGGCTGATATACGCAAATGTAACATGGGTTGCATATATCACAGGGATGAGGCGAAGCCGAGTCCGGAAAAAGTTGAAAAAGTTGAAAAACTTTATGTTTTATGTATGGTATTATCATTTCCTATGTCCCGATGATTGCAAGGATTGCGAAATCTGTGAATTTTTTTTAATGCTCAGGATGAATGCATTTTCAATGGACATCTACTTTGATAACAGTAAAACATAACCTAGAAAATCCAAAATATTAGTAGAACATTTTTGTAATTTTTTTTATCTGTATCAAATGAGCCTATTATAGCAAAAAATGGTCTATAATGGAATTACAAGGCAGCAAATCAAGAAAAATACTTTTGCGCAGCAAAATACATACAAATTTATCTTACATTTTACATAACAAAAAATAAATCAAAATATTCGTGATCTGATCCATTAAGTTATGTTAGGTTTAGGACCTGTGTATACTTTTCTGCTCGTTCGCGGATTGATCCACTAGGTTATGGTAGGTTTTACAACTTATCGGGTATACCTTTCTGCTCGTTTATATTTCAATCTATTTTTTAGGTAAGATATAAGACAAATTTGTATGTATTTTATTACGCAATAGCAGTTTTCTTTATTTCGTACCTTGGAATTCCATTATAGTACATTTTTGCTATAATAGGATCATTTGATAGGGATAAAAACTCTTTACAAAAATGTTCTACTATTATTTTGGATTTTTTAGGTTATGTTTCGCTGCTTTTAAATTTGTAGCAATGTTCATTGAAAATGCATTCATCCTGTACATTTATAAAAAAGAAATTTGGTTAAATACAAAGCTGACAGGCGATGTTAGCAAATCAAATTGATTTATTAAAATTTTGTAGGTTATGTAACACTTATTTGCATGAACTGTTGTTCGCAAAAGTATTTTTCTTCATTTGCTACCTTGTAATTCCATTATAGAACTGTTCTTGCAATAATAGATTCATTTGACCTAAACAATTTTTTTTTTATAAAAATTGTCTGGTATTATTTTTTATTTTTTAGGTTATGTTTTATTGTGGCAGTCTGGCGTTGAAGCTACATTCCTCACGAGCAATTAAGAAAAAAATATATTAAAATTGGTCAAAATTTGAGCTGGCAGGCGATTTTTGTCCGCACATGCAGCTTTTTGCCCCACTGTGAGACGGTGCAGCTAATTATGTCTATAAATCTCAAATGATATAGTTACGCAAACATAACCTTCACATGAAATTATTCAGGCACTATAGTCTTCTCATGGGATAAGAGAAGTCTTTACCGTACGGTAACACTGGATACAAAAAAGAATATTAGGTACTGGCCAATCGTGGAATGAGGTATTGAAGCCATCAATAATTCTGCATTGTCGCAATTGACTTCAAACAGCAACGTTTGCATCACGAGAGGCATACATAATATAAAAGACTATACTTACAGCTAATTCGATGAAAACATTGCCTTGCTGTAGCTATGGGCAATGGAACACAATAACACAGAACATATAAACTATAATAACTACTTTACTGATTCTATTCGCGGTTATTAATCACTATATACAGATATTTACAAATATATGGCGGCTTTTAAGTCTTACGGCCCTACACGGCTACCCGCCTCTACGCCATCTTTCCAGCGTCTCCCCTTGCCAGATTCGGCGCGTATATCGTCTTTATTCTCTAAACTTCGTCGTACAAGCTACTACGCTATTGGTCAAGCATTTGTCATGACCAGCCGATAAAATTTAAACGCATATAATGCTCAGATCAGTATCTTACAATTTAAATTTAAAATAATGAATAGAATAGTCGCGCGCTTTACCTAATTTAAGGTAAATGACCGTTACGCTCCTGGTATCTTTTACTTTATAACTGAATTTGTTTTATGTATGTAAGTAATTTTTTCTCTAAGTTCCGATAAAATGTAGATTCCACAAATTCTGAAATTACAAATTATAATAATTTCAGAAGTAGTGTTTATTTAAGCTATATTAACTTAGGCGAATGTAGGTTAATGACGTTCAAATTGGCATATTTCTCGAAAGTTTCTCGTAGACCAAAAAAAAGTTCGAACATTTCCTACGACTTATCATACAATATACAAAAATGAGGTAATTTTACAAATATATCTATTGATGATTTGCTTCTATATATCAGTCATATATCCCTTAATGGTAGTGGCTATTGAACCGCCGCGGCGGTTGCTTTAACTATATTTACGTGACCGCCGCGGCAATTAGTTTGGTTACATACTACTTATACTGTGCTATAGGGATGTTTTCCATGTGGGTCGCTGGCCTATGCGTAACGTTGTCGCGTTGTGGAGCAACAGGTCCCGGGTTCACTGCTGGCAACTGAACTTTTTTTTTTATATTTTGTAACGATTAATGTCCTTTTTCACAAATTCAGGTTGGATTTGACGACAGAAATAATGTTCTTTTTTTTCATACAATAATTTATCTCTTTCATGTGATGGTAGTTGGGTTAGTTAGGTTAATTTTTATATTGCTAAATAATTGTTAATAAATTATCAGCGCCGCAGGCAGCATTAGCGTCGCAGACAAAAACGGGGGGTGCGGGGGGTGTCCCCCCGCCTTGTTTTTCAGAAAATTGCATAAAATATTTCAATTTCTCTGCGCGGCGGTTCAATAAGTTGTGCAAAAGATCCGCCGCGGCGGTTGCGTAGCCACTCCCTATATTAATATACAATTATATGCATAAGAAAGGTTAGACTTCCAACTTTAAAATGATTCATAAGTTTCTTAATTTGTGTAAATAAAAGTCCCAGCACTAATCTTATGGAAACTGGGTGTTGGCCAAATTTGCTTATATTGCAGGATTTTGTAGATCTTATGTATGATTAAAAGTTCTTATGGGCACAACGTCGGAAAATGGACAGTTTTCCAGATATGAGGGTGCAAAAGGGGTGCTCATTTCTTATGCGAAGTGACCCCGCCCGGTGAAATTCGCTGGAATCGATATATGACATTTCTCTCGCGCACTTGATCAAAAGTTCTCAATGAAGTAGTTTCTTCCGGGTTTTGAAGCGGTCGTCGAACTTGACTTGACGTTTCGCTGATCATGCTGTCAGCTTCTTCAGAAGGGTTCCAAAGTCTTTCTGAATTTTTTTTAAGTTTTTCAAAATGGCCGAAAAAATCCATTTGTTATTATTTGGTTTATAAATAAATGGCAAAAAAGTGGCCAAAATGACTTCAAATTTGTTTAATGTCAACGGAAAGCTGGCATCGAGATCTATATTTTGAAGAAAAAAAAAATTCATTTCAGACTTAATGGCATAAAATGGTGGGAAATTCAAATTTTAGATAACAAATTTATTTGTGGCCGCTATGTACGTACTCAAATGACCCAAACCGGAGCTTTAATTGCAAAGATTTTGATCGTCTGTTTGTCCCGATCGGACCTCTAGAACCGGAGATATTCGCCCCTTTGCCTATGAAAATGCTGTTGAAAAACTAAATTGTTTATAATAAAACGCAATAAGCTTTGGAAGTCCAAAACTCTGATATATACTCCTGGTGATATCCCAGAAGGTATGAAATCATAATTTTGCTGTTACAAAACTATGCATATCTCATCTTTTCTTTGGTCTTTTTTTTACCGCACTATTATGTCCATTGTTTTCATAACCTTCCCGGTTCATTAGGAATGAAACTCGTGAAGCGCATTACGCTTTACTTCTTTTGCATATTACTCTGCGAGTTATTTCAATTATTGTCCTAGTCTGCTTATTCCACTCTATTTAACGGTGCACAGTTATCATTCAGCTGAAATTTAAATCGATTTGAGTATCTTATTTGATCAACTTCACATTTATAGCCTTGTAAAATTCTGTACGTTGTCCAACATTACAGAAAACATGATTATCAGATCACCATTTTTTGGCATTATTTAAAAATATAATAGCTTTACCTCTTTAATAAGAGTTGCTTTATATTGTTTATAGTAGACTGAAGTTATTACATCATTCACCTACTTATATTTAATACTTGCTGGAAAGTATCGTTTTCATTCATACATTTATGAAGGTAATAAGATATCTAATCACTGAGGAATCGAGTTTACTTGAAAGTATAATTAGAACATTAATTAATAACAATGACATCACAAGATAATATTGGAATTTTGCTGCAAAATTATCACTCTTTTTGTAGCCAGAGGGAAGTAGGTATTAATATGAGATATAATAATCTGCCTACACTGGCTTGACAGTTGTCAAAGTAATAAAAAGAATTGTAATTTTTGTTTTATTGCAGTATGATTCGCATTAACTTTCTATAAAGATAGTTTGCAGTGTCCTTCGTCTAAAGTTTGTTTTAATATAGTCACACAAATAGTTTAAAAAAAATTACATTTAAACTCAAATATATTGAAAAATATTTTATATAATGAGATTGAAAATTAATGCTTTCTTAAATGTCCTTCATTTCAAAGTGACTTATGACACAGATTTTTTTTAAAACTATTACTTATATCTTTATCTTCAGTACGTTACTAATTGCTACCGAATCTAGAGACCTAATTCATTTATTCTTCATTTTGAGCAAAAAACAGTGATGTTGAACTAATAATCCTATAAATCAAGTCTATAAATAAAAGACGTTACATTTATGCGACTGTAATTAATCTACATACAAGTATAATTAAATATAAGAATACATTTACTAATTATAATAAATAATATTTAAACATTAAAAAAAATAACTACATTTCGCTTAAAGATAAAAATATTTGGACAGTTTTCAATAGGTACGAAAATAAGCCATTATACAAACCCACTTTTAAATTAGAGATAGCAATAAACGTCAAGTTTTAATTTAATAAAATCAACACATATTTTAAAATTTTGTCTAGCAAATACCCTAATTATTATTATACTATAAATCCTACTAACAATTTTGAAATGTAAATTATTTTCTAACAGGTGGAGAGCCGGTTATATAGATTTCTTATAAGATGCATAAAAATCTTTATGTGAGTGAGTAAGTACTACCACAGACATATAGGGAGCCACTTTTCATTATTGCAAATATTGCCCGCGTCATGGAATTCTGACATCACTTCCGGTCACGATTTTTTGTGTCATCGAATACATGCATAGAACTTACGTCAAAATGTAGGTTTTGAGGTATAAGGGCAGTTGAGGTATCTGGGCCCAGGGGGTAACTGGGCCATGGCTTTTTTCCGTAAAATTTGTGGGGGTAATTTCACTTCAAGCAGTTGGCAGCACTGAAGGACAATGGTATCTCACTATAACAATAAGTCTCATATTTCTGAGTGTAGCAATTTTTTAAATTTTGTAGTGCAAAATTTTCATAGCAACTTGATGTAATCTTGATATTTATGAATTATCTACAGGTTTACTGTATATATTATCAACGTCGCAGTTAATTTGGCATAAATTAGAAGCATAACATATCCCTAAAATGTTATTGCAAGCACGTGTTCTCCGTTAGGTCAAAAGCTTGAGTGGGTGGCCCAGTTACCCCCATAATATTTAAAAAATGGGGTAAGTGGGCCAGTTAATTGGGGCATCTGGGCACGCCTGGAACCAAGTTACCCCAAGCACATTAAGTATGCTGTTATTGTCTTTATTCATTAGGTAGATGTAGATCACTTTTTGTGTGCAACTGTACACAGTCACACAAAAAAATGTGATCTGAACCCGGGATCCAACATAGTAATCCTTATGTATTTTGACGTGTTGAATGCGAATCCGATGTCCGTTTAGCTCCGTCACATACCAATTTTTTGTAAATTGCGAAAATAGCCTAAGCAACATCATTTCTTTAGATTATTTTTGCTATTTACTAAAAGTTGGTGGGTAATGGAGCTAAACGGACATTGGATTCGTGTTTAGCACGTCAAAATACATAGGATTACTATGTCGGGTCCCGGGTACAGATCACTTTTTTTTGTGGGCCTGTGTTATTTATGCTTACTTGAAATTGGATGTTTTTTACGTTTAATGTTGGCTTTTGTACCTTAACAGAAGTTGTATTATTCCTAAATTTGAATAAATTGCACACCTAATTGTTATGTAGTTCCCTTACATCGTCGACAACTCGATTATGGTGTGGTTTAAATGACTTGTGGTAATTGTTGTACGAAGTTTACATCTTTATCAACAGATCCACTTACCCCAGTTCAAATAACAATCGTTTGTATGAAACCGAGACCCGTATGGTGAAGTTGCCCCAATTTGTAGGGGTAACTGGGCCCATCGGATATTCGGATAATTTAATTATTATTATAAAGAAAATTAAATTTGACTCGAGATTTGAATATTATATATTTAAAGACTGTATATTGTATTATATATAAAAAAATATTTTAGGTATTAATATAACTTATTAGTGGTTCTTAGGCAAGTTCAAAGTATAATATACTCGCTCAGGTTGTAAAATCATGGCCCAAATACCCCAAGTGACCTTACAATGAGATTGTAGAGGGATACCAGGCTTAATTTGCCCGCAACCCTGAGACACCCTCGATTAAAGTATTTTTTTTCTGTTTTCTTAAGTCATCGAATACATGATTCTTTTTAAGTTAAAGTACAAGCCTTCTAGTCTTTAAAAAAAATAGGCTGCCTCTTCTTATTTGCCCGCATCCTCCCATTGTGACGTCACATCCGGTAAAATTCCATGACGCGGGCAAATTTGCTTACATGAAAAGTGACTCCCTGTAGGTCTGTGGTAGTTACTCACTAATACAAAGTTTTCCATGTAGCTTATTTATAGGAAATCTATACAGCCGGCGGCTCACTAACTATAATTTTACTAATAAAGCACAATGGCGTCGACTACCCTTCGTACATAATGGCGATCAGAAACGACAAAGATATATTATGTATTGCTACTAGAGCTTGTTCTTAAAGTTACAGGATCTATAACTGGAAATATGTTTTGATTGAATTTGTTTTCTTTTTTTTTTTCGGCCCCCTTTAATTTTTGACAGAAATAAATGAATTTGATGCTAAAATAGGTCATTTCCAGGTAAAACGAAAAGTTTTTAACCCCCACCCTCCACCCCTTTCTTCACATTACTTCCCGCCTTATGTTATAATCGCGATTAGGTAGCAATTAGGCATACATGTATGGAAATGTGATCAAATTGACTTATAAATTGTACTGACGCAAAAAATAAAAAAAGTACGCCTTCCTCCTTCATTTTACTGCATCTTGACTCCACAAATAACGTAAATATGTTATTTAAAGGAATATGTCATGTTAATATAGGATTCATACTTATCTGGTTAATGAAATATTATAGAATACCCATATTACCATATATACAGGGTGATTCATAGTGGATGGAGTATTAGAAGTATATGGAGAACTAATAAATAAGGATGAATGGATTTTCCTTAATATAAAAAATAAAGATAAATTAATAAATTAATTCAAAAATGCGTTGGTGGCAGGTTAAAAATAAAAACATAAATAAAAATAAAATTGGTTCAAGCTAACCTCCCATTTCTGTGCTAGATATAAAAAAATTGTATAACAAAAAATTGCTCAAAATTAAAAAAGATGACGTTGTACCGAACTGATAACTATATGCATATTTTTGTATTTATTTATTTTTCTAATCAGTTTGTCCCGGAACCTAGAATGAAACATGAATCGCCTGACATAGTTATCAAATTTGGTACGTCATATTTTTTAATTTTGAGCAAGTTTTTTTTATAAAAATGTTTCAATATCTAGCACAGAAATGGCAGTTTACCTGAAGCCAATTTCATTTTTAATCTGCCGCCCACGCCCTCTATACATTTTTGAAATTCTAACGTACTAAAAATGGATTTTGGGTCAAGCAAGAGCAGAATGCAGAAAATTGTGGTCATAGTAAAAAAAAAGGTAATTTACACCTATAATATCGCTTTTCCGTGGGCACATGGTATATTACATTGTTTCATTATTCATTTGCTTTGTTCAAAATAATTTTTTAAATAGTAAGTAACCAAATTATTTGCCCCCCCCTCACACACCGGTATGTCAGCTTGCGTAATACTTGAATAACCCTTTTCATTTAATTTTTTGGAAAATGTAAGTACTGGAAATATAGGAGAAAAAACTATATTCTTCAATAAAAATCTAGAGAATAGGGTCGTTTCCTTCAACAAAATTTATAAAATATTATTATACCATCAAAAAATATACTAAATATATATTTCACATATCATATTAAAAAAAGTCCTAATAATCACATCCAAGAAAAAATTGGTTTTCAAAATAACAAGGCGGTAAATGATGACGTATGTAATGAGAATTCAATTTTAGAGATTTTCATGTTTTCTGTATCATGTTGGCGGTAGTGCTCGGTAGATTTGTTGCGTATTTGTTGTTTACATTGATTTTTCATTAAATTATAACCTAAAAATTTTAAATTTTATTTTCAATTTTAAAACATATGTGCAACAGTATATTATTAATAGAAAATCATTTACATACTTACTTTAGCTTACAGTGTACTTCATATTTTAATCAAGTTTAATCCTAATAACAATAACAATTAATATGACAATGACTCATGTCGATACTATAACCACACTACTCTGTATTGAAACATTCTTTATAGGATTTTGCAAACAGCAGAAAAATTAACTATCTATAAAAGAAAAACTTTGTGTAGAAATATTAATGAAATCTTTGCATTCTTTCGATAACCTGAATTCTGGTTATGCTAGCAAATTAAAAGCCTAAAATGAATTTGTCTAATTTCTTATTTGACAATTCTCATTCTAACACTAGCATCCACACAGTCCCCTACGGCCATGCAGATTAAACTAGTATCCAAATATTTCATTAATATTTCTACACAAAGTTTTTCTTTTATAGATAGTTAATTTTTCTGCTGTTTGCAAAATCCTATAAAGAATGTTTCAATACAATTATAAGCAAACAAATAATAATTCATTTTTAAACATGCATAGAGTATATAGGCTCCAATACTAGTTAGCTAATAGATAGGTGAGGTTGTTTTTATCAGTCAATGTCAAATATAATCATTTCACACTTATTCATAGAAATTGTCTTGGTTTTGCATGAAACATCTTTATGAATGGCTTTATGTCTTTCTGATGAGCTCCAGAATAAGGGCGAAAAACGTTTCAAAGGCTAAGCATTTCCAGGAAACAGAATGATAGATTTCATGAAAATGTAATCCATTGGAATGAAAAATTTTTTAAGACAAGGTAGATAAATAAATTCATTTTAGGTCTTTGTTCTCATTTTTAAGTGAATCTTCATAATCGTAGGGGGTTATGTGGATACTAGTTTAATCTGCATGGCCGTAGGGGACTGTGTGGATGCTAGTGTTAGAATGAGAATTGTCAAATAAGAAATTAGACAAATTCATTTTAGGATTTTAATTTGCTAGCATAACCAGAATTCAGGTTATCGAAAGAATGCAAAGATTTCATTAATATTTCTACACAAAGTTTTTCTTTTATAGATAGTTAATTTTTCTGCTGTTTGCAAAATCCTATAAAGAATGTTTCAATACAATTATAAGCAAACAAATAATAATTCATTTTTAAACACACTACTCTGTGCTATAAATTAAACAGTACGACGCCCGTCGATTATTCCTCTATTTGTTAACTACGCATGCTCTCACATCTTACGTCACCATAGGCGCCAATTCAAAATTTCGTAACTTAAATAATTAATTTCACTATTAAAATGAATTTGGAATGTAAAATAAAAAAATACGGGTCAAATAAAATTTTATAAATTACTTGAATATAATTTTTTTTTAAAATGGTCAACGACCCTATTGTTTTTACATTTTTCAATAAAATGTTGCAAAACTGCAAGAATTTCATGTACACCCTGTATACAAAGTTTATTATCATAATGTAACATCATGATTAAGCCAGTTAATTCCAAATAAAATTTGCTAGCAAATCATGAAAATCATATTTCAATAACTCCTTTTGTTTTAAAAATATCCACTTTTTGTAGAAATGTTCATCATTAATTATTATTATTATTACTATTATTATTGTGTAACTGTACTAAGATTCAGGTGACAAATCAGTATTTAACAATTATTTTTAAATAAGCATACAATATGGTCTATTTATATATTTTTTAAAATGTCACCTCCAAATATTTACAATGGGCTTCCATCTCAGTTTAATATTTATCCTTCAAAGCTTGACGTCTGTAATTAACACATCACCAACCACGCCGGCATAGACCATAGTCAACTCAGACGGATTGTAAGGAACAACATAATTTAGATGGTCCTGTCGCTATCTCTTTTTATAAGTCGTAGATGTCGTCAGCAAGGGTATCTCGTAAGTCTTATTAAAGTTGAACACCACATTAATCTCCCTATCCCTATCCTCGCAGATTATAGCTGGATACATTATATCCACCTTGTTCGTATCCACGAAAGTCCTCACTTTGCTCAAACACGTACAGTTAAACTGTGGATTTTCCAAAAACTCCAATCTCTCCAGTTTGCTATCGTACAAATTATCCGGGAAGCACAGAAGTCTGTTCGTGTTTACTTCCAGCACTCTAATCGTCCTATTGGCAAAAATTTCATTAGGTAATGTCACCAATCTATTGCCGTTCAACCTTAGGATATCTATATCACCACAGCCTGCAAAACTCTCTTGATTTATCGTGGTTATCCTGTTAGCGGATAGGCGTAACTTTAAAGCTCGGTTCCTCGACAAATTTTTGAACGCATTTGAGGGAATACTCGTCAACTCATTGTAGATTATACTAAGCTTGTAGACGTTGGGACTGTTTTGAAACCAACTTGGATTTATATCTTTTATAGCGTTGTGATTTAGCTTGAGGATTTCCAAGTTGGTGTTGTTATCGAAAGCCTCATCTTCTATAATTGATATGAAGTTCCTTGATAAGTCAATTTCCTTCACTTTGACTGTGTTAAAAACGCCAGTTTTTATAGTAGTAAGTAGGTTAAAAGTTAATTTCAGTAAGGTCAAAGTAGGGACGATATGAAAGGCTCCTGGATCGATGTTTGCGACACTAGAGTTCACAATTTGTAACACTGATAACTCGTTGTTGATTTGCACTAAGTTCTGACATAGCGTCGGTATCGTCTCGTTTGTTAACAGTAAATGAAAAGCGTCATATTTAAGCTCTATTGTATCACTGGTGGTTACGCTTTCAGATGCACTATCAATTGTCTTGTACACCGTTAAATTCAGCTTGAGTAGCTTATCGCAATTTTCACTTAAAATGTTCGTAATTATTACAAGGAATACAATTAATCTGTACATATCGACTTTCACAAAAACTTCACCACTAATTTTTAGTATTTATTTCTTATGATTGGAGTTTCTGTTAAAAGCAAAATAAAACTGACTGGGGTCACAGTTCACTGAACACCACGATAGCCTTTTATTGATAGTTTTATCAATTGAAGATATTTTTAACCGTCAGTAATTCCAAACGTTATTTATAGATATAGCGGATTTATCAATGACAACAGTTTCTAAGTGTTCTGTATCGTGATATTGATTTTACCAATTGCAATGAACTAAAATTAAAAACCACGTGCCAAGGCGCATAGTGATTTCTGTATTATTTCTTTGCTCAGTAAAATTTTGAGGAGGCCGATTTATGGTGTGGCATCTATTTTTAAGTACAAAATCTATAAGCTAGATTCATCAACTTACCATCCAGTGGCCTATCCAAGTGGGTATTTTGAAAAATGCCGTATAATTGACTACATATATTTAAGGCACTTAAAAGAAGTCATAAAAACCGAACATAAATCTTTGTCTCGTTAGCATGAGTTATATTCTACAGAGCCGTACTTAAATTGTTTGTGCACAATAACAGTAGAAATATAGACGTATTGTCTTTGGTAAATAAACTGTTATTTGGTACAGTGCTAAAGGTCCCCACAGTTTTTTATAGTAAAAATGGGTTTTAGTTGTTCTGAAATTTAGGGAAAATGTTCTTCTGGGCCCCCTGATTAAAATTCTCTTTGGCCACCAGTCCGACCGAATTAGAATTTTTGATCTAGAGGCGACTGAAACTGAATATCTGTGAAGGTCTGCTTAAATGTTCCATAAAAATTCTGAAAATATTCAGGTTCATTTTTTGGAGAAAAATAAGCATCTTTTGTCTCCTGGTGTTTTTTTTCAAAGTGCTTCCTTCTCCCGGAAAAAAATAACAAACAAAAAAAAATATTTTTTGTAAACAATATGCCTGAATATTTTGGGATCTTTCGAACATTCGCCAGATTTCAATTTTTTTCTACTTCAGAGAGATCCCAAAATATTCAGACACAGTCTTTAGGTAAAAATAATCAACTTATGCCTCCCCAACTTTTTCTTCAAAGTGCTTCCTTTTCCCATAAAAAAATTACAAAAAAAATCTTTCTCACACTATGCTTTTAAAAAAACATTAATAAACATCACTACTCGTATTTGATATTCAGAAATCCTCCACTTTAATTTATATCGAACGAAAACTGACACCTACTCATGTCAAATTTCGGAATTTTCTACCAGGTAAGTAACTGACGGCTGGCAAAACTGCGCCGTCACTGCTAGTGCTCTATTCGATACAAAGACAAAGCATGCCTATTAAGTGAAGATGGCCATTTCCAACAATTTTTATAAGACAAAGTTTATCATCATTAGTGTTAATAATAACACAGATTTACAAAAAAAAAGTTGTCTGGATCTGGGGTCAGACCATACGTTTCGTATGTATTTTTCGAGGCTGAATTCGAATCTGTTTTTAGCATTGCTCTATCACGTCAGAATTTTGAGATATCCTAACCAAAAAGTACAAAAAAACGGTTTTTTGACATATTTGAGGTTATGTAGCTTTGCGATTTTTTTTCTCTCGACAAGCCATGTACGGGATTTTAAAGTACAAATCTTCCTCTTTAAAATGCCGTAGAGTTTGCTCAAATATCTTTTTTCTTTCCGCTGATATCGAATTTTTAAAATTATCTGTTCGTATCATATTTTTCCCAATACATTTAATTAGTACGGAAACCTTATGGTCATTATTTAAATTGCAATATCTCGGCGAAAAAAAGATCTTTGAGCAAACTCAACGGCATTTTAAAGGTGAAGACTTGTGCTTTAAGATCCCACACAAGGTTTCTTGAGAAAATAATTCTCGAAGCTAAATAGCCTAAAAAACCGTGTTCTTTGCACTTTTAGGTTACGATATCTCAAAATTATGACATGATAGAGCAATTCTGAGACCTGATTCAGATAAAAAAAATATATTTCAGCAAACTCAACGGCATTTTAAAGAGGAAGATTTATACTTTAAGATCCCATACATGGTATTTTAGGGAAAAAAAAATTGCAAAGCTACATAACCTCAAATATATCAAAAACCGTGTATTTTGCACTTTTAGGTTAGATTATCTCAAAATTCTGACGTGATAGAGCAAAACTAAAAATAGATTCAAATTCAGCGTCGAAAAATACATAAGAAACGTATGGTCTTTTTTTTGAAAACCTGTGTAATTAGTTTTCATTTTAATCAAGAACTGTACGTCTGACGAAAAAAACGCAAGAGACTGTTTTCAAAAAATATCGGAGAATATGTCAGGGGCTCCCCTGGAGGAGTTATAAAATAAGTTTCTTAACTGCAATATGTGGTTATGCAGGGTGATTCACGTAGGCCATTCATTAGAAGTTTTTCAACTTGCAATTGGATTAGAAACTTGAAATTTGGTATGCAGCCACAATCGATCATGTCCGTTCTATCTAAAATATTTTCAGTCCTCCAACTATACAGGGTGTGCCAAAAATTGGTACCAACTTTCTTATTTTAAATGGAAACCTATATTTTTCTTTACATGGTTCGATTGGACTTCTAGTTCTGAGTTTAGAGAACCTAAGTTATGGTAACTTATCTATTACAATTTTTGACATATATCCAATTTTTTGGAAAAAATTGCCGCTGTAGTAGTTTACGAACAAATTTGCATCTCGCAAACCTTTCAAAATTATGAAACCAAATTTGTGAAGCAGTTAGCTGGAAGTCCAGGCTATTTTTTGATGTCCCATTTTGTACCATACGGGTGCAGTCGATTTTCAAATGTTGCAATCAAAAATTGTCAAAAAGTCAATTTTTTCAAATGGTACCTACTATTTTTTTTCACACCATTCGAAAGAAAATTGAATTTTATGGTGAGTTACTTAAGCATTCCCTATACCTAACTTCGCCCCATATCGAGTTATTTCATAAAAATCAAGAAATACCTTATCTTGCCGAGAGATTCCTTACTTCATCAAGTATGCCATGGAAACAAAAGACAGTTGTAATAATTTTTAAAGAAAAATATGGAAAAATATGGATTCTTATTTAATTACACACAACACCAACAAATTATTATTAACGAACAAGAACAATGCTGTCAACATTCTTCTTGTTCGTTTATAATAATTTGTTCGTGTTGTGTGTAATTAAATAAGAATCCATATTTTTCTTTAAAAATTATTACAACTGTCTTTTGTTTCCATGGCATACTTGATGAAGTAAGGAATCTCTCGGCAAGGTAAGGTATTTCTTAATTTTTATTGAATAACTCGATATGGGGTGAAGTTAGGTATAGGGAATGCTTAAGTAACTCACCCTAAAATTCTATTTTCTTTCGAATGGTGTGGAAAAAAATAGTAGGTGCCATTTGAAAAAAATGACTTTTTGTTAATTTTTGATTGCGACATTTGAAAATCGACTGCGCCCATATGGTTCAAAATGGAACCACCGATGGGACATCAAAAGTTAGCCTGGACTTCCAGCTAACTGCTTCACAAATTTGGTTTCATAACTTTGAAAGGTTTGCGAGATACAAATTTGTTCGTAAACTACTACAGCGGCAATTTCTTTCAAAAAATTGGACATATATCAAACATTGTAATAGATAAGTTAACATAACTTAGGTTCTCTAAACTCAGAATTAGAAGACCAATCGAACCATGTAAAGAAAAATATAGGTTTCCATTTAAACTAAGAAAGTTGGTACCAATTTTTGGCACACCCTGTATAGTTGGAGGACTGTAAATATTTTAGATAGAACGTGCATGATCGATTATGGCTGCATACCAAATTTCAAGTTTCTAATCCAACTGCAAGTTGAAAAACTTCTAATGAATGGCCTACGTGAATCACCCTGTATATCCTATTAACACATACCAAAGTTGAAAATAATATAATAATGCTTTCAGAGATATTAAAAAATAATAATTAAAAAAAATTCAACACACCTGTAGCAAGAAATTTAAGCCGTTGCGGTTATAAAAAATGACCTAAGGGATCACATCATGAAATATTAACACGGCATTAAGGAACACCCTGTGTAAGCAAAAAACTTGTTTTGAGCACCATTTTTCAAGATGTCGGTTCAAGCAAGAATAGAGATGGAGACGTTTAGTATGTTTAATAAATAATACACCTCAATGAACATATCTATATCCAAGTTTCAAAACGCCATCAACTTCTTGCCTTTAATTTTCCCCATTTGACTGAGTTAAAAACAGTTTATCGCTAGTCTTCTAATAATAATAATAATATATTAATAGAGATTATCTCCGAAAGTTTCAAATTTCGCAGTTTTCTATTAGAAACTCTTACCTTGTATAGGGGCCGATGACGAGCCCCGGGGGAGGTACAGACATTTGGATGATCTGGTTGTGTCCGAAGTGTTCTCCATCAAGAAATTTTTGTTAAGAATGTCGAATCAGTTTCGTGGAGTAGGTGCATGATGCAGCTGCAACAAAAATTAATTTCTCAAATTTTGATATCTCCCTTATTTTATAAAATACCGTTTTTGTTAGATGCGATCGTTGTAGATGATTGTTATAAATGAAATATTCCCTTTCAAGCAAGTACATTTTCTTGGTATTTTCAGTTCATGGCGACCAGTGGCGTGCCCAAAATCAGTACACGTTCGCGGGTTAACGAACCTTTCCCATTCATTCGTAGCTAAACATGTCATTTTTAAAATTACTTAACTTTATGACAGTACATCTTCAGCGCAATTGAGTTTAATTTAACAAAACAATGGTCAATTTAAGAAATATTGCAGTATTGTCATGGAAATTGTACCTATTATAAGACAATCATCATAAAAAAAAGATAGCTTTTCGGAAAAAAGGTATATTATAAAATTAGGACATATAAAAAATTTAAGAAGCTGTTTTTTTTCCTCTAAACTAGGGACTAAAAGGTAGCTGTAAAGTTTGGTAAAACAGCATTCTTTTATTTCGCACCCTGTAGAAAGTCACATGTTTCATACTAAAATAACTCGATCAAAGTAAAGTTTTCACAAATAAATTGTTTTTTTAATTCTGCAACCCGCATATTGATACCTATTCGTCTTCTCAAAAAACTACAGTTTAAATTCAGGCTAAAAAAAATATGCCTGGTCTATTTCATTTCACCGGCAGTTTAGATAGAAGACAGATAGTACCTTTAGTTTTAATAATTTTGATTACTTATTGAAAATATATTATGTTCTAGCAGATTATACAATTGTGGAGAAATTACATTGATTGGTAAAGAAATATAAAATATACATAATTTAATATAATAAAACATATCTAGATAAACTCCATTAATGCGTCAAAGCGTATGTTCATATTACGTACGATTCCTTCTAAACTTCGGAATTTCACAAACATATATTTCACCTGTGTGTAAAATATTAAAAAGCGAATGACATTCTCCTACTGTCCTAATAAAATGTATATATAACATATTACGTTGCCACTGTGGGCAGATTATTAAAATTCGCAGACCCCTTATAAAGATTATGTATCAGGCACACTTTCTAGCGTTGGATGACAAAATACCGTAGGCGATTGGCGGATTGGCTGATTGGATATCGCAATTTCGCTTGTAGTGGGCGACGTTTTTTCAACTCGTGTTTGTTTTAAAATATACCAAAAGCAAGTATACTTCTACACAGTGGAGAAGCAAAATTTTAAAATCCCGGCCAAATAATACTTAGTTGTTTATGATATAAGTGGTAAAGTAAACTTCATATTTCTAAGTCAGATAAAAAAATTTCAAAGCTTTGCCGCCTATTAGGTACCACTAGGATAGAGCCGGGCATGGAATAAAATAAGAAATTAAGGGAAACTCGCCAGTATCATAATTTCTAATAATACACCACTCACTCCTAAAATATTTTACGATCTAACGGTCACTACTGTTTACTTAATTTTTTACACACATACATAATGCTGTAAAAGGGCAAGCAGAACGGCACAGGTATTAAGCAGAGACGGACCACAGTCTTTCGCGATATTTCGAACGAGTGTTATATTTAGAATATATAGGTTATGTGCTTCACACAATAATACAGTGTGTGGTTCAGTGTTTACATTTTATTTTGATTGTGAGTGCCTACAATGTATAATACTTTTAACAGATAAGTGAAATTGCTCTTTGTTTAAGCGTATTTTATGTAGTTGTGTAAAAATATTCCGGCGGATGGTGAAATATTCGAGTGTTTTCCGTTTTTTAGTGGCTGTGGTAAAATAATATTGTGATAATGTTCAGGCCTTGGGAAGATCCTCAACCTAGCACCAGCAGAGAATTTAACGAAAATATGGGAAATGGTGATGGCTCGCAAAATACAGAGAAAAGTTCTAGACAATATTTATGCGAACATACTAAAAAAGTAGTTTTAAACGTTTATAAAAATATAAGAGAAAGTGAAGGTGAAAAGGGAGCCGTGAAAAAAACGGCCTACTTAACAGAAATTTCAGAACGGTCTATCTATAGAATAATTAAGGATGTGGTACCTAATCGAAAAGTTAGATCTGACAAAGGAGCAGCACGAGCATTAGATTCGTCTATGGTGAAATTGTTAAGAGATTTAATTTATAGCACGTATATGGAAAATGAGGTACCAACGGTGGAATCAATACATATTGAATTGAAAACAAATGGTGCAGTGTCAGTTAGTCAAGCAACACTTCGGCGCTGGATAATAAAGATAGGATGTAGGTTCAAGATTATTAATAAAAGGGCAGGTAGGACAAAAGGATATTTGGTATAATTTTAATTTAGGACTAATAAAATTCATCAATGCTCCAACAATATATAAAATATTATTCCTATCTTGACACAAGCAAAACGGAATAATTTTTTTAAATTTATCATTATCACTGTAACAAATAACTATTTATTTATCAACCATACATTAAATTAATTAGATTGTAACTCACGGCACAATAATTTTAAGTACGGTCCTGAGCCGCAATAAATTACGTCGGCTTTGAGACTTTTATGGCCGAGTTTTAGCTTTTTTTGGGTGTCTCGCCACGTCTCGCGCCGTGTTCACTCCTTTGTCGGGAATTTTTTATTTGACTTAGAAATATGAAGTTCACTTTAGAAGTGAGATTTTATTTTGTGAGTGGGGAAGTTTGCGGAATGAACGAAGCAAATAAAGCAACTTCATTAACAAAATATAATCACTTCTAACACGTAAATTCATGCATGAACACTACTTTGCAAAAGTATCATTCAAAATCTAATTTTAAAGACGGAATATCTGTGTATTATTGCAAAATTTTGTATTTGTCTGTCAAAAATGAGATTGTGTCATAAAGTTAGACAATCAAGGTATTCAGAGAATTTCACTGTTAATATGGTAATGAAAATTTGTTTGTCTCTATTATTTTGTTTTTAAATAACACATAGTCGCGTTTATTCACCTTTTTGGGAAACACCCTGTATGAATCCGTGGGTTCTAAATAATTTCAACAAGAGATAAGGACCACTAACACTTTATTCAATAATTTACTGACTATACAATACTTCAAACATTCAAAATAACCTTTACACTCTTATATAACCTCACTTTTTACCGAACGTGTCACTTCTCAAAATAAACTTCCTTCTTAATAAAACTACTTCTTCCGCGCTGGTAATCGCGCCTTATGTACTCCGAATTTGACTCTCTAGATCCATCTAGAAACAATCAAGAATCTTCTCCAACAACATTCCAGAAAAAGTCCATTTCATTCTGACAGCTTCCAGTCACAATTACTAGGCATAGGCGTATCATCTCCAGTTCCAAGGGGGTGTAATTCATAACAACATAAATAAAATCACTTCTGTACACCTCGTTAAACTGTGGTTTATCTCAATCAGTTCACAGTGGTTAGAATTTGTTAAAGAATGTGTGATAATCAATAAAATTCAGTAGAAATTGAAGAAGCAGCTAACGGGGTTACTTTTAGCTTGTTACCAGTAAAATCAAGACAACAGTACGAGATTGCCTATAATCGTTTTATTAGGCCGACCAATTTAACCTGTAATTTCTAAAAAGCTGGAATTAATTACAAGACATTCCAAATTTTGATGAAGGTTGTATGTTCACGCAAGAAAAAAATATAATATTTTGCCCCCTCCTATGAAGCCGGCAAGATTGTTTAAATTGCAAAGAATAAATCCGATTTTTACCATCTTGCCAATTTGACAGCTCATATCTCGGAAATGGATGCTCGAACAAACTTGTGCACAGCGCCGTTCAATTTCTCGTTTAATTTGCTACAATAAGAGGATTTCTCGAGCCTCCGGGCTAGCTCATTTCCAAGAAACTGGTTCCGAAGCGGGCTCGTGTCGCTCGAGAAGCAAAATCCTCGGACCTCTCAATTTGACGGCCCATACCTCCTGTACCCGGTTCCGCAAAAAATTCGTACCCTACATCATCGGCTGGCAAATTTAATTTGCAATCGATCCAGCCCAAAAAAAGGGGGGTCAATTTTGTCTGGAGAAAGTTATAGTGCTTTAAGCGGGGGAGTATCGAAATCCCGTAAATTTGTGAAAAAGTCAAGGTGCCGGCAGAAATCTGAAAAATCCAAGAGCAAGCAAGAAGGCGAGGAAAATCCAATGGCGCAAACCGTAGCTCGATCTCTGCTTCCGTTCTCGAGATAGGGCCTCCAGAAGTGCGAAAAAAAATCCGATTTTTACCTTCCGTTGATTTTGAGGGATCATATCTTGGAAACTACAGCAAGTAGCGCCTCTCAGTTTACGCCATTCGATTTCTCGTTCAATTCTCCACAATAAAAATTATTATCGAGCCTCTATGAGCCTCAGTTTGAGCGATATGACCCTCGAAGCTGGGCCGTGCCTCTTGCGAAGCGAAATCCTCTTACCTTTCGTTTTGGCAATCCACATCTAGCATCCGGAGCGGCGTAAGATATTTGCGTCTGACATCATCGGATTAGAAACTTAATTTGCACTCGATCTAACACAGAAAGCGGGGTGTCAATTTTGTCTAGAAAAAGTTAGAGCTGTTTAGGTGGAGAGGTGTCGAATTATTTATTTCTTGCAATTTAAACAATCTTGCCCGGATTCCTAGGAGGAGGTAAAATTTTATCTTTCATTCTTGCTTGAATATACAACTTTCATCAAAGTTTGAAACGTTTTGTATTTTTTTAATTCCAGTTTGTTGTTTAAACAGACTGGCCTATATGAAATGACGCATAAGTGAGTGTATGAGGCAAAAATAATGAAAACATATTCTTGGCGTATTTTGAAGACAGATTTAAAACATGGAAGTCTTCAACACTTTGGACGAACTACTCTATGATCAAGGCGATGATGAATATAAGGAACTGAAACGGAACAGACCCACCTATATTAATCGAAAATTTATTCCCGCTTCAATTAGTTCAAATTTACATATTTCCGAAAATTGTACATAATTCGGTACGAAATCAAATATCACCCAGTATTTACCTAAAAATATTTTACGTGTATTCTTGCAGTGAAGATATAAAGTTTCAAATCATTCGAATGCATACCGTTTTAAAAATCTCTAAAAACGTACATCTCGGGCGAAGTTAGGGTAGTTTGCAGCGTAAAGACACTTCAGATTATGTGGTCAACATAAACATTCGACGATAACATAAACACAGGTGTACGTTTTCTCGTGGGATCGCAGCCAAAGAAAGAGATGAGGGGGTACAACGTCACAGATTTTCGGGCATTTCTCAAGTATAAAAACTCGAGGTAATTTTCAAACGGGGTCAATCTTATTATCATTTTTGATTGAATAAGAACTACGTTGCTCGGCTTTGTTCTTTGAGCTCAGTTCATTAATTGACCAGTCTGCTGTTTCATCAAATTCATACTAAGTCTCTGACTAGTATTCGCTCACCGTGAATTATATTAATAATAATTTTCTATCAAAGTTGCTCGGCGGCGTTCTTAGAGCTCTGGTAGAAAACTATCACAACTTTATTAAAAAGAAGAAACCTTCTAGATATATCCAAGTCCAGTAAAATTAACAACAATAAGCCAAAAGACTGTGGTCAGCTTGTATCGGTTGTACCATTTAAATTACAACATGCTAAGAATCCCAGATGATGAAACGATAGGGGATGACCCGGGTCATCTCGCGATTTACACTCAAGGTATCAAATAATTTAAAGTCGCGGGGGAGTAACTGCAATGAATTTAGCTTGTAGGGAAATATTGAAATTTAATAAAACCATGCTGGGAAAACTATAATAATATAAATCAAACGTAGGTTTTGTATTTCGGACATTTAAACTCACTACACCGCGGTTTTGACAGGATGGCACTATAAATGATTAACTTTTATTATTCAGTACTTTGCTACAATTATTTTGTCACTTTATTTAAATAAGATTCTCAATATTTTTAGCTTGATAATAGGTTCTAGATTTGTCACATTTTATTTTATTTTTAAAATGTTTTACTTTTCAAACATCGACAGATTTTGTTGGTAAACAATTTCTGTTACGTTTTGCTTTGTCGTGTGGTCAATGAACTTCTGCAATATTTGATTCTCCGAAGGGTTTTACAGCTGTTCGGACCTGCCGGTTTATTTATGTACTACTTGTAGGGATGCGGTCACTGGACTTTAGTGGGTCATCCACTGATAAGGCCTGTGATTTGCCCCCTGCTAGTTTGACATAAATATCATTTTAAATATTATTACATGTTAAACTTTGTACTGGATGTTTTGACTTGTATTCATTCACGATGACACTTTTATGTCATGGGCGAGTTGAAATTGATATAAATTGCTTGTTCATTCAATTGTTTGGACGATTACAATCTTCGCAACACAAAAACCTATTGGTAGCCAATTGGCTGGTTCTGTATCAAGTTTATTGATCAGATCACATCATTCTACGCTTCGAAATCAAACTATATTTGAATAGGCAAATTACTTGAGATTTCAACTTGCCGTGCATTCAATTAAATAAACTATTGCGAGTTTTCGCCACCCAAGTATGAACTTTACATGCTCCGAATTCAACATTTTTTTCTTCAGTTTTGAACGGGTATTCCCGTTATAATCATTATTATTTTTAGTGATTATTGGAGTTGTTTATTTGACCGTTCGACAAACTTACACGTGACTGTTGTCCCAACGAAATCTGTTGCTGTAATATAAATTTGTGGTTAAATTACTCACATTTTGATTTATATGTAAGCAACTATTTTCTGGCCATTGCCACATCAATATTTTTATAACTGATACTTTCTGACAATTGTCTGATTATACGTATAAAAACGTTACTTGTTTTTAATTATTTTACCTTTACCAGAAATTGAAAATAAAGTGCATTATAACAATTAAAAGTGAACAAGTAAATATAAGATTTACTTGGGCTTAAATAAAACGAATATTTAAAATAATATAAGTAAACATAAGGTTTACTTGAGCATTACAATAGTGAATAAAAATGAAATCTAAAATATGATAAAAACTTAAACAAAAGTTAACATAAAAGATAAAATAAATAATTCTGTAAATTAAATAAAAAGAATAATTTTGAGTTTGAACTTTATACAGGGTATTATAAAAATACTTAATTATTTTATCAATTAAGTAAACAAGTGCCAAACAATATTCAGTGCTTAATTTGAACAATTAAATAAAGAACTATAATTAGATCTTTGCCAAATAAATTAATAGCAATATTTAGAGTAAAGAACGAATCATTAAATGTCATAATAAATAGTTAATTATCAATTCAATAAACAAATAGAAACAGTAATATCAAACCTAGAAAAAGAACTATGGTAACAATAAACTACAAACCACAAACGTAAATTTGAGTCCTACCACTAATAAACTAGACGATCACGTAAATGGCCAAACATGTATAATTATCTTAATAAGTATACATCTAGGGGAAATGGGTACTTTTCTAATGTTATAATAAAATAGAATTTAACAAGGAAAAGAACGACACGGGTGGGGGGTGTTTCAGAACAATCACGATATAAGCAGGTATTATAAGCGTATTGCGTTTTTAAAAAGGAAGGGCGAAAGGTACACACAAAAAAAAATCCAAAATACTGACTAAGGAACGGGTGGACACTTTTATTACGGAAAGCACCAGACGAAAAGTATTTAATGCTAAAAGTGGCTACGGTATTCGGCATATTTGGAGCATGTCGTAGTGAAGAACTTGTGCCACTTGATTTTAGAAGACATCAAGAATAAAGATACTAATAGTTGTAAATACATGTGACACAAAAACCATGTACGAAGAATCTAGTTGAAATAAATACATTCGGAAAAAGCCTTAAACGTCCAAATCCTCACTTGTGGACATTATTTTCGACTGGCTTGCTTGCTGAAGCTGGTGCAAATCTTACAACTATTAAAAAGCATGGGCGATGGGAAATCCAGTATGGAGGCGGAGGACTGTATAGAAAAATCATTGGAAAAGAAGAAAAGCATTCCGATGATAATTTTGCCAAATATCGTTACCACTCCCAACATACCCACCGCAATGTCTTGTAAAGAAGTTACTGCCACAGGTGCCGCAGGTACAAGTGTGATCATGGTATTTCAATTTCCAACTGTTCCAATAGTACCATTCATATTACTTAATATTAATTAAATCTAAATGTAATCGTTCTAGAAAATAAAGCTTATTAAATAGTTATATAGATTTTAAATGTTATATTTACTTTTAACTCTAGTGTTAACAGTAACTCACTTTTAACACTGATATAAAATGATCTTTATAACATAGTTAGCGAACGTTTAAAATTCTACTTTTAGTAGTGATTATACAAAAAATCAATTAAATACGATATATTCGTCAATTTAAAGGACACAAATTCGCGTTCTCGAGCTCATGTGTCTGATTTTCACAGCTGGGATACCATATCAAGGGGACATACTCCAGATAAGAATGAACAAAAGCGTAATTAAAAGACTTAATACAATCGCCTATGTTTGGGACTGAGCAGTAGATTTTCATACCATCTGCCTTGTGTTAAGATTACATGCTGTCATTAATGCAGAAATGAAATACCAGAAGATCCAAAACCGACCCTTGTGGAACTCCGAATACAGCGTTTACATGTTTAAACCTGTAGCCTTTGTGTTGAACAAACTGTAGTCTGTTGCTGAGGTATGACTTAAACAAAGTAAGTAGATTAAGTGGCAGACCAATGCTGTCCAGACTGGTTAGCAATACACCATGACCGAACAAAGGCCTTTCAAAAGTCGGTTTACTTGATTTTGGCGATCGAGAACGTTTGCAATGTATTGCGTATACACAACAAAACTATGTTGGTGGGGATTAACGATTGTCTTTATCGGATCGAACAGTAAAGAATACATCAGTAATTCAATGATCGTTGCAAAGTTTGAGATGATAGCTCTATAGTCGCTAATTTCATGCTTGCAGCCCTTTTTAAAGACTAGGCACAAGTGAACTGTTTTCCATATTTGGGGGAAAATGGAGATTTTAAGAATCAAGTTGAAAATCAACTTGATTGGCTCAAGTAGGGAGGCAGAGATGTTATCAAGACCAAACTTTAGGTTTGATTCTTTTTGGAGCTGCCAAAACTTTTTATTGGTAATATTAATATTGGTTTGGCAATTTCACTGGTCGGCTTAGAGTCTGCTGTACTGCTCGGTGTATATGTAATAGCAAAGATTTCACCAAAACCATTTATAATATCTTTTGTGGACATCTAAATTCAGAGTTATTATACCTTTTAATTCCATTATTGATGGAATGCCGAAGGTATTTTTCTTATTATTGATATAATTTCAGGAAAGGTCGACTCGACGTTAAAATATCAGCCTGCTGATGAAGTACCCGAAATGATTTATCTATGGCGGCAAAAGCGGCATTCCCGGATTTTAAGAAACAAAGTTGTTTGAAGGACAATATAAGAGTTATAGATTCATCTGCGCTCTCGTAATCAAAATGATGCTTCTTGATAACTAAAGCAAATTCAGATGCCGATATTTCGCGGCAATGTTAAGAAAACAATCAACAGCAGCTCAACAAACGTTCATGTCAACGGTATTTATTTATTTTTTCCTTTAATTTACTGCATCTGCAGATAAGTTTGGCGGGCGTTAGTCGTACCAGTGGCCTCTGCTACAGCAGTTGATAAGATTATATTAAATTTTCTATACAATATACTCTTCGCAAATACAAAACGAAGAGTATGTTTCATATTTAACCCCGAACCCTTCAACGGAATCGTCTCAAAACATAATCTAGTTCCAGGTGTCGTTATAATACATACGTGTACCAAATTACAAGTGTATATCTCAGTTTTATTTTATTAAACCTTTTAATAATGTAGAGGGGTTGGTGGGGGGCGGTGGTGAATATATTATAAAAAAGATCTGACTTCTTGGCTTCTAGTATATACACCAAATCCCAAGTTACTGTATTCTTACCAGCTTGCTTTACTTATTTTCCCTTATTTACCCCCCATTTAATCCCAAACCCTTCACCGAAATTAACGCAAAATATAATCTAGTTCCAGGTCGCGTCTTGGAACATATATGTGTCAAATTTCAAGTCAATATCTTAAAGCATTGCTGAGAAAACGTGCGCACAAAAAAGTTACACAGATTTTTTTTCGCTCAAAGTTAAAATCTCTACATTTTATGACATTCTAAGCCTATTTCAAGAAAACATATTTTTGAAATTTTTTTACGATTACTATACTTCGACTCCACGACGTGGATGAGGAAGTAATAATTATTTATTGACTGGTTTTCGGGTTTTCTTCCGCAATGATTGTTTTGAGTGCTTGACGTTTCTACCACTTTGTAGTAATCTTCTTTTGAAAGAAAGTAACTAATTCATTCGGAATAACTTTATCCTTAATGTATGTGAGGGACAAGGATCCAGCCTTCTCGCTGAATGTGAATGGTGAAATTGTGCGGAGCAACGATATGATGGCAGTTTGCTACCCGTATTTGTAAATATCCCAATTTCAAATATCGAATAGACGGAAATCTTGAATTGTTCAGTATTAGATGATTAACACAATAATACGATTTTTACTTCCCTCGCATACCGAAGGGAAGTATTGTATTCGAGAAAAAATCACCCTCCGAGATTTTTGCGGATTTTCACGTTTCACGTCTGTCTGTCTGTCTGTTGGTGCATTAACTAAAAAACTACCTACTTAACGGAGAACAGTCAAAGTTGGTAGGTAGCTAACGCTACTGTCTGCGGAGAAATAGTTAAACTTTCACTGGAAAATATACAGGGTGGACCGTCTAAAGGGAATAAATAATGATTTTTTTTTTTTGCTGAAATTTAAAATTTCCACGTTTCATGACATTCTAAACCTTTTTTTTCCTTCTTCAATTCTTTGGGACTTCCTGCCACATGTATGTTTTCTTTTTAAGAGTGGGTATGCCGTCTAAAAATCAGAAATAAATTACTCTCAAACGCCGCCCCGTCCGCGACAAATTATAATTAGACCATTGCAATTACGAAATTTGTATAGGCGAAAAATAGAAGAAAACATATCAATCTAGGTTTGTATCCTTTTAATATTTTGAAAGAAAATGGTATTAATTAATAAGATTTGTTTTAATTAGCAGTAACTTTATGATTTTTTTAAAAATATTTAGAATCAAAATATGAGAAAAAGGACTCGATACAAACCTTCATTCATGTTTTCTGTGTATCGTACTATTTTTATTTTTCCAAAAAACATAATACTTTTTGCAAAAACATGTATAGCACGGAACCGTGCAAAGGCACATTTTGCAACAAATGTTACACTGATACGAGCTCCCTCTGGATTTATTATTGTTTAAGCTCCGCCCTTCACCCAGAATTATTTTATGAATGAGAAAATATAACGAGGGAACGAAATAAGAAATTAAACCAAATCATTTCTAATAACACGGGACGCCCAATAAAATACCAAATTCCATTAATTTAC
Organism: Stenurella melanura; assembly: GCA_963583905.1. Taxonomy (NCBI): domain Eukaryota; kingdom Metazoa; phylum Arthropoda; class Insecta; order Coleoptera; family Cerambycidae; genus Stenurella; species Stenurella melanura. Next base: position 104,955,673 of record OY757317.1, read on the forward strand.
TATTATACTTAACAGGTACTCTACTCTTTGATTATGCTACAAGTACGGAATTATAACAATATAGTAACTAGATATATGTAGCCACCCATGCACTAACAATAATGTGTAATTGTGTTTCAATTCTTCTTTATAAAATGGTGGTATGCTGGTATATTTGAAAACATTTATTGGACAATACAATTGATACTAAATTTTAAAGATGTGTTCTTGTCGTAAACACATGAATATATAATTATAAGGGGCGATGCGATTTGCAATGAAAGGAGTTAGAAACACAAAAGTAAAGCGCACATTTTCCCATTTTCTCATCAAGTCACACGCATCAGTTTGTTGCATTAGACCAAGCAACAGGATTTTTTTCATAATAACTTTTATTTCTGGGAAAAATAGAAAGAAATGTTTGGGATAAAAACTGTCGGCAGTAAAGTTATCTATCGATCTGTCAAAATAATGAAATCTAGGCTCAAAATGTAAAAAGAAACAGAGAAACCAACTTACTCCTTTAAACCCGAAAATATTTTCCAGAAAAAATCAACTTTCGTGAAAATTTAACAAATCAGAGCTAAAAGTATTGTCCAGAAGGTAATGTGGACCGATGTTGAAAATATTTTCTTGTTGAGATCGCGCACCAATGTAGACGTTCTAAGACTCAAGTTGCAGGTTTTTATCTCTGCTTTCAAAATTTGTAGAGAAAACATTTTGGAATACAAATTTTAGCCATCTTTTTTACTTTCAAAATTTTGCAAATTCTTAGAATCGCTCTGACATTCGTATTTTAAAAAAAGGCACTATTAAATTTCGTTGATACAAATAATTGATGCTTTGGATTTTTAAAATCTAACCAGTAAAACCAGAGATATCCATATTTTTGAGAAATAACCTACTATGTCCAAAGTTATTAATGATATTTTGATGCGGGGTTTAGTTTAAAACATCTATCATTAAACTTTTGTCTACTATAAAAGCAAATTTGTAAGTTCTCCCCATCCATATATTTTTTAAGAAAATATGAATAATAATTCGTAAAACTAAGTGTACACCAGGCAAGTTATTTTATATAATATGTGATATGTGCTAAGTATATAACACTAGTTCCTTGGTCAAATCGAGAACTACTACTCCTAGAAAGTAAAATTTCAAATAAAAGGTTGCCTCTATCCTTAATCTTTATTTATTCTCGATATATTTACTTGTTACTGACTTCGAAAAATTGGCATTTGCTTGCTACATTTACGTCTGCAAATTTCAGGTTAGGGTTGTAAAGAAATTCTTATTTTATACTATATACTATCAAAACAGTACCTGAGAGGTCAACCACTTGTAGAAATTACACGAACTGCCGAGACTGCCTTGCCTGCGGCGCCTGCGTAACTCCAACCAACCGCACTTGCGGGGCTTTCAATTATATGACCGCCACTGCCATGGCTGCCGACAGCCTGCTTAAAATTCGGAGAACGAGTGCCGACGGTGGTTTACCTCTCGATAGACAACTACTGAATTTCATAATGATCCGTTGAATAGTTTAATGCTTATAAATAATTACTTATCACTGGCCTTCTGCGAATCATTTCTCTTATTCTCGGCGTCTATTGGATGTATAACAATAATAATTAAAATTATTTTTTTGTTTAACTTGCCATAATTCAAAAAACGAAAACATTCATGGATCTCAATTTTACTATGTCATCACTACATATTTATTAATGAACTGTGGTAATATGAAGGTCAAATTTTAATAATTGTAAAAAGTACGTTTTTTTTCAAAAACCATGTCGATAAAATGTGAGTATTTGCAAGGATCAGTTAACGAACGGAAAACCCTTTAAGTCTATGCTGAGAAGAAATAAAGATGGAGACACCTTTTTTATTTGAATTTTTTTTTCTGTTTAACAGTTTCTAAGAATATCGCGTATAGACAAATTAGACCAATAAATAACTAATACTATACGCATAACACTTATTGGATAAAACAACTTGCGTGGTGTACATTTTTGATTTTAACAATAGTTGCTAATTTTTGTTTATTGGTAAACTACCATTATTTGAGGGAAACTACAAAATAAAAATTCAAGAAGTCCTGAGGAATCCCCTGAGGATCCAAGAGTTTAAATTTTGATTTGTTGAATGATGTGACAGCTAAAGCTTTACACATACGAAAACTAAACAACATTAAAATGTTAAGTTTTCCATTTAGTTATAAACAAGAATTAGTACTATAATAACAAACAAGACTGCAGCTGCGGACACGTATTTCGGAGTTATTGCTCTTCATATATGGCACATGAGGTACGAAGGTACAAAATAGAGTACCTACAATATACTGTGCTTTCCTATCTTTGTTGGTCTTGCTTTTAACAATATAACAATATTATTTATGCCATGCTAGGCTGATGAGGAGCAATAACTCTGAACCGTGTGTCCGTAGCTGCAATATTGCATACCACTAATTTTTGTTTATAATTTTTATCGGACCTCATCAACTCTTATTCTTTTTATTTAATATTATTATTTCCTTATTGACGATTATTATTAATTAATGCAGATTACTAATTATTGAATATCTTTTCCATTATGCAAAAATATAGATATACTCGTATACTCCATATTACAAATTAAAATTCTAGGGAAGCATAATACCTAGCCGTTTAAATTATAAATACTGTATTTATTGCAGGAATAATATGTTAAAAACGCATTTAGGTTAGAATGATAGGATAGATGTGTCGGCATAATCTTTGAGCTTTGGCAGGTAGAATTTGTATACAATCATGAACTAATTTCGAGCTTATACGTAAGTGGAATCGCCGTCATTCATTTCTATTTACTACTACATAGTACTATAAATACATAAAATAATATTTTATCGTTTTTAAAGGACCGCCCACTGGAGTTTCCCTTTCACCTCCCCTGTTGCAAATTTTAGCAGCTTGTCGAGGCATACCTACTCTTAAGCGGTGCTAGGGGAATCTACAAAATATATCACAATTAACCAGTATTTTACTGGTAAATAACCTCTACGCCTGTGACGTTTACGTCAAAGGATCATAGAGGTTGTTTTTTTTAAATAAACAACACAAATAAGTATAAAAACTTGAAATTAAATATTTCGCCGACGTTTCGGATATCTAATCTGTTTCCTTTTTCAGGGCTTCTTTGAAAAATCTTTTTTTGCTGTGTGTGACAAATACACAGCTCTAAGAATGTTTGTTATATTCAATATCCATAGATACTTACTATTTACATACAACTGCTGATATGGTTAACAGTTTTTTAGTTTTTATGCAATGTTAAGTTTGTGAAGTTCTTCTTTTAACATGGATATTGAATATTGTCTGTAATTGTTTATTTGTGGCATATTCAGATTTTCTTACTTTTTATTGGGTATTTTGCCACTGAAAAATATTTAAAAATTTTTAATGAAAAACCTCTGCGCCAAACGGATCAGACAGAGGTTGGTTCTTGAGTACTTGACTGTTTCAAAAAGTCTCACACCTAAAAATATATAAACTAGAACAATGTTATAAACTAAAAACTACCTATAGCTTTGATTTTCAGTTTTTAGTTTATAACATTGTTCTAGTTTATATATTTTTAGGTGTGAGACTTTTTGAAACAGTCAAGTACTCAAGAACCAACCTCTGTCTGATCCGTTTGGCGCAGAGGTTTTTTCATTAAAAATTTTTAAATATTTTTCAGTGGCAAAATACCCAATAAAAAGTAAGAAAATGGATATTGAATATAACAAACATTCTTAGAGCTGTGTATTTGTCATACACAGCAAAAAAAGATTTTTCAAAAAAGCCTTGAAAAAGGAAACAGATTAGATTTCCGAAACGTCGGCGAAATATTTAATTTCAAGTTTTTATACTTATTTGTGTTGTTTATTTAAAATAAAAACAACCTCTAACTGATCCTTTGACGTAAACGTCACAGGCGTAGAGGTTATTTACCAGTAAAATACTGGTTAATTGTGATATATTTTGTAGATTCCCCTAGCAACGCTTAAAAAGAAAACATACATGTGGCAGGAAGTCACAAAGAATTGAAGAAGGAAAAAAAATTAAGATAAGGCCACAAATAACATTTAGACAATATTCTAAACCTATTTCAGGAAAAAAAAATTTACAAACATTTTTGAAAAATTTTTTACCACTAGAATAGATGGAAAAAAATTTCTAAACCTATCTCAGAAAAAATAATTTTAAAAATTTTTGCCTTTCTTGAAAAATTTTTTACCACTGCAATACATAGAAAAATATTTTTTTTGCTCAAATTTAAAATTTCTATTTAAAAAAAACTTTTGAACATTTTTATACCAACATTTTTTTAAACTTTTTTTACCACTAGAACACATGGAAACATTTCTTTTGCTCAAATTTAAAATTTCCACGTTTCATGGCATTCTAAACCCATTTTTAAAAAATTGAGAAAAAAATTTGTACCTAATCTTTTTACTACATAACCTTTTGTTTGAAAATTTAAAATAGAAAAATTTTTCAAAATTTTGAAAATTTTGTATAAACTAGAAGATGAAAAAATTTTTGTTCGCTCAAATTTAAAATTTCCACGTCCATTCTAAACATATTTCAAAAACAATTTTTTCAGAAAATTTAAAAAAAAATTGAATTTTTTTATAAAAGGAGTGATGAAAAAGAATATTTTGCTCAAATTAAAAATTTCCACGTTTCGTGACATTCTAAATCTATTTGAAAAAAAAATTTTTTTGAAAATTTTAAATAAAAAAAATGTTGAAATTTTGTATAAAATGGATGAAAAGAATTTTTTTTTGCTCAACTTTAAAATGTCCACGTTTCATGACATTCTAAACATATTTCAAAAACAATTTTTAAGAAAATTTTACATTTTTTATAAAATGGGTCATGGAAAAAATGTTTTGCCCAAATTAAAAAATCAAAAATTGAAAATTTAAAATAGCAAAAAATGGAAGTTTTGAAAATTTTGTACCATAGAATGGGTGAATAAAAAATGTTTTTTGCTCAAATTTAAGATTTCCTCGTTTCACGACATTCTAAACATATTTCAAAAACAATTTTTTCAGAAAATTAAAAAAAAAAATGAATTTTTTTATAATGGGTGATGGAAAAAAAATTTTTGCTCAAATTTAAGATTTCCACGTTTCACGACATTCTAAACATATTTCAAAAACAATTTTTTCAGAAAATTTAAAAAAATGAAATTTTTTTATAATGTTTCACAACATTCTAAATATATTTCAAAAAAAGAAATTTGTTTTGAAAACTTTAAAAAATATTAATTTTTTTACCACTATACAGTAGAATGATGGAAAAAATGTTTTTTCGTCAATTTTAAAATTTGCACCTTTCAATATATTCTAAGCCTATTTCAACAAAAAAATGTTTGTAAATTAAAAAAAAACAAAATTTTGAAAAAAATTTCCCCCACCACTATGCAGTAGATGATGGAAAAAAAGTTATCAGGTTTTCTCTGTAATAATAGGATTAACTACATGGCGATTATAATTCTAACATGTCATTTCTTAATTAATAATTTTTAAGAGTGGCCATCTTGTACGAATAAAGAGGAAAGTTCTGTGTAAACACCTTTACCGATTTTTTTTTTCTTTACGAGCGACACTTCGGTTTTAGAAAAATGCTTGTCAAATACAACATACTTCGTCGCTGCGAAGAATATAGTCCAGTTTCGATCCTTGGCCACTCTGTATAAAAAGTGTATATGAGAGTAGTTTTGTTTTTATTATATTTAAATTAATGTATGAATTGATTTCAAAAACGGTATATTTCAAGAGCATTTAAAACAAATTGCTTAAACGTAAATAATTTGCGACTACTCATTACTCATCTATATAACTAACATGTTACACCGTTTTAGCAAAAATGTATTTTTATAACCTAAAATATTTTTTTGATATCTGGATGTAACGGACAGACAGGAATGCCTTTAGGTGTCCTACTCTCTAGCAAATCAATTTGATTGTATTTTGGAGGGAAATTTTAAATTTTGATGTTTACACAACACGATCTATAAACATAGGTATTCAAACATAAAAACAACGGTAGCGTAACCAAAATACGTACCTGTATTCTTACACTCTCACAACTTTAAAAATACCCGAAGTTTTCATTCAGGTGCACGAAACCTCTTCCTTCTAGTAGAAAAAACAATAATAGTGACTCACTTTTATAAATACGATTCCATTTTTAAACATCACGGCACACGCACATTTGAATTTTTCATTAAGGGACACAACATATTATAGACACTTTCGAAATTATCTAGCACTCCGAGGGTAATTTTAGTTTTATTTTCGATGAATTAAGGACTACAGTTAACAAACATTGTTCTAAATTATTATAATTTTGTTCCCTGGCACCTACATATTGAAATTATTGAGCTGCTGTACGGTCGATATTTATTATCTAATTGTATAACGTAGTGACATCTGTCGCGGGACAACCGACTCTGCGTTTCATAATCGCAGAATACCGCATTCTCTGCAAGAATTACGTGCTGCAGAACTACAGGTGCTGGCGAAAATACAAATACTCCTACGAGGAGATATACAGGGTGTAATTAGTTTCATGTCATTAAAAAAAAATGGTGGTAGGGAAAAACAAAAAACCTCATATAACATGGGGTCTAAAGCTCACAGTTTTGGAGAAAAAAAAAATAAACAAAAATTTCGCAAATTTTCAATAAAATTTTTTGAGAACTGCTGCATTGTGTATTTATATAGTTAAGAGTTATTTTATTGACTTACCATTCAAGTTGTCAAATTCTTGATTACGTACAGACACAACTTACTTGTTCGTTATTTTTGTATTCCTTTTTGGCTTTTGTACCAAGTTCTTATTTTATTTTTCTTTATTGACAACGTTAGTTGATAGTTTAGTGTTGAGCGAAGTGCGTATGTCCTTAATTCGACGTACCGAACTGTGTATTGATGCAGATGCAGAGATTTTGAATCATTTAGGTAGGTAGTAAGCTTTTAACCCAGGACACCCATTTATGTTAGAAATGTTAATAATCCACATTTAAATTTTCTAAATTATAAACAATCCAATATTTTGTTCCAAATTAAAACACACACATGTAAAGAAATGCTGTTTAAACCTCTGTGGCGATTATTTGCTTGCAATTGTGCACGAAGAGAGAACGAATTATTTTCCTCTTTATACTTGCCTCAGTTCAGTTGAGGCAGTCCATCAAAGGCGGTCGATGATCCTTGGACACCGCAGACCACCGCGTGTGCCGGTGAGCACTATTTTATGACACTATGACAATTTAAAAGTTGTATAATTGGAAACTACAAGTCCATTGACCAAGAAAAGCAGTGGTTCTCAATAGTTGTCTACCATATTAAAAATATTGACCTAGATCAGTTTTTTCAAAGTGCCCATAGAGGGAAAAGTCATAAAGGTTCTTTGTTTGTCTAGTCGGTCCCCATTACTTATTTTTTTAATGACATGAAACTGATTACACCCTGTATAGGTGTTCTCCTTCTACCGGTGAACTGATGAGCTAAACTAAAGAAATCTAACTTAGTTGGGCATTCTCTTTGATCTTTTTATCTTAGATTAGCTCAGTTAAATACCTCCCCCATTACCTACGCCAAGTTTACCGAATTCTTTCCTAAACTTTTAGAGCCTAAGTTGATTTTAAAGGAAGGCGAGCCTGCCTGGGATTTTTCCTAACAATTTTCTATACCATTTGAGTTAGTCACGGATTCTTACAAGAAAGATTTTCTTATGAAAAATTTTCCTAAACCGCGAGCTTCATGGTCAGATAATTGTTTAAACAATTTTATTTTCGTTTTTATTTAATAAAATGAAAACGGTTTGACGGATCTGAAAAAATCTTGATTAAATCGAAAGATATTCCAGTACGCGTCATTTGACGCCAGGCACAACTCATTTTGTCAACACATTCATTTGTTATAGCCAAAACAAATTTCTTAATTAACAAATTGATTACTCCGAAGCGAATTAGGTCATGATACATAATGTTTTTTTTTCAAAAAATATGCCTTTTATACCAAAGAATATACCATATTTTTTTGGCCCGATATCTTCAATACTTTTTGATTGTTTAAACAATTGGCATAATTTGTTAATTAGTAAATAACTTTTTTTTCAAAAGTTTGATCGACTTCAAACCAACTTTAAACAATAAATATTGATGTTGGGCATAACCCCCATAGAAGTCTGCATGAATGAAAGCTAACAAGTTTTTCCATCAACCACAAAAATTTCTACAAAAAATATTCAATCCCTGAAGAGTATGCAAATATGACCTTTAAAAAAATCTTTCCCGCAACGTGAAAATAGTAAGATTTGACGCGCAATGGGGTATGGCGGGTTCGATCCTCGGCGTGGGCAATTTTTTTTAATTAAATTTGCTTTTTTCATGTAACGAAGTATTTTTTATGATAATAAATGTTTTTACTTTCTGAGAAATTTTTAAAAACATACATAACTTGATTGGCAAAAACAAATAATATAAAACCAATTGGGCATTGAAAAGAAACATTCTCTCGAGGTATTGCGTGTGTTACAGTAATATTAGTCAATTTACATTGAAACGTTCTGTTACTGCTATCACAATATTGAAAACCACGTAATTTTCAACGTTTTAATGGTTATCTCATTAAAAACATAGGTAGAGAGCTGGCTGTATAGATTTCCTATCAATAAGAATCTTATTGAATAAGATACATGAAAAACTTTACATGAGTGAGTAAGTACTACCACTGACCTACTTACATTTTGACGTAAGTTCTATGCATGTATTCGATGACACAAAAAATCATGACCGGAAGTGACGTCAAAATTCCATAACGCGGACAAAATCTGCCTTAATAAAAAGTGGCTCCCTGTATGTCTGTGGTAGTACTTAGTTGCTCACATAAAGATTTTCATGTATCTTATTCATAGGAAATCTATACAGCCGGCTCTACATCTAACAATAAAAATAAAAATAAAGCTTCAAATTTTTTCGAAGTAAAAATCTAACTACTGTCTGTGGTTATGTTCTCATGGATTGTTTTAGCCTTTACAAGTTGCTTTATAGTTCAAAAATTGGGAGAAGCGTTGCAACTTATAAGAAAAATATCTGATGATGAAAATACTTATTTGGTGCTAGGGGTTGCAAAAAACGAAGACGAATTAAACTAGATGTACTATTTATTATAATTTGTGTTAATTAAAAATAGATTGGTAAAATGAATTAATTTTTATAGTAATTTATTATCGGTTTGTTCAAACAGCAGACAGAAAGAACCTGGAATCATCAGAAATTTTAATCGGCATGGGAAATTGGATGGTTTGATTCTGTAATCTTAAATTGTCTCCAACTGCTGTTTGGACAATAACATGTCTTTTAAACAATACAAACATCAGAATATACATCAAAATTAACCTATAATTTAAAAAGAGGAAAAAGAAAAACATGTTAAGCTTAGGTATTTAGTCAGCTATCTGGATAAATAATCAAGGCAAACCTTATATCCTCCTAAGTCGGCATTCTGACCAATTTTAGTCGCCTTTAGGATTACTAAATGTACAGTAATTTATTTTTATGAGAAATATTTAACAAGGCAGGAAACTTGATTATGTCATTCGTTAATATTATTGAAGTTATGTTAAATTTATCATTATTAATATGCTCTTCGCAAATACAAAACGAAGAGTACATTTGATCGGTACATTACTAAAACTGTTAATATCGCTCGTAAAGAAAAAATTTCAGATCACTGTGTTAGTGACCGAATTCTGAACAACTTTCAAAATGCCCGTCCGTCTGTCACGTTTCTTGTAAGCACAATAACATAAGAATGAAAAGTAGTCCGATTGTATTTAAATTTGGACAGAAAGTTTGTTAGCTAGAGAAAGAACCTTATTGCTTGAACAAACCTTATCAATAAATAAATAAATTATTCATGATTTAAATTGAAAAAAAAGTACTAGTATAAATTTCCAGTCTTTTTGTATGGTAAAAAATATATTACACTATTTATAGGTAGAATTCGTCTTATCTATCTGATGCTCTGACAAATCTTCTACATTACCCACTAAATACCTAAGCAAACATATCTTGAGGATACTAAACTTAAATCACATAAACAACTATGTTTTTCAATTAAATCTAATTTTTGACAAAAATAATAAGCTGAGGCTTTTGTTCAAAACCTTTTAAACGAAATAATAAAAGGACATGTTATATAAATACATTATTTAGTTTAAACTGTGTAATCATACTAATGTCAGAATAGTTTTATAAATATTTAAAAAAACTTAACAAACGATATACAAATATTTACAAAATATTAATAAAAGATAACAACGAAATATTTACAAGAATCACATTGTTATTGATGCCTATTGGTACATAACATTAATTACATAGGCTGGACACGAATCCGATGTCCGTTTAGCTCCATCATCCACCATTTTTTTTGTAAATCGCAAAAATAGCCCAAGAAACCTGATTGCTTTAGGTTATTTCGATTTATAAAAAATTGGTGTGTGATGGAGCTAAACGGACATCTGATTTGTGTTCAGCACGTCGAAACACACAGGGATTACTACATCGGGTCCCAGGAACAGATCACTGTTTTCTTGTGGGCCTGTGTTATCAAACTGTTTTAGTTGGTATTACAAGTTAATGGGAAATTTTGATTGATTGATTTTAATATAATAATAAGTGCTGTAGATTTAACATAAAGACATTTATTAATATTAGTATTAATATTATTGTTTGGATTTGAAAATACCAAAAACCATACATCAAAAATGTTAGAGCTATATTGCCCATATTTATTACTGTATTATATATTTTTTAAATTATCCATCGTCTGGATACAACAAAGTAGATATAAAGTGTACATTTTCGAATATTCGGAAGACAAATGAAATAAGTAATACTTAAGGATAATTACTTGAAATAGGTGATAATATTGTTCTGGTATTATTCCACATTCTGTTTCACTTGTGCATATTCTTATCACTAATAAAAACCAAAGGCATCAATCACAGTGGAACTTGAGTATAACTTATAGAGAATAATTTCACAGAAAACCAAGTAGATATAATTTATGAGTATCACTGAAATAATTCAAAATTCTTACCTATAGTGAGAACGTTAAAATAATTTTAATACACCTAATACGGAGCGTCTAGGCTCTTGTTACCGGTTATCAATTTTATCCCAGCAGAAATCGAAATATGATAAATGGATGTCGTTAGCATTCACCAGTTACGAGATAACTACATTCTTATAGCGGGATAAAATAGGTTACCGGTACCGGAAGCCTAGACACTCGTTATTTAATAATTGATTGTACTGATAAAGATTAGTCGAGAACTCTTTCTGAAAATGTATAAATATTGAGACTGAGGATTTTTGTATAATACTTAATAATAATAAGTATTGCATACTTAATAAAGTCTGTAGCTGCCCGTTTTATCAGGATACTAGAAGATATCTCACTTATATTAATCGTGTAAAGAAATATCTTTTAAATTGCGGTAACTTGTATAAGCTACAAAATGGTTTACACATTTCAAATCCTGCTTTTATAGTCACTTTAATTATGTATAAATTAAATAATTTATGTACCCAAAAAAAGAGGATTTGAGATTGGTATCTACAAAGCACTCTACAAGGAACTCGGAAGAATCGCAGGAATTCGATTCCAATGACAAAAAGCTAGCTCAATTGCTTTAAATAGTTTTGATATTAAAAAAAATGAAAAGATTGTTTTGTTTTTGATGAATGTTCAGTTTTTCCTTATCCAAGAAGTAGTTTTGTTTTCTATTTATTTATTTTTCTGTGTAACTAATTTTGAATTAAAAATGAAAATTGTTCGTTTTCACTTATTTAAAAATATATTCGTAGATTACAATTACTAGGTACTTCATAAAAACAAATAAATCTACAACACTAATTTTTGAATAAATATCCGAAATTTAATATAAGTACATAGGGCATATCTATGTCAATATGTATTTGACATTCTGATATTTAAATGCAACTATGAAATATTGAAAACGAAGACTTTGCAGTAAAGAAGACAAATTTCTATAAAAATTTTCAATTTTTTTTTTTTAATATTTAAGTACCTATCTATTTCATTTTCATTTATTTATTTATTTTTGAAGAGAATGAACTTGATGAATTGGCTTGCCTTTTCGTTCTCCAGCTAAAACCACAACAGATTTTTTCCTATGGGGTATATATATATTTTTTTAGTATTGATACTAAGCAAGTTATCATCGAAGGCCCTAATAAAATGGGCAGCCTCACTATATTATCTACTATTACTGATACAGGTATTTATGAGGAATGTGTTACATATATCTGTATATTTTTCAATGGACATATATTTTTTTAAATGGACAATATCAATTGACGTGGTCTTGTGACAAAAAAAGAATAACAATAAAAATAAATAACTCTCCTAATGTAATATTTCTATAAATGCCATTTTAATTTTTTTTTTTTTTGTTTCCACTAGACCAAATCACCTTATTTCAATAATTTTTACAAAGATCTGCTAAAACTGCTAAAATACTAAGAGTATGTGATGCACCAGATTTTTACTTACACACCTCAACAGCAGATCAAAAATACATAAAAAAAATTACTATTTACTTGTCTACATATAAGTACCACCTACACCCTTATTTTAAGGTCTCATCGTATCAGTATTTTAGCAGAATTAAAAGACAATGCTTTTAAAAAATGCTTTTAAAAACAATCTGTACATTTTATATCTGCTGATAAAGCCAAAACAAAACTATTTTATGATTAAAATGATACATATGCTCAGACTATGCTTATCTATGTCGACACCAAGAGTAAAGTAATATCAAACTCTGCTCCTCTGTTCTTCATCAGTTGCCTACTTTTTCATTTTAATAAGTCGAACTGGTCGTGATCCGCCCAACCCTACGCACACCACGGCGCTATGCGATGTGGTTGTCTGGTTGGCTCCGGATCACGATTCGGGGAGGCAATGTTGTATTTTCGAATTTTAAGAAATTGTTTGAAGAAGAAGAAGAAGAAGTTGCCTACTTTGAGTTAAAAATTTACAGAAATATATACCAAACTGCTGGAATCAGTGTTTGTCCATTCTATAGCAACCCCATAACTAATTCTCTATCTTTATTAAAGAAAGAAACCATATTGTAACGCGCTTGCGCCCCCTAGTAGCAGATGCTGATAGCTCAAGAGTGCCACACAAAATTATGTAGCAATGGGGTAGGAAACTGCAGTACCATCAAACAAAGCCTCTAATGCATGCCACCTCTGAGACACTGGTAGTAATACGTTTTCTAGAAGCTTATAGAAAAGGATCGAGATTTCTACATTATTCTAGATTGCCGCGGAAGGTTCTGAACTTTGCTCTAGATGGCTCTAGAGGCATTTTTAGAGTATATAAGCTAATGTAAACAGACAGAAGAGGAAATCTTTAATAAATAGTTTTTAGTGAGTTATTCAATACATAGTGTGTTAGTATTTATCTCTTATTATAATTTTTTTGGACCCACGGATTTTTAAGGGTGGTTTTCTAGGGATGAAAACACATGACAATATTTTAGGTATTGAATTTTTTTGACTTGTAATCAATTTACGAAAAATCTGCTCCTAATTCAGCATATCAAATCTGAGGACCACTATCACAGTAGAGATATATACAGTAGACTCACTCCCTATCTACTCTATGTAGAAAAAATGGGACTTTTTCGTATTGTATGCTCTAGATCAGACCTAGTGCACAAAGACCACGCCCTCAGAGGGGTATGGCGCCAGTATTAAAATCCTCCTCTAATAGAACTCCCGATAAAAGAGAGATGGGAAACATACACAGGAGTCGATAGTATGGTGGCGAAACCAAATCAAATCTTATGACCAAAGGGTAACATGTCTACAAGTTTTCATTAACATTACACAATTAGGTTCCTCATTTAATTTTACTCTATTTTTAATAGTTTGAGCACAGAAAAGAAACACTTGCACCAGGATGGCTCATGAGGCTTTCCAGTTGGTCGTAACTTATTTTCTATATAACACTGGAGAAGTAGATTATTAACAATAATCGGGCTGGAAAAACCTTAATCTGTTAATTGTTTCAGCAATAGACTGATATGTATCAACGATTGGTTGACCGACTGCAGTCAATGGCTATTTGGCTTTAGGTATAAGTAGGTATACTTAAATCTTACGTATAAGTATTATAAAATTTGTAAGAGTTGATAAAATATAGGAACATTGTTTTCTTTTCAGTGTCTGATATGGTAATTTCCTTGTACTGTCTAACCAGTCTTTTTGCCACTATATTTTCCAGCTACCAAAGATGGCATAAAATAGGAAAATGAATCTGTGAGGCCAGGAAAGTTTGATATTACTTTACACACAATATATTGCTAGTAGAATTTTAAAAAGCATTTGACATTAAGGTAGGTACGTTAAATTTAAATAAACGAAAATAAAAAATTTTAAGTACAACTTGTACAAACCATATAAAATATCACCAAACTACAGGTCTGTAAAGGAATATTCTGAAGCGAAATTCAATATATAAGTGACATGTGGACGTCCTCTCGGTTTAATTTTCAAATACTTCTACTTAACTATAAGAAGCTATCTAGTTAATTTAACTAATATACTTCCATTTGAACGACGACAGTCTCAATTCTCAAAGTCGTATCTGTTGACCAACAGCTTTTTCTACACGTGTAAACGAGGACCGTTCCAAATTCAAGCCTGGCGCAAGGCTTGGGATCTGTTACTAACTTTAATTTGGAAATAATGGTGGGTACTAGCTGAAACTCAAACACCAATTCGCCCTGGCAATACTGACACTTTCTCGGGTGATCCTCTAATGGGTAGAGAACCAGTGGTGTGGACTCCCTGCAGTATCTGAAAGAGAAACTATGACTTAAGCATCCGCACAGGCGTCAGCCAATGGTCTCAGAGAAGGTGTGCCAAAGTTCTTTATTCTCCACTAAAATCATTGATACAGTACAAGCAGAATACTAAGTAATCGATTAAGTTTTGTGCTGTGGTCGGACAAAAAAGCTACAACAGAAAATTGGCGAATGCTGATGCAATTTCCTCAGTATTCTCAGTTAAACTGCACGAGTGCTTTATTCTAACCAGCCATATCATAGCAGCATACTGCAAAGTCTATACTGAATTAATAGTAATATGCCAGTAACGCACATTTTATGCACAATTACAGAATCTAGTACTTAAACACATTTACTTGATTCGGTAACTAATTATTAATGACTGTATAATGGTCAGTTCAATTCAACTATAAATGTTCTCAGAAGCTTTAGCTTCGCACCAATATTTAACATATTTTCACTTCAGGTTCAAGAGTCAAAAAGGTGCAAATACTAAATAAAGGTGGAAATGTTTTGAAACCACTTTTAACTAACAAACATTTTTGGAATTTACCACATTCTGTGAGAGTATATTAGCAAATAAAACAGTATTAGCAGCATTTGGAGGTCATAGTCAGTATATATACTATTATGCGACAACAATTTCAAAATAAGGTAAAACTGCACATAAGAAAACGCTTTTTCCGAACTCACCCAATTTTTGGCCCCAGAACACAAATTCCAACTCGAAATTCCAACAGGTTCCGAAAATTAGGATACAAACTGATCTAAACACAATTTTATATACAGCCCAAACTGCAGGTTACCATCTTTCACTACCGATTAATTGAACACTTACGTACACTTTCACTTTATTCATATTTAGACATTAACTACAGCAAATATTGCTGTACTATTAAAAATTAAAATAGAATTTTAAACGTTTTGTATTGCAAAGGGCGAAATAATCTGTAAAGTTGGCAGAACTGATACAGGTAACGATATTTCAAAAAACAAAAGACAATACAACGTGATTTTCCAGACGTTTCCCCATCTGATGTACATAACGATGAGCATCAGCACGTCGTTGAATGTTGAATCTATAATATTTTGATCCGTTTTTTAGTAGCATAAATAGCAGGTTTGTGGAATATAGTCCGCGCGCGGCTGTGAGAACACTTGCTACCAACGGGACGGACAAAAAAACCCTACTTAATTCGTAGAGTAAATGAAAAATTAGATTACATTTTACTTAAGTCTTAAGTTTGACAATACAGACAGTATACTTATGAATAAAACGTACCTAAGTGTTAGGTGTAGAAATTCTCGTGAGTGATCAATTAATCGATAGTGATGAGAAGAAACCTAAAAATTTGTGGAAGAATTAATTTTTAACAGTGCAAATGTGTATATAGGTATGTGTCTAGGACATTGGGATCCAGCAAAAACAAGTAGGTAAGTGAAATTTTGAAAAAATAAGAATTTTCCAAAACCTACTGCAACGTCCCTTATTTTGTAATGTTAAAATGTTATTCATCGCACTACAAGATGGGTTTTAAACGGGCTCACCTTAAAATTTGACCACTATTGGCCTGTATTTTCGAAAGGAAATGATGAAACATCTTATCTCCGTGTGCCGGGTTGCTTTTTTCGTATTTTTCAAATGCTGCATCCACTTCAGGTGCCGCAGCTCCTCCACCGTCAGGACTACTTAAACTAGTATTTTCTTCGTTTTTTTGCTGGTATTCTTGAAGTAATTCCTTCACGTGTCTATCACTAATAACGGACGTATTACCATTAATAGTTTCCTCCCAAACGGACATAAAATACGGACTAAATTGCAAAACGGAAGACCTCCTGGAATCAGACTGTATACTCTGGCACACATCTTGGGGAAGTGGAGTAACTTCTTGGAGAAGAGCGGCTATATCGTGCTGCGGGAAAGTGGGGGTGTCTATGCTAATTACTTCTCCCTCGTTGCCTTCTATTTCCGCTGTGGCGGCGGGAGAATGAAGTCTGCCGACAGCGCCACCTGAAACCAGATATTTAACGCGTTTCAGAAACAATGATTGCTCGTTCTTTGCAAAATAAGGTTGTGCATGCCCTTTGGTCCCGGAGTAAACCACCGTTGGTAATCACTGATGGCACAGTAGAAAAATATACAGTAGACTCACTCCCTATCTACTTACTCTATGTAGAAAAAATGGGACTTGGTTTCGTTTTTTATGCCCTAGGCCGGACCGAGTGCGCAAAGATCACGCGCACAGAGGGGAATGGCGCCAGTTTTAAAATCGAGTAGTGAACACCCGCTCGGCGTACCGAACTAAATGTCAAATTTGTTGGTTATGTCCTATATGTTGTACTTAATATAATCATAGCACAAAATTCACATAATTAGGAAACAGTTTCAAACATTAAAGAATATTGTCATGGCGTTACACGCATATAATAATAATAATGTAATGAATATAATAGTTCATTGAGATTTATACGATTTCTAAAAAAATTGCACTGGAAGCAGCAGGTGTTATTAAACTAATTCCTTAATTATTTAAATAACTTGCAGTATTTTTCCAACCGTTTTGAATACGAAAACAAATAACACACAGCAGATGATCTTATTTTGCACCTTTTGAACAATTGACCCTCTATTCGCGCACCAATCGAGAACTAACTTTTCGTACTAAGTGTAGCCCATGCGCCGATGGCAAGAGTGGGGGGTCATGGACAAAAATAAGGTGAAGTGACCCAACTGTATATTATTAAACTGTGGTATACTTCCTCAGATTTATTTGCCCAAGTGTACTGTACTTCACTATGAAGTTTGTTACTAGAGATGGGGAAAGCTGTTCCGCTCGTGTAGCGTTACAAGCGCGACTGCTCTAGAGAAATACCACTACAAAGTAACGTTACTTTGGAACGACGGGCGAACGGCATAATATGGAAAGTATGGAGGGTCTACATTTTCGAAAGATATTGGGGTATGTTGTGGGGTCGAGCTCCTATCTTTCGTAGCGCGTTGTTTCTATGAGTAACCGTTTATTGCACTGAGTCACGCGACCGTACGTTACCTAAAAATACCGTGACAAAATAACGCTAAGGTTCTACGGAAATAACCGAGGACCCATCTCTAACTTTACTTTTATGCACAATCTAACCTTAAAATTTAATTTTGAAAGGCCGAACATTCAAGTGTAATAATATTAGAGTATTTACAGAAAATTACAGTGCAAAATGTCATCGGTTGTGACCGAAAAGCCTTCCCTAGAAAAGGAAATATTTAGTCGTGTTAGATTGGAACATTTAATAGCAGGAATCGCAGGTGGTGCAACCGCAACACTTACCCTTCATCCTTTGGACGTAATAAAAATTCGTTTAGCTGTACACGATGGCCGAAAAGAAGTTTTGCCGAAGTATTCGGGAATACTAAATGCTTTTTCAACTATTTTTCGCGACGAAGGGTTTAGAGGTTTATATCGAGGAGTGATACCAAATATTTGGGGCGCTGGAGCGTCCTGGGGTCTCTATTTCTTTTTTTACGGTGCTTTAAAAGCACAGATGCAAAATGGTGATACTAATATGCGCTTATCGGCCTCAACACATCTCTTGGTGGCATCAGAAGCTGGGATTATGACTTTGTTTCTTACAAATCCCCTATGGGTGGTGAAAACTAGACTATGTTTACAGTTTGATACTCCAACACAAACTTACAATGGTATGATGGATGCTTTGGTAAAGATTTATAAAAAGGAGGGTATTAGGGGATATTATAAAGGACTGCTGCCAGGTATTTTTGGTGTGTCACATGGAGCTGTGCAGTTCATGGTCTACGAAGAAATGAAAAAGTTTTATAGTAACTACTATGATCAACCGATTAGTACTAAGCTAGGTACGGTGGAGTATTTAACTTTTGCAGCTGTTTCTAAGCTTATCGCTGCCAGTAGTACATACCCGTATCAAGTAATCAGGGCAAGGCTACAAAATCAGCACCACAGCTATGACGGTGTTTGGCATTGTGTACACCAGACTTGGAAATATGAAGGATGGCGAGGTTTTTATAAAGGACTAGGGACGAATTTGCTTAGGGTCACACCAGCTACGATGATCACGTTTGTGACCTATGAAAATGTCTCTTACTTTCTGCTTAAGTACAATATTAATAAGATAGTAAGCTAGGTGATACACATTCATATAATGAAGTGTATGTTTTAATCCAAACGACGTGACAGCTAAGTTAGTTATCAATATGTAAAATATAATTGTATATTACGTGTAAATTGTTATTTAGATTGGTTTTAAAGATTTTATTTAACAATATGGTGTTGTTTACCTTGTTATATTTATGTATATATATTGTTTTTGTAAATCTGTAAATGCTATGCGACTTATTGTTAAGAGAAAATTCGTTGGAGAATTGCAAAGTTACTATTATATTTGCCATCTGTTACCTGTTACCTAGTTATTAGAGTTATGTCATTCGTTCATTTTGAGAGGATTCGATCCATTCAGGAGTGACTACCAAAAAGATTGAATCTTTTATATCAACCATTCATTCGTTCCATTCCATTGTACGCGACTAACATTATTGAAATAGAATGAATGAATCACTGTTGATGAATGATAGATACACAAGATTCGATCGTCTTAGTTAAACAGTATAAGAGTCGAGCCTCATTGAATGCAAATTTTTATTTAATTTCAAAGTCATTATTTTATCGTGTCCGATTATAGCCCAAAAAACTATCTACCAAGTTTTATTTCTTGCCCATAACCTAAATTAGATTTTTAACATGATTGTTCATAATTTATATTTTACAAATATAATATAAGTACATGTAGTTTTCTTTGAGTTCACTTTATTAAAGTTTTATTTCTGTTAATTTATTATGTATTGGTAAATTAATAATTAATCATTTATATTTTATATGTTTTGTTTCTATTTACTTTGTTTTACATCCCATGAAAACGAGATTCATTCAATACTTTCAAGTGATCGAATCCTAACAATCGAAACATTCACCAATGACACATCTCTACTAGTTGTCCTTAAGATAGATTGAATAAAGCATGGTGTGATAATACCATTAACACTTTAAAGAAGCCAACTGCTCCAAAATATTTTGTAGTTCATTGTCTAAAGTGTGCTTGCTCTTATATCATCATTTGTACATATAGTGTGATTAAACATAACATGTAACTTATTAAATATACCAAAGAATATCCAGTAACAGGGTTGTGATTCTTCTTATTTTAGTTTTTTTTGCCCAATGATGATTATAAAACATTCCTATTGAACAGGTCATACTAGAAATGCTGTAGAAACGTTTTTACAAAAATGAAACTTACAGTTCTGTTTTTATTTTCAATATAGGGACAAAAAAGTTATTTAAGTAAAATATTTGT
Organism: Stenurella melanura; assembly: GCA_963583905.1. Classification (NCBI taxonomy): domain Eukaryota; kingdom Metazoa; phylum Arthropoda; class Insecta; order Coleoptera; family Cerambycidae; genus Stenurella; species Stenurella melanura. The sequence continues at coordinate 104,975,967 of OY757317.1, forward strand.
TATAAAATAAATTTTATTTTATTTTTTAATAGAAATGATCTGAAATATATTTATGAAAAGCAAGATTGTTTTTTTATGTGATTTTTCACATTACAAAGATTTGATTTATTTTTTATGTAATTGAACATACAGATTCGGAAAATGCAGTTTAGGGTATAAGAATAACGATGTAATTGACCACCCCCGCTAGTTCCATAAATCGTGAAAGCAGAGACACACAATGAATTGAATTTAGTACGGCATGAACTAAGGATGGATGCGGACGTAGGTAATAATTTCTATACGAAATGAGAAAATATCTCTTCATCAAAAGCGAAGAAGTTATTTGTCACATTTTTGACAAATAATTTCTTCTATTGAAAGCATTTCTGCAGTTTCTTTTTTAGCCGTAAATGCTATGGGAATAAATTAATAATTCTTATTAAAACCGAAATGAAAATAGAACATTAAAATAAAATTAAATAACTCTGAAACTAAAATCAACTAATAATTATCAAAAAATAAATTATTCTTATTAAATTACAAAAATACAACATCAAAATAAAATTAAATAACCCTCAGAAACTAAAATCAACTAATAATTATCAAACAAATTAATGAAGTAAGGATTCAAACAAACCACCTTCTTGTGCCAAACAATAGCCAAACCGATTATACAAACCTCTCATATCATTGAGTTGATTTGGAGTAATGCTTGCACAAAGTTGGATAAGTTTTTCCCTTAATTCAACTAAATTATTGGCTGGTTCAAACGCATCTTTGTACGCGGTTTCCTTTAAAAAGCCCCACAGAAAGAAATCATGGGGTGCTACATCAGGTGACCTGGGGGGGCCATTTTATCATTCCCCTCGTAGCTAAAATTGCCGTCCAAACGTTCAACTTTTGAGGATACTGAGTTCGCACAGCAACACTCAAATGTTTATTTTTTCGAGACCAATATCGTACTATGGATGGATTGTGTTTGCTATGTAATGAAAAGGATGATTCATCTGTAAACAATATATTCTTTAAGAATTTTTCATTCTCATTCTCTTTATTTATCATGATTTCACAAAATTCCATCCATTTGAAATTGTCCTCAGGAAATATTTCTTACAGTTCTTTCCTTCATGTCAACTTCATCAGCAATTTGTCTGCTAGAACAAGGTTCACTAGTTTCAACAAGTGCACAGACATTAGTTTCGCGAATTTCACGTTCTTCGCTCATTTGTCAATAATTCACGACACACCCGAAATTCTCAAATTTTTTAATAATGTATGAAATTATGCTAGCTGAAGGGATTGGTCTGTCTTGATATGCCACAGTAAATAAATTTATTGTGCCATCAGTGGAATGGCCCCCGAAGTACCTCTTCACAATTTGCACTTCTTCTGCAGTTGTATCAACACACGGCATTTTAATAACGAAAGTGACATTACTTAATTTATTTTATTCCCACACGTCTAAACAGCTACTCTATTAGAAGCAGAATGGGTGCGCTCGCGCTGTTCTCTACTCGTCGCGGTCAAGCGATGGACCAATGCCCTGCATTGTTCTACGACAAGGCGTGGTTTATCTGCGCCGAAGCAAGTTTATGTACCTAAAACTAAATTTGTTATTTAAAAAGAATTAAATACAAGGTTCTAAAAACTTGCAGGAATGTAAAAACCTCAAGTGAAGTAAGTGACTTCATCTGTGAATAGAAGCCTCGTGTTAAAGTACTATTGCCACGTGTCAAAAGTAAAAACTTAGTGTGAAATTTGCACTTAACGTAGAAAAAATATTAATAGGTTGAGACCAATGTATTTATACAATTATAACCTGCCTACAGTATATAAATAAAGATTACATTATTATTACCGACTGAGTCAACAGTAATTTCGGCATTTTCAGCAGGAGTTACTCGAGTCAACAAGGAGAGAAGTAGGCAGCTTCAAAGAGAGATTTCCCCCAATGGATGAATTCCTCTGACTTCCTGATAAATTCTCCTGACTTCTTGATTCGTTAGAGAAAACAACGGTTTTTGCGATTTTTAAGCAACATTTTCACTATGGAAAGTCAGTTACATTTGTAAGTATGTTCAATAACTAGAAAGTGAGACGTTAACGAAATCAATCGGTTATTTAAGTTAATAGCCATATGCAAAAAAATGGAAAATTAGCAAAATTCATAACTATCATTTAAACAATAGAGGAACTCACAAACATTGCAAAAAGGCTCGATATTATGATTGCAATCACTGATAAAAATGAGAGAAATAGGATATTTCGAATATTCCGAATTCCTCTTGAGTTTATCATGAGATCCTCTGAATTCCATGAGTCCCCACTGAATTCCTGAAGAGTACAAAAGATTTCCCAAGCGGTTAACCCCCCACCTATACCTATACATACGTATGTCGTTGAGCGAGGTGTTTGAACTCGAGGGGATTGCTGTGTATACATATATAGTTTATCTCAGTTTAAAATACAATTCTTCTAATGGGAACGTGTGTCCTTGTCTCTGATTGGTACATTTGCAAGGTGAGTTTACGCAGGGAAATTAGTAAATCAGAACAGATTTAATGTATTTTATACTGCAATATAATAATATTTATGCTGTAATTTGCCACAATGCAATCTCGTACCACCTGAAAAACTTGCTAGAGCCGCCTCTAGGAGGCCTGCATGGCGCAGGTCAGTAACAGCCCGGTTATTAACCAAATCAAGAAATGTTCACAAATGGTTGGTGGGGAGGTTCCAGCTGCTTTCAGTAGCTGCCCACTTTTTATTTAAATTTAAATAGGGTTTGGAATCAAAGTGCATTGTGCTCGTATTTTTAAATTACTATCTAAAAGTGCTTAGTAATTGTGAATTCTTCATTATTTAAAGTGCTTAGATTTTTGTTCAGTGCTTAGTGGTTATAATGCTCGAAGCATTTTTTATCGATGCTAGACACAGCACTTTGATTTCAGGTACTCTGTGATTCATAATTTTCTAATTAACTTAATACAAAACAAAAACTATACGAAAGCAGACATTCTAGAGAACATGCCACATATTATTAAAATAAATATAAAAATGGCGTGAACAGTACTGAATTAGTAGTTAGGGTCACATTTGATGAAGTCGGAAGTTATAGAAACTTTTCAGATAGGTCAAAAACTGTTGTTTTGGTAACACGTGACACACACCAAGTTTCACCTTGAATTTTTAAAAAATAAATAAATGGTAGTCGGAAAGTGATCTCATTGACACCCGGTATGACAAGGTAAATAGAAAAATTTAACATTTCGCTTACGTACTGTTTAAAAGCTTCTATAGCAAATAACTCTTATCACATCCAAATAAAACCATGTTTTCACTTACATACCATGTGCTCCATTATTAGCATTTCTGTCATCTATAGTTAAACTGCCGAACCCGGACCTTATGGAATCCTCCAAAGAGCAACTCTCTTCGTCTTCATCGGAGACCCTTTCCATTGCCATGTTACTGATAATATTTCCATTTTCTTCATTAACATTGGCATTATTGTCATCCCAATCATCAGCATCAACACACCAGTCGGTAACACTTGTTTTTGAAGCTACCGAGGGCGTGTCTGCTATGCTGTCTATGATTTTCTCTTGTGTCTGAATGCGTATACAAAGCCAACTACAATTTAGAAAATTATGATGGTTTACGAAACCATATATTTTAATATATTTTCTATATTCTCTGGTAAACCATTATAACATTTTACACCATTAAAAATTATACTGTATATTTATATTAAACATTACCAAACCATTTAATACAATAATACAGCATATTTTTTAATGGTGTAAAATATAATGGTTTCCTAGAGAAAATTAAACAAGTTGGAAATGTACACTTCTGTGCAATGAATCCCGTACACTTGAAAAATCAAGCGATTAAGTTTTTACTAATGAGTGGTGTGAATCATACTTTTTGGAATTTAGATTTTTTATTATCGTATAGGTTATAAAAAACTGACGTTGATTATGAAACATCATAAGTAAGGTATTTGAATAATATTAATCCAGAAAAAAAACATACGTATTTTCATTGGTAAACACAACATTGTTCCAAAACTTCAAACAGACATAGACATAATTTAAACAAAACAGAATGCGGGCTTTCTTCGTTCTTCTGTTAATATATGGTCTTCTTGGTACTTGTACAGTTTTTTTAATTCAGATTCTCCTATCCTTCGGTTAGCTGTTGACCTCAATGCAGAAAAATTTGTCATGAACACAGCATCTCCTGCTGTTTGAAATGGATTTTCCCTCAAATAGCCAAGGAGCTCTTCATCTTGAACAAGATTTAAACTTCTCGATCGGCCTGAATCGTCTTTTCTCTTCACCCTACCTTCCTCCTCCCACCTCTTCTTCACAATCATAACAGTACTTTTTATATTAATTTCATAATGGTTAGCAACTGCTGTTAGAGAAAATTAAAAATGTTTTATGTTCATTTAATTTTGACATTGCGAAAATATGACACTGACAAATAGATAAAGAATGATTTAATATAGCGAAAAATAGGTGTATGGGACTTCATTGCACAGAAGTGTACCTGTCTTTAAGAACAAGCTAAAAAGATACCTCGCAAGCCAATAGTGTGGATGTGCAATTTTTATTTCTACTTGCTATACCAAAGTTATTTTTAACTTTTAATCTTAGGATAAAAAGGTTACTATTTGTTAGGTACATTAACATTTTTTTGTATTATTAGGGATTTTTTGCTAAATAATGTTTCTATATACTTATATAACTATTACCTTTCACTTAAATTCCAGCAATTGGGGTTAATGCAAGCAAATAAGTACAGGGTTCGATGGTAAACTGAATTATCTAACGGGGCATAGATCTGAACAACCAGTGGTCTTGGTAGCTGGCATAGAGGGCATTTTGGTGGATCTAGTTTTACGTTGGTTGGAAAGTCCTACAAAAAATTGATACATATGACAACACTGTGGTGAATTATTATCATAAAATATATTATTGTTGTGTTATTAGGGTTACAAAATATATAACTTCAATAAAAAACAAGTTGTGTTATAAAATAGTCTATCTCCTTTAATAACAGAGAAGTGAATCAGAAAGGGGAATATTAAGAAATGATAAGGCTGATGTTTAACTTTAATTCTAATTTGCTGTTGTTGCTGGTTTACCCCACAGGGTGTTACAGAATTTAAATTTAAAACGTGTTTCAATGTTTGCATTTTGTATTTATACAAAATTAAGTGGTTGATAAGACTCACTTATGTATAATAAAATTCTGGACGAATCAACCTACAATACAAGAAAAAAGATTATCCAAATTGGGTAAATATTTTAGGAAAAATTAAAACGGTGCATAAAATTCTCGGTGTACCAGTTTCAGCAGTGTATTTCAACCTGTTTGTAGACATGACTGTACAACTGGTATGTCTGGTTACTCCTTTAAATGCACAGGTCTCTTCTGTAATTTAAACATTCAATACATCAGGTGAAGAACTCCAGGCAACCATGGCATTGCTAACAGTAATTGATTCAAAATATTCATAATATAGTAAGTAATTAATATTGCTTATCTAATCATTTGACATAATAATTGACTTATATAATAGATTATATTAGGGCTATTTTTTTTAAACGTTATTTATATGTAGGTACTGTTGTGAATAATAAACCAATCGTAAGCGCTTACTCATTATTTGCTTTCAAGACTAAATAAACAGTTTTTTTATCAGTTCTAAGGAAAAATATCATTAGCATAGAGCTCAATTTGTACTATACTAAATAAATTGTGGAGTGGTCCCAGGACAGACCCTTGTGGCACACCTAGTGTAAGTTCTATTTGCTTAGATTTGATATTATACTAGTATTTCACGCAAGTAACTCCTGAACAATTCTATTGATACGCCTCAAATGCTGTATATCTTTCCCATTTTTGCAAGCGTGAATTGTGATTAACAAGATTCTTGACTTTTGTGAGGATATTTTCAGACCCATTTGTCAACCGATTATTTAAGATATTGCAAAGAAATTAAATATATAGGCATAGTGCTCTTAAATATGTGCTAGTAAAGAAAGTTACCACTGGGGGTGTAACTCAGTGGTAGAGTGTCTGCTTCGCATGCTGAAAGTCCTGGGTTCAAATCCCAGCTCCTCCAATCTCTTTTTTTTCCCTTTTAAAATTTTTATAATCAATACACAATACACTAATAAACTATATTCCTATTAATTATTGCAAACAGAACGGTATTTTGGAAATAATAACTTTAAAAACTACTTACGGGACTGCCACCTATTTTATTAACAGTAAAATTAAGATGTCCTTTGTATTTATCAGTGATAATTTCATCTTCAAATCCCAACATCACGCACGTGGTATTTTTTGCCATGTTCGTTGCCAAAATATGAGCAAAAACAGCTGAGATTACTGAGAAGCCACAACAATTTTTAAATTAGTCAACTAAGAATACGTGCAAGAAATTATTCTGCATAACCAAATATTGTGGATTTCTATGGCGCAGGCGCACAAGTTCTTTGTGTGTATCGATTTTATTTAAAAACCAATGGGTTTTATTTTTATTTGTAATCTAGAATTTCTAGATACCTACTATGGGACCTTCACGTAGTTTATCTATGACCTTCACTAATCCGCCACTATTTTCAAAAGGGTGGAATAAATTTGATATTTGTTTTCCTGCTATCATTGTATATAGACTACCTAGTAGTATAATGTATAATACGCGTGTATCAACTGTTGGATGCGATGTCAAGCGTCATCTACACGGACCTAATGAAAGTAATGGATTTTTACCCTATGCAGATGTGACCCCTATGCAGCCTTCATTTGAACTAGTAGTTATCGAGTCAGGAACGAATTAAGGTTTTTTCAGGTGACTGTGCGTTGTGCAAGCTAAATGAAAATGCGTAATCGGAAATTTAAAAATAACGAAAACAAATGTTACTTTGCTAAATTTAGTGATATTTAACAAAGTTACTTTTGGTTGGTTATTTTTACAACAGAATTATTTATTACATTTCTACAAATAAAAATTGTTTTATCACATCTTAAAGTTTTTAAATTTTTATGAGTAAAATATACAAGTTTTTAGAAGTTTAGTTGCATGAATTTAAAAATTTTAAGATATGTGCTAGAAATATGTTTAGTTGCAGAAATACAACGGAGAATTTGATTGTCTCAAAAGAAAGTATTTGAAAGAATTAGAATTAGGATAAACTTTACTAGTTCACATGTACAAAAAAATACAATACCCAAAATATGTAGAACGTGTCTGTAATTTAAAGCTAACAGTAAAATAAAAGTAAAGTGATATGTATACATACATTAAAACACAAGACAGTTGTTAAAATTAAGAGAAATACAACGTTTTATTATATATAGGTACTAAGATTGAACGCTATAAGGTAAGGGGATTGGGTCTGGTGCACTTTAGTTCGTCGCGATTTTGAAAATTTTCTAAATGGTAATGAAGAGTATAAGATGAATAGAATATATTTAAAAAAAAAAAAAATGTTGGATGAACCATAAATTTAAGAGAAAAAAAAAACCCGAGAGAGGCAATACAAAATCGCGCAACAATCTATATTCATAGCAAATGTCGGAAATATTTCGAACGATTTAATGAAAAAAAGGCGGTATCTGCGGCGGTAATAGTGCCTGCAGCGCAAATAAATATGAACAATTAGATATCCCAATAAAAACGTACTAACCTATCCTAAAGAAATCACAGAAAAGAATGAAATTAATTTCAAATTATTTTGTGAAAGAAGGCGTTCTTTATTAAAAAAAAGCAAGAAAAATTTAATTTAAAAGGTATATTTCTCTGAAATATGTAAATATCCGAACAAATACGATCTAAGTAATCCTTGGCATCCTTACAAATGTCAAGATAGAAATAACGACAATATCCGAAATAACCAACGAACATTTCCGAACTGGTGCAATCTGTTACAATGTCAAATGTCAACATGGAAGTCGTATTCAACATATAAAAACATTGTGAAAATATATAAAAAAATTTGTATATTTCAACCATTAATTGTGATCCTCATCCTCACCTAAATAGACTCGTAAGTGAACTTGTACTTCATTGTTATGGAATTGAAGTGAAAACAACAAATACCTTATTACGAACTAAAGTGCACCTGAGCCTATAAATGAACCAATAAGGGGTCATTTACTTAAAATCCTAAGAAATGAACTGCCGCATAATTTCCTATAAATTACTTTCTTTTTTTCTGATTCGTAAGAAATGTAAACAAATTTCTGAATCGGCTTATTAAATGAAACAACCTCTACTTAATTCGACTTTGGTACACATTCTTTTCCGAATCCATGGCCCCTTCAAATTAATTGTATTGCTGTAGTTTGATGGTAAATAAAAGTGTTAATTTTTCGGAAAATAAATATGTAGGTATACAGCTTAGAATAGGTTGACAACCGATACATATTTTGTCTTTAAATTGTCGTCGCTTTATAGAAACAGCATATAAACGTTATTTGATGCAATTTTAAGTCATATTTTAGCTCCTAATCACTTGAAAATTGTTTATTTAGAAATCAAAATGCTTCGCAAATTGAGTGAATAAGGTTATATTTACATTTATTTGCCACGTCAAAATGACGGTGGTTGCAACAAAGATGGGGTTATGGAAATTTTGGTCATAAAGAAAGAGATGATTATAAAATGTAATGTATAAACTAGGTATGTTGTCAACACACTTGTAAATGTGTATCTGCTTCTATTTATATAAATTCTTTGACTAACTACCTATGGGGACAGATATCGATAAACGTTCGTTTAAAAAAATATCCCCCCCCTCTCCATATTCTCCCACCATAACAAAAATTTTCAGAGAAAAAATGTTTGTAGTTATATGCTCTTTTCGATTACCAAGTGGCAGACAGTAACTTTTCGTCGTGAATTTTGCACGCCATTTCCCTAACTACTTACCCTATTTCATGTTTTCACTCAAAACAAAGTAAAACAAATATAAAATGTACTCATATTATATGCACCACGCTAAAATAATGCTGATAATAATTATAAGGAACACAATAAACACCAGAAATATAAATCACTGAGACCGAAACCATACTTGACAAGAACATTTCCAAAATGCATGTATCTATATATTCAATTTACCAAACTTGAGTATTTTATATTATACCAATAAACTACAGTAAACCGATTATCCGATGACAACAATTCTAATTGGTGGGCGGCACATCAAAGGATTCAAGTAGCTAGAAATTTACTACACATTTTATTACGTTCAAGGACATATTTACAACCGAGACATAACTTTGATGTGTTCCCATAATTTTGATAAAAGTTTCTTATTTAATTCAAAATTAATAATGTGGTTACATTTTAAAATAATACTAGGTACTTAATTTTAAAATTTATACAATATATCCCTATATATTAGCTGTACACGGCATGCATTATGCTCACCTCCATTTTCGAATTTACCTAACCAAATTCTAGCTGTATTTTACACGCAATTAGGTAATATTTATAATTATAATTTCCAACATAAGTATATCTTATACCTTTGATTTTCGTACAAAATCAAAGCTTATACCCACTAAAGAATTTTTTTTTGCATGTGGCAACACGGACATATAATTCGTACAAATATTGAAACTTGCTAATAAAATCGAATCGAATCAGTTTAAAAACTACACAAATTCAACTAAATTTGAGACAAATTGATCATTAAATAGAAAGTCGAAACACGAAAATATTAACACAGGCATCTAATTTTGCATATGGAATATTATTATTACTCAAAATGAATGGACGGAGAATGAAACTAAATGCGGACCTGTGTATTTTCAGATTCGTGAACGTCAAGACCAGAGATTTCAACCAATAATAATCATTTCATTCTACCAATTAAATCGCTGGCATCCCTCGATCATAATGCCATCTACATTTAGTGTCCTTTCACATCCAACGAAATCTCCATAAGGTTATACTACTAGGTAGTCTATATCATTGTATATAGACTACCTAGTAGTATAATACGCGTGTATCAACTGTTGGATACGATGTCAAGCGTCATCTACACGGACCTAATGAAAGTAATGGATTTTTAACCTATGCAGATGTGACCCCTATGCAGCCTTCATTTGAACTAGTAGTTGTCGAGTCAGGAACGAATTAAGGTTTTTTCACGTGACTGTGCGTTGTGCAAGCTAAATGAAAATGCGTAATCGGAAATTTAAAAATAACGAAAACAAATGTTACTTTGCTAAATTTAGTGATATTTAACAAAGTTACTTTTGGTTGGTTATTTTTACAACAGAATTATTTATTACATTTCTACAAATAAAAATTGTTTTATCACATCTTAAAGTTTTTAAATTTGTATGAGTAAAATATACAAGTTTTTAGAAGTTTAGTTGCATGAATTTAAAAATTTTAAGATATGTGCTAGAAATATGTTTAGTTGCAGAAATACAACGAAGAATTTGATTGTCTCAAAAGAAAGTATTTGAAAGAATTAGAATTAGGATAAACTTTACTAGTTCACGTGTACAAAAAAATACAATACCCAAAATATGTAGAACGTGTCTGTAATTTAAAGCTAACAGTAAAATAAAAGTAAAGTGATATGTATACATACATTAAAACACAAGACAGTTGTTAAAATTAAGAGAAATACAACGTTTTATTATATATAGGTACTAAGATTGAACGCTATAAGGTAAGGGGATTTTAAAGAGAAGAAAAATTTATTTTTAAAATACCCTCTATCGCGCACCGAGCGGAATTTTCGTCTGCCGGTGCAACTGGGGCATGTGAAGTACATATACTAACTACAAAGAATTTGTATAAATAGAAGCAGAGATAAAGTGTAAAAGTTATACAATACTGTTGCCAACATGTCCAACATACCTTTTTCTCACCATTTCGTTCTAAGATGATACAACATTGCCTATAACGCTATCTCTGTTGCAGCCTGTCCAAGGCCGTGGTATATGAGCGTAGTAGAGTAGTAGCATAGACATATGTCTACATCTAGTTATTAATAACAGCTGTTCATGTTTACTCACCAACCTTTAAATTATTTTCATGTTTAGTGCAAATACTTTTGTACGAAAATATATAAGTATTGTGGGTCTGGTGCACTTTAGTTCGTCGCGATTTTGAAAATTTTCTAAATGGTAATGAAGAGTATAAGATGAATAGAATATATTAAAAAAAAAAAATTGTTGGATGAACCATAAATTTAAGATAAAAAAAAAACCCCGAGAGAGGCAATACAAAATCGCGCAACAATCTATATTCATAGCAAATGTCGGAAATATTTCGAACGATTTAGTGAAAAAAAGGCGGGGGGAAACCCCCGCACCCCCCTTTTCTTTATCTGCGGCGGTAATAGTGCCTGCAGCGCAAATAAATATGAACAATTAGATATCCCAATAAAAACGTACTAACCTATCCTAAAGAAATCACAGAAAAGAATGAAATTAATTTCAAATTATTTTGTGAAAGAAGGCGGGGGGACACCCCCCGCACCCCCCCGTTCTTTGTTAAAAAAAAGCAAGAGAAATTTGATTTAAAAGGTATATTTCTCTGAAATATATGTAAATATCCGAACAAATACAATCCAAGTAATCCTTGCAAATGTCAAGATAGAAATAACGACAATATCCGAAATAACCAACGAACATTTCCGAACTGGTGCAATCTGTTACAATGTCAAATGTCAACATGGAAGTCGTATTCAACATATAAAAACATTGTGAAAATATATAAAAAAATTTGTATATTTCAATCATTAATTGTGATCCTCATCCTCACCTAAATAGACTCGTAAGTGAACTTGTACTTCATTGTTATGGAATTGAAGTGAAAACAACAAATACCTTATTACGAACTAAAATGCACCTGGGCCTATAAATGAACCAATAAGGGGTCATTTACTTAAAATCCTAAGAAATGAACTGCCGCATAATTTCCTATAAATTACTTCCTTTTTTTCTGATTCGTAAGGAATGTAAACAAATTTCTGAATCGGCTTATTAAATGAAACAACCTCTACTTAATTCGACTCTAGTACACATTCTTTTCCGAATCCATGGCCCCTTCAAATTAATTGTATTGCTGTAGTTTGATGGTAAATAAAAGTGTTAATTTTAGGAAAATAAATATGTAGGTATACAGCTTAGAATAGGTTGACAACCGATACATATTTTGTCTTTAAATTGTCGTCGCTTTATAGAAACTGCATATAAACGTTATTTGATGCAATTTTAAGTCATATCCCAGCTAGCAAGGTGACGTCATTTTGCCGTCATTTATTGGTCATCACGTGACGTCTAATGACGAATATTTCGACGTAAAAGTGACGTTTTAATGACGGCAATATGTCACAGCCCAAAGACGTCATATGGGTGACGTGAAAAACACGTAATATTTATGACGTGGAAAAGACGTCACGTAACGACGTGGAAAAGACGTCCTATGACGCAATTATCCAGGGGCGGCTGGTGAATTTTAGGTTAGCCATACCTCAGTACTGAAGCGTGATGAGATCCAAACAATGCCTTTGGAAAAAAAAATGCAATCGCTCGCAATTTTCAAAAATGCGTTACCGATCTATCCTAGTTTTTTGTGCAAGCATATACCTGTAAAATATAATAAAGAAGAACATTGTCGGATTTTTATTTCAAATTTGAAATTTGTAGATCAATTTTTATTCTCGTTCTGAAAAAAAATTTTACTATTATTTTTTTAAATTAATGTATTATTTTTTTTATTAAGCATTTTCACAAAAAGTTCTCATAGGCAACCGATTTCTGCGAATTTCAATCTTTACATAGTAAAATGTCTTAAAGTATTGTTAGGGTCCCAGCCATACTTGAGTATACTAATATACAGTTAACTTAAATTTCACCGTACGATGCTGATATTATTAAATTACATTATAGAGAACAGGAAAATCATACTAATAATTATGCACTTTAGCTTTATTCATATTAAAACCAACACATATTTTCTACAAAAAATCCAGCTTGAGGAATTTTTATTCCCAAGACATTGCTAAACCTAATCCCTAGCCCTAAAATTTACGTGTTTATAGTAAAGAAATTTACTAAATTAAGTAGCTAAATTTATTTACTTGTGCAGACAGTTTTTTATTATTTATCAGTGTTAAACATAACTGCGATTAAGTACTTAAACTTGGCTATTTAATTTAGTAATCTCTTTAGCCACGCTTGTAAATTCGGCTTAACATTTATATAATAAAAACCTAAAATTGAAAAATTGTAAATACACTTTTGAGTAATTATAGTAAGTATACAAAGCAAATTGTTAACATTTACGTTGAAATAAAAACATTTTTAAAACAGAGTAAAACAATATTATTTGTAGAATAATAAAAAAATATTTAACAAAAAATGTTCTTTAACCTTATCAGTATAAGGATTTGTGTACATAGATGTATATTGTATATATAATAATAACTGATACCTACAGGATCAATGTGTTTGTAAGGAATGAATTAGAGGGAATGCTACCCAACTATTATTTTTTTGTAATGGTAAAACTATACATTTTCCAACTATATCTTTTAAATACCAAGTTAATATTTCATTTGATAAGTCTTTTACAACATATATCTGAAGATTTTTTGACTCGAACGGGTAATGATACAAAGATTCATATAAAAGATATTTTCTTCCCACTAGCACGGTTTCATTGTCTGAATCAACAACAATATTGAGTATTTGTACAACTAGGTTTTGTGTTGTCATACAATATGAATCCGCAACAGAATAGGTATTCACTGAAAAATCAAAATCTTTGAGGCATATTGTTTTATATTGTTTACAGTAAAATCCAGCATAAGGTAGAGGACCTAAGTTGTGCTCAAATTTATAAGAGACTTGTTTGGTAGCTATTTTAGGACAGGACAGAAAATTTGCTTCCGTTAATCGGCGAAATATTTGCTGCAATGGTTTTTTCGGGCCCTTTAATAGGTTTTTAATTTGACCCAAGTAATTTTCAAAGGGGAATGCTGAAAATGTGTCTAAAGGACCATAATTTTCAGCATCATCACTTAAATGACACAACGTATGTACATTATAAACAAGAAATTGAACGCCATAAATATTTTCACAGTGGTTAACAAATATATTCAAAAGATCTCCTGCAAATTTATAACCATAATGTGTAATATGTGATTTGCTAATAAGTATTGTAATAGCAGAATGCAATAAAAGAAAATGTTCATACACAGCAATATCTACAACATCTTGAAGTACTACTGGTCCTAAATATAACAAGAAGGTCCTCAATTCTGAGGCCTTCCACCTTGCTAATTCAGATAAGCTACGTGGTTTTCTGTTAAATTCCTTTGGGATGTGTTTTTTTAATGATAATAGCCGATTTGAAATGTCCAGAACTAATCGACTACGTAACCGAACAGTCAACACACCACCAATCCACGTGTTTAATAGTTTACGCATTACACCTAAGCATACATTGTGCATATAGTCAATGGGAAAACATGACACTAAACCTATTGGCAATTTTTGTAATGGAGAATCACCCCAGTGATGATCCATATCTAGTCGTAGAGTGAATGATTCGTCTGTTCGTTTATCAGCACAAGTACCTTTCAAAATTATCCTTTTGTTAACATAATCTCCAGGTTCAATACATTTCTCACAAGAGGAATAACCTCCATGACCTTTTATATTTTTAAGAAATGCCCGAGCAGGAGCATCGCAAACAAAACTGTGAATCGCAATAGAATACTTTTTTCCTTGATATTCAAATCCGTCATTTAATAATATTTTTACTTCATCCACAAAATCCTCTAAAAATACGTTTAACGGTGTGGGTTTTGAAATCCCACAAAAAATTCCTATTACAAATGGTTCACTTTTGATATTTTTAACAAGTGCTAATATTGGCCAAAATTGTGTAACTGCACTATGAAATAGTGGTAGCCCATCAATATTAAAGCTTAATTTTATTAAACTATCAGATAAAAGATGATCATATTTCACTAAAAAAAATTTTAAGGCATTTAATAGACCAAAATGGCAATATTCCCCACTGTCCAATACTTTGGTTATTGTGGTGTGATGTGGTGTCCCTAACAATGTGCGACAATCAAGGGGTAAATCTGGATGATCTGTATGAAGGATATGCAATAGGTCTGAAACGATAGTTTGTGGTACATGTTTTGTTGTAGCCCAATATTTTAATTTCGTACGGAGATCATACGACTCAGAAATTACATTAGTAATGTCTGTTTCCCCATTAGACTCCAAAGCATTATAAATATCTTTTATTAAAATGAGGTTTCCATAATTATTATCCAAACTAAGTTCACCGTTATTAGAATTCTCTGAAAAGTTTTGATCAAATACAAAATTTTCATTACCCGGTGGAGTATCTGATTTATCATATTCAATAATTTCTGTTTCGGTATCACTGACTCCCTGAAAATTTCTTTTTAGCTCATGAGACCTAGAATTGTCATCAACTTCCTTAATTACACTTTGAACTGATTCAGCAATTCTCCTATATAACTGACGGGAACTAACACAATCTTTGCGTTTATATATTAATTTTCTCGTAGACATATTTATATAAAATTTCGAATGTATTATTGCAATTGTTTTCAATTTAAAAAAGTACCAGCGTTATTATTTATATATACAAAATACACCAACTAAATTTAAAAGTTATTATTTATGAATTTGCTCCGATTTAAGGCGTTGAGGCGAGTGTTTTAGCCAAATTTTTATTGAATCCTCAATATCTTTCTCAGTTGCATTATTATCATTTGCTTTTACAGCATCTAAAGGGAACATAACAAATATAAGAACTTGCTGTATGATTATAATAATGAAGAACTTACCTACAACAACGGTTTTCAAATGCAATTCACAAAAAGGTCGTTTTTGGGAGCGTTTTCCATAGAATGAAAATTCACTAGCTAAATGGTTCGATAAAATATGCTTCAATACTTTATTTGTTTTATTTGGCAGATCTCTACCTCCCAATGTAGATAAATACAAAGACTGCAAAAAATTAAAAAATACGTCTTAAAATCAAATTAAAAACAAAATAAAACTAGAATCTTACCAAAGCTGTTACATTCTGTTTTTCTTCCAAATATTGTTCCAAAGAATTCAAATCATTTAATTCCACTAATGGTAACTGAACAGGTATATCAGCAGGAACCTGCTTGAGTCCTATTAAGGAATTTGAAACATCTGGCTTCTTTAAATGAGCCAAAATTTGCTTATTTTGTTCTCGTATTTCTACTAAAATCTTCAAGAATGTATCCCGGAATCCTAAAAATAGCAAACTAAAA
Source organism: Stenurella melanura (assembly GCA_963583905.1). Classification (NCBI taxonomy): domain Eukaryota; kingdom Metazoa; phylum Arthropoda; class Insecta; order Coleoptera; family Cerambycidae; genus Stenurella; species Stenurella melanura. The sequence goes on from OY757317.1 coordinate 104,992,301, forward strand.
TTAAAAAAAAACAATAAAGAAAGTCATATTATAATATACCTCCTCGTATATCAAATTCATTATTGGATACTCCACTGGATTGGAAACTTGTTGACGGTGTTAAGTCTCGTATAGTATTTTGAGATGGCGTTGAGGTTTGTATAATATTAATAGATGATGGTATTCTAGTTGACGGTGTTGAGTTTTGTGTGATATTTTGAGATGGTGTTGAAGTTTGTATGGTATTTTGAGATGGCGGTGAGTTTTGTATAGATGATGGTGTTCTAAGCAACGCCACTGAAAAGAAAATATTTAGATAATATTTGTGTAGAATTTGGTATTTTATTATGCAATATTTCGGTGTCTATATAGCAGATTGAATTAATTATACACGTTTCAGGATTAAAATTAGAGACTGTAACCAAACTTTTAATGTTGACGAGTATATGACTGAAGTATTAATAAGGTCATATATATAATCTGACTTTGATTTTTAATTAACTATAAATGTGTTTGAAATACCTTCATCAACAATAACACGTGGAGGTCGTACAATTTTTTTCTTTAAAGGCTGATCCTCATCAGATTCACTACTATCAAGAATCTTCCTTGGCGGACGAACAGTTCTTTTCTTCGATGTCGAAGTATCTTCTAAATCACTTGGAATATCCGATGTTACTTCACATAATTTTAATTTTCTACATGCGGTTTCGTAATCATCTACAAATCAACCGCATACAAATAATAGTAGACATTTTTTATTTACACACTCACCACTTTCAAAAAAGATGCGTGAAATAGAATAAACCACCCAGTCACCTTCAACTGGTCCTTCACCTCTCTTCAACGATTTAGTAAATTGTGACTGTTGTCGATATGGAGGCCAGTGCACCTCGTGTTTGCGAGGCGTCAGCCAGTTGCTATGAACTAACGCTAGTCCTCCTCCAGCCGAATTGGAAAACTCGACACCGAAAAACGTCATAATGAAACAGCTAATAATTAACGGCGCTATATATATGTTGTTTCAGCAAGTGAAATCATACTTACAATATTATGAGAAACAAGACAATGATATTAATGACAATAATACACCTATTGGTTCATGAACACTTATTTAGACGCTATAATTACGACACAACAGACAGGACAATGACAGGACGCCACCGTTTTTGACAATTGACAACACGTAAGATTAAGATTGCTGACATGCTGACAACCAATGAAAATGAAATGTTCCGCTCTGCGATTTCGTCTGCTATCGACGATGTTGCCAGCTTGAAGTCATTGTCAAAGTTTGATTTCTGTATTAATATTAATTAAAAGCAATACAGCACTTAAATATTAGTATATTCTTTAAAAATGATAGTAATAGTGTTAAAGTATGAAAATACGTATATTTATTAGACCCAATTATATTAGAATGTAAAATTTGTTCACTATATATATACATAGTGTCTTTGAAATGGCAACATTGAATGGCACAGAACCCTTAAGTTTGGTAAACGCCAACGCGCTTCTTTTAAAATTTAAACCTAATGGCAATTACGCTTATATAGTCGTGTAGGTATTTCTTCGACAAAATCTTTTGAATCATTTGAATTATTTTCATTTCTGATTGATTTAGAACATTATAAAACTGCCCCTATACCAAGAAGCGGAAATGAAAATAAACTGATCTGATCAAAAATACGATGTTGTTTTTATGATCATGCAAAACCATGCAAGTTGTAATTGACCTTTACGTTAAAGTTAATAATAATTATAATTATTATTTACTTTCCAAACTACCTTAATATGACGTCAAATAAACGAATAAGAGATGACGTCTTAAATACGTCAAAAATATGACGTTATAATGACGACATTTATTCGACTATGACGTTACCGACGAATGATCACCTTAATAAGACGTCATATTAACGTCAGCTTGCTAGCTGGGATTTTAGCTCCTATATAATCACTTGAAAATTGTTTATTTAGAGATCAAAATGCTTCGCAAATTGAGTGAATAAGGTTATATTTACATTTATTTGCCACGTCAAAATGACGGTGGTTGCAACAAAGATGGGGTTATGGTAATTTTGGTCATAAAGAAAGAGATGATTATAAAATGTAATGTCTGAACTAGGTATGTTGTCAACACACTTGTAAATGTGTATCTGCTTCTATTTATATAAATTCTTTGACTAACTACCTATGGGGACAGATATCGATAAACATTCGTTTAAAAAAATATCCCCCCCTCTCCATATTCTCCCACCATACCAAAAATTTTCAGAGAAAAAAATGTTTGTAGTTATATGCTCTTTTCGATTACCAAGTGGCAGACAGTAACTTTTCGTCGTGAATTTTGCACGCCATTTCCCTAACTACTTACCCTATTTCATGTTTTCACTCAAAACAAAGTAAAACAAATATAAAATGTACTCATATTATGCACCACGCTAAAATAATGCTGATAATAATTATAAGGAACACAATAAACACCAGAAATATAAATCACTGAGACCGAAACCATACTTGACAAGAACATTTCCAAAATGCATGTATCTATATTCAATTTACCAAACTTGAGTATTTTATATTATACCAATAAACCACAGTAAACCGATTATCCGATGACAACAATTCTAATAATTGGTGGGCGGCACATCAAAGGATTCAAGTAGCTAGAAATTTACTACACATTTTATTACGTTCAAGGACATATTTACAACCGAGACAAAACTTTGATGTGTTCCCATAATTTTGATAAAAGTTTCTTATTTAATTCAAAATTAATAATGTGGTTACATTTTAAAATAATACTAGGTACTTAAATTTAAAATTTATACAATATATCCCTATATACCCTAATAGCACACGGACGTCCCGAAAACGTCCCAAGAACGTACTCACAGGACATGAAAACGTCCCGAGGACGTACTCTACCGACGTAAGACGTACCGAGGACGTTTGAGGGACGTTCCGTGTCAGCAAAACGGGGTGTCCCGAGGACGTCCCACCCAGGACTTATGTGGGACGAATGTAGGTCTAGAGAGGACGTCCTGAAAACGTTGTTGGGACATACTATGCAAAACATATAGGTACCTCCCCCTCCAACATATAGGTACCTCCCCCTTCACCACTTTTAAGGTGTATTCACAGCAGAGGGTATTTATGTTCCTTTTTGGCTTTTCTAACCACATTTATTCCCTTCGAAATAGAATCCAGTGATTGGATTCTATTTCGAAGGGAATAAATGTGGTTAGAAAAGCCAAAAAGATAAAAAAAATGACAATATATAATTACCATGTACAAAAATTATTCAATTAGATTGATTTTAAAACTTAATACTTTTATTTATCAACACCAAATGACAAATTTATGCGAACATTTTATTTCTATTGTGCTATTGAAAAATAAGTTATGGCATTTGTATTTTTTTAAATTAACTTCTTACTCTACAAATTCAAGTGTCAAGTGTCAAAAATACAATTTTTATGGGATTTAAAAGTTATATATTATAATACCTAGTACAGTATAATATAGTTATATATACATTAAGTCATATTGAATATTATAAGAAATAAGCCAAGTATGCAATAAAACGTAAGATAAATGTATATCTCACCTTTTCTTAACGTTTTGCACACTTCGTCTTTTTATAATTATCTTAGTTTATATTATTTTCTAATATTCTCTCTTTTTTGACACCCTCTCTGTTCTTTCTTTTGCCCTCTTCAATCACGATGTAATAGCCATTTCGGTGTCCTTCCAAGACTTTGAAGCGTTAGCGACTGCAGCAGCCCCTGTGCAAATAAAAGAAAAATTAACATTTCAGATGAAATCTTGGCAAAAAACATTAAGACTAATATATGCCACTTGATGGCAAGCTTATATTTAAAATAAATTTGTTATAATTTTCTTGGTGTCTTATTTAAAAAAAAATCACAGTTTAAATGTGAACATTTTTTTGTTTAACTGACTTTTGCATTTGAAAGGTTCCCTTGTTCATTTAAAAATTTTAAGAACACCTCTTTATATGAATGATTGATTCTACAAATAATACCAAAGACCGAGAGAAGCAGAAATATATGTTGACTAATGCTACCGCAGATTAATAACATTATTATAAGTTTAACGTTATATTTTTTGGCAATATTATTACAGAATTCAAGTAAAGAAAATGGCTATGGGTTAAGATGCATTAGGATTTACGGTTAGAAGCAGGTTTATTAGGTTGAACATTGATGATGTATAAAAGTTTTTGTACGTACGTACAGCATAATTTCAGAAAAATATAACAAATAGGGCATATAAGTTACAAATTTGTAAATATTCCTCAAAAAGTACCTTTATTAGTTTTTTCCTTATATTAATTTACTGAAATCCCTAAATATACTTTACAAGTTTGTTGATGTTTTCTGGCGAATGTTTTTATTACTCGATGTATCAAACCTTACCTATTAAAAGTTTCATCACCTCCACTTGTTCATCAGAGATGTCGAACCATATAACACTTCGTTTAACACACTGCATGAGTAGGTACTTCTTTTCAATTTTTACTTCCCTCGCATACCGAAGGGAAAGTATTGTATTTATAATGTTTAACCAACAATCTTCTTTTAAGTGAATAAGTTCGCTCCATGATAAACAACTAAAAACTACATACTCAGGTTCACAGGTGATCTCCCATAGAATTTTAACAGAGCCAAATAAGGTGGGTGGTAGTATATTTATTATTATAACCTACAAATAAGCCGCACCAAATTTATCTAGAATAAAATATCGATCTAAATACATATATATTAATAAAACAATTAAATAGACTTACCTGTTTTTGGTACTTTCTTTTGTAGCCGTTAAAAGTGACTAGTGCCAGTGTGCGGAAGAAATAAAAATGCAAAGAATTTATATAAATTCTTTGTAAAAATGATGCAATGCCTGTCAAATTGAATTTCCCAGTTTGACAGCAACTGAGTAACATTACATAAGCATTAAGCTCTGCTTAAATATTGCGGTGAAAATGGCTGTAATATAAACGAAACTCATGAAAAAAATAGTTGAAACGAATATAAGATTTCTGAAATCAGAAAAATCAAATTGACAAAATTTAAATGGATCATGAAATATGAAAATATTTTGTTATCAAAAGAAATTTTGTTAGTAAAACTTTTTAAGGATTGTAATTTCATTTTTACAGTTTTTAATTTCCTTTTTTAATCATATCCTCATCTGCTCAAAAAAAACATCACTCCTAGAGGTTATTTCGCAAATGTGTTTAGGTTTGTCTTGACTAGACTTTAGCAGGATGTCCTCAAAACGTTTTATTCAGAACGTTTTAGGGACGATAGCAAACGGACGTCCTTGGGACGTACCATGTAAACCCGGGACGTTCAGACCAAACGAGGACCTAAATGAACGTCCTGGGGACGTTTGGTGTTATCAGGGTATTAGCTGTACACGGCATGCATTATGCTCACCTCCATTTTCGAATTTACCTAACCAAATTCTAGCTGTATTTTACACGCAATTAGGTAATATTTATAATTATAATTTCCAACATAAGTTATATCTTATACCTACTAAAGAATTTTTTTTTGCATGTGGCAACACGGACATATAATTCGTACAAATATTGAAACTTGCTAATAAAATCGAATCGAATCAGTTTAAAAACTACACAAATTCAACTAAATTTGAGACAAATTGATCATCAAATAGAAAGTCGAAACACGAAAATATTAACACAGGCACCTAATTTTGCATATGGAATATTATTATTACTCAAAATGAATGGACGGAGAATGAAACTAAATGCGGACCTGTGTATTTTCAGATTCGTGAACGTCAAGACCAGAGATTTCAACCAATAATAATCATTTCATTCTACCAATTAAATCGCTGGCATCCCTCGATCATAACGCCATCTACATTTAGTGTCCTTTCACATCCAACGAAATCTCCATAAGGTTATACTACTAGGTAGTCTATATACAATGGCTATATGGATCAATTTATAAATTCTCTGATATGGATTGAGAGAACTGGGTATTTTCGCATGAAGTAGATAGATGGCAGCAAAGGTTAACCTGAGTTAATTCTAGATTTGATTTAAAATTTAATGTTCAGTAGCGGTACTCCTTACAATTCAACGGAATACATGGATTGCATTTATCATTAAGCACGGATTACGAATGCGCAGATCAATCCCACATATCCTCTTCGTTTCAAAATGAGAAGTTTAAAAAAAGATAATTTATGTGTTGGTAATGTGCTAAAATCCCTAGCCTAGAAGTCAAACTTCTAGGTATTTTTAATTTTTTTCTTATAGTCGCGTCATTTTAGCATGATAAATCTGAAAACCTATAAAAAAAAGGTAGAAGGTCCCATTGACTTCATTTTTGTTGCAAAGAGTTCAGAAAGGCATTTAGAGAAAACAGTACATACCTTTTATTTTTTGGCGGAAATGTCTGGTTTAATTTTTTTCCCTAATGGCCAATTTAATTAAATTAATTGATAAATTTGTTTTCATATACATTATGCCACAGAATTAGACGAAAATGGTGACTCGTGGATTTTTGAGATCGCTGATCATGAATCTTAAGTCCAATTTGGGAAATTTAAAATGGCGGATCGGAAATCGGTCCAATTTCCAGAAAAAATGAGAATGGATATCTTGGCCTTGAAAATCTGTTCTCGAGGGTTTTTGAAGTTTTTGATCGCGAATCGGTCTAATTTGGTAAATTCAAAATGGCGAACCGGAAGTAGAGTCAATTTATCAGAAAAAACTCGTATTTATTCGTTTTTGGGCTGAAAATTAGTAGGTTAGTAGGTTCTTGAGGTCTCTAATCACGAATCAGACGTCCAATTTACGAAATTCAAAATGGTGGACGTTAAAAACAGTCAATTTCTTCGGAATATCTCGTATTTTTTACTTTCTTGGGCTGAAAGTAAGAAGAATACAAGTATTTCCTGAGAAATATACTACTTCCGGTCCGCCATTTCGAATTCTCCCTAATTGGACATCAGATTCGTTATCAGTGATAACGAAAACCCCCCAAGTTCCCACTTTCAGCCCAAAAAAGATAAGAATACGAGATTTCCGGAGCAATCGACTGATATTCCGGTCCGCCATTTTGAATTTCGTAAATTGAACCTCTGAATCCTGATCAGCGGCCTCAAAAACTCCCGAGTATTCATTTTCAGCCCAAAGACAAAAAAAATACTAGTTTTTCAGAGAAATTGACTCTACTTCCGGTCCGCCATTTTGAATTTACCAAATTATACCTCGGATCCGTAATCAGCGACCTCGAAAACCCCCGAGAACAGATTTCCAAGGCCACGATATCCATTCTTCTGGAAAATGGCTAGATTTCCGATCCGCCATTTTGAATTTCCCAAATTGGACTTGAGATTTGTGAATAGCGACCCCAAAAACCCTCGAGTAACCATTTTCGTCTAATTCTATAGCATCTTGTGTATGATAACAAATTTTTCAATTAATTTAATCAAATTGGCCATTAATATTGGCCAATTATTGGGCCAAAAATGAAACCAAACATTTCCGCCAAAAAAGTAAAAGGTACTGTTTTTTCTAAATGCCTTTCTGAACTCTTTGCAACAAAAATGAAGTCAGTTGCAAACAATATGAAGTGATCATTTGTAAAGAATATTTCTACTTTCTCTTTCAATTCCCGACAAGGTAGTTTTCACCCCTAAAGGGGTGAAATTTTTTTTACTGTTCTTTTTGAAGCCTTAGTTCAATTTAAAGGCGATATATGTGTAGTTTTCACCCCTGAGGAGTTGCAAAAAAAATGTCTTCAAGAAACATACAATTCAAGTGGTCCCGAGCGTCAAACCCCACATTTTACATGGATGGGTGTGACAGCGTATACAGCCTAACTTCTCGAAGGGGGTCATACAGAAAATCTTTCTAATAACACCCTATGTACTTGAAATAAACGTATAATACATTTCTAAATATTTTATCCTTTAGTTTTTGCAAAAAAAAAAGTTATATACAGAGTGTTGCAGAACTTATCGTCAAAGAGGAATTCACTTATGTAGATCTGCACTGTGCATAATGTGCACATATCTTATAGGTGTATAATGATTTAAATGAAAAACACACCAAGATTTTGTTGAGAAATTTTCTGGAACTTCTTAGAGAAGCTTTGTTTTATTGAAGCTAAGAAGATATTAATATTTAAACAAAGAATTTGTACGTTTTCTCTTTCTGGCTTGAACGGTTTTAGACTTCGTATCCAATAGGCTTGGAATGAAATACCACAAAAGCCGACATAAAGCATCTCATTGACACAGAGTGCGTTCGAATCCCCGGTGGACCTTCTTTATTACTAATTAATAACTTTTTTATTTTACATCTTATGTTGAAATTTCAATATCTTTACATGCATGCTAGATAACGTTCGTGTAAATTTCAATAAAATTATAATTAACGAAATCATTTTTTATTCAATTTATTATAGGATACATTTTTCACAACCAACATCTTGTTTTCATGTAACCTAGGCAATTATCTAGGACGTCAGGACGTAAGATAATCACGAAGTTGTGATATCGACATCTTTCAAGGATGTTCTCCGAAGTGCTTACTTATAATCGATTAATTTGTTACTATTTCACTTAACAGAGACATTTCTTTGTTGTATTCTGCTCATTGTATAATGCCAGGGTCGATCTAGAGGTGTATGTGAAACTGAAATCCTGTTTAACATACTCAGATCTTTTATATGGTACAGTGTGTTTTGAAGCAGTACATCCAGATTAAATTCTGCATTAATCTGATGAGCACATTTGTTTGATAGCGACACAATCGGCGTACTAGAGTATTAGAGCAGGCAATATGATAGACCAGTTATTAAAGCAAAAAAGGTATGAAGAGATTGCGAAAGTCTTTAATCTTTGAGACAATATTGGAGGAGGTGAAACAATAACGAATCCGGTTTTTGCATCCTTTTCCGCCCCCTGGAACATTGTTAAATTAACAAAAAACGTTAATATGCAATAACTTTTTGAAAAAAAATCCGATATTTATGCAAACTTTGGAGAACATTTTAATAATTATTAGACATATTCTATCAAGTTTGCACCCTACTACGATGACCGGAACATTGCAAACAGTTGTTTTTACTTTATAGTGAAATATTTTGTGAAAATAAAGTGCGAATGTTATGCAAATGATTATGTTTATGCAACAGACTAGGGTCACAAACCCGCTAGTAATTTTACATAACTTTCTTTACTCCGAAGATTTTTTTCACAATTTTTACTTCCCTCGCATACCGAAGGGAAGTATTGTATTCGAGAAAAAATCACCCTCCGAAATTTTTTCGGATTCTGACGTTTCAGAACACGTAGATTCCGAAAATATAGGTTTTTCAATTCCGTCAGTCTGTCTGTCTGTCTGTCTGTCTGTTGGTGCATTATCTAAAAAACTACTTGACGGAGAGCAGTCAAATTTGGTAGGTAGTTAACCCTACTGTCAGCGAAGAACTGGTAGAATTTTCACTGCAAAATATACAGGGTGGACCATCTAAACGGAATAAATAGTGAAAAAAAATTTTTTTTGCTCAAATTTAAAATTTCGACGTTTCATGACGCGCTAAACCTATTTCAGAAAAAAAAAATTTTTGAAAATTTTTTTCATTTTTGAAAAAATTTTTACCACTAAAATATGCGAAGAAAAATTTTTCTTTTCTTCAAATTTAAAATTTTCACGTTTCGTGGCATTCTAAACGTATTTCAAAAAAAAAATTTTTTTTGAAAATTTTTCTACCAAATTTTTGAAAAAATTTTTACCACTAAAATAGGTGGAATTTTTTTTTTGAAATTTTAAAATTTCCGCGTTTCCATGGCATTCTAAACGCATAAAACAAATTTAGAAATTTTTCTGAAAATTTTTTTTAAAAATGATTGAAAAAAATTTTTTGAAAATTTTTTTCAATCATTTTTGAAAAATTTTTACCACTAAAATATAGGAAGAAACTTTTTCTTTTCTTCAAATTTAAAATTTTCACGTTTCGTGGCATTCTAAACGTATTTCAAAAAAAAATTTTTTTTGAAAGACTGAAAATTTTTAACCAACAGTTTTGAAAAATTTCAAAAAAAAAAGTGAAATTTTTAACCACCACTATACCACTTCACTGAGTGAAAGTAGAACTGAAAATGTGTCTAATGGCAATAATATTTGGCATATGCTATTATACTTATTGGAAAATATACAGGGTGGTCATCCCAAGAAATTATTCATGGTAGACCTGTTATTTAGTATTGAACTTTTGCTGTTGGATGAGCACTATTTTTTTGACCCAAAGTTATCAGGACTTCTTTGTAATAATTACAATAACTATATTTCCATTATTATTCTTCTGCTTCAATGTTATTTCATATTTAATAATTTTTTAGTGACCGCCATGCACAAATAACGAGGGAAGTTCTGTGTAAATACCTTTACCGATTTTTTTATCTGGCACTGACACGATTTTGACGTTTTAAACAGTTGGGATCTAAATAATAATAAATAGTCAATGACCTTTTTCCCGTATAATTTTGCCAAGCAGCACCAATTTTCATAAAAATTTGGATTTAGGTTCTACTTAGCCTCTACTTCAAAGTTGACCCTCTACAGGGGGTTGCTTTTACCCTGGGGGTGGATGCCACCCCTTCTCGGAGGTGAAAAATGTTCCATTTAAAATAATGGGAATGGATAATTTGACTAATTCTAAGCAACTTTTGTTCTATAAAGTTATTCTGAAAGTCAATACTTTTCGACTTATTCGCGAGTGAAAGTGTTAATTTTTCAACCAATAAACCCACGTTTTCAGACGATTTCTTGCGAAAAACTCAAAAAGTAAGTATTTTATCGAAAAAATCATTCTTAGTAAAAATGTAGCTAATAAAAAATAAAAAGAATGGAGGAATTATGATGTCTGTAGATCCAATACAAACGGAGTAATAACTTGTTGAAGGTTGGTTCTTATTCGTCAAACGCCAAAATTGAAAGTTTCAACGTGAAGTTACCAAAAACCAATGTATTTTTCGGGGGAAACTCATGGAACCTTTTTTGAAGTGCTTGGAAAAACCTTTATTTTTGTTTTTTTATAAAAGTCCCTAGCATCAAAACTAAGCAAGTTATGACGAAAATAATGTTGGTACCTATTTTTTTCGGCATCAAAAAAATGTGAAAATCACCCCCTAATTACCACCCCAATTAAAAAGAATCGTTACTACTTAATTATTCACTTTATTTGTGTACTTGTAACATGCTGTAGAAGTTTATTGACTGTTTTAAAGTGCTTAGTTTTGAAAAAATTTGAGCTTGAAGTGAAAAGAGCATTTTTGTAATTTTGCAAAAAGTTGCTTTTTCTTTAAAATAACTCAAAAACTATTAATGATACGCAAAATTTTGTAGAGTACAAAACTGTAGGTTTTGCTTTTCTGACAATGTTCGTTTTTTTTTCTGTAGGATAAAATTTGAGTAAGATATGGCCGTTTAAAGTTTGCATATGTTCGTAAATAGTAACTTGTTCAAGGCCTTTCAGCTATTGAAAAAACCTACAATATGGTTTTTTGAAGGACTTGATAGCTTAAAAACTACGCGAGTTATGGGTAAAAGACCAATCACATATTTTTGCAGAAAAAAAATGCCGTTAAGTTGTCCTCGCTGGTTCCAACAATTGGTGCTTTAAATGAGCACATAAAAAGGGTTTACTTTCAAACCCAGTTATGGTTGGGAAATACAAATATTACTCTTCTTGATTGGGGTTGGGTTAATATTGAAGGAGTATTAAATCCAATCAAAACTCCGAATCAACCTTCACCTGAAGAGCTGTTGAAAATGATTTTTTGTAGCTGTAAAAAAGGGTGCGGTTCAACGTGCGGTTGCCGAAGACTAGGACTTTTCTGCAGTTCGACATGTATAACATGCAGCGGAGACAATGAGCTTGTTCCATGATATTCTTTTTATATGGTTTTTATACTTTTTCATATAGTACTCGATATTCTCATTATACACTTAAAATTTCGTATTATTAACTTTTTCCGTTCTCGAGATATAAGGAGTTGAAATTAGTAATAATTGCAAAAACCGAGCGCTCATTTGTGACGTCACTATACGCAAGTGACGTAAGAAAAATGGCTTTCTGGGTCCTTTCAAATTTAACCTGAAAAGTCGAAATTTGGAATGGAATTTTTAGACGCTGGTAACTAAATAAATACGTCGAGTGGAAGTTCATTCTATGTGTCTACGGAAAGGAGAAGGTCGGCGATGAATTCTAATCGTAAATTGCAGGGTCAAAATCGAAAATTCGTCCCAGCAGGAGCGAGAGAAAATTGTAATTTTTTGACATTTCACCAAATTGTACTCCCCTACTGTCAAGTAGTAAGCAAACCAAACAATACTTCGAACACTTATAATTATAGCAAGTAAGGAGCCTCAAGTCTATTGAAATCGCCGAGTCTATGCGTATAGTGACGTAGCGCCTGGCCACGCCCCATTTTCGCGAGATGGATATTTGTAATAGTTTTTAAGATACTAAACGTGCGAATAAGATTCTGATTTTTTGCAGATCCATTAATTTATACTTGCACTTTCTATTTATGAAATTAAAAAAAAAAATGCCGAACAAGCCCATTGTCAAAATAGTGCTCCAATTATGGACCAAGAGGAGGACGAGGATGAGGCGGACGTGGAAAAGATTGAGGACGAAGAGGAAAAGGAAGACGATATTGAAGATCATTTTCATTTATAATGGTGTTTTGAACAATCCTACCAACTTTCAGCTGGGTGTGAATTTTTGTACCTTCACTCCTATTTTTTGGTCTAATTTGACCGGATTATAAATTCTCCTGTGAATTCACAACCCCAATTTCATTAAAATTTCATTAGTATCAAGAAAAGTCCAGAAAAGGTTGCAAATTCATTATTGTTTTAATTACGTCGGTATATAGATTAAGATCAAATTGCAATCCATTTATTAATACGGAACGTGATTTAAATAAATAAAATCTCCCTCAACCATAGCTTTCGCTTGGTTATTTGTCTTTTGCTTACATACAAGGTGCAAAACACCTTTTTCCGGTCTTGTAACGTAAATTTCTATTGCATGCTTACACCAATAATTGAAATGTCAATTCAAGTTGCTTTTGAAATATTAATTCTTCAGTTAATTTTTCAAAGTAAGTGATTCTGAAGTTTTAACTTTTCATCACGCGTACAATAGTGGAAAATCGAATGCGGACGATCTTCCACATAACCTAGAATGCTCATCTTTTGCCAGAATCTTTTTCCTTCTAAAGGAACTTTTTAAGGGGTGCCACCTTGGAAATTCCAAAATTATTTTTGTCTGAAACAACCTAATATAGAGTGTGTCCCGTCTCAAGTGGACACACCTTGATATTTCTGTTATTCGGCAGATCGATTTCAAATTTTTCTCTGTTATGAATCTCTTCAAGGCGCATCTTTTTAAGATTTTCAATATATTTTCAATTGTCACACCAACCCACTGCGTTCACTCAAAAATGTGATTTTTCTATATTTTTCGTAGCGTTAGAGATACAGCAAAAAATTATTACGAAAAGTTGTTCACAATCAAAATATAACCCTAGACACTCAGTTTCATCAATATATGCGTATTTTGATATTTTTTTCATAAAATTTGCAATTATTCAGAAATTTAAAGCAAAGATTGCCGTGGAAACGGAAACAAAAAATACTCAAATCAGTTTATTGTGTAAGAAACCTAATAACCATGAATGCAACAATATTAACACAGTATTTAAGTACTTAAATGTAGTCTCTTTCAACTAAACTACCATCAATAGTAATACATTTCTCAATGCGTTTTTTTATTATTCCTTGCTACTCGTCGTAGTTCTTGACAAGCTTGCGTGATTCTATCACAAAGATCTTGCCTACTTCGGGGCCTCGTTTTGTAAACTTTAATTTTTATGGTGTCCCAAAAATGAAAATCAAGCGGGGTAATATCAGGAGATCTAGGAGGCCACTCGATTAAAGGACCGTTTCACCCTATCCATTTTTGAGGAAAGTTAGCATTCAACCATTGTCGGACAATTATCGAGTTGTGAATCGATGCTCCATCCAGATGAAAAAACATATCCCTTCGCAATGCCAGTGGAAAATCATCAATTACCTCCATTAATTCATTGTGTAGCAGTCTTATAGCATTTAAAGTTTCAAAGAAAAAGAAAAGGCCTATTATTCTTTCTCCTAAAATACCGCACCACACGTTCACTTTATCAGAATACTGTCGCTTACTGTCGATTAGAGGTGTTTTAAAACCTCATGAGCTGTGACCTTCATATGCGCAGAGACATAATCGGTCCTGTTGACTCTGTTACACTTCTTAAAAATATTATATTTATTGTTTACAATTTATCCCGACCTCTTGTTTATGTATACAGCAAGGCAGCCTCCAGTGTCTTCAAAAACATACTTATAACTCAGATTAAACTTCGCCTTTTGCGCATTTCGCGGCTCATGAGATTCTGAAACACCTCTACCTAATGCGGGTTTTCTGTTGCCCAATACCTACAGTTTTGCGACGATACTACACCATTGGTGGTGAATGTCGCTTCATCAGTAAACATAATTTTTTCCAAAAAATGTCGATCATTAAGATAATTGCCTTGAACCCAGAAACAGTATTCAAGCCGTCTGTTATCATCACCTTCCTCCAAGGTGTATAGAAATTTGGGTTTAAATGGCTTCAATTTATATCGACGAAGGCATCTCCAAATTTTGTTGCGAGTTAAATTCAAGTTTAATGCCATATCTCGTATGCTACTACCAGGATTGTCATTGAAAGCGTCTAAAATTACCTGATCTACATTCTGCCGATTATTTCTCTTTCTTTTAGTTTTTATTATACTACCAGATTGGTTGAAAAGTCTGTTAATTTTAGCAACGACTGAGTAACTGATTTGACGTAATGGATGTCTTACATTAAATTCTCGAGCTACTGCTCTGGTAGAACGGTTATTTTCGCCAGTAAGTCTAATTATCTCAACTTTTTCACTCAACCACTGTTTAGCCATTGTTCAAGAGAAAAATTTTAATAAACGCAAGTACACGTTTGACGTTTTTTATGACACTTGCCATATTTTCTTGTTTCCACGGCAAGCTTTGCTTAAGTCTAATATTAAGAATTAAATTTCTGAATAAATTGCAAATTTTATGAACTGGAAAATGTAGTGGACGAGTTTACGAGGACGCTGCAGGACGCCAAGCAGAGTGTTGCAACAACCATAACTGTAAACCCCTACAAAGACCGACTCGACGCTGCGGTCGCACAAGACATAAGGGAAAAGAACAGACAGAGACGGCTTTGGCAGCGAAATGGCGATGCCGACGCCAAGGCCGAGATGATCAGGCTGCAACGGCAGATCAGGACCGCCATCAGCACCGCAAAAAACCGGATATGGCGGGATAGGCTGGAAGCGCTGAATCCTCAAAACAACTCGCTGTGGAAGCTGGCGAGAGCTATGAAAAATACGCGGGAGCCACTACCCGCCTTGACCAACGCAAACGGACGGACTACTTTGACGGACGCGCAAAAAGCGAATGACATAGCTTTGTATTTTCAGACAATACATAACACGGACGTACCCAACAACGCTGAACAGGACCGCATAGAAAATGACGTGAACGAGTTAATTGGTCATGACATTCCATTGACTAGACGAGAATTTCAAAAAGTCATGACCAAGCCCTCGGAAATGGCTGGCATTGTCAGGACCTTACCAAACGACAAAGCCCCGGGGAAGGACGCTATCGAATACAAGCTTCTCAAACATCTCCCGAGGAAAGGCATTGTGCAATTGACGTATATCGTTAATGCGATCCTGCGGTTGCAACACTAGGCGATAGATTCTGGTACAGGTTATTCGGTACCGACCAATTACAGTGAAGTAGTTATGGCGGCCGATTTAAATGTAGGAAGTGGTAGGAGCACTACTGACATTGCAAGTATATAGTTATTTTATGTAGTTATCTATCTGAACCATTAGAAAAAAGATTATATTTTAATTTTTTTTTTAAATAGATTTAAAAATTATAATACAGTGCTACTATTATATTACTTATTGTTTGTTATTTGAATGCAGAAGTCTATTAAGATAAAGATATTTTTATTTATTATATTTTAATTTTTTTTTTTGAAAATAGATTTAAAAATTATAATAGAGTAGCTATTATTACATTACTTATTGTTTGTTATTTGAATGCAGAAGCCAGAAGTCTATTAAGTTAGAGATATTTTTATTTATTATATTTTTATTTTTTTTTTAAATAGATTTAAAAATTATAATAAGAATAGCTATTATATTACTTATTATTTGAACGCAGAAGCCAAAAGTCTATTAAGGTAAAGATATATTAATTATTAGGAATTGTTTAATATTTATAATACGCAGGATAGGTGTGTAGGTAATTTTCTATCAATTTTCTTTCGGTATTTAAATGCAAATTTTTTGTAGATTTTGTAGGTAAGTATGTATTATTTTTTTTATAAAAATATATAGATATAAAAAAAACATTCAAAGCTTATGATTATTATGTTTTATTTAAAAGCAACATGGCAATTTTTGTCTGTTCTTCAGCTGTTGGTTTTGATAATACTGATTGTGTCGTCCTGCTCCTTTTCTTTGTGGAAAATAGCCTCTGAGGAATTATTTTTTTGTTGTGGGGTGCTCTGTCATCAGCACATGATCCTATTAATTGAGGAAAATGATCGGTCTCTTCTACTTCGTCTACAGCTTCTAATTTAGCCTTAATTGATTTAAAATGATTTTTTTGAAGGTGCTGTTTAGACTTAATCATCTGGGTTATATGGTTCCATTCCAAATTTAATTCACTAATCTCTTCATCTAACGATTTCTGAGACTTACTTTTATTTTTTGAAACTTCTGCAGTTAAAAAGGTTATCTCTGAAGCTATGTTATCTGATGTTGAGGCGATGTCCATCTTCGTGTCCATTGCATTATTTAGTTCATGTTCATGTTTATTTAAATGTTGACACAGTAAATGAATGTGTTTACACATGTTCCATTTTATACTATAATCAATGCAGTTACAGGAGAAAATATGTATGCATGTTTTACATTCTTGGCATGTCAGCTTACAATCACATTTCTCACAAATTCTCTGAACAAAATACATATTCGATCCACTTGATGACTGTATAAGCCAACCGTCGGTATCCTCAAGTATGTGTCGGTCAGAAATAGATTCACTTTTTTTGTGACGACTACGAAGATCTGCTACCTTTTTGGTAATTTTCCCCTTATATAGGGTTATGATTCTATCATATAGACGGTCCCGCACAAACTTCATTAAGGTGCATATCATTTTATCTAATCTCTTAGTGTTTCTACCAAGAAAATACACATATTTTATTTTGGCAATTGCTTTTTTTTCGTTTATGCTAAGAGTTAAGTGTCCCGGGTCATTTTCATGACCAACATGGGTTTGCACAAACGTGACTGATATCACACCACTTTCTTGAATTTTAACTGATAGGGATGCTGGACAATATCCATTAATTTTGTTTGATCCTTGATTTTTGAGGTTCCGTTTTCTCTCCTTTTTCTTAGTAAATTGTCCAGATCTGTGGCAAATATAATAAATAAATTTGGTTTTTCTTTTGGGATTCGCACCACCATTTCCACTTTTTACAAACTTTGAGTTTGTTTGCAATTGCATTTCTTCTTGCCATACTACAAATTCCTGGAATGTTTCAAAAGTATGTTGCGCTATCTCTGGAATTATATTATGCTGGTTCTTGAAGTGCTCAAACAGCTTATACTTTCGAAAATGTTTGTATTTGCTAAGAGGACAAACATATGACTTGTGCAGTTGCACATTTTCCACGTTATGCAATGTGTGTGAGATTTCTTGTTATTATATGGCTTTTTACAAATTTCGCAAGAAAATATTCTTTTAAGCAGTGGAGCTAATTCTTCAATTTCATTAGAATGACTTTGTTTAACATGCCTCCTGAAAATATAAAAAATAAACTTACGAATTCGTGGTCTATTATTAAACATCAGTGCACAAGATTCTTACCGTAGTGTCTTAAGTTGGAGATATGTCTTTAAACATTTGTTGCACTTATACTCATCCATTACAAAAACGCCGTAGAATAATCTGAAAAGGTTCAAAAAATAAATGTACCTATGCTTCCACAAGGCAACGAGAACGAACGACAAATTATATTGAGGTTAAGTTAAATGGTTGCTCATTGGTCGGTACCAACTGACCTGTACCAGAATCTATCGCCTAGTCTGCAACACTCCGAGCCAGTGGAAGTGCGCCGTGGTCGTGCCCATCCTGAAGCCGAACAAGAACGCGAAGCTCGTCGGCAGTTATCGACCCATCTCGTTACTGTCGACGATCTCCAAGTTGGTGGAGAAGGTCATCCTGATCAGACTAGTAGAGATGGGCGATTCGACTCTTTTTAATGATTCGTACCAAACGAATCGGTATCAGGAAAAGATTCGTACCGTGAGATTCGTATATTTCGTATCACTACCGCTGGCTACTGGTTGCAGGCTTTTCGTACTATTCGTACCCACACCACAGTATTCAGTCAATATCCAGTATCGGGTCTGGTCTCTGTATCAGCCCGGTTCATGCAATCTAGTTAACTTTATATATAATTTAGTATTCTATTTTTGTTATTTTATTTTGTTTGTTAGTATTATTATTGTTGTTATATTGCTACCTATAATTATTTTATTTTGTAACGCGAGTATATCAGATTTAGTTTAATTTTATTTCCTAGTACACAATCATATTATAGTCATTGCATTTGTTTCGTTTTATCTTTAAATGCTTATTTCATTTATAATGTTTAAAATTCTAATAATAATAATATATTAATATATATGTTATTGTTGTGTACAGTATAAAGCTAAAGCATAATAATGTATTTAAATGAGTTGGAATTAGTTGAAAAAATGTTTCTAAGTGTCTCACAAAATACCGGTACCAAAGTTTAGTATTCGTATGTACGCCCGGATCGGTATTGGTAATTCTGTCAGTAACATCGCATCGAATCGCAATATAATACCGGTACCGGAATTCCGTATTTGTATCAATCGTATCGGTGCGGCGGTTACATTCGTATTTCGTTTCAAGAATCAGAGTTGAGCTGACTCGATTGTACAAGCGGATACGGTTACAACGACGCGCGACGATACGAAATATACGAATCTTTTTCTTTTGTAGGATTCGTACCATTCGAATCACTCCAAGGATTCGTACTAATGATACGAATCATACAAGTACTACCCATCTCTACAGACTAGACGCTGCTCAGGATGAGCTTCACATCGACGACGAGTGCCAGTTCGGCTTCAGAAAGGGCAGGAGCACGACGCATCAGGTCGTCAGGATCGTGAACGACGTCAAGGTGCAATGCAACCTTGGGAAGAGCACCGTCATGGTGCTCCTCGATGTCGAGAAGGCGTTCGATACCGTCTGGATCCCGGGTCTTATACACAAACTGAACGCACTGAACTTTCCAGTACACATAACCAAACTGATTCACTCTTTCCTGACGGACAGGTCGCTACAGGTCAGGGTGAACAATAAACTCTCAACACGGCGGGACATTCGCGCGGGCGTCCCCCAGGGGTCGTGCCTGTCACCAAAGTTGTACAATCTGTATGTATCCGACTTCCCGGAGTTCCCGAATACTAAGCTTGCCAAGTACGCCGACGACACGGCCATGTATGCGCACTCGCATAACGCACAAGCGGCGAACATGCTGCTCAAGGCGCACATGGCCCGCGCCACGGCGTATTACGACAAGTGGAAGATCCGGGTCAACGTCGCGAAGTCGGAGGCCATACTCTTCACGCGCCGCTTCACAGAGAACCGCATATTAACGCCAATTTCGATCCAGGGTCAGCAAATTCCAATCAAAAGGTGCGTGAAGTATCTGGGGGTTAACTTGGACAAACGACTGACGTTTAATACACACATTAACGAGACGATACGTAAGGTCTACTTCACGTCCATGAGTCTGTATCCACTCATGGCAAGGGGTAGCGGACTCAATAGACACAATAAAAAATTATTGTACACGGCGGTGATCAGGCCGGCCATCACATACGCGGCGCCGGTGTGGTGCAGCATCCCGGCCACGACAATGAGAAAACTTAAAGTCTTAGAACACAAATTTATGCGCCTCATTTCAGACTCGAGCAGGTACACCTCCCTCAGAGATTTGTATGATCGTTGCAACGACATAACGCCACTAGCGGATTACGTCCGGGAAATATCACAAAAATTTTATTCCTTTCGCCTGGGCGACAATCCGCTAACACGCAACATAACCCAAATCAGAATGCATAATGCCCCATTCCAGATAAAACACCCCCTACCATACCAGGCGTTGCCTATCTTCCGGCAACCTCTCTAGCCAAACTCCTATTAACCATAACTTTCTTCAACCCTACACTGTATCTTTCAAATCTTTTCTGTTCTATCTCTCTCCTCTCTTTTCACTTGTTTTCGTTTTTGTCTTTTTGTCTTTTTTGTTCTTTTGTCATTTTTTGTTATAAATTCCATTTAGGCCGAAAAATTTAAGAAATCTAAATCTCTAAAAATAATAAACTTCTCCTAGCGGCAGGCAGACCGCTGGAAAGCCAATTATCTCGAACGGGTTTTTTCGTTGAGTTTTTTCCCGCATCAACAGATCAAAATTCAGTGAAGTGCAAATGATAATTTTAATTATTTTAATGTTTTATAAAACAATGGTAATTTTAATATTAATTTTAAGCCGCTAAAAGTGGCAGGAGTTTTAATTTTGTTATCAATTTTATTAAGCCGAACCGGCCACGACCCGCCCAACCTCGCGTCCGCCACGGCGTCATGTGCCGTGGTTGTCTGGTTGGCTCCGGATCGCGGTCCGGGGAGGCAATGTATCTTTTAATGTTAAATAAATATGTTTTGATTGATTGATTGATTGCAAATTTTATAAAAAATATCAAAATACGCATATTTTGATGAAACTCAGTATCTAGTGTTATTTTTTGATTGTGAATAACTTTTCTTAATAATTTTTTGCTGTATCTCTAACGCTAAGAAAAATATAGAAAAATAACATTCTTGTGTGAACGCAGTGGTGTGACAATTGAAAATATATTGAAAATCATAAAAAGATGCGCCTTGAAGAGTTTCATAACAGAGAAAAATTTGAAATCGATCTGCCGAATAATAACCGAAATATCAAGGCGTGTCCACTTGAGACGGGACACACTGAACATGGAACATTCTCTGGGAAAATGCGATCCCAATGCGAACAGTTGCTTGTTCTTATATAGTTGCTGATGTCGTGACGTAAAAGTCAGCAGATATTGCTGGCAATTAAGCAATTTCTAATGCCCGTGTAACACTACCTTTATACATAGGTACTAAGAGGTACATATTTCCGCTAAAAGATCCCGGTTGAAATTTTTTTAAAACTAATATTGAGACACCTTATAATATCCAAATACGTATTACTAACACTCATGTTACATTACTAATTGCACTGTCTACGTATTGAATCCTGACATCTGGCCCTGAGAGTGGCCCTGTATCGCATCATTAAACGAGCTTCATCAACTCATACTTCAAAATAACGTGAGATCGAAATATATGGATAAATAGTTAATGCAAGCTGAAGAGTCTGTTTAATGGCGATGGTTTCGACACATATCTCATCAACTTTGCTTGCTAATTAATAATTACGGTTTTGTGTCAGTTTTATAAACAATCGAAAACTTTTAAGCGAATCTTAAATAATTGCACAGCTTGCATCGGGTTATTCGAAATATGCATTATGATGAAGTAATCTAATTCTACTATAGTTCGTGATGTCCTGTTAGCCATTTTATGTGTTATTAATTAGTTAATTATTTCGTTAAAGCAACAGTCGTTTGAAATTGAGTAAACGCTATTGTGTGGATCCTTTTTACGGCATAAGCGACTAAGCGAGAAAATTTGCAAAGTACTCGTCAAAACATATTACTAATTGAAAGGGGCGCTATTGTCTAAACGACAGAAGGTAATTATTGAATGAGTGAATGGCAATGGGCTTGTTCCATGATATTGTTTTTATATGGTTTTTATACTTTTTCATATAGTACTCGATATTCTCATTATGCACTTAAAATGACGTATTATTAACTTTTTCCGTTCTCGAGATATAAGGAGTTGAAACTAGTAATAGTTGCAAAAACCGAGCGCTCATTTGTGACGTCACTATGCGCAAGTGACGTAAGAAAAGCTTTCTGGGACCTTTCAAATTTAACCTGAAATGTCGAAAAACATGGGATTTTCAAACGCTGGTAACTGAATAAATACGTCGAGTGGAAGTTCCTTCTATATCTCTACGGAAAGGAGAAGGTCGGCGATGAATCCTAATCGTAAATTGCAGGGTCAAAATCAAAAATTCGTCCCAACAGGAGCGAGAGAAAATTGTAATTTTTTGACATTTCACCAAATTGTACTCCCCTACTGTCAAGAAGTAAGCAAAACAAACAATACTTCGAAAACACTTATAATTATAACCACTAAGGAGCATCAAGTCTATTGAGATCGCCGAGTCTATGCGTATAGTGACGTAGCGCCTGGCCACGCCCCATTTTCGCGAGGTGGAGGTTTGTAATAGTTTTTAAGATACTAAACGTGCGAATAAGATTCTGATTTTTTGCAGATCCATTATTTTATACTTGCACTTTCGATTTATGAAATAAAAAAAAAAAATGCCGAACAAGCCCATTCGCAACTTCGCTATGGATATGATTTTCTTATAAATTTTGACATGCGCTTACAACTCATTAACTTATTGGTTCATCAAGCTACATCTACTGTAAATTGAGCATAAATTTTGAACTAACTTTTTATTAAATCGCAAACTGAATGCTCTAGTGCTAATACAAAACAATTTGTAATAATATTTCTGTACAAACTATAAGGTATTGTTACTTAGTTGTGTTCTTATTGTAATTTTTTTTATCAAGCTACGTCTAGTGCAGTGGGCCGGACTCTTAAGAACTGGAAAAAAATCAGAATTTTGGCGAAATTCCATTAGAACTAGCAGATAGTAGCTGATACCTAATCTCATGCCTGAAGTTAAAAATTCAAGATGGCGAATCTAATATGGCTGGTGTAATGCAACCTTTTGCAGATTTACATGAAATTTAGTTATATACTAAATTGAAGAACATCCATGTGGTGTATATAAGCGGCATTTAAGTCTGATGCGGGTAAAGTTTGCCGGACCTTTTCGGATATAATAATAATAATAATAATAATAATAATAATAATAATAATAATAATAATAATAATAATAATAATAATAATAAAATCCAAACTCATCGTGCAACCGGTTATATATAACAAGGAAAAAGGGAGGAAGAGGACTTATGAATCTGGAAATGATGCATGACAACCAGATTATTAAACTTTTTAACTTCTTTAAAAATATCAGAAACCCCCTCCATGAAGCAATTGTAAACATCGACGACATCTCCCCATTAAAGCTTTCTCAGCAACAGGCACCTGCAGTTAATAAAACAATTGGTCAATTAGTGAGCGAATGGAAAGGTAAGACCTTACATGGGAAATACGCGGCAGCACTAGAGAGCCCGGAAGTCGATAGTTGTCTATCAACAAAGTACCTAACGGGATATCTTAGAACTGAAACAGAAGGTTTTATAGGAGCCATTCAGGATCAAGTAATAGCCACCAAAAATTACAGAAAGCACATCCTGAAGCAAAACATAACAGAAGATAAGTGCAGAATGTGCTCCGCAACTGCGGAGTCCATACAGCATTTATCGTCGGGATGCACGTATCTTGCACCAAGAGATTATTTGGATCGCCATAACAAAGTCGCCGGAATAATACACCAAGAACTCTGCAGTAAGTATGGGCTAATTACCAACAAGACCCAGTACTACAAATACGCACCTGAAGCCGTAATGGAGAATGATGACACAAAAATTTACTGGGACTTAGACATAATAACCGATCAAATGGTGAGACACAACAGACCTGACATAATGGTACTCAAGAAAACGGAAAAGGAAGCTTATATCATTGACATTACGATACCCCTAGACGAAAATATCAGAAACGCTAGGACGGAGAAAATAGCAAAATACCAAGATCTTGCCAACGAACTGCGAGATATATATGAGCTCCAAAAAGTCTCCATCATCCCAATCATCATATCTTCTAATGGTCTGATTGAGAAAAATACTGCGACCAATCTGACAAAAATGGGACTAGATGATCCAGTCCACATAGTTTAGCTCAAAAAGCTGCAATCTTGGCTACCTGCAGCACGATCCGTAGGGTCCTGGCTCACCCGTGAGAAGTTGGCACAGCTGCCCCTTCCCACGGGTTCTTCCACCAGCTAAAGCTGTGTTAAAAAAAAAAAAAAAAAAAAAAAAAAAACTTAATAATAATAATAATAAATTGCCTTTATTTAGTATTACAATATATAATACCAAGGGCGAAGTCTAGCCGAAGCTATCGTCGGATATTTATCAAAAATATACCTTATCAAGTTACTGTTACCCACTTCAATTTGTTAATGTCCTTTGTAGTATTGAAGCTTTCCCAAAGAAAGTATCTTTGCAGAAAATCAGCGAAATAGAGCAATTTGAAAAGTTCCTGCTATTAACAAAATTTATAATGACGTACAATTTAGGATTGAAATTTAATTGGTTTTACTCAAAATGGGTAGGAGTGCATTCGAGAAAAAATCTCAAATTTATTTCTTGAGTAGGTACGGCATTTCCTATTGGCTCGTTTTGTCACATGTTTACAGTTATTCTGGAATTTTATGTCATTATGTTAACACGCTTGATTTATCAACTCTAAATAAAGGAAGCAAACAGATAATTTGATAGGTAGAAGAAATGATGGCATGCTTGAAAAAAAGAGTGCAAATTTAGTCAAGACGTATTCCTTTAAAGAGACTTGGATGGGAAATCTGTATGTGGAAGTGGTAGCGGTTTTTTGTTTGTTCGGAACATAAATACGTGGAATTTTTCAATAAAAACAAAGTTATTATTTCAAAAAAATTTCACCCCGCGACCACGTTCACCGTTCCCCCGACAAGTAAATTATTTGTTTGTTAACGTCTAGCAAACAAGTAATGAAATGAGTTACTTGGCTGACTAGCGGAATCGCAGCTACCCAAGGTTTTATTGCACCTTCAGACACACAGTTTGTGTGGGACGGACACGATATTCTTGATAGTTCTGATGGATTTTTGTGTGTTATACGCGCTGAGATATTTTATTATTTCTTTGCAATACTTTATCCTGTCACAGGCGAGCTGTTAGCGCGCACGCTTCTTTGTCCCTAGTTACCCAGATTTGACACCCATGGACATTTACGTGTGGGTTAGGGTGAAGGAGTTTGTCTACATTGCAAAAATGCACAGATGTACTCAATTCACAGCGAGAATAGAACAATTACGAGCAGAAATGAGGCTATAAAGATGACTACCTACGTTTACAATAAGAATAGTCGGAAATGAATTAGAAATAATGGATCTCATTTCGAACATAGAAATAATAACGCAAAAAATCAGTCCTTCAACGGGTCACTGTAGGGGTTCCACAAGGGTTCATCTTAGGACCCATGTTATTCACTCTTTATGTTAATGACCTATCATCATATCTCACTGATACACATTCCCTGCAATATGCAGTTGATAGTAGTATTTTCTGTAGTGAGATTAATCTGAACATACTTCACCATACAGTAGAATCAGCTCAAAATAAAGCACTAGACTATTTCACAGCTAATAAACTGTTTCAACAAGGACAAGACTATCAGAATGAATTTAACCTTAAGGTGGCCATTCTCTAGAAAGAGACATCCGATAGGGAAATATTTATTATTTTTGGCCATAACTTTTTTTTCTTAGTTTGAATGTTTAAAAAAACTATAAGAGTACCTAAGTAGAACCATAACAAGACTATTACTATGAATTTTCACTCAATAATTTTAGTGGTTTGCAAAATAGCTAGATTTAAATTTAAAAATCATGTTAATCTTCCTATTATTTTAAATCTAGCTATTTTGCAAACCACTGAAATTATTGGGTGAAAATTCATAGTAATAGTCTTGTTATGGTTCTACCTAGGAACTCTTATAGTTTTTTTAAATATACGTACTAAGAAAAAAAGTTATGGGCAAAAATAATAAATATTTCCCTATGGGAAGTCTCTAGGGAATGGCCACCTTAAAGAACTTAACCATCAAATTGTGACCACAACACTCGAAATAAATAAGATATCGTTACCCCCCAACTTAAACTACAATTAACAGGAAAAAGTTTCATAAACATGTCTATGAGATTATTTAATCACCTTCCACTCAAGATACGAAGCCTAAAGCCTAACAAATTTAAGTTTAAGTGTAAGAAACTGCTTTTAAATTTACGGCCTTATTCTCTTCAAGAATACTTTGAAAAAAAAGATAGTTTTAATTTTAAATTTGTACGTGTTCTGTATATGTTTCAGTAACTGTGTCGTAGTTTTATACCAATAAGTGTTTAAGTTACATAACCTAGTATTAGTATATTTTATTTCCTATTACTGACAATGCTAAAACAATAATGTAATTGTTATTTGAGCAACTAAAGCATTATTATTATTATTATTATTATTATTATTATTAATTACACCCCTTGGAACTGGAAATTGATACGCCTATGCCTAATAGTGAGTTACTGGAAACTAGTAGAAATATATGGACTTTTCTAGAGTGTGGTGAGAAGATTCTTGATTGTTTCTGGATGAATCTAGATGCAATTTCAGATTATATAAGGCGCGATTAACGGCGCAGAAAGAAGAAGTTTATTAAAGTGACGTTCGGTAAAAGTGAGGTTAATTATCAAGTAAACAAAGTGTAAAGGTTATTTTGAAGTATTGTATAGTCAGTAAACTATTAAATAAAGTGTTAGTGGTGTTTATCTCTTGTTGAAATTATTTGGATTCACGGATTCATATAGGGTGTTTCCTAAGAGGTGGAAATACGTAACATTATTATTAACTTTAAATAACGATTTTTAAATGAATCTTGTTGTTAAAAAAACCTACCTATTTAAATATCAATTAATGAAGAATTATTGCCGAATTCTTTTGCCTTTTAATACAAAATGGCCATAAGAAAAACTGTAGCATTTTTCATATAGTGAGCAAACGCTCACACAAATGACAAATGACAATATAACAATATCTCCGTGTTCAGAGTCAGCATCACTTCACCAAACCCTGTATACTAAAATATCCGATGAATAAAGACCTATTGATAATTGTTTCAGAATACAAAAACTAGGGCTAACTCATCGTAGTCATAAGTCATAAGCAAGTAAAGAAAATGATTATTGTAATGAATTAATTACAAATGACTGCAAATGGATAAATATGTACTTGGCAACGTATTCATCGTACATCAACGTCAAACCTGTCAACTTGGAGATTAGGTTCCATTGTGTTTACAAATTTGAATGATGATTTATACTTTTATTATTAGGACAAAAACATTATCAATATTGAAATTGGAATTAGGTTTCACTAGAGCAGATTTCCGTATTCTATTGTCAGTGGCATAGTAAATACTGTTTAGTTCAAATAGTTTATGCAAGTTGGTACCACGCAATTTTTTATTTTGAGGGAGTTATATTGGCTCTCGAAAACTAGTTCGATTAGATCCTCGCTATCAATTAAAAAAAAAACAAGAATACACCGGTAGTAAAATTTTTGGGACGTTTGGCCCCAAATACTTTCCTCTTGATCGTTTTTATTTCCATACTATTCATATTTTTTACCATTATTATTATTATTCTTATACTGTTTTCAAGTTTATATTCTGAAAAATATATATATATGTATAGTTCTTCTCACTTATATAATGGGTTGAAAAAACGTGTAAAAAAACATTAAAGATACTGGCGTTCCGACTAGTTAGGAGAGTGTCGAAGAGGGACATGGCAGGCTTTACTTTTTCCTAAACATTGACAGGTAGCTTTGAATAATACTTGATATTTCAATAATTAATGATTTATGTCAAATAAAGAAGTGTTAATAGAAATTATTATTTATTTAATACTGCAAGCGTCTAATTTTACTTTTAATCATATGAAACTGACTTAAAAAGTTGAAATTTTTTCATTGCACCATTTAGCCGATAACAATATGTACGAAACGATGCCGATTCTGTATTGCGCTAGCATGTGCTTGTTTGTACAAAAGGCCATATATCACACTATGTGACACGGGAGGTGGGGGCGACCTATGCAATGCTATTGAAAATGACTTGCGGTTGAAATATGACATAGAATTCGTCACGTATATTAAGCCATAAAGGGAGCGTACGATAATATTTTGTTATAAACAGTAATATGGCCTAATAATGGTCCGATACCCATTGTCAAAAACAAGTCCAACAAGTGGGGAAGAATACAAAATAGGAGACTACACCCTGAGAACCACGAATAGAATGAAATACCTAGGAACATACCTAACAAATCAACTAAAAAGGAGGGAAACAGTAAGGGAAAGAATCAAAACAGCCTACAGAGTCACAAGAGCTCTACTACCCTTCATTGAGGACAACAAACCACCATGGTGCCTAACCAAAAAGATATACACGACCATCATAATGCCTACGATGATATATGGAGTCAAAAACGCAGCAACGACAAAGGCCAACAGAAGAAGCCTGAGAAGAGCTGAAAGGGACATTATCCAACTGCTAGCAAAAACAGGAAAACCACAAAAACGACAGAAAACGTCAACATTACTAGAGGGAAGAACAATAATCAAAAGAATAGAATCACGCAATGAGATACTGGGGACACGTCCAAAGACGGGACTCGACACACCTACTAAAGAAAGCGCTGCGAATGAACAGCAACAAACTGAAAATAGGGAGGCCATGCTACACATGGATAACAACAATCGAGAGGATTATGAATAAGCTAGGAAAGGATTATACACACTGGGAAAAGCTGGCACAACAAAAAATGGAATACAATAAAGAAATATCAAGGATATACACACTGCCAGACTCAGAAACAGAAGAAACAGAAAACTCAGAAGTAGAATAGGAGAGAAGATGATCACAGACAGAAACTAAGAAGAAGCATATCACAAAAACCTGAAAGTAAAAAGAAGCACGAAAACCTAAAAGAAGCATCTCATAAACGCCTACACTTTCCATCCGATGAAGACAGAAGGAAAACAAGAAGAAATATCTCACAAAAACCTACACGCTCCATCCTATACTCCTACCCCATGCGTCATGCGGCTCTCGCTGCTGACAACAAGCATGTCCAATGTCCAATCCAGCGTATGCAGCTGGTCCGGCGGTATAAAAAAGCACCGGGGGTATGTTCCGGCACACGGTGGGATGATCGATGGGCGATCGGGCTGCGTGGTGGAACAAATCTCCATGCACCGGAATTGGCAGCAATGCCCACCTTACGCTGGCAAATCAATCAATCAATCAATCAACAGTAATATGGCCATTCTGTTATATTTTGATTTTGATTGATTTAATGACTCCGTTAAGTTTTGAGGTATTCGTGAAAATTTGTTTTGTAGCCATTTTCCCAAAATGGCGACTTGATCCATCATCATCCGATTTTGTCACTATAAAATTCATTCTGATTTTAGTGAATTTCGGGTGAAAGAGCTTTGTTGCCATATTATTTTTATTTTAGTGGATTATATGTATAGCAATCTGAAAAGGTATATTTGTTTAAAACTTTGTAACGTATAAAATAATATATATTATATTCTCACAATGATCTTTTAGTAATGTGTTGAAAAAAACATTATGTAGGTATGTCGAAATATCGTAATTACACATAAAAGTGAACAATTCATACTTGCACCAATTTTCATAGTCGCACAACACGCACTTTTTTCATTAATATTTTAAAACTTTACTTATAGTCCAGGAATTAGGTGACTTCTTCGACATGTCATTTTATACTCTATGAGTTAGTTATTTTTATCGTTTTGTTTTATGGTGAGGCACCTCCCATCATAATCACCGTTTAAAAATCAATGGAAATATTTTATCGGTGTAAGGTCCATTGTTGTATAAGTACATTAAAATAAATAAATGAGCTCAAATTTCTAAAAACTCTTGTAAAAAACTAATTTTCAGATTATTAGAAATACAAAAGGTATTCTTATTACATTTCGATAAACCAAGCTGTTCTCGAGTAATTTGTGTTTTAAAAAACAAGTGCATTTACAACATTCCATTAATACATTCTTTTACACATGAGAAAATGCTTTGAAATAATACTAAACGTAATGAAACTTATTCTTTATAGGATTTTGCAAACAGCGGAAAGAAAAACTACCAATGAGAACTAAAAGAAAAACTATATGTAAAAATATTAATGAAATCTTTGCATTATTTCGATAACCTGACTTGTGGTTATGTTAGCAAGTTAAAATTCTGAAATAAATTTGTCAAATTTTTTATTTCACATTCTCATTATAACACTAGCATCCAACATAGTCCCCTTCGGCTAAGCAGATTAAACTAGTATCTACATGACCCCCTACGGTATGTAAATTCAGTTAAAATTGAGAACAAAGGCCTGAAATTAATTTATTTACCAATTTTCTCTTAAAAAAACTTTCATTCTAATGGATTACATTTTCATGAAATCTATCATTCTGTTTCTTCGAAATGCTTAGCCTTCGAAACGGTACCGAAAGAATGCAAAGATTTCAGTAATATTTTTACACATAGTTTTTCTTTTAGTTCTCATAGATAAGTAGTTATTTTTTCTGCTGTTTGCGAAATAGGATTTTGTATGTTTCAATACAATTATAAGCAAACAAATAATAATTTGCTTTTAAATATGTAGGCTTATGTCCAAGGTAACATTTTATTTATTAAATAGAGTACATGCCATTTGAACAATTGCATATTGTAGTAATAAATCTGATTTTTAGTGTACCAAGATTGGTAAAGAGGAACATTTATGGAATCACCTCGGTGTCTGTCCGTCTATCACAGGTACTGTTCTCAGATACTGCTTGGCGTAGAAAGTTGAAATTATAGAGTTATAGGAAGTTGTGGCTTAATTGCAGGCGTGAAATAGAAAAAGTAGAATTTGAATTTTGGGATTGGTTTCGGGGGTAGATAAAATGGGAAATAAAAAAAATGTTTCCAAGCTCATCGTGTGGAATGTCAAATCAAATCTTGTTAAAGTACGATTCCAAATGTATATAAATTGTTTTTTTTTTCATTAATTTTTTCCTGAAAAAATCACTGTACCCTGTACCCCCACCTTATCTTCAAAAGTATCGCTCAGAAAAATCGAAAAGAAATCATGAACATTGGGATTAAGGTGTAGATTGAACTAAAGTTATTAGGATTGTATTTCCTATTGTATTTTTTTGGCACATAAAAAAGAGCTAGACAATAAACCTTGCTTTGCGGTTTGGTATCATTTGCATAAAACTCGTTTAGATTATCAATAATAAAACAACAGGCACCTCTAACAATAATTTTATCTGTATGATATGTATAAATCTATCAAAACTGTTTCAAAACAACTGATAGTACGGAACACTGTGCTTGTTGCAAGTACAACTTGTACTTGGCCGATTTTTTAAACCATTTGAAGTATACAAAGATCAGACTTATTAATGCTCTAGTTTTATCCATTTTTATTTACGCCTTTGAGACATGGACCATTAGAGGGGTAGACAGAGGTGGGTCTAAAGAGGTTTGGTTGCACAAATTATCATTTTGTTTATATAATTCACAATTCTTCAAATTATATATTGTAAATAAAACAAACAATAGTTATAGATTTTCTTTTATTGTCAAACATTTTGTCTTAGTTTATTAATCATTAATTAAATATTGTGTCATCTAACTAACTGCCTCTTCTTTTAATTATTATTGCCCTTCAATTTTTCTTCCATTTGCTGTATCACCTTTATCCTCGTCAAATCGGCACCATCACAACTTCCATAGGACACGATTTTCAAATCCTGCCGAGAACTTTTTCTCTCGCAGTTCAACTCACAAGGGTTACTGAATGTTTTGCCATTGGATGCACACACTGGTCGATAAAGTAGTGGACACAGACACAATGGGCCTGCATTTTGCTCTTCAGTATCAACTACTGAACCAACAGCAACTAATAACACTACAGTAGCAATTAAATGAAGTAGTTTCATTGTATTTAATTATTTATATCAACTATTTTTTAATGCACTGTGCACAATATGATAACAAAATTATTTCTGAACATCGTAGAAGCAAATTCCTTTTAAGTACTTATCATTTGTTATCATGATGAATAGGTTACCGAGTTGACACAATATCTGGGTGACTAATGTTGATTTACGACTTGATATCTCTAGATTATTTTTTTCGTGTAATGACGTCTGGGAAGTTACGATGATACGTTGTACAGATTGTATGGTTTATGATTAACCTCCTTTATTTATCAATTGTTAATGTCGGAATTGCAATACAATGTTATTATGCAGCAACATTACCGACTCTTACTGAGTGATTACCTTGGCTTTAATCCTGAAACTCTATCAGCTATTTGCAAAGAATTTATATAAATAGAAGCAGATACACATTTATAAGTGTGTTGACAACATCATCTCTTTCTTTATGACCAAAATGACCATAGCCCCATCTTTATTGCAACCACCCTCATTTGACGTGACAAATAGATGTAAATAATATAACCTTAAACACCCAATTTGTGGATCAGAAGTACATGATACAACAAACAGATTGAAATTTCTGCATGTGCCACCCAGTCAGTTGACAGCTGGCAATACTGTGATGTCACTACTAGTGCTCTATTCAAAGAATTCTGAAAGACAATAAACTGGGACCATGTAAAATACATTTACATCAGAGCTTGATTGCCGGAGATTACGAGAGGCGTCTACGTTTTGTATCATAGCTGGAAGTTGCTCATGTGGTCAGATGAATTCCGTTTCAATAATAATGGAATACTCAATCGACTAACTGCCATTATTGGCCTCGGGATTAATACTCAGTGGCCTTGAGAAATTAATTTCCAAAATTAATGTATGGTGTGGAATTCTTAACGGACATATTACAGGTCCAAAGCTTCGTGAAGGCACACTTACTGGAGATATCTATAGTTTTTAAGAGAATAATTGTTAAATTTCATTTGACGGTAGGTACTGACAATGTCAAAATTCAATTGTTTCCATGGCTAACTATGTTGATTCCGAAACAAAACCTTTGAATTATGTTTTATCATATTTTATTAATTTTCTCGAATATTTTCTTATGGAAGTGTATACTTTTTTTACATATGTGAATGCAGAAAAATAATCTCTGCAACAATCGGCAAAAAAGTATAGCATACCATTTGAAAAAAAAAGTTGACTCGTTACTTTGACATATATGATCACAGAGACGATTTAAGGTCCTCATTTGATACACGCGATTTACGAATATACAGGGTGATTCATAGTGGATGGAGTATTAGAAGTATATGGAGAACGAGTAAACATATCCTTTTGAAAATTTCGGAAGTTTCTAATGTAAGTGTGGCCAATCGATCGAAAATAATTACGTATGTGGTAATTCCGATTATACCAGAAGTCGATACCAACTTGCTTATTTTAAGTGGAACACCCTATATATTATGGACTTTTCGGAATAAACATCAAATTCTGAGTCCAGGCATGTAGCACACCATATATGT
The DNA here is from genome assembly GCA_963583905.1 of Stenurella melanura. NCBI lineage: Eukaryota > Metazoa > Arthropoda > Insecta > Coleoptera > Cerambycidae > Stenurella > Stenurella melanura. Next base: position 105,026,074 of record OY757317.1, read on the forward strand.
AAACCCAGCGGTTTAGGAGATATTTGACATTTTATAAAAAATTTCACAGGTGCAACGATTTACAAGAACCGTTATAACTTTCTTGTTATAGGAGATCCCCGTTTGCTCTTTGGCATATAGAAAGAACAAAAGGCGAGCTACACTCTGCATTGAAAATAAATTTAATAATCATATACCAAGTGTTCCATTTGTCACGATACATTTTGTCAAATTCAAACCTCAAAAAATGTTTTATTTCAAATGGAACACCCTGTATTTTTTTACATCAAGGTATTTAAAATTAAATTATCTTTTTTCTAGTATATGCACTGTAGGGGTTAAATTACAACTTTTTGAAATATTGGCGATTTTCTTAAATGTTCAATAATTTTTAGTAAAAATTACCATCAACTTAGCCATGATTAGAAACAGTCATTAACGCCTGCCATTCTCTTATGTCAAAAAATACCAGCACGTTTAAATTACACTAACAAAGACTTTTTAGATTTGTTTATTATTTATGGAGAATGTGATAAAATCATATCAAGAACATGTAACGTATTTGCTACTCGATACTCACAAGAACAGAAATCATCACCATACACCGTAAAATGCATATTAGATCATTCTAGAATATTTGGCCTGTCAAGGCAGGCATTCTGAGGAGGAAGCTGACATATTAGCTGAAAAATAAATCTTTTTAACTTACTATTTTAGTTTTCCTCAAAAAATTGTAATGTCACCACTCTATCGTTTCTCATGGTACAGTAAATATTAAACTGCTAATGTTCTTATAAATAAATATTTGTATTTTCTTGACCGTTGATATCAAATTAACTTGATGTATCCTGGGATTTTTCGGTCATCTTTAAATGAAAGTTCTTATATTTTCTTACGTTTCGGTTTTATTAACCATCGTCAGAGGAAAAACTACAATATTTATATTAACGTACGATTATTTTATGTGATTTTACAAATTGAATTTCATTACTTACAATTTAAGAAATTTTTTGTTTACATTATATTAACATTTTACGTTTATTTCTGTTGAAAGTTTTAATGCAACTATATACTTTTGTTCAGCATTTAGTTGCATTAAAACTAAACTTCCAGTATAACCGGAAGTACCACATGCTTGTAATTATTTCGATTCGATTGGCCACACTGACTTTAGTAACTCCCAAAATATTCAAAAAGATATGTTATACTTCTAATACTCCATCCGCCCTGTATATGGTTTTTTGTACTTTTTTTAATAAAAAAGATACAGGGGGCGAATACCAAACTGAATCACCCGGTATTTTTTGGCGAATCTTCTGCTGGATAACCTTCGACGAAAAAAAATGCAGCCAATTCGTTGCATATTCCATTTGAACGTGCGCTATCTACATGCTATAAACAAAAGAAATAATAACAGCAATTTAAAATAATTGCGCCTTCCTTGTAATGAAACAGATCGCCATAATCTGGTAAAAACTGTATATCCGCTATTGAGAAACGCTCGCAATTTGTCCCAAATGAGATAGCATCTACTTGGTCATATCAGTTCTTGAAGAGTATAATTGTCTTCTGTGTAAGATGTGCACAGATAATGAGTCACGCTCGGTTATAAGACGTAGATTCGAATATTTTTACAGAAAAACACTTTCACTTTCGTCCGTTTAAGATTTTCGTGTAAAATTAAATCAGCGGTGGAATGATGTAGCCAAGCATGGATGTAAATTTGTCTTAAAGCTGTTATCGCAGTTAGAAGCGAGATTCCCATGAACTCCAAGTGCTATATATGGTTTAATTTAGCTTGTGAGGTATCCTATTTTCACGGTGTTGTAGTCCAACTCTTTCATTATATGAGGTATGAGGGTGGTCCTTAAATTAGGATAAAGAAAAAATTTTTAATTTTCTTTGGGGCGCCTTGCAATTTTGATCTATCCTATTAAAAAGAATTACTGTAATTTTTTGAGATTTTTTAACTCAGTTGTAGGGGTCGCTACCAAGTCTTGAATTTTCAAGATAGTCGAGGATTTTTGCAAAATTTCTATTAAAATAAATCAAAGTGGTGAACATCAAAATGACATTGATCATCAATTAAGTTAATAATATAGGACAGTGCATTGTCCCCCAATTTCATCTCAACGTATTAAAACTCACTGAATAGGGACAGACACACCCAGCGTTCATGTTAAGACAAGAGTGTTTCATATTGTCTAAATGTTATTTGTGGCATTATCTTAATTTTTGTTCTTTATTCAATTCTTTGGGACTTCCTACCACATGTATGTTTTCTTTTTAAGCGGTGCTCGGGGAATCTACAAAATATCACAATTAACCAGTATGCTACTGGTAAATAACCTCTACGCCTGTGACTTTTACGTCAAGGGATCAGTTAGAGGTTTTTTTTTAAATAAACAACACAAATAAGTATAAAAACTTGAAATTAAATATTTCGCCGACGTTTCGGAAATTTAATCTGTTTCCTTTTTCAAGGCTTTTTTGAAAAATCTTTTTTTGCTGTGTATGGTAAATACACAACTCTCAGAATGTTTGTTATATTCAATATCCATAGATACTTACTATTTACATAGAACTGTTGATATAGTTAACAGTTTCTTTGGTTTTTTGTACAATGTTAAGTTTGTGAAGTTCTTCTTTTAACATTGTACAGACATCTACGGAACAATTCGACACGCATCTATCCTCATTCAATAATATTATCGCGGATTCTTTAATTTTTCTTTTTTTGCTATCTGCCTCTATTGTTAAATTTTTTGCCGAGTCCCAGTTTATTTTATCTCCATTCTCCCAAGCGTGTTCGCAGATCTTGGACCTCTGAATTTCATTTTTTCTGATATAATTTTGATGTTCGCCCAATTTTACATTAAAAGGTCTGGATGACTCACCCACGTATTGTTTGTTGCACTCACACGGAATACTATAAATGCAGTTTTTTTAATTTTGCTCGTGGTTCTTCGGTTTCGTCTTTGTCAGAATAGGTCTTAAAGTGTTGTTTGTTTGAAATACCATCCTAATATCAAATCTATTACCGATGCGGCGCAACTTTTCGGATAATCCGCATACATAAGGAATTAACGCTGTGTAACTTCTTGATCTGTGTGTAAAAGTATTTTGTTCTTTTCATGTTTTTCATCCATAACACCCAGGCCCTCAAGTGCCGACTGTATTTCGGTCTATGCTCATAAAACATCTTACCGCCTATAATATATGTAACCCAACTATAATGGGTTGATTTTATTAAATGTAATTATAAGCCTTCGTCTTTCGTAGCCTTCAAGTCAAGTGAGACATAGACGAGCAACTCAGCATGAAGAGATAATGCCGTGACATAAAAATAACTAGTTCACATCGTATGCGATTTGTATCTGTTAGAAAATGCCTGCAATAAATCTAAAGCCGATACAGTAGTAGAAAACGTTTGCATCAGAGTTATTGATGATCACGTACATGTTGCATAAGCACACTATTATTATATTTTCCTATATATTGTTATTCAATTGTACCAAAAGTACAACATTTGTAACATAAAAGTTTAACGGTATACTTAAATGTTATCTGTAATACATCATCTCTCAACAAACGTCAAGAATTTGAAAAGGTACCTACATAATACATTGTATCTTGCAATGTCTAATTGCAGGTCGCAGACAAAAGACATACTTTCACATGTGTCTTTGGTGCAACGCTCCTTCCATTTTTAAAGTACAACACGACAAAGTAAACAATTAGGAAAAACTAGAAGTGAGCCTAATGTTGGCGGTTAATAAATTTCAATTTTTTGGTGATTTTCGCTCGTATGGATTGTGGATTGTTAAATGTGTGAACTTTTTCTAAACCGTTGTTTAAAGTTCTTCTTTTCCAAAAAATCCAGAAGTTCTCTCTTAGCCACCGAATACTTGAGCAATCAACACAGTTGCGACCCATTAAAACATTTTCTACTTGATTCTTTATCATTAATTATTTATTGTAACTAAAAGTGCAGTTTCAGCGCTCAGCGTATCATTTTCAAAATTTACGTAATTAGCATTGTTATGTTATATACTTACTACCACAAATGTTAAATACAAATACAAACAACGATAAAAACCGATCGTAAATCACTACCTTGTTAGCTCCCACAGAGCCGTATTTCAAATTTTTTTGCACAATTTTGCAACTGTGTGTACTGTTATTACAGTAGAAATACTTGGTACAGTTCCTTCTCTTTCGGCACAACGCAAGCATAGCATGGCCGCAGGGGTTTAAATAGGATTTGTTTACATGTGTTTTTTAATTTGGAACAAAGTTATTATAGCTTTTATTGTCGTTTATAAGAATTTATAAAATTTAAAAGTGGTTTATTAACATTTGTAACATTGTGTTGAAAGCTTAAAAAATTAGTAATTATTTTATGAAATTGGAAAATGAACAGTTAGACGTCCGAGATACGATAACAGAAAATAGTTGTGTATTTTAAGTTTAAGGAAAAAATCTGATTTTTTTAACGGATTGAGCGCATAATTTTTCCCAATCAGGTATCGAAAACTAAAAATCGAGTCTTTGGTCTCTATGAAAATGAATTAACATTAACAAACAGATCAAAATAAGGCAGCGAATAATAATAATAATAATAATCATAATAATCATACCTTTAATGCCCAATAGGTAACACTCAATAACTGAACGATTCTTTTGAATTTTTCACAAAAATTGTTCGAAATGACCTCCATCTCCACGTATACACATTTCGGCACGTCGAACTAAGGACATTCGCACTCCGTTCAATACATTTGGTAAATTAGGATCATTTTTTATGGTTTCTATGTACATTAAAATACGTTGTTGCAATTGTTCTAAAGTGTCAATTGGATCACGGTAAACCAGATATTTAAGATGCCCCAAAAATAAAAGTCCATCGGATTTAAGTCGGGCGATCTAGCAGGCCATGGTACTGGTCCGCCACGTCCAATCCATCGTTGAGGAAACTTTCTGCTCAAAATATTTCGAACAGCCAAACTAAAATGGACTGGCGCGCCATCGTGCAAATACCACATTCTTCTGCGCGTAGTCAAGGGTACATCTTCCAGCAAATTTGGCAATGTTTGTTGCAAAAAATTTAAGTATACATCACCGTTTAATCTAGCGAGTAATTCTATAGGTCGAATTATTTCATTACCGCAAATTCCTGCCCACAAATTAATGCTGAACCGTCGTTAAAAATGCAGTACACAGAACGTTTAAAAAATCCTCATTTGCCGCGTGTTTTCTTAAAATCCACCTACAAAATTGCATTCGCTCTGCAACATCTTGAGGTTTTAGTGCTTGAACACGGTGATAGTAATAGGGATGTAAGTTCATATCTCTCAATGTCCTCCATATCACAAAATGGGATACTTCCACACGGTTCGCGATATCGTGGGTGCTTAAAGTTGGATCCTCTTCTACAAGTTCCAAAATTTGAACCTCAATTACCCTTTCTTCACGTTGTGGACCTCGTTCTTCTCCATGTCCATCGAGACGACCTGTCTCTCGAAGACGCTGGTCAATACCAACAAATGTACGAGCACAAGGATGGCGTCGATTGGGGCACCTTAAACGATAAAGCTCTTCCGCACCAGCTGCATTTCCAGCACTTTCTCCATACACCAAGTGCATATCCGCGAGCTCTGAATAAGTGTAATCTCCCATAATGTCCAAAATCTGCGTTTTAAAACACCACACTAAACTCTGATTTAACGTTATCAATAAAGAAAACAAAAAGAAAAACTTGGTCCAAAATCCAAAAAGTAACACAAAAAGCACGAACGAGAAGTAGTGCCTTATGTAACCCAGTACTAACGACTTGAACGATAAGTCAATAAAATAAATCTTAACATAAGTGGCACAATGCCAAGGAACGGCTAGGTCGCGCGCCGTATGTGCGTTATTTACCAAGTAAGGACACAAACTGAAATTATTACTTGAGAATATTACAAGGGAGAGTATAGCACTCCCAATAAGGTAATTTGGCCGCAAAGAAGCAAAAAACATGACGGTGTCCTCTGTTGGTCGCTTTTAACTACTTCGTTGGCATGCTTTTTGATGATCTCTTAGACGCACCATACTTATTTGCAGGAGTATGCCAGCAGTTCTCAAACTATGTTATTAATTATTTTGTCAATTTTTCTTTATTTTTTTTCTCCAAAACTATGAGCTTTAGACCCCATGTTATATAAGGTTTTTTGGTTTGTCTTTTCGTTCCCTACCACCAGTTTTTTTTAATGACAAATTACACCATGTATATGTGTATATGAAATGCAAGTGTATGTTATTCGTAAGCTGTTTATATTATTACTTATTATTATGTTATTTATGTTAGATTAGGTTAGGTTAGGTATATTATTATTATTATTTGTACATTATTGGGAGACATGCACTATATTAGTGCATCTACTATTGTATTTACTTTATCACTTTACTATTGCCATGTATTATCTTTTAGATAAATAAATGGTACTCATTCATTCATTTCCGGGCGACTGACCATGTCAGTTTGAAGATTTCGTCGTGGCGACGATTGTACCGCACTCGCTTTGAGTAAATAGAATCATTGAAATTTTATCGGAATTGATAGCAGCCACGTCAAGTAACCTCGTAGTATCTTATAGATTCATTCAAGTTTAAACAAAAACACTTTTTATTTTGTCCCAGCACCATATTTGGAATTAACTGAACGCTATTAAACAGAGTTATTACTACAGTCAAGAGACATTTCAAGTCTTATTGTGTACCTTTCAGTAAGTTGTGCAACTGATTTATAGGAGGCTGTGAGCTTTATTGAAGTTCGATAATTTCAGTAATTAGTTGTGGAATGGAATTAGAACCATTACTCGTACTCCTACGTTATTTCTTAAGAACCGATAATGTAACAATTTCAGTCGATAATTCGAGGTAATTCACCTAGGTAGATATTTTCTCTTAAATTAATACCAAGCTATTATGATTATTAAATATAATATTACTGGATAGTACTAATAGTCTAATCACTATTATTTAAAAGTGTAAATCGCGTTGCGTTGACTTAAAAATTGTAGGCAATATGCCAGATAGTAAATGCCTTGAGCCTTGCATTTTCAACGTTAAAAGGTGAATTATAAGAGGGAACAACACGTAAGGCTAGTGGGGAGGGGGAGAAAGCACCAAATTAGGAGATATCTCCCTTATAATCAAATTTCCAAAAATAGTCTTCAACAATCCTGTAGTATTTTTTTATGTACAACTTACACATATTTTCAGTTAAATAACATCACCCAATTTGCAAAAAACAGCTTATTGTTAATCATTAAAATTATGATTAACAATAAGTTGTTTTCTGTAAACTGGGTGATGTTATTTAACTGAAAATATGTGTAAGTTGTACATAAATAAATATTACAGGATTGTTGAAGACTATTTTTGGATAAAATTTGATTATAAGGGGGATATCTCCTAATTTGGTGCTTTCTCCCCCTCCCCACTAGCCTTACGTGTTGTTCCCTCTTAAGCGCTATCTTACTTCATTTTTCTTTCAAGCTTCGTTTAGTGATTAGATTTGATTCACAAAAAAAGTTTATAATGTCACTCCCAACCAGCAATTTGATGTTTTGTAGAAGCTGAAAGAATGTTTAAAGAATATTTTTTACAAAGCAAGATTGTTGATATAAATATTTCCAAAACGTTTATACAACGTTTATAGATGCAAAATTTGCACAGTTTATAAAATAATGTTCTTTAATTTATTTTATTATGGCGGTGTTATAAGGTGTTATAAAATAATTGTATAAACGTTTACATATTTAAAATATTAGTAGACGATACTTATTCGAGATACGACAAAACATTTTTATAAGCATTGTGTTATTATTTCCACTGCTACTTTTTGTTATGTACAGCAACAACAACATAAGTTATTTTTTTATTTTTTCTTCTTCAATTCTTTGGGACTTGCTACCACATGTATTTTTTTCTTTTTAAGCGGTGCTCGAGGAATCTACAAAATATCACAATTAACCAGTATGTTACTGGTAAATAACCTCTACGACTGTGACTTTTGTGTTAAATGATCAGTTAGAGGTTGCTTTTTTTTTAAATAAATGACACAAATAAGTATAAAAACTTGAAATTAAATATTTCGCCGACGCGCGACGTTTCGGAAATCTAATCTGTTCCCTTTTTCAAGGCTTTTTTGAAAAATATTTTTCGCTTTGTATGATAGATACACAGCTCTAAGAATGTTTGTTATATTCAATATCCATAGATACTTACTATTTACATAGAACTGTTGATAAAGTTAACAGTTTTTTTTAGTTTTTTTTAGTTTTTATACAATGTTAAGTTTGTGAAGTTCTTCTTTTAACATTGGCAAGCAAGTTGTACAGACATCTACGGAACAATTCGACACGCATCTATCCTCATTCAATAATATTATCGCGGATTCTTTAATTTTTCTTTTTCTTTTGCTAACTTGGACTTCTGAATTTCATTTTTTCTGATATAATTTTAATGTTTGCCCAATCTTACACTAAATGGTCTGGATGACTCACCCACGTAATGTTTGCTGCACACATAGGGAATATTATAAGTACTATACTACTGAAACATATTCTTTATAGGATTTTGCAAACAGTGGAAAAAAAAGCTATCTATGAGAACTAAAGGAAAAAACTATATATAAAAATATTAATGAAATCTTTGCATTCTTTCGATAACCTGACTTCTGGTTATGCTAACAAGTAAAAAAATTTTTATTTGCCTTTCTCATTTTAACACCAGCATCCAACCTAGTCCCCTACGGCTAAGCAGGCTAAACTAGTATCTACATGATCCCCTACGATATGTAAATTCAGTTAAAAATGAGAGCAAAGGCCTGAAATTAATTTATTTACGTACAGGCCTTTGCTCTCATTTTTAACTGAATTTACATATCGTAGGGGATCATGTAGATACTAGTTTAGCCTGCTTAGCCGTAGGGGACTAGGTTGGATGCTAGTGTTAAAATGAGAATGGCAAATAAAAAAAAATAAAAAAAAATTTTTTACTTGTTAGCATAACCAGAAGTCAGGTTATCGAAAGAGTGCAAAGATTTCATTAATATTTTTATATATAGTTTTTTCCTTTAGTTCTCATAGATAGCTTTTCTTTCCACTGTTTGCAAAATCCTATAAAGAATATGTTTCATTACTATAAGCAAACAAATAATAAATAATTCACTTTTAAACTATACTACTATAAAAACAACTTATTTTCAATTGGAAAATGATTTTTATCAGCAGGATTTCGGTATGGCAATGGGTTCTCCATTATCACCGATTTTAAGCAATATATTTATGGAGGATTTTGAGACTAGACATGTTCAAAATTGTGCATACAAAGCCGTTATCTGATGGAGATACGTAGATGATATCTTTGCAATCTGGCCTCACGGTATTGAGTTACTAGATAGTTTTTTGGAACATTTAAATAATAAAGAACCTTCTTTAGAAAAAAACCACTAGAAATGAATTACCGTTTTTATATATTTTAATTAAAAGAGTAAATGGTACAATTGAAACAAGTGTTTATAGAAAACCAACACATACCAACAGATATTTAAATTTCAACTCAAATCAGTCGATGCACGTTAAGAGGGGTGTTGTAAAATGTTTGTATGATAGGGTCAAAATCATTTCTTCTAATGATGAAATACTAAACAATGAGAAGCGGTTTATAAAAGAAGTTCTTATAAATAACCAATACCCTGGGGTATTGTCGATAAAACCTTCATAAATATTGAAAATAACAATCAGGTACGCCAAAAACCTGAAAAACGTTACAGAGCGTTAATTCCTTAAGTATACGGATTATCCGAAAAGTTGCGCCGCATGGGTGATAAATTTGATATTAGGAGGGTATTTCAAACAAACAACACTTTAAGATCTATTCTGACAAAAACGAAACCGAAGAACCCCGAGCAAAATTCAAAAAACTGCATTTATAGTATTCCATGTGAGTGCAGCAAACATGACGTGGGTGAGTCATCCAGACCATTTAGTGTAAGACTGGACAAACATCAAAATTATATCAGAAAAAATGAAATTTAGAAGTCCAAGATCTGCGAACACGCTTGGAAGAACGGGCATAGAATAAGCTGGGACTCTGCAAAAATTTTAACAAAAGAGGCAGATAGCAAAAAAGAAAAATTAAAAAATCCGAATGGATAATATTATTGAATGAGGATAGAAGCGCGTCGAATTGTTCCGTAGAGGTCTGTACAACTTGGTTGCCAATGTTAAAAGAAGAACTTCACAAACTTAACATTGTATAAGAACTAAAAGAACTGTTAGCTTTATCAACAGTTCTATGTAAATAGTAAATATCTATAAATATTGAATATAACAAACATTCTTAGAGTTGTGTATTTATCATACACAGCAAAACAGATTTTTCAAAAAAGACTTGAAAAAGGAAACAGATTAGATTTCCGAAACCTCTACGAAATACTTAATTTCAAGTTTTTATACTTATTTGTTATTTATTTAGAAGAAGCAACCTCTAACTGATCCTTTGACATAAAAGTCACAGGCGTAGAGGTTATTTACCACTAACCATAGATTTATTGAAACCTCTTTGCCACTAACATACTGGTTAATTATGATATTCCCAAAGAATTGAAGAAGAAAACAAATTAAGATAATACCACAAATAACATTTAGACAGTAATAAGTTATTTATTATTTAAGTGTTTTTACAGACAATAATAATTTTCAAAATTGTTTTAAAATATGTCATGGCACCTTAACTAACATGTTTAGTGAAATGTTAACTGATTAAGACTTCGTTTCGCCAACACCAACGTGATTTTGGGCTGCGAAGGAAATTTTTCTGTGAAATATCTAGTATATATACTATATTATTGTGCGTTCTAAAAATAGCGAATATTTATCAAAATTAAAAATATAAGTACTTAATGTGAAAAAAAAAATTGAATTAGAATTTTTTGTGGTATCACACCAACTGTGTTCCGCAATTTCACAATAATAGATTGTTACTAAAATGGTTACCTACATCACAATAATTTTTATTTTTAAACGATTTTTATTTTAAAGGCCAATATGGCCACTATACAAATAGTTTGAATATAAATTACATCCCAGCTAGCAATTTGATGTCTTGTAGAAGCTGAAAGAATGTTTACAGAACATTTTTTATAAAACAAGATCGTTGATACAAACATTTTCAAAACGTTTATACAACGCTTATAAACGCAAAATGGGCACGGCACAATTTATAAAACAAAGTAGTTCTTTAATTCATTTTATAATGGCTCTAGCGGGTGTTATAAAATAATTGTATAAACGTTTACATAGAATTAAAAAAAATTAGTAGATGATAATTATAAAATCATTCGAGACATTTTTATAAACATTGTGTTATTATTTCCATTGATACTTTTTTGGTATGTATAGCAACAATAACATAAGTCATTTATTTTTTAAATGTTTTTGCAGACAACAATAATTCTCAAAATATTTTTAAAATATTACAAAGTTATATTCTAGATTCTATGGGACATGGCGGCGTAATTAACAACATGGTTGGTGTAATATGAGATAAATGTTAACTGATTGGGACTTCGCTTCACCAACAGCAAAGCGATTTTGAAATTTTTCTGTGAAATATGTCGGACATATGAGATTTTGGAACGCTCTACAAATAACTAATAACAATAATTCTTATTTTTCAATTATTTTTATTTTACGTTCAAAATGGCTGCTGTGCGAATAGTTGAAACGTAAATCACATTATGACGTCCATCTTATAAATCATATTGATAACTATGAAAGCACTTATAGAACAAACATATTTTCAGAAGAGTTGTTATATGTCAATTTTATTGTAATTAGACAGGGGCGTATTGCAAAATGCAAAGGTAATTTCCATTAATATTTTGTTCCGAATAATTTTGCCTGATATTGCCTTTTAATTAACTAAGGAGTTCCCGTAAAAAAAATAACGGTCAGTATGAAATAAATAAAATGCAAGTAGTAATTAAATAATATATTCCTCTATACTTTCATATATGTTATAAAAGCTTTTATTTAGCTTCACTTGTAACAATGTTAACAAATATTGTAATAAAAATTTCGACTAGTTCTAATTGAGCTAGAGCTTTGATATACCGGGTGAGTCACGAATTGTGCTCGCCCCGATATTTCCTAAAATATTTGGAATAGAAAATTGAAATTTGGAGGTCTTATTACACGACTAAAATGCCATCTTTTCAATAAAAAATCAAGTTTGGTGCACATCCGGTTTGACCGGAAATGCCTACAACTTTCGATTTTTAAATGGAACATCCTATATATTTTTACATTTTTGGAATCTAGAGGAAATTTTGAATACAATACATCCATTTTGGTCACTTTTTGATAAACATTAAATATTTTATTAAAAAATCTATTTCTGAATCCAGAGTGCTGTGGTGCCCAAAATATATTTTAGTTTGTGTGCTACGTTACTATAAAAAACCGCTGCCTAAGGAATCACTACTTCCACATCCAGATTATTCGTCCAAGTCACTTTAAAGGAAACATCTTAACTATATTTGCACTCTAGCATGTGGAAATTATTGGTCATAGAATTTTAATAATATTTGGGGTAGATGTCATAGAAAAGTTTGAGGAGTTGGTTTCTACCATATACGTTAAAAATGAAGTTTCTAGTTTACCGTACTTATTTTCCACTATTTACAACCTACCACCTCAATGGAGTCATCTCAATCAGATGTCACTACAATACATACGTGTACTAACTTTCAAGTGAATATCTCAATTTGATGTTATCAATCCCATTAATAATGAAGCGGAGGTGGTAGAGTTTGAAAAATATTAGAAAGAAATCTGAGGTCTTGGTTTCTAGTATATACACCGAATCCCAAATTTCTTAGTCTTACCAGCTTGCTTTACTTATTTTCCCCTATTTGCCCCTATTTAACCCCCAACCCTTCAAAGGCATCATCTCAAATTATGATCTAGTTTCAGACGTCGTTATAATACATACGTGTACCAAATTTCAAATGAATATCTCAATTTTATTTTATCAACCCTTTTCATATTGGAGTAGGGGTGGTTGGGTTGAAAAATATTATAAGAAAATCTGACGCTGTGGCTTCTAGTACATACACCGAATTTCAAGTTTCTGTAGTCTTACCAACGTTTTACTTATATTCCTCTATTTACCCCAAATTAACCCCCAACCCTTCAACGGAATCATCTCAAAATATAAACTAATTCACGTTATAATACATACGTGTACGAAATTTCAAATGAATATCTCAACTTTATTTTGTCAACCCCATTAATGGGGTAGGGGTGGTGGGGGGGTTGAAAAATATTATAAAAAAATCTGAGGCCTTAACTTCTTGTACATACACCGAATTTCAAGTTTCTGTACTCATACCAGCTTGCTTTACTTATTTCCCCCTATTGACCCCTAAATAACCCCCAACCCTTCAACGGAATCATCTCAAAGTATAATCTAGTTCCAGATGTCGTTATAATTCATACGTGTACCAAATTTCAAATGAATATCTCGATTTTATTTTATCAACCCTTTTAATAATGAAGTTCTGTACTCTTACAAGCTTGCTTTACTTATTTCCCCCTATTTACCCCTATTTAACCCCCAACCCTTCACCGGATTTCCTCAAAAAACAATCCAGTTCCAGATCTCGTTATAATATATACGTGTACAAAATTTCAGGTCAATATCTTAAACCGTTCCGGAGAATGCGTGCGGACAAAAAAAGTTACAGACAGACCGACAGACCGACAGACAGAAAAATTTTTTTTGCTCAAATTTAAAATCTCGACGTTTCATGACATTCTAAACCTATTTCACGAATAAAAATTTTTGAAAATTTTTTTGCGATTACTATACTTCCAATCCACTACGTGGAAGTGGAAGTAACAATCCACTACGTGGATGTGGAAGTAATAAAAAGAGCAATATGATTGCATTACTTAATTCTCTAGAGGCGTTTAAAATTTTTAAATGTGATTTTTACCCACTAACTCGGTTTTCTTAAATGGGAATTTAATCGTTCACCAACATTTAAATACATCATTTCCATACGAATCTAATGATACCAAAATTTTGAAAATCCGCTCAGAAATATTTGAGATTTCAGCCAAAATACAATGCAACCAAGCTTTTAGAAACATGCGGCTAATAAATAATAGATTAGTGGGCTTTGGAAACTAAAATGGCACATTTCTGTGTAAATCTGGTAACCTAATAACATTGGAAAATCATAGTAGCCATTGAATGCAATAAAACAATATCAGCTGTCAGACAGACTCGTGTAGTTATAGGCAATCGTGAGCTATCAAACATTTAATAATTGTGAGCGCAAAGAACGTTACAATTAAGTTTAGCATAGGTATGTGGAGGTAAACACAATTACATCCACAAGGACATTTGCAATAGAATGCGACATCAGTTCGGTTTTCAGAGTTTTATTTAAATGAACATAAATATCGGGCCTATAAATAAATAAAAATCAATTCCGTTTGAACAATTAAACTTAAACTAGGTAACAGTAGGTATCTTTAAAATAATTAATATAATTAAACCATAAATTGACATTTAGAAATATTATTCAAAATGTCCACCATTTTTTTCTATACACAATTCGGCTCTGCGTACAGTTGCTTGAATGGCTCTACGCAATTCAGCCGGCGTTATTTCATTAAGAGCCCGTACAACTTTATTTTGCAGCTCTTCACGGGTAAGTATTTGAAGAAGTTTTATAAACTTTATTTTTGAGAGTGCCCCATACATAATAGTCGAGGGGTGTTAAGTCAGGTGACCTAGGAGGCCACCTGATATGACCTTGATTTGCGATAAGGCGTTCACCATGCAAGTTGTTTAAATATTCCATCACTCTTCTGGAATTATGTGGGGGAGCACCATCTTGTTGGAAAAACAGATTTTGTAAATTGGCAAGAGGAAGTAAGTTAAGAAATTCTGCTGTCTGGTTTTGTAAAAAGAATAAATATCGTTCGCCAGTAAGTGTTCCATCAAAATTATGGGTCCAATTATTCGATCTCCAGGTACTCCAAGCCAACAGTTAAACCCAAATCTTTCCTGAATATTCCCCCGCCCTACCAACCTCGGATTTTCTTGAGCCCAGTACCTAGTATTATTTCTGTTAAACATACCTTGGTTCGTAAATCTACTTTCATCTGAATATAAAATATGAAAAGGAAAACCTGGGTTTTGTTGTACTGCAATTAAGAACCAGTTGCAATATACTAGCCTCCTGTCGTTGTCATCTCCATAAAGATGTTGGTGTATTTGGTATTTATAAGACCGAAACTTATGTTTCTTTAAAATTCTGCAAACCGAAGACTGACTAATGTCGCATTCTATTGACAATTCCCTTGTTGATGTTGGGTGTACCATCACAAATCCTAATACATCAATTTCTTTGTCCTCACAATAAATGTTTGATGGTCATCTTGTTGATTGGGTTCGTTTCTTAATTCTTGTTCCACTCTGGCAAACAAGTGTCTGCTTGGATGACGTCTGTTGGGATATCGTTGCTGATACAGTTCTGCAGCTGCAGTTGAATTTTTGAGACGTTCTCCATATATCAGTAACATATCGACCTTTTCATTTCTACTAAAATTATTCATTTTCTTTAATTTTTACTCAAAGAGATTTCCGCAACGCTTTATTTTGTATGTATCTGTCTGACAGCTGATATTGTTTTATTACATTCAATGGCTACTATGATTTTTCCAATGTTATTAGGTTACCAGATTTACACAGAAATGTGCCATTTTAGTTTCCAAAGCCCACTAATCTATTATCTATTAGCCGCATGTTTCTAAAAGCTTGGTTGCATTGTATTTTGGCTGAAATCTCAAATATTTCTGAGCGGATTTTCAAAATTTTGGTATCATTAGATTCGTATGAAAATGAGGTATTTAAAAATGTTGGTGAACGATTAAATTCCCATTTAAAAAAACCGAGTTAGTGGGTAAAAATCACATTTAAAAATTTTAAACGCCTCTAGAAAATTAAGTAATGCAATCATATTGCTCTTTTTATTTTTATAGTAACGTAGCACACAAACTAAAATATATTTTGGGCACCACAGCACTCTGGATTCAAAAATAGATTTTTTAATGTTTATCAAAAAGTGACCAAAATGGATGTGTTGTATTCAAAATTTCCTCTAGATTCCAAAAATGTAAAAATATATAGGGTGTTCCATTTAAAAATCGAAAGTTGTGGGCATTTCCGGTCAAACCGGATGTGCACCAAACTTGATTTTTTATTGAAAAGATGGCATTTTAGTCGTGTAATAAGGCCTCCAAATTTCAATTTTCTATTCCAAATATTTTAGAAAATATCGGGGCGAGCGCAATTCGTAACTCACCCGGTATTGCATACATGTAGAATACGATAAACTATGCGACGTCATTCTGAATCCAACATAGGGGACGCCACAAGATGGCAGATTACCTTTTTCTTGAGAACCCCCTGGATACAGCTATCAAATGAAAGGATTTGACGAGTAGAATGATCTGTGCAATACAACATATGCAGAGTCTGGTTGGTACAAAATGTGCGGAGGTAAAAACTAAACAGTTAAAAATAAAATGAAAAAAAGAAGCTTTTATTTAAAAATATTTACTGAAAAAAGGAAAATTGAAAATATGCTAAAAAGACATGTTTTTTAATTCATACATCTGGAAACTCAAAGCTTTGCAGGCGGTCCTGCAAAAGACTGGAAATAAGAAAACAATATTGCGCATAAACACCTATCCCTGTTTTATAAAAATGGTACAGAACATATTATAGTATTTAAAGGCAATTTTTAGCTTCTTAATTATTTTATAATTGTTTTATGATAGCAATGTGTGCTTCGTTTACATAACATTTGTTTAGCAGCTGCAGCCAAATACAGTATGCTCCCAGCAATATTATTGTGTTAATAAGAGTCATAATAAAATTGTTTTATGAATGCTTAGTTAAACTTTTAAACAATAGTTTTATAGATGTTTGCCGGAGGTCATTGCTATAAATCTGTTATAAATCAATTTTGCTTCGTGAGCTAAAACATCCTATAATAATTGCTGTATAAACGTTTACAAAACAGCGAGAAACATATTCTACAAAATGATTTATAATTTAGCCTTAAGAACATTCTTAGCACTTATTTACATGATTTAGTTGCGAAGACTAAATAATCACTTTGCCAGATTTAGTAAAACAAGATAATTTTTGCAGAGCAATAATGGAACAGTAATAAAATAAAATTTTACTATTATCTTAAATTTATAGAGCAACTTTGTTAGTTGGAATTATGGCATTCATCTTGTAAATCATATTTATAACTGTGAAAGTGAAAACACTTATAGAAAAAATATATTTTCCGGAGAAATGTCATGTATCATATTTAAAAAAAATCGGTAAAGGAATTTACACAGAACTTCCCTCTTTATTTGTGCGCGGGTCACTCTAAATAATTAATAATTACGAAATGACATTGAAAATAATAATCGGAATATAGTTATCACTATTATTACGAAGAAGGTAAGTTTTCGTCAAAAAAATATACAGAGTACTCATCCAACAGCAAAAGTTCAATACTAAATAACAGGTGCCAAATATGCAAGGCTTGCACAAATACCTTAACAAATGTCCACCATGAATTATTTCTTGGGATGACCACCCTGTATATTTTTCAATAAAAGTATAATAGCATATGTCAAATGTTATTGCCATCTGACACATTTTCAATTCCACAATCACGTAGTGGAGTGGAAGTATAGTGGTGGTTAAAAAATTTCATTTTTTTTTTGAAATTTTTCAAAAATGTTGGTTAAAAATTTTCAAAATCTTTTTTCTTCTGAAGCAGGTTTAGAATGTCATGAAACGTGAAAATTTTAAATTTCAGCAGAAAAAAAATTTACATTTATTCAAATTTTTTCTTCTGAAATAGGTTTGGAATGTCATGAAACGTGGAAATTTTAAATTTGAGCAAAAAAAATTTTTCATCTATTCTATAGAAAGTAGTAATGGAATAGATTATAAAATTTTTCATTTTTTTTTTTAATTTGTTTGAATAGGTTTAGAATGCTATGGAAACCTGGAAATTTTAAATTTGAACAGAGAAAATAAATTCATTTTTTAAAAAAAATTTCAAAAATGGTTAAAAAAATTTCAATTTTTTTTCTTCTGAATTTGGTTTAGAATGTCATGAAACGTGTAAATTTTAAATTTGAGCAAAAAAAAAATTCCATCTATTCTAGTGGTAATTTTTTTTTTTCAAAATGGTAAAAAAACGTTACAAATTTTTTTCTTCCTAAATAGGTTTGGAATGTCATGAAGCGTGGAAATTTTAAATTTGATCAAAAAAAATAATTTCATCTAATCTATAGTAGTGATTTTTTTCAAAAAAATTTTTAAATTTTTTTAATACGATTAGAGTACCATGGAAACGTGGAAATTTTAAATTTGAACAAGGAAAAAAACTCCATCAATTTTAGTGGTAAAAATTTTTTCAAAAATGTTGGTAAAAAAAATTTTCAAGAAAAATTGTTTAAATAAGTTTAGAATGCCATGAAACGTGGAAATTTTAAATTTCAGCAAAAAAAAATTTACATCTATTCTAGTGGTAAAATTGTTTTCCAAAATGGTAAAAAAATTATTCAAATTTTTTCTTCTGAAATAGGTTTGGAATGTCATGAAACGTGGAAATTTTAAATTTGAGAAAAAAAAAATTTTCATCTATTCTATAGAAAGTAGTGCTTAATGGAATAGATTGAAGAATTTTTCATTTTTTTTTAATTTGTTTGAATAGGTTTAGAATGCTATGGAAACGTGGAAATTTAAAATTTGAACAGAGAAAATAAATTCATTTTTTAAAAAAATTTTCAAAAATGGTTAAAAAAATTTCAAATTTTTTTTCTTCTGAATTTGGTTTAGAATGTCATGAAACGTGTAAATTTTAAATTTGAGCAAAAAAAAAAATTTCTATCTATTCTAGTGGTAATTTTTTTTTTTCAAAATGGTAAAAAAATGTTACAAATTTTTTTTCTTCCTAAATAGGTTTGGAATGTCATGAAGCGTGGAAATTTTAAATTTGAGCAAAAAAAAAATAATTTCATCTAATCTATAGTAGGTAGTGATTTTTTTCAAAATTTTTTTTAAGTTTTTCAGAAATTTTTTTAAATTTTTTTAATACGATTGGAGTACCATGGAAACGTGGAAATTTTAAATTTGAACAAGGAAAAAACTCCATCCATTTTAGTGGTAAAAAATTTTTCAAAAATGTTGGTAAAAAAAATTTTCAAAAAAAAAATTTGTTTAAATAAGTTTAGAATGCCATGAAACGTGAAAATTTTAAATTTGAACAAAAAAAATTTTTCCTTCATCTATTTTAGTGGTAAAAAATTTTTCAAAAATGTTGGTGAAAAAAATTTTCATTTTTTTTTCTGAAATAGGTTTAGCGTGTCATGAAACGCGGAAATTTTAAATTTGACCAAAAAAAAATTTTTTTCACTATTTGTTCCGTTTAGACGGTCCACCCTGTATATTTTCCAGTGAAAGTTTTACCATTTCTTCGCTGACAGTAGGGTCAACTACCTACCAAATTTAACTACTCTCCGTCAAGTAGTTTTTTAGTAAATGCACCAACAGACAGACAGACAGATAGACTGACGGAATTGAAACACCTATATTTTCGTAATATACGTGTTCTGAAACGCCAAAATCCGAAAAAATCTCGGAGGGTGATTTTTTCTCGAATACAATACTTCCCTTCGGTATGCGAGGGAAGTAAAAATATCAACAGATTTTGGGTTATAAAGGAGCCCCCCGCCGCTTCCTTGCGTCTCTGATTGAACTTAATTTTTGCCAATGCTATGAGAAAATAGCTTTCAGTGATACTAAATAACGTACCAAACCTGATCGCTGCAGTACAAAAGATTCCTGAAATACTAAATAAAACCCTACTCTAGTGCAACGTTTTCAAAGGGCCCTATATCCCATCGGAAGCGTTCCCAAACACAAATATGTCTACATGAACATTTACATATTTTTGCAAAAACTGCCATTAGCCAAAATTGACGAGAGGAAGACTCGGAGATCCTGTACATATTGAGGTCGGTAAAAATAAACAAACAACGAAACTAAACATATTTTTGCAAAATATCCTTTCGACTATTTTCACCGTACTGATCTAAATCTCCTCGCATAAGTAGCTACATGTTATTCAATATTAAATCTCCGTTGTTAAATCTAAGTCGTGCAAGCAGCTTGTTTGTGTTTGTGCATCCTTCATTGACTTTCAAATGTTTATTTATTGCTGCTTGTAGTGCGGTAGTTCTTCACAAGTGGGCGAAAACATAAATGACATTTTTACATGCGCTGATAAGTAGCTGGCTGGCTGCCTGGTATTCTCCTGCTTCGCTCTTAATTTAATTCAAAACAAAGAAAGTTTAGGCAAACAATAAATCTTTGTCGTTTTGCGTATTACATGAACTCTAGTTTGTATATACACATTATCCTAGTATTAATATTAGATAACAAGCTAACTTCTGCGATTTACTGCACTTTTTATATAATTATTGCACATTTTATAGGATACTCTTCGCAGTTTTTTTTTGTTAACTGTAAAACATATTTTATTTTTTCAAATACAGTAGGGTTCTTCCTCTAGCTAACACCAACTTAATGTCCAAATTTCAACTTTTCGTTGAAAATATCGACTCGTATAACGAAAACCGTATCTAAATTGATTCATGCGTAATAAAGTGACAAACAGAAACACATAAACTTACTCCCAAACGGGGAGGGGTAAAAATATAAACGAAAAATATAATCAAACGACTCTGAACAGACACTCCTTACATAACAGGTAGAAAGTGTGTACATATAGCCGTTGATTCAAGATTTTCACAAAATATAAAACTTCAGGTCTGATTTTTAAAATTTGATTCATTCATCAATGTGATGTGAGAAATTAGACCCACAGTCAAAGAAGAGCCCTGAAGCTTTGACGCGTAAGCAAGCCTCTTGAGAATTTTATCATCATATCAAACATAAGTAATAACTTTTGCACTTGTTGGTATCAGGGTTGAGTTTATTATTATGAAGCCAAATGTCGAATAAGGAACTTTACTAGTAAAGTTCGGCATACAGGAGATAGTGAACGTGCATGTCTTTGGCAATATCGTTGATAAATATTATAAAGAAGAGGAGCCCTAAACTGGATCCTTGAGGAACACCTAAAGATTAAGAAAACGAGTTATATCTTAATCGTCGATATTATATAAATTGAAAGTGAGCCGTAAGATGTGACTGACAGAGATCCTTTGGTCAAATGGGGGTTGGTCAAATATGTTAAACGTCTTGGAGAAGCCAGTGTAAATAACGTCAAGTTATATGAAACCGTGTTGTTCTTGTTTAGTTTAATTGGAGGCGTAAAACAAATGAAGCTATGCAAGATAATCGCAAAACCCTTACAGAAGTTAAATGAGATGGCTATGTGTCTGTAATTCTTAAAACTGTTCATAGCACCTTTTTTGTGAACACGCGTAATTCCAGATACATTCTAAGGTAATAAATTCCTCTGAAGTAAAGAGGCAAAGGTGTTTATTATTACTTGAGAATCATCAACATCTTTATTATGATTCATCGTGGATGGTTGAGCTGTGCCATTGCGGTTGGAGTACTTTTAACTCAAACAAAATCGTTTATTTATCCGAGCGAATGGCGTTATTTTTATAGTATTTAGGGAATAATCTCTGCTAGTGGAACCACGACCGCAGTTTCTGAACGTTTTTCTACATTTTGTACGTCCTTTTGTTTGAACTTTCTTTTCACAGTCTGGTTTTTTAAAAGTGTTTATTTTATTTGTCATTCTTTCCCTCTGTGTCAGTTGTTTGCTTCTTAATCGAACGGTTCAAATTAAATTGTTTCTCTTTAGTTGATTTTTCATCCTACAGAATTTAAATTTAAGTTCGTTAAAACCACTAAAAGTGAGAATATTATAATACGGAGGAAAACATAAATTTGATAACAAATGTACAGGGTGCCCCAAATTGCTAGATTTTGGCTGGTTTTCCTATTTTCAGACCAGGTAGAGAAAAACTGACGTATGAGTCTAGAGCTCGATTTTTGTGAAACGCCGATTGGTGAAAACCGCATTTCGATATCTCTAACTGTTTCCGACATTTGGCAGATTCCGAAAAACTGTCATAACTTTTTTATTTGTGATTATTTTTTCAAACAGTAAAAACTTTTTGACGTAGAATAAGATGCATTTGTCAAAAAAATATATCGCTTTTCATTTGTTCGATATCAAAGCTAACTTTATTTCAAATGGAAACCATAGTTGGCTTTGACTTTAGAAAATAGGAAAAAATAAGCTTTCCAAAAATATGTCAAGATATGTCCAGTCATCCTTGCTGCCAATATAATACATTTCTGTTTAAAAGTGACATTTTTTTAACATTTAACATTTTAACCCAGTTGGCCACACAAAAATAGTTGCTTTGCATATCTAAAAGTTAGTTTGACAGTAAATAAAATAAGTATTAAAGTTGACATCTGTTATAATCTCTCTGCATTATTCCAAAATGTATGAAAACTTTGAAAAATGTCAGCTGTTTATATGATATATTGAATCAGGCCGAAATTCTGAAGATGCATTAAATCTATATTTCGAACGTTACCCTGAACGCCAGCAGCCAAGCGAACAAATATTTCCTAGATTGGAAAATGTTTTGATGAATTATGGATCATTTGTCAAGCCCAGACCTAAACAGTATGCTATTGAAGGTAGAGACGAGGTGAAGGCAGAAGTAATTGGAGTGGTTTTAGAAAATCCTGAAATTTCTACCAGAGAAATAACTGTAACTAAGGGTGTGAGCAAAAGCCGTAGCCAAAGAATTCTCAAGAAATATAAATATAAACCTTATAAAATCAGGCTCACTCATCAAATATTCCCTGGTGATCAAGAATTAGGATTAATTTCTGCAACTGGTTCATCAGAAAATGCAATGAAAATGAAAATTTTCACCGAAATGTCATTTGGACCGACGAGGCAAGAGTAACCAGTAACGGAATATTTAATCGACATAATCGGCATCGTTGGTCGGACCATAATGAGCATGTTTTCCAACCTAGAAATATGCAAGGACGATTTGGTTTCAATATTTGGACTGGAATAGTGGAGCAACGAATGAATGGACTTTTTATTTATGACGAAAACCTTAACGCCCAACGGTACGTTAATATTTTGGAAAACATTGTTGAACCATATTTAGAAGACTTGCCCCTTGCCGATTTGGTACGAAAGTTTTATCAACAAGATGGCGCACCAGCCTATAACGCGGCGGTTACAAGGAACAAACCAAATCAAATGTTCGAGGATCGGTGGATGGGAATATGGGGGCCCATACCACGGCCTGCAAGATCTCCGGACCTAAGTCCTTTGGACTTTTTTATTTGGGGTTTCGTCAAAGACCAGATATTTAAAACCATACCAGAAACGCATCAAGATTTAGAGCAACGAGTGAGAAATACAATCGCTGGGATAACCTTTACAACTCTTAAATGCCGAGAAATCAGTAAAGAAGAGATGTCAATTGTGCATCGACCAAAATGGTAGACAATTTAAACACTATTTGTGATACTTCAATCGTTAAAGAGTTGTTACCTCTTTATTGAAATATGTTTAATTAATAAAATTAATTTAATAGAAAGACTATTGTTTTCATTTGAATAACTGAAACTCTTGTTTTCCATGGCCAACTCTGCTAAAATGTCATTTTTAAAGAGAAATGTGTTATATTGGCAGCAAGGATGACTAGACATATCTTGACATATGTATTCTTGGAAAGCTTATTTTTTTCCTATTTTCTAAAGTCAAAGCCAACTATGGTTTCCATTTGAAATAGCAAAGTTAGCTTTGATATCGAACAATTGAAAAGCGATATATTTTTTTGACAAATGCGTCTTATTCTACGTCAAAAAGTGCCTCTAGAAAGTTTTTACCGTTTGAAAAAATATTCACAAATAAAAAAGTTATGACAGTTTTTCGGAATCTGCCAAATGTCAATTTTTGCCGATATCTCGGAAACGGTTAGAGATATCGAAATGAACCAGCCAAAATGAAGCAATTTGGGGCACCCTGTATATAATGTAAAAATATATTAACAATTACTTCTTACACATATTTCTGAAAACTCAATAGCATTTCTATATCCTTAAAGAGGCCTTGGCTAGCCATATTGGTAAATAGTTTATTCATTTCGCTTACGTCTCTAATTGCTTTAAAATCATATTAAGGAATGGGAATCTAACATCACCGTGAAATAATTTTAATAATAGTAATCGTTTAATGCGAATGAGCTCAGGCACATTGATAAATTGTGTTTAATTTCGTTTGTAACAGTTGTAGCTTTTCAACAAATTGCTAATTACGTACTTTAAAGTGCACTGACTAACTTGAAATGTGTTATTTATGTTTTACGTGCTATTGAAGTCATATGTAAATGTCACTTAGGAATGATGAAATATTAAGTCATTATATATCATCTTTAGTTGGAAGTGTGGATTATATTTAAAATGTAATAAAGCCACTTTTGGAAAAAAATATTTTCTATTATAATAATATAAAAGCTCAAACTGTGTCATGATCATGAGTAACCATTCAATTTGGTATTAATTTTTGCAACTCATGCACAAAAGTAGTCTCAGAAGTTTAAAAAATCATAATATTTCGTCGATGGGATTGTTGACCTTTTTAAAATAACCTTAAAGTAGTTTTGAAAACGGCTGCCTAAGAATCTCTACTTCCACATCCAGATTTTTCCATCTAAGTCTCTTTAAAGGAAAACATGTTGATTCTATGTTTGCACTCCAGCATGTGGGAATAATTGCTGGTAGAATTTTAATTATGTAATATTTATAATCGTCTGCCCCATGGTGGTAATAGGATGGGCTGGTGCACAAAAAAGTGAGACTTAGAATTCTAGTATATACACCAAATCCTAATTGTTTGGACTCTTTTAGCTTGCTTTATTTATTTACTGCTATTTATCCCCAACTCTTCAAAGGAATAACCTCAAAATATGATCTATAGCAGAAGTAAGCAAGATTATTTTAAACAACATGACATCTCAATGGCATAATTACTTACATATTTATACAGACGTGTATCAACCTGAAAGAGACCTAGCACTACATCCAGATGTTTCGAGTCTATGGGCATTCTGAAAGCTCTAAAATATATTGAATACCACGATTGAAAAAGGCCATAATTTTATCAGATTCGCTGTCTGTTCTAACATCCATTAAAAATAGTATAGATATGAATTCTCCTTTCTGAAACCCGTACATTGCCATTATTAAATTCATATTAAGTATGTTGACGGAGAGAGACTACATCATTAAATTAGTTTGGATCAAAGCTTATATTTGTCTTGAGAACAACGAAAAAGTAGACCAGTTGGCCAAAGAAAGTGTATCTTCAGGAATACCGTTATACAACGCACCGTGTCTAGAAGTTGTCTTTTTAGAAGTCTTTTAAAAAAACAGTGGCCTTAACAGTGGAATAAATATTGCTTTACTAATCCAACAAGGTATACACTTATCCAGCAAGAAATCCCAAAAGAACATTGGTATAATAATAGCGTCAATTATTCCAGAAGGAGCATAACGCATATAAGCAGACAAATTTGGTCATGCCTGTTATCCATATCACCTGCATAGGAATATTACCGTGAAATATTTGTGAGCAGGGTAGTGACATAGGGGACCTGGATCATATTTTCTTCAAATGTCATAAGTACGCCCATAAAACTAATAAAATATACAGTAATTTCAACAACTGAAAGTAGAGGCCCCATTTAATTTACTCCATATTCTGGCTTTAAATAAAAAATATAGCCTTAATTCCATAATTTTATTCATAAATAAGACAAAAGTAAATATTTAGAGTTGATTTAGCTTTGTCACCTATGTCTATCCTATTGTTTTTAGCGACCCACCTTACCCGTGGTCAATAATTATGCGTGTAATTGAAAAATGCCTTGATCGACCCCTGGGCGAGAAGCGTGACTCCCTGTCCTTATCCTGTTCTGTAAAGAAATGATTTATATTTTGTCGAATAGGTTAGAATTAGGTAAAATAACGCAAATGGTAGCAGGTATAATTCACATGTGTTTCCCAAGTTAACTTTTTATCATGGTAGATTTCCAAGAATTTTACCTCATTACTAAGCGATAAATCTTTTTTGTAAAAATTTTTTGGATTAAAAACCAGTTTTTCAGTTTAAAAATCGTTTTGTGCAACTGATTAGCTATGAACCAATCTTGTACTGGATTTTGTGTCGAAAGTATTTCATATATGAAGTCCTTAATATATTTAAATGATTTTGTTACGGTTATATCGTCAGCGAATAGAATAAAGTTTGCATCCAGACCGACTCGGTGGCGCAATGCTGAAGGTGTTTGGCTTGCGACCACGGAGTCCCGGGTTCGAATCCTGGCTAGGGGTATGGATGTTAGTGGCGTTTTTTCATGTGTTACCGAGACGGTAGCAGTGACCTAGACCACTGTTGGGTGGCACAACATGTCTAGTCGCTGTTATCTATCCTGAGTTCGAGTCTCAGCTGCGGTAGATGGCAATATCGCAGGGAATGGTTGTTGTGTTGATGTCTATATCTACGTGTCCTGGTTGAGTGGTGGAATAGCATTAGCTAAACTCCGCCAGGACGTTAATATAAATAAGGCATTAAAAAAAAATGCTTGACAGGTCATTCATATAAATCAAGAATAGTGTCGGCCCTAACACAGATCCCTGAGGAACACCGTATTTTGTTGGAAGACGATTTGAGTTTGTGTCTTGCGGCTTTTGTAATATCTAAGAATTGTGAAAATGTTAGCAAGCCATCGTTAATAGTTCCAATTAAAGAATGAATAGCTAATGTTGAATGCTTTGCTCTAAAGCCGAATTGATGCGAATTGAATAAAGCAATTTGTCTCAAAGTGGGCACTGATTTGTTTCTTTATTATTATTTCCAGAATTTTTGCGAAAAAAGGCTTTAATGACTAAATTAAATAAAAATATGTCAGTGCCCATCGTGTATTTAGGCTTGATTTTTTTAGATATTATTTAAAACGTCTTTCTCTGTAAACTATTCGTTTGTTAAAAAATCTGTATTTGCGTCCACGGGATCATCTTTAGTAGATAATATATGAACTACAAAAGTATTCAGCAAAACCGTTAACCACCTCCGTGTTGTCTACATAATGTTATCTTCATAATACATCGATGTTGGTAAATTATTACTAGTTTTATTAACGTCTAAAAACTTTTGTTAATAATTTAAGCTCTTTGAGTGCAAGAGGATCTTCAATGTTTTTGTAATACAACATACTAAGTAAACATAAAAATTACAAAATTTGACATTATAAGTTACTATATTCGTGAAGCACGCATTAAAAGTGTTATCCATATTCCGATTAAGGCCACCTTGGCAAACTTAATTAACAATTTATCGAAACAAACTTATTCAAAAATCAAAGAGAGCTCAAGGTCCCACTCTTAATTACACATGACATATACCTCCATCACGAATAATCTAATGAGATAACGCTGATTCGTCACGTTCATGTACAATATCACATATGCATACTGTTTAGTAACATTCGGAGTAATCCGCGCCCTAATCTGCACAGTAATGACAAAACCTTCTCAAGAAAAAAATGTAAAACCGCAGCTCTTGTTTTTGTGACATAATGATACTCGTATTACCGCATGACATAATTCGGTACATTACTGTATTCTGATGAACCTTGCGATGTAATCCGCCCGCACGGAGATATAATCTCAGAGCGTCTCCAGTGAAAGCAATTGCGAGCCTGATCGTTCATCGTGCGAGTTTTCCATAATTTTTATAACAGGGGACATCTAGACATATTTTGCACGAAATAATATGCTAGCTACATACACACACGTACCTATGATTATCTTAAACGCTATTCTCGATTTAATAAGGCGATGGGAATTAATACTGTGACCGATACAGGTAATTGATCAGTCTACAGGATGGTTCAAAGTAAACAGTCATACTCATAACCTTTTAGGTATTCGAAAGGATAAAATTTAAGCAAATAAAAGTATCAAGGAATCCAGGTAATTCTGCACAGATGGCAAACAGGGTTCTTGCTGGGGGATGTATCTCCCCTTCCAGATAAACTGTTAATTTAAACCCTTGCAAGTTACTTTGAAAGGTTTCCCAAGGTTCCTAAAAATAGTATGTATAAAATATGTGAAAAAAAAGTTGAATTCGTCGGTGCTCTAAGGAAAGTAAGAATAATTAGAGCTCGACAAGAAAGCGATTTGGAATGTAAGATGACACTTACAGCCGGGAATACTATGTCTGCTAGAGAAAGAACGTACAGACTCAAACATCAAAAGAGGTTTTTCAAAAATGCATTATAGGGACATCAAATATTTTCTGTCCACGACGGTTCTTGAATATCAACGCCAAGTTAACAACAATGAATTTGGTGCAAGTATATGCTTAAATTTAACGAACACACTGTGATTTGATTTTCAGACTAATTATTTTGTGAAAGTCAAACCACAGTGTGTTCGTTAAATTTAAGTTTAATATGGATTTTCATCAAGTAAAGGCCGAATCAGTTAACTACAAGTATATGCACCCAAAAATGCTAAAGAAGAGAAGTTGGAAACGTTCTGCTAAGAACTGGGAAGCTTACTATATACTATTCCGACCAGAGAATTTATATTTGTTATGGGTGATTTCAGCGCCAAGTTAGTTTCAGCCTGGAAGATGATTACATACGAGATGTTGATAAAAGTATCGAAGGCCGATATGAATGGCTAATTCAGTTTTGCCTTTCCAATGCCTATGCAATAGTTAATTCTACATTCCAATAATACCTTCCACCACCCTTCACTTGGTTAATACCTGGTAGTAGATTTAGGAATCAAATTGATTATATTATGATACAAATTCAGTGACGATTATAAACAAAGCTCTTTATAACTTTACTTGGCGCTGACTGCGGTTCAGAACATCAGCTAGACACGCTTTGATACGGGTTGAATTTACATGTCGAGAAATCAAAAGAATATTACATGATATGCACCTTCGTTTTCTTTGCTTACCCTAAGGCTTTTGACAATATGAAATGGGACAAATCATATGGGTTGGACTATAAGAGATGGGTACACTCAGATCCGGTCAGCTATAGTTCGAATGAAAATCCCTGTTTTGGGATTCGCAGAAGATACCACATTAGTTGCAGCAAATGAGGAAGAACTCATACACCTACTGGGAAACCTCCAATCTGTATGCTCTGATTACGGCTTGAGTATAAATTACAATTCAACGAGAATTGGGCTTGTAGTAAATCGAAACCAGGTTGTGGCGTTATGAACAAGAGAAAAGAAGATAATGAAATACATATTATTAAGTTTATAAAATGTATTGATTGCTTTAATTGCCACAATTTATTTCATAACCCCTTGGCTTTGAATTAATAAAATTGCAAGTTTTGAGCCTAACTAAAGACTTCTTAGACCTCGATAGTGGTTTACCAATTTTTATTCGCTAAAATTTCTTTCACAGCTTGTAGATGTTAGTAATGTTATAAAAAAATTTTAATGCGATACAAGCATTTGAAAAAGTGTCTATCAGGAGCTATATTATGAAACAATTTAACAAGAATATTCATTTTATGATGTTTTTCTGAAGGTCGTAGGGCGATCTAGAAATATTGAATCTTAGTTGAAAACTAGCTAACCCTTCGCCGGGCCGAATGCATATTTTATATAATTGTGATACATTCCATAGGATACTCTTCGCGGTTTTTTGTAAATATTGTTTTAGACATTTTTTTGTTTAATTAAAAAACTTTTTTTAATTTAAATAATTAATAACTTTTACTTCCCTGGCATACCAAAGGGAAGTATTGTATTCGAGAAAAAATCACCCTCCGAGATTTTTTCGGATTCTGACGTTTCAGATCACGTAGATTTCGAAAATATAGGTTTTTCAATTTCGTCAGTCAGTCTGTCTGTCTGTCTCTGTCTGTTGGTGCATTAACTAAAAAACTACTTGACGGAGAGTAGTCAAATTTGGTAGGTAGTTAACCCTACTGCCAGCGAAGAAATGGTAGAACTTTCACTGAAAAATATACAGGGTGGACCGTCTAAACGGAATAAATAGTGAAATAAATATTTTTTTTTGCTCAAATTTAAAATTTCCACGTTTCATGACGCGCCAAACCTATTTCAGAAAAAAAAATTAGAAAATTTTTTTCTCCAACATTGAAAACATTTTTACAACTAAAATATATGAAGAAAATTTTTTCTTTGTTCAAATTTAAAATTTCAACGTTTCCATAGCATTCTATACCTACTCAAACGAATTTAAAGAAAAAAATTGAAAAATCTATTTCACTGCTTACTATAGAATAGACATTTTTTTTGCTTAAATTTAAAATTTCCACGTTTCGTGACATTCCAAACCTATTTCAGAAAAAAAAAATTGAAAATTTTTTTCACACATTTTTGAAAAACTTTTACCACTAAAACAGATGGAAAAATTTTTTCCTTTGCTCAAATTTAAAATTTCCATGTTTCATGACATTCTGAACCTATTTCAGAAGAAAAAAGACTGAAAATATTTAACCAATATTTTTGAAAAATTTCAAAAAAAAATGAAATTTTTAACCACCACTATACTTCCACTTCACTGCGTGAATGTGGACTGAAAATGTGTCTAATGGCAATAGTATTTGACATATGCTATTACACTTTTACTGGAAAATATACAGGGTGGTCATCCCAAGAAATAATTCATGGTAGACCTGTTATTTACTTTTGCTGTTGGATGAGCACTATTTTTTTGACCAAAAGTTATCAGGATTTCTTTGTAATAATTGCAATAACTATATTTCGATTATTATTCTCAATGTCATTTCGTATTTAATAATTTTTTAGAGTGACCGCCATGCACAAATAACGAGGGAAGTTCTGTGTAAATACCTTCACCGATTTTTTTATTTATTAATCGATTTTGTCCAAAATCAGGGTTCTTCCTCTAGTTAACAATAACTTACTGCCCAATTTCAATACAATCGGACTTTCATTCTTAAGTTATCAGGCTTAAAAGAGACATTTACATCTATTCAAACACTAATTTGTTTTGTTTTTATATATAGAAATATTAACTTTCATAATATTTTGAAATATTATATTCTGATATATTATTGATTAGTATATTTTAAAATACCATTAAATGGATTCGGTAAAGTTGTATTTAATACGTCTAATTACGTATTTACATAAAAGTGAAGTTCAGATGATCTATAATCGAATTATTAAATGTCGATAATTTGTTAAGGTTACAAGCTTTCTATCATGAAAAATCTATTACTATTATGAATATTTGATTAAAAAATATATTTAGCCACTCATTTAACATTAACATGACCTTCATTAAAAAATATTTTTTATTACTTTTTCCTAGATGATATCATCAAATAAATCAAACATGAACGGATTTCGGTTATTTGTAATTTAAACATGTAATGGGGAAAGATATCCTTTGGAACTTTCCGAAGTAAGTACTCTGATAAGCAGCGTTATATACAAGGTGGTCTAAAATTGTCTCCCGATATTTCTGCGGCTGATAATACATAAAAAAATAGTGGTAGACATTTATATAAACTTATATCCAAAAATAAATAATAAAGGTGATGTACCCCTTGAAAGGGGGATATAAATTTCAGTTTTTCTACAATATCTTCTGAACCCCTTAATATATCAAATTCATATTTTAAACTTAGTCATAGACCATCTGGACACTAGTTTATATGGTATCAGTCAACCCGTCTCTTCTGTTTAAGGTGTAGTTTTAGGGGTTGATTGTCAGTAGTTTCCTCATAACTTTCTAATTTTTTTCAAATTATACAAAATTATTGTAAAAAGTTAATTTTCAGATCATTAGAAATAAAATAGGTGTTCCTATTGTATTTCGATAAACCAAGCCGTTCTCGAGTAATTTATATTTAAAAAACAACGTGCATTTAAAACATTTTATCCACAATCACATTATAATTGGAGTTTTATCCATCCTTATGAAGCATTGATAAAGTATCACTTTATCCACTAGTGGAATAATGAAATTGCTTTATTCCACTAGTGCAATAATGAAAAATGCAATCATAAATCAATTACATTTTATTTCAATTTTATTAATATTAATATTAACATTTATTTTAATAGACATGTCCTTATTTGTTTTATCATATTTCACTTCGTTTCCATTAATAACAAACTTCTAGTTGTCATCGGTTTCAGAACGAATAGTGCTTGTCGAAGTTTTTGATAAATCTGTAGGAACAATGGATGTCTCCTCTTGTAAGAAACGACTAGTACCAGGAGTACCTTGGATTTTCCTTGCAATATCAAGCTTATTGGATATAGAATCCTCGATAACTTTCTGCTATAGCGGAACTTCTCCACCCACCATGTCGTTTAATTGTTGTGAGGTCAGCACATTTATTAGCTAGTAAAGTTGTTGAAGTGCACCTCATGCAATGGCCGCTATAAGCTTCTGCGTTTGCCAGATTCAGAAATGAAGCAACTCTTGAAGGAACTTTCGACAATGTCTTGATTCCAACAGGTTGTGAAGTACATTTTTGATTAGTGTATTGTAAAAAGAATCTGTCGTTGGATAACTTCTTCGGACGTAAGAACATGTATTTTCTATACGTCTCCACAGCATTGATAGAGAATCCTTCCATATTTGTGAATTTTCGTTACACGCCGGTCTTGGTATCTGGTATAGAAACATGCAGATATGCGCCCCTGTCTTCTACATCATTGATTTTCAAAGCAGGTACTCATGTCGATGATCAACGATGCGTGCTGATTCCATAACTACCATTCGTTTGTCCAATTTTTTGTACCTAAAACCATAATCGAGCAAAATGTTTCGCAAAGTATCTAATGATTTATAGTTATAATCTGGATACTCGCGTAACTTATCTCTAATCATATCTAATGTGGGCACCTTCTGTTCATTGTAAAAGTCATACACAAATCGACGAATGATATCTTTGGACGCGCTAAGTTTTTAAAGTTTTTGTCCAACTCTTTTCCGTTTAATAGAATGATCAACTACATCCCCGGCTCTAATAACCCTAGAAATTGTAGTACGGCTAAATTTGGTTAATTCACAAATCCTCTTCACAATTTGATTATATGAGGAATCAATAATTTCGCCTTTTAAGCACGAATAAATATTCAAAATAACCCTTTGAGTTTGAACGCTTTTATAGGCTCTGTATCAAAATTGTCCGTTTCATTGTCACTACTGTCGAAAAGCCTCCAAAATGCCAATTTAAACAATTAATTGCAAGAAATCACTCAAACACAGTAATAAAACTAATCATTTGTTCAAATATTCAGAATTAAGTAATTTATAACGCTGCCTGGCTGTACTGCACTGCCTCGTACAGATCATACGATACAAATAGTTCATACGTATTTTTTGTTTTATATATTATAATAATAATAATAATAAAGTGCCTTTATTGAAAATATACATATGGCGGAGTCCAGCCCAGAGGCTGCTCAAATACTCAACCATTAAAATTAACAAAATAAATAATTACAAAAGAAAAAGGATAATAAATGAGAATGAAATTATACTAAACACAATTTGATATAACGAGAGAAGAATGTGCCTACATTAGGTAGGCTTAAAAATATTTTATTTCTGATTCTTTGTTCACTGGTTTTGAAGAAATCGTTTGTAATGAAATTTAAACGAGTTTACTGAAACTTGTTTAATATTAACAGGAATGGAGTTATATAAAGGATTTTTGGAAAAAAGCTGTTGAATGATGAGGAATTGTTAAATTCTCAGTGTATCTTAGATTTCGCTCGTGAATGGATGACCTGGGAATCAAAAGTTCTTTTAGATATGGGGGATTTGCTGATTGTACCAATTTATGAGTAAAATTTGCGTCTTGTGGCCATATTTAACCATCCAAGAGTTTTTAACTTATGGGATACATGATCTTGTTTTTTAAATCAAATATAAATCTAATACAAGTATTTTGTACCTTTTGAATCCTATAAGCATTAGTTTGGTCGAGACAGGGACCATATATAATATCGCCATAGTTAAAAAAAGATAAGACTAGAGATTCGCATAAAAAAGTTCTTAATTTTACATTCAAACTATGACGACAAGAATATAATTTTTTTAATGCGCAGTAGGACTTTTTCATAAGGTTATTAACATGTTGTTGAAATTTGAAATTATGGTCAAAAATAGGCCCAAATTTTTTATACTATCCATGAACGCTAGTTTTTGATCTTCCACAAGAATATTGGTGTTATCCCTAATGAATTGTCTGTTGCTCTCCTTCCCAAATACGATAACAGCAGATTTAGTTGCATTAATTTTTAGGCAATGCCGGCAAGAGTAATTTACAAGATTTTTAATATTTTGATTTATGTGCTCAATGGACTGCATAATCTGTGATGAATCAAAGGTGCTGTAAATCTGGGTATCGTCGGCATAGAAGTGTGATATACAGGTTTTTAAGACACTGAAAAAATCAGCAGTGTATAAGATAAATAACAGCGGTCCCAAAATTGACCCTTGTGGTACACCAGATACAAGCATCTTTGACTCCGAAAAAGAAGTATTCTTGACTACAACTTTCTGTTTGCGATTAGTAAAGTAAGATTTAAGTATTTTTAAAGCACTGTTAGAAAAGTTATAGTATTTTAGTTTGGAGAGCAATAAGTTGTGATTAATCGTATCAAGCGCTTTAGAATAGTCAAGCAACACAAGAGCTGTAGTTTTTCCTATATCGTAGCCTTTAATTATATCATCAGAGACTTTAAGAAGAGCACTTGTGGTGCTATGAGCAACTCTTAAGCCAGATTGATTATTTGGTATTATTTGATGTTTTCTCGCGTAATTAATAATTTGATCGTACATGAGCTTTTCCATTCTATATTATGGCATGCAAAAACTCTGAACAAGGTTGGTGTTGACAAATCAAATTCGCTAAGCATCTAGTCCCGCCTATATTTCAGTTACAAGCGGATCAAGTCCAAGTGAACTGTAAACGAGTAGTGGTAAATGTAAATCTGTAAAATTCTGTGCTCTCTCATTCAGTGTGAAGCGATATATTGACAATACCCCGTACAGCCTCTAGTTCCGTGCTGTTCCAATTGAATTCGTAAATACTATACACCGGAGATGAAAGTGAACTAAAGACATTCTGTAAATGATTTTACTTGTTTGAACTTGATTGTATGTCCAACACATTGTATACAACTATCGACTGTAACATTCTTTTTTTTCTTGTAAACTCGGATTCTAGTAACAGCTAATAATAATTTTAAAAAATGCGCTGCAGACATTGTTTTACACACAGATCTAGAATTAGTTCTCGCCACGTTTTCGGGAATTGACAATTTCCCTCTTAACTTTCCATACGCTCGTAGGAAAAGTCAGTTATATATGAAAATATAAATTTGCTAGCTATAATGATTTAAGGAGAACCATCCGCCTACGATCGCAATAAATTTTCAGTCACCTTGTATCTATATCAATTGTTAATTTGCTGACATGATTTCACACATACTGAACGTTGGAAGATGCGCAAGCTGTTGCTCAATTTCGGTTCAAATCGTGCGATGTAAAATTATTATTAAACAATATTACACTTTTGTATTTAACAGACAAGATAATGTTAATGTTAATTATTAGGTACTGTTATTATGCCTACATGGAAATTAATTATAAATCTAATGGTAATCATAGAAGCGACTCCATCGGTTCTGATTTCAAGGGGTATTTATATAAATACACTGGACAACCAAAGAAAGGTAGATGCAAGATCAAATTAAAAAATTTATCTATAAAAAATGTTTTTGAACTTTTATTTAAAGAAAATGTACTAAAAAGCAAAAAATAATTTTTAACTTCTCACACATCTAAAAGCTTGGGGGTGGTTATGTAACATTATTGTACAGTTCCTTTGTTCAGTTGACCTTTTACTTTCCAGATGTATTAATTTAAAAATTATTTTTTACTTATCTAAAATCTAGTTGTGTACATCTAACTTTAATTTTTGTGACATTGTCAGTTAGTTGTCAAAATTCATTGCAAGTATTCAGATAGAGACAGATTTACATTAGAAAAAAATAGGTGTCCAATTTTTTTTTTTTTTTGCTCGCGATAATACAACTTTAAATAAAAGCTTTTTTTTTAGTTTTTACTTATTTTACTGGCAGACAGAGAGACAAAACCCTTTCATTTAATGCCCATGCCAAGGGGTTATGAAGAAATAGGTAATCTGCCATCTTAGGACGGCGGCCATATTGGAATTAGAACAATATGAGATATACTGTATTGCGTTGTGACGGGCCTACATACGTGTGCTAAATTTCAAAGCTTTAGCTTAATTAGCATTAGTCGAAATTTTGATTGCAAGATTTGTAGCAGACAGACAGATAAATAGACAAGCAGATAGAAAGACAGCAAATTATATAAAGGCTTTTAATAAAATTAAATGAAAATTACAGTATAATGCAAATTTTGTATAAAAATCATTTCAGAGCAAATCTAATGTAATAAAGGGGGCTGCGCCAATATTCTTGACTTTGATGACGGTCTCGGATGATTAGGGGTCGAGCTTTGAGCTCTTTGCCCCAATCATCGCTGTAGACCTGGACCGGCCTCGTAAGGGGTGGACCTGCAAATGCAGACGGTGTAGGCGAAGTCAGCAGACCTCCCCTGGTCCTGGCTGTTGGACCCTGCCAGCTGGGTCGTTTCTTCTGGCGCTCTTCTGTCTTGAATTTCTTTCTTCGCTGGCATGTCGGCTCCCGGGAGCGTCTTTCGTCTGTCGTGAGAGGGAACGGCTGTTGCCGCACCCTCTCGGAGTTTGGAAGGGTTTGGGGGGGGGGGTGACTAGTCGGAGCCCAGAGTGCCAATTGGCATCATGTGCTCGGCCAAGGACGCTTGTTTTAGCGTCGGAGGCCGGCACGGGCTAGGGTAAGGCTACCTAGCTGGTTGTTTGCTGGATACCCCCGGGATCGGGTGATTTGGGTGTTTTGGTCATTGTCTCCTTGCGGCGTGGCTTGAAGATCGGGCTGAAAGGAAGGTTAGTTATACTTACCCATTATCCAGGATCTGGAGCTTCGGCCTCTTGTGCCTAGGAGCGTCGTTGGGGTCGTAGTCAGTCGCCTGTCAGACCAGCGGATTCCCATGCTCTGCTGCACGGGCGTATAGTTTCTTCGCTCTGTCCTGGATGACTTCAGTTACCGGGGTATTCCAGGTCTCTGAAGATGTCGGTGTTTCTGACAAACCAAGGTGCATCCACGCCGCACCTGAGTGCAACGTTTTCCACGGCTTGTATCCTCTTCAAGTAGGTGGAAAGGGGGCTACACACGGGTCAGCCGATGCGAACTGGGCCCTAGATCTTTAGGTCCCCGGCCCCCTTCACCGATCAATAAAACATGACAATAATTTACACTTATTTGTTTCTTCAACATCGTCCATAATTTGTCGCTAAGTGATATTGCTATAAGATAAATCACCTACCTAAATGTTGATGAATTCGAACATCGCGTAATCCTATTCGTATATTATTATTGGAGCACAGTGGTCGTAGATTACTAACTCTTGTCTTTTCGCCCGTTTAGGAAGCACCCTGTATGAATCTGTGGGTTCTAAATAATTTTAACAAGGGGTAAACCACTAACACTTTATTTAATAATTTACTGACTATACAATACTTCAAAATAACCTTTACACTTTGTTTACTTGATATTTAACCTCACTTTTCGCTATTAATTTCACTTTAATAAAACTTCTCCCTCTGCGCCGATAATCCCGCCTTATATACTCTGAAATTGCCTCTAGATCCATCCAGAACCAATCAAGAATCTTCTTCTACCACAGTCTAGAAAACTGTATCTCTTTCTACAAGTTTCCAGTCACTAATAGGCATAGGCGTATCATCTCCAGTTTCAGGGGGGTGTAATACATAACAATAATTAAGACCCGATTGAGATCTTCAATACCTCAAGAATTATAAGAACAACTGCTCTTGATTAATATAGAAAATGATGAAATTCCTCCTGTTGAGGAAAATATTGACAGCTTCGCCCGCTCGTCTAATGAGTTAAAGAAAATATTGCTTATGTAGTCAGTGAACAACCGAGCTAGTTAATTATTATTACTTATTACTTTTTGTAATTTACGACTCGAATGTTATTTTTATTTTGTTTTTTCTTTAAAGTTTTGAAATTGTTATTGTTTTGTATTTTTAATTTGTTAACATGTTTTATTCCAAAGAATACATTATGTTTATTTTTATAAATAAAATTTTTTAATACCTATGCATTGTTTCAATTTTCCCGGTAATATGACATTTCTTAATAATAACTAATAAATGGATTGAACGTCGCGGAAAAAACAACGAAATAATTTATACTCCTCTTTCTTTACTCATCTGTCTGGAAAACATATACTTCACTCCACTCAAAAAGGGCCCCCTTAAGCCCAAATCGCGGAGAAATCAAAAAGAAATACCAGGAGGAGATAGAAAAACAATTAATAGGAAAGGAACTAAATTGGTCAACAATGACACGAAAACACTGCAATACAATGGTTTGGACAGACGACGGAATCAAAAATGAAGAATATAGGAGTCAAACAAGGATGTCCCTATCCCCCCGATTATTCACCATAGTCCTGGATCAAGTGATAGAAAGCACAATAAAGGAGAATCAGAATTTCAGTGGAAACGACGGAACGATAAAGCCCCCCCATCGTACTTGCATACGCCGACGATATACTCATCATCACCGAGGAAGAACAAGACATCGTTAGATTTCTAAGAAGCATGACACCACATCTGGATTCCTCTGGAATGAAAATAAACTTCAAGAAGAGTCTAATAATGGTCCGAGACCCATTGACAAAAACCAGTCCAACAAGTGGGGAAGAATACAAAATAGGAGACTACACCCTGAGAACCACTAATAGAATGAAATACCTAGGAACATACCTAACGAATCAACTAAAAAGGAGGGAAACAGTAAGGGAAAGAATCAAAACAGCCTACAGAGTCATAAGAGCTCTACTACCCTTCATTGAGGATAATAAACCACCATGGTGCCTAACCAAAAAGATATACACGACCATCATAATGCCTACGATGATATATGGAGTCAAAAACGCAGCAACGACAAAGGCCAACAGAACAAGCCTGAGAAGAGCTGAAAGGGACATTATCTAACTGCTAGCAAAAACAGGAAAACCACAAAAACGACAGAAATCGTCAACATTACTAGAGAGGGAAGAACAATAATCAAAAGAATAGAATCATACACAATGAAATACTGGAGACACGTCCAAAGACGAGACACGACACACCTACTAAAGAAAGCGCTGCGACTGAACAGCAACAAACTGAAAATAGGGAGGCCATGCTACACAGGGATAACAACAATCGAGAGGATTATGAAGAAGCTAAGAAAGGATTATACACACTGGGAAAAATCGGCACAACAAAAAACGGAATACAATAAAGAAATATCAAGTATATACACACTGCCAGACTCAGAAACAGAAGAAACAGAAAACTCAGAAGTAGAATAGGACAGAAGATGATCACAGACAGAAACTAAAAAGAAGCATCTCACAAACGCCTACACTTTCCATCCGGTGAAGACAGAAGGAAAACAAGAAGAAACATCTCACAAACACCTACACGCTCCATCCTATACTCCTACACCATGCGTCATGCGGCTCTCGCTGCTGACAACAAGCATGTCCAATGTCCAGTCCAGCGTATGCAGCAGGTCCGGCGGTATATAAAAGCACCGGGGGTTTGTTCCGGCACACGGTGCGATGATCCGTTGGTCGGTCGGGTGGAGCCGCATGAATATGTAATAGACGACTGGGCGACTGCAAATGGACGTTCGGCGGGCGATCGGGCTGCGTGGTGGAACAAATCTCAATGCACCGGAATTGGCAGCAATAGCCACCTTACGCTGGCAAAAATTCAATTTTGTTCCTGAAGATTTTTTTGATAAAACATAAGGTTTTAGAGTTCTAAACATGCATTTTTTAGATGAAAGATCAACATTTTCAATCGCGAATAACTCTTTATTGAGTTCTGCGGTTACTTTGAGTGTGCTAATTTCCACCTCCAGGGTAAAAGCGCATATCGGCACTATAAATCTTCCCTACTTATTGTCCAAATTTCACGTCAATCGGTTCTAACCGAAAGAATTCTGAGCGAAAACCCGTTACACACCGGGCTATATTGGCGCCTTCGCCAAATTCCCGACCAGAGGAAACTTTTTCCGATTTTTGAGAACTGCCTCCTTTCTACAAAATTTTAAAGTCCCAAACTTATTGTCGGGATAAAAAATGTTGGGATCTTTGTTCTTTACCGCGCCGACACAGGCGTCGACATTTTTTGTACCGAGAATAAGTCTGAGATAAACTATAACACATGAAATAATAATATAAACACGTCAAGATTAAAATTGAATTCAAATCAAGATATCAACTACATTTATTCGATAAAGTCAATATAACATCTTTAAACAATGACTAACAGGAAACATTTTACTTAACCTATCCTATTTAATAATTACTAACGATAACCAGAGAGTTTTGTTGACAGACGACTTACCTTTACCATCATTGTAAGTGGAATTGTCATATGACAATACTCGTAATTCTCCATCAGTAATTCCATGTTTCATCGGATATATTACGAACATATATCACATAAATTAAGACTTGGAAA
Organism: Stenurella melanura; assembly: GCA_963583905.1. NCBI lineage: Eukaryota > Metazoa > Arthropoda > Insecta > Coleoptera > Cerambycidae > Stenurella > Stenurella melanura. The sequence goes on from OY757317.1 coordinate 105,066,969, forward strand.
TAGGTATTCTGTGGGAATGCTTTCAAATAGGTGACACACGTATTCAGTGAGAACTAAGCCAGTAAATGTTAATCAAAATTCCAACAATTTACAGTCTATCTTATGACTCTTATGAGTTCAGTTAGTAAACAATTTGTAGTTGAGTCATCTAGACGTTTCTATGGAGATTTGTTGAACATAACAATAGGGTGTTCCCACTTTTGGTGATATGATATTTGGATATTTAATGAAAAAACAAAGTACATATGTTGTCAGAGGCGCGTTTAGGCCTAGGCGCACTGGGCGCGCGCCTAGGGCCCCACTTTTCCAGGGGCCCCCATTTCCCGATTTATTGAGGTAAAAAAGCGATGTAAAAATTTTGTTTCTTTGTTATATCGTTATTTATTTTTGCTTTTCCGATAGCAATAATGATAATTACAACTATCATGAAATACATTTCTTCCCTTTTCCATATCATCCTCATCAGATCTCAATTGCAACAAAAATAGCAAAATAAGAATGGTTCATGCGAGTATGTGTTCACGAACATTTGTCGTTTATTTACATTTTACATCATTTGAATTTGAAATCATTTTATAATTCTTCCTTTCGATTTCAATTTTTTTCATATTCCAATGTAGAAGTCTATAGGAATTTATTATTTGTGTTTATCGTGTTAGAATATTCTTGAATATTCATTTTTTTAATCTTTATTCACTGTATCACACTGAAAAAAATATGTTCGTAATATTAATGAATCGGTTCATCGACTGAAAAGTGATGATTCCGTTTATTAATATAATGTACGTTTACATAGTAACAATAAATGTGTACATTGTCTTAATGAACATATACATTATATCAATAAACAGATTCATAAATTCTCAATGAACTTTTATTCGAACATATTTTTTTCAGTGTAAAAAAAAGATGCAAATTAACAGACCAATTTGGCAATTCCTCAGACGTTACTATTTAAGTTTCAGCAATCGGCACGTGCCAGATGACGAATTAGCTTTTCGGTATATTTCACATTAATTAAAATAAATCTACTGATAACGATGATGCGAAAATTCAAGAACCTGAGACAGAACAATCTAGAAAACCCGAGAAAATAACTGAGAAAATTTTGATTTTGAAACCAGTGATGAGGACTGCGGAAACTAAGAACCATTAAGAAACGATTCTAGTGATGAACGATGAACAAATAGACAAATAGAAAAAGAATCTGAAAATAAAGAAAATTTGGAAAAAGAGTATGACGACGCAAAAAAATCTAATAATCAGTGCACTACAATAATCAATGCATTAGTATCAACCTATAGAGGCGACATAGATTCCGAGCTATCTCCAGATAAATTGCATCAATTTTTTATATATGCCGGCTTAAGTCGCCTGCTGAAATTTATAAAGGACCCCGCAGTTTTCTATAGTAAAAATGTGTTTCAGCCGATAGTTCTGAAACTTGGGGAAAATGTGGTCCTGGGCCCCCTGATTAAAATTCATTTTAACCACCAGTTCGACCAAATTCGATTTTTTTATTTAGAGACAATTGAAACTGTGAAGATCTGCGAAGATCTGCTTAAATGTTCCATAAAAATTCTGAAAATATTCATACTCATTTTTTGGAGAAAGATAAACATCTTTTGTTTCTTGGCGTTTTTTTTTCTCCCGGAAAAAAATAATAAAGAGAAAAAAAATATTTTTTTACGGGAAAAGGAAGCACTTTGAAGAAAAGGTTGAAGGGGCATAAGCTGATTATTTTTACCTAAAGAACGTGCCTGAATATTTTGGGATCTTTCTGAAGTAGAAAAAAAAAATTTAGGGAAATTCTAGGTCGAAATTATTTTTGACTAAGTAATTCTGAAAACCGGAAAATAACAAAAAATGTTTTTGTTTGTTTGTTATTTTTTTCCGGGAGAAGAAAGCACTTTGAAAAAAAATGCCTAGAGACAAAAGATTCTTATTTTTCTTCAAGAAATGAGCATGAATATTTTCAGAATTTTTATGGAACATTTACGCAGACCTTCGAAGATGCTCACAGTTTCAGTCGCCTCTAGATCAAAAAATCGAATTCGGTCGGACTGGTGGTCAAAGACAATTTTAATCTGGGGGTCCAGGAGAACATTTCCCCAAGTTTCATAACAATCGACTGAAACCTATTATTACTATAAAAAACTGCGGAGTCCTTTATTCTCAATGTGTTGTAGGCGACATTTTTTAATGTTGATACCCTTTTGTGTATTTACTTGACCATTCAGGTCAGTAATTCCTCATGTAAACGCATTTTTTCGGCGTTCAAAAGAATTAATAACTACCTACGAAGTACTTCGGGGCAACAGCGACTTCATTATTGTCTCTTCTGTATACTGTATCAGAGGAAACACAAAACTGTGATATCAAACGTTCAAGTTGACAAGTTTGCTAACATATGAAGCCGGAAAAAAATAATATGATAATATGTATTTGTAAAAATATACTTGCCTTCAAATCTTTAGATCTAATATTTTTTTAATCGAGGGGCCCTCAAATCTCACAGCGTCTAGGGGCCCAACTTATCTAAACGCGCCCCTGTATGTTGTTTATTTTTCTCAAACACGCGGTAGACACCAGTAAAAAATTTAAAATCAGCTACTTAAGTCATCAATCACTAACTTCCACATCTAGATTTCTCATCTGTCTCTTTAAATAAAAACATCTTGATACTATATTTGCAGTTCAGTTTGTGGAAATAATTACCCATAGAACTTGAATAATACAATATTTGAAATCGTCTGCCCCAATGTGGTAATGGGAATAGCTGATGCCAAACATTTTTTGCACAATTTTTGTGCTAATATTTTATTTTGCTAACTCCTTTAATAATGGAGTGGGGATGTTAGAGGTGGTGGTGGGGGTGGCAGATGTCATAAAAACATTGAGACCTTGGCCTCTAGTATATACCAAATCCCAAGTTTCTAAACTCTTACTAGCTTGGAATTAGCAGGTACGTATTTACCCCTATTTACTCCTCAACCCTTCAATGCAAAAGTTCAAAATATAATTTAGTTCAAGATCTTGCTATAATACAAACATAACATACCATAAACTCCACACATAATAGACAACCCCCCAAATCCAAAGCCTCTTATAGGCTGTCCGGAAAGGGGTTACACATTTGAAAAAACGCAGACAACATCCATTACCCACCAACATTGCCAGTGCCGGTGCTGGGGATCGAACCCAGTACACGTTAGGCAGCCTGACCAAGAGCTCTCGCCACTAAGACGCTTAGCCAACTGAGCTACCGTGCCATTTAGACATTTAACATTAACACATAACTATTGGGGCATAAGACACTAAACACTGTTTAAATTTTAGTTGCTGACACGCCTGGTATGGTAGGGGGTGTTTGATCTGGAATGGGGCATTATGCATTCTGATTCTGGTTATGTTGCCTGTTAGCAGACTGTCGCCCAGTTGAAAGGCATAGAATTGCTGCGATGTTTCTCGGACGAAGTCCACTAGTGGCGTTATGTGGGACTTTTCGCACCGTAAGCGAGAACATTACCTATGCGCCCACCGTACGGCTGATGATGAACACTAGGGCAAGGAATAAAAGTGAGACAAATGATATCATGCTTCTTTATTCGTCCGCCGCAGCAGCACTAATGCGTCCCGACTCGATGCTATGAGATTTGCTCTCTCCGTACCGCCTTTTGTTGAACAGACGGCACAATATCAATCGGCTTTGACCTTGATACTTTCATGTCGACGGTCTTGGAAAAAACTCGTAACTTTTGTCCTATACGCTATACGCGAACATTAACATTTCCGATGTTAAAAATTGTCTGCTGTATAGTCACCACCACATCTTTATATTGGTCAAGACTGTTTTAATGTTACACATGTTTTGCTGAGCAGCTTATTAATCTTCTGTTCAAATGTTACCTATATGTATTAATTACCTAAATAAGATTTTCAGATAAAATCTATTAGGCACGATCTTACCTTTACCTTTATGTGCTAAATGTATTCACATGGTCATTCAATAAGCTCTTTTTTTTGATAATGTTTAATACGCAATTTTTTTCTAAATGTTTATGCAGAGATTACAAATCAAATAATTGAACTCTTCATTTTACGTATTTTTTCAAATATTTATGCAAGATAAACTAAATGAAGGAAAATGTACTGTAGTGGGCCAATACATATATGTATTTTCAAGAGTCGAATGAAACACTGATTCTAGCTCACGGTTAAACATTTTTTACTGTTTAAACTTATAAAAAATAATCAATTAGAATAAAGCAAAATATTATTTATTAATCGTATAGCTTATTGTTACCTGCACAATACAAGTTTTATCATAGACGGGATAATAGATAGATTTTATTAATAATGTTATGTATAATTAAGTACATCTATTATTGCACGTCAGCAGACAAAATTATTCTGTCTACATAAATAGTCATTAATAATCAAGTCAAGAATGAAGGTAAATATAAATAAGTATGAAAAAAACTATCACATACATGTAATGATATTCACGAAAACCGAAAACTATGTTTTATTTCAAAACAAAAGGCACAAAAAACAGCAAAGAATAATTACTTAATGCATTAAAAATCAAAAATAGTAATAGTATACAATGACCTATCAATTTGTGTTTGCTTGGATTGTGGTTGTCATCATAACCTTATGGAAAAACGGTCCCTCGTCCCTATCAAATTGGCTGAAATTTTGGTATATTGTACTTATGGTAGGAGAGCCAGTGACATTTTTCGGTGATGATTTAGTTAAGGCCTATTTTTTGAGAGGATGTTGAGGGGGGGTATAACTAAGTGTCATCCGTGAGGATTAGCCAGGATGCCAGTCGTAAGGGGATCTTTTTATTATTTAGTTAAGGCTAAAATTTTTTCCAGTACTCCTTTGATAGCCCACAAACATCGATCTAATATTGGCAGAACGATTGGCCAGTCTTAAGAGGGTGGCAGAACACCCCTAACATGTCGTGGGAACAATGAACTTTTTATTATTTAGTTAAGCTTCATTTTTTAGTATGTTGTTGTAGCAAATATTCCAAGTATATGTGCAAATTGGCAGAACAAAATGGCGGTCGTAACTACCTGGCAGAACGATTTAAATGTGCCGTATGCGCGCCGTGACTTCGTGCCTTCGGTCGCAGATTAATTTGTATTATGAATGCTTTAAATATAAACGATAATTTTGCTCATTTATTTAGAACCTTTTTGGTAATCACAGACCTTGATTTACCTTTGGAGCTGGTATTTTAATACTCATTCGATGGAAATGCGACTTGAAAGTTACAAAAATTTGTTTTTCATTCGAGAATAACTTTACAACTATGAGGGACACGAAAAAAGTTGTACAGTTGTTTTCTATTAGAAATGGAAAAAGGTCTCTTGGCGTTTTTTCGTATATTGCTTAGTTTCTGCGATATAGTGAAAATAAAAGAAATATTCAAATATTTTTTACATTCAAACGCAAATATCTTTTGAAGTATGCTAGATACGAGAATATGACTTGAAGACTTTTTGTAGAAAAGCTTTCTTAATAATTTTTCGTATCTCACTTCATTTCGGAGATAAAGTGAAAATAAAAAATATTCTTTTCGGATTTCGGAAAAATATAATCAGTATCGATATTAACTGCCAGCTATCATATGTTGCAGTGTGTAGTTTATTTTATTTTTATTTATTTTATACAGAAACAGCCCTAAAAACATTTTAATTGATTTTTTTATGTATTACTTCATGATGTTTATCAAATATTAAAAAAAAAATAGTTCTCCATAAAAAAATGTACCTATTAGAAATATTCTTTTAATTCACGTATCACGATTTATTCATTTTTTTAGCATTGCAATCATTAATTTCGATGTTTCTTGAAACATGTTTTATTTATTTTATGTATTTCCTGTCTCGGAACATTTTTGCTATAATCCAAAATAATATAAATGATTCTACAAATATTCACAATGTTATTTATATATCTGGAACATGGAACTTTAATAATTACATTTTTTTTTTAATTTTTTAATAATTTTTTTCTTGGCAATCGTATTTTTTAATTATTATGACAATACAATTACAATAATATATGTTATAATTTGTGGTTCTCAGTCGATACTGATTATATTTTTCCGAAGTCCGAAAAGAAAATTCTTTATTTTCATTTTATCTCCGAAATGAAGTGAGATACGAAAAATTATTAACAAAGCTTCTTTTAGATAATCAAATGTTCTACAAAAAGGTTTCTAGTCATATTCTCGTATCTAGCATAGTTCAAAAGATATTTGCGTTTGAATGTAAAAAATATTTAAATTTTTTTAATTTTCACTATATCGCAGAAACTAATCCATATACGAAAAAATGTCAAGAGACCTTTTTCGTAAAGAATTGAATTTCCAACAATAGTACAATTTTTTCGTGTCCCTCATAGTTACAAAGTTATTCCCGAATGAAAAACAAATTTTTGTAACTTTGAAGTCACATTTCCATCGAATGAGTATTAAAATACCAGCTCTAAAGGTAAATGAAGGTATGTGTTTACAAAAAGGGTCTAAATAAATGAGCAAAATCATTGTTTATATTTAAAGCATTCATAATACAAATTAATCTGCGTCCGAAAACACAGCGCGCATACGGCACATTTAAATCGTTCTGCCAGGTAGTTGCGGCCGCCATTTTGTTCTGCCAATTTGCATATATACTTGGAATAGTTGCTACAACTTACTAAAAAATGAAGCTTAACTAAATAATAAAAAGTTCATTGCTCCCACGACATGCTGGGGGTGTTCTGCCACCCTCTTAAGACTGGCCAATCGTTCTGCCAATAATAGATCGATGTTTGTGGGCTATCAGAGGAGTACTGGAAAAAATTTCAGCCTTAACTAAATAATAAAAAGATGCAGTTTTCTTTACACATAGCGGCCGTTCTGCCCTCCCTTACGACTGGAATCCGGGCTAATCCTCACGGATGACACTTAGTTATACCCCCCTCAACATCCTCTCAAAAAATAGGCCTTAACTAAATCATCACTGAAAAATGTCACTGGCTCTTAGACTATTAGTTCACGTGGTGGTGATTAAATGTCTCAATGAGCACAAACCCCTGCTATTTTTAATTTCGTCACTACAGTCACCCGAAGATTAAATAATTGTACTATAGGTACGAGATTTTAATAACAATGGTTCCAATGTTTGAGTTTTACTTAAAAGTTCCTTAAAAATGTAATATTATGGTGTAAGAAGAACATACACGAAATAGTGAGAAGAAATAATATTAATAATAATTGAGTAATAAATATACAGAGTGTTCTTTAATGACGTGCTAATCTTTCAATTTAAATTTTTTCTATCAAGAACTGTACGTCTGACGAGAAAAAAACAAGAGACCGTTTTTATGTAGAATTGACTAAGCTAATCAGTAAAAATATCCGCAAATGTCAGTGGTGTACTACTTTTTTGTTAAAAAATATCAGAGAACACGTTTGCAGTGACGCCACTTTTCTTGTGCGCATGTTTTCTATGAATCGGTTTAAGATGTTGACTTGAAAGATACACGTATGTATTATAACGAGATCTGGAAGTAGATCATATTTTGAAAACTTATACCGTTGGGCAGTGAATTGGGGGAAAATAAGTAAAGCAAGCTAGTAAGAATCCAGAAACTTAGGATTTGATGCATATACTAGAGGCCAGTGCTGGATTATTACTTTTTTCGCCTATAGGCAACCATATTATAGCGCCCTCCCCCCTCATACTACAGAACTTTTAAAATGTTATTAAAGTTTTTATTTATAATGTAAAATAATATAATATAAATAAACAATATACAATCAACACAAACAAATGAAAGAAAACATTAATTGGAAAAAGTTAAACAAATAGGTATTATAGTTATTTATGATTAAATGTTAAAAATTATATTTTATTGTGTGGATGGAGACAAAACAATAAAAACAAATATTTTGTAAATGAAACATCATTTTTACCACTTGTATCATAAATAACTATTATGTACATTTTCTGGATTTCTTACTGGCGAAACTATTTATAATATCAGTAAAAAAAAAGTTACAGACGACAGACAAATTTTTTTTCACTCATATTTAAAATCTCGGCGTTTCATGACATTCTAAACCTATTTTAACAAGAAACATTTTTGAAAATTGTTTTACGATTAGGTACTATGCTTCCCCTTTATGTGGATGTGGTAGTAATTAAACGCACTAGTTAAGTCATGATGATTGAAGTACCGCGTGCAATAACTCGCTGTTCGCTGAGCGCTCGGAGCCTAGGGAAATCTTGTAAAATCACCGAAAAATATTTCGGAAAAAAATGTTCGTCAAATTTAGAAGTAAGAAATATGAGCGTATAGCCAATTATTTGGTTTCGAGATAAAAAATAAAAACCAAAAAAATTTCACTCTCGAAATCAATGGAAATCAATCGTTTTGTTCACATGAATTGCCATTACTCGGCCGGATGTGAACAAAAACGATCGATTTTGGGCTCAAACGGTTCCCTAGACTCTAGCGCTGCCATATGATTGCAGCAAATGTAGAAAAATATTCGGTGTTTACAGTTATTTTAATGTAAACAAATAGTCGAAAAATTCCAGGTTTTCTGCGTTTCTCAGGAAGAAAGTATCGAGGGAGTTTCAAGTTTCGACAAATGTCGATCTACAGTATTGTTATATTGTATTTAAGCATCATTTCTACATAGCTTTTATAGACTACAAGCCCAGGCAAATTTTTAGGGGGTGATTTTATACACAACGAATCATATATAATCTTGAAGTACTGGTCGAGAAACAAAGTTTAGGCACTATGCCGTCAATTTTCCGCGGTACAGGTGAGTGCACAGGTGAGTTGAAATGTAGAAAAAAAGGGGGTACTTTTCGATTAATTTATACATGACGGCACTATTCTCGTTAAAGAGGCAATGAAAAAAGAATGCTCTTAAACCCAGTGCCGTCAAAAAATAGCGGTACCGGAAGTCAGAAAAAATTTTTGAAATCGGCGAATTTACCCCCCCTCCCATTGAAGGGTTGGGGGGTTAATTAGGGCAAATAAATAAATCAAACTAGTGAGAGTGCAAAAATTTAGGATTTGGTGTATATGCTAGAAACCAAGGGCTCAAATTCTCTATGAGATCATAGTTCATTACCTTCATAATTATAGATCGATTCTTTCGAAAAAGAAAAGATTCTTCCTCTATCTAACACTGATTTACCGTCCAATTTTTAACAAAATCGGACCTTTCGTTCTTAAGTTATTGTGCTTACAAGAAACATGGTGAATGGAGAGACGGTCAAACGGACATACGAACGGATAGATGACGGACGTTCTTAAAGTTGTTTAGAATTAAATGACTAATACAACGATATGAGTGTTCACTCTGCGAGTGATATTTACGATTTTGGAAATGTGTCGATCAAAATTTTGTTTTGTACCTTCTAACAGTATAACAATAAATACGAAAAAAATGTATTTGACATTTCCTGTAGAGAATTTATAAGCTTTTATATATCAAACATAATTACGGTATCGCTGACCGTTAGCGAGATATATGCAAAAAATTTAATTTGAGCACCATGTTTCCAACATGGCGGCTCGAGCTTAATAGATAGAGTTAGAAAGTTCAATACACCTTACACCTTAATGTACACCTTAATGAACATCTTTTGCCAAGTTTCAAAACTTCATCAATTTTTTTTTCTAATTTTTCTAGTTTGACTACTGGGTTATAAACAATGCAGACATGTGCAACCAAATTTGCGTATTCTTAATATTGTGTCAATAAATTACAAATCGACTTGAATGAATGATTTTAAATGCTTTAGAACTAATGACACCATGACACCAAATTCATGGCACATAACCTGATAATTTGATATTAATAATGCCACATAAGTAATTATAAGAAAATGTTGTAGTAATAAGTAAATTGTTTACTTTGCTATCTGGCTTTGTGTTTGATATAATACTGAAGGATATTATTAAAAATAAATCGTACCCAGAAAAGCAAGTAATTGTGTCAAATAGTATTTAACGCATGAAGGCAAAGATGCCCTAGAGCTATTATCACAGTAAAGCTACAACTGGTAATTACTGTTTTATTACATTTAATAACATACGAATAGGATGTCTAATTACGCGCAAGAACGGAAACCTTCAAAATTTAAATCAGGATTTTTACGTCAAGGAAGTTGGTAAAAATGTTCTGACCAATTTCGGTCTGCAGGATGGAAATATAATTGCACGCACATATGTACAGGAAGTCCCAAATTCATATAAAATAAACTAGTCACAATGACACTGGTATCACACTAATTGAAATAGCTGTATTTTTTTTAATTTTTGAGATAATCTTTTGGTTTAATCCTGTTTAGGGTTAGAAAACGAGCTTCAAAAAAACTTTATTGGTAATCAAGGAAAAATAACAAGCAAAATAATCGTCAATCCAAGTAGCATAGACTAATTCTATAATGGTTTAATAAACGTTAATAAAACTTTGCTTAAAACTATGTAACTTTTACTAAATCTCAAATAAAACCAAAACATAGCTATCTCAACGTTCTATAAACGTTTATATCAATAAAGTGGGGAATCTATAAGACTGTCACAAAACGTTGCAGTACCGTTTCAAACACTTTCTTTAACACTATTAAACAATTAACCTTAAATAGTCCTGTCTTATTTCTATATCGGCGTTTCAACAATATACATATAATGATATGTTAAAACGTTAATACAACCTACCCAACTAGTAGTTTGATATTTTATAAAAGTTGTAGAAATGTTTCTGACACAAATTTTATTAAGCAACATTACTCTCAGAAACATTTTCACAACATTTTCACAGCAGCTATAAATACAAAATTGGCACCATCTTATAAAATATTTCAGCCATTGTTGATATTCTGTAATGCCTATTGCAACCATTACAAAATATATATATAAACATTTCCGCAGGCGTTATTAAAATTTAGTTATCACTATATAGCAGTTTTATTAAAGCTTCATTTAATAGCACTATAAAACACACTGTTTGTTAAATTACTGCTATAAAACAACTATACAAATGGTTTATAAGAGTTATTAAATAGCCATTATTTAAAAAAAATTGCTGCTTTATACACACTAATAAAATAAAATGATTTTTCACGTGTATCCTATAAGTTGTAATGAGAAGTATTTTTAACACTAAAAGCATATGACATCGTGATTAAGTATCTAATATCAAATCACAATGTCATATATAATTTAATAATCTACAAAGTATAAGGGGCTTGTTCTGGCTTACAACGACTGCAATTTTTGATTCGGGAAATGATGAGGAGAAAATTTTACTGTGAACTATGGCCATGTCTTTCATACATTCTTAACGCACCCGACATTTATTGATGATTTATAATAATTTTTGAAATGTTATAAATATATCAATTTTATAAGTATGTTTTTTTTGCAATGTAACTTACACTAATTTGTTTTATTAGTCATAACTGTATAGTTAGCATATTTTTGACTCCATAAATTCTAATAAACATTAGACGATTCCTATAAAACATCTATAAAACAATGCGCCTTATTATAACTTTTACGTAAATCTTAGAAAGTAATCACTCACTTTCGCGATATTTTTGCAGCTCTTATGATAAATCTGTTAGGGCTGAGTTGTAAATGTAACCATGGAAATAGAATTAATTTAATTTGCATAAATATATAACCTAGAAATTAGTGGCAGTAAATCACCTTATTTACAGAGCTATTTATATATGTTTATTTATTGCCAAAAACATGTAGTTACCTTTACAAGTGGAAGCATCAGTACTGTGGCATATGACCTGATACGTTAATAGTGCAGTGAGTGGAATGCATCATGTGTCATTATACAGCAGTATAAACTGTGTCTTATTGCCAACACCACTACGCTGTTAATGCGTGTATCTAATATTTTTATAACCACGTTTTAAGTTTCTCCTAAATTTGATGTTTTTAGTTTCGCCGTTACATGATCTGGCAAGAGCTGCACCGCTCTGTCAATGTTGGTAACCAACATTTTGGGACAATAACTTTTGCAAACTTGTATACTATAATTATGACAAATTTTCATTAAACGACAAACTTTAATTATGACTAAATATAAGTACACAGCTAACGCAGGAATTAATTTTCCCAAATATGTTTTATTGTATTGTTAGCCACCACATTTTTATGCGTAAGTAAACAATTTTGTTTTGTAATGACTATGTGCTACTTGGGATAATCCACAAAGACATACCGAAAGAACCAAATTATTAATAAGTACCTACGTCCACCTCTGACTTTCGGAACTTCAACACAACGTCTAGGCATTGTCCTATTCCTGTATACGTTGCAGAGCATTTGTTTGAAGACTGTCTGCTGGCTCTCGATCTAGTATATTTGTTGCAAAACACTCCAGTGGTGTTCGATAGGATTAAAGGCCTGTTGCCTGGCCATTCCATTATTTGAAGATTTTGCTGTCCGAAGAAATCTTGGGCAATTCTCTCAGCGTTGGAACGAAATATTGTTCCTCTGGGTAACTATACAATCTGGCACTAGCGTAATTGAAATAAAGATTAAATTTAAATTTGTCGCTAAAGAAAATGTGGCCCCATTGCTTCATGTTAAGTCGGTACGGTACATTCTTACTTATATAAAATTTCTACCTCTTCGAGTTAAGTAAGTAACAACCCCTGTACACCTCTTCCGCAGATCTGCTCTTTGAAGCCGATTTCGTATTTGGGTGGATATAGCTAACAGCCAAAAAATGGAAATTGGTTAGGTGGAAAGCAGAGCCTTCTCACTTGCAGTGACAAATTGACCAAATGACCGATGTTATTGAGGGGTGCTAATTATCTAGCGTTATCTAACGAATTTTGGTTACATACCTATTAATTCTATAGTCGCTTGAACATAAACCAAAAGCAAAAATGTAAAGATAAAAACAATCACATCATTTAAATATTTATTCCCTCTTGTTATAAATAATAAATATAAGTTTCTTTTGAAACAAAATTTTTAATTGAACTATAATTCCTACATTGACACAAAGGCTGGCATGATAAGTTCACATGTAAGAGAAGTGCATTTACAGACTGAACAGTTGTTTTGATTTGATTTAATTGTTTTTAAATAATTAATGGGGTCTAATATGGTATATTCTATAAAGGAAACAGTGAAGTACATAGATGCGCTGACTAGTATGCTGTGAGAACAACGGGTGTAAATCAAGCAAATAAGGAAAGTAGTATGCAGCTGCAATAACTGGGCTTATTTTTGTTTCAGTTATGCGCAGAGCTTTTAATCAACGCTTTACTTATAATCGGCACAATTTTATCAATTTTCAAAGTGTATCAATACATATACATTAATAGGATTTGAAACAACTCGGCTCTAGCATGTTCCCCAAAAAACTCAAAAAGCTATTGGTTCATGATACTACTTTCTTGGCATAAGCAACTGGCTAGTCTGAGTAATTGATTTTTTTTCTTAGGCAAATTAATTATCTTTGTTTGCCTTCAATTTATTTTCTTGCAATGTACCTGTATTTAAAAATTGTCTGCGAAGTTTATTTAGCTAGGATACTTACTCGCTTTTACTTCCACATCCAAGTAAATTCAAAGATTAATTAGATCTTGAAAGTACAGTCCTCAAATTAAAACGTATTCTGGCTGTAGACAGCTATAATTTATTATGTAATCCGTAATATGTAACTTTGATTAAGGGTAAGGATAATAATACAGATAAACAAATAAAAAACAAAAAATTGATGGGTGGAAATCGTTAATTATTTTCATGGTGTTTTTAATTTCTTATGGGCTCTTCCCTTTTGTAATAATTTTTCTATCATTTGACTGACTTTAGAAATCTTAATATCACATTGAAGATAGACTACCTTGAAATTAGACGTGCACGTATTTACTAAAAATAATAATAATAAACAAGTGCCCACTGATTTTCGAAAATAACAATCTTTTAAAACGTGATTCAATTTTATCTGGTTTTAAAAAAAATTAATACACGAAAGTGAGATATCATATCTTTTAAGTAATAGTGGAATCAAAGAAGCCTTTTAGCTCGAATACTCGTTTAGTGCTTGGATTTTCAAGATTTTTTCTGTAATATTTATATTTTAAAGACTATGAAACGTAATTTTAAAAACACCCAATGTGAGCTTTATATCTGGGGATAGTTTCCAATACAACCCCTGATTCTGATATTTTCCAAATTATAACGATTTAAAGATTGCAATTTTATCGTTGAAAAATTAGTACTTCCAAACCGTTTTTCATACGCCATTTTTTTACATAACTTTTGACCTTATAGTCGTAATCAGCGACATCAAAAACAAGTACAGATTATTTCAGCTACTGGTTCTCAATATTTTTCCTAATTTTCTTGCATTTAGGGATGGTTTCAATCGCATGGGAACAAAAGCCGACATTCTCTTTTTAAAAAGTTTTTATTTAACTTGCTTTTTTGTCTATCTGTCTGTCTGCTACAAACTTTACAATTAAAATTTCCACTAGTTCTAATGAAGCTAAAGCTTTGAAATTTTTCACACGTATGTAGGTCCGGTGACAATGCAATATAGTACATCTCATATCGTTCTAAATCCAATATGGCGGACGCACCAGAATTGTGGATTATCTTTTTCTTCACAACCCCTTTGATATGGGTACCAAGTGAAAGGGTTTGACGAGTGAAACACGATAATCTATGTAACGTCATTATAAACCTAATATGACGGACGCCCCAGGATGGCAGATTACCTTTTTCATCTCAACCTCCTTGACATGGGTATCTAATGAAAGGGTTTTGTCTGTCTGTCTGTAAAATAAGTAAAGACTAAAAAGTAAAAAATTAAATTATATAAGATTTAAAAAATATATATTTTTAAAACAAATAGGGCTGTCATTGAAGCATTTTAGCTCTGAGTCCGGTTAGAAAAGATCGATTTTCATGAAATAAACGGCAGTCGATTCGTAATTGATAGTATTGCAAAGTACTGAAAGTGTGCTCTTACCCTGGGGGTTGATGCCACCCATTCTCGGGGAAATAACCACAGAAATTAATAGAGGGATGAATTCTAAGCAAAAAATATTCTATAAAATTTCAAGGGCTACAAGGGCTTGGACTTCCTTGAACCCTTCGTTTTTGAAATTCTTGAGTTTAAAGGATTCGGGGAAGGTGGTCCTCACACTCAAATGCGAACTTAGGACGATGACATCTCAGTTAATTTTCATCCTAGTGAAATAATAATAAAAACTAATTTTTGCAAAACATACTCTAAATTTTTGTACTATTGCATTTTTTACGTGTCTTTTTTAGTTTTTAAGTTATTGTGGAAAAAAGAACATTATTTCAAAAATCATTTCAAAATTGAATCAAACTTTTTTCAAATTTAGGCACTCTAAACGGTTCAAACTTATAACATATTGTTACCTAAATAAAGTAAATTGAAAATGGTTTAATGTAAGTTTCAATTCTTGTGTTGAAGCCATTGGTTTAATTGCTCATTCTTCCTCCGAAAAGACGAGACAGCCATTTTATTTTCATTATAACTCCGTAAGTTTTTATGCTAACGACTTCTACTAAAGCTCATTTTAAAGATTTTTTCAAATACTTTAAAAACGGTCTAACAAGTTTTCCTTAAGAAATTCGTCGTTTTTCCGCTCTTTAAAGTAGAAAGTTTCGAATTAAGTTTTCGACGAACAGTCACCTTCAACGAGCGACAGCTTGGATCGTATTGCATCTACAGAAATAAAAAAAAACCGATCGATTTGTTGTTTTATAGGATTCATTTTTGCTTCTGATGATTTATTCGATTAAACGTGTTTTTGGGTTATTCGTGAAAAATCGCTCTAAAACAATAATTTTCTTCGATGAAAAATCAACATTTTCAATAATAACGAATAACACGAAAAATATTCACAGATTTCGCAATTCATGCAACCATCGAGACATTGGAAATGATAACACCATACATAAAACATAAACTTTTTCCGGAAACAGTTACGATCTACCCTCGATTGCGACACCGCTGTATTTCGACCTTAAATGAAAACTGGTGACTTGACCCCCTGTGATATATGCAGCCCATATTACATTTGCGTATATCAGCCGTTGCATATAGGACAGTCTCACTCGACCGCGACACCGCTGTCTTTTGACCTTGAACGAAAACTAGTAACTCGACCCCCATATACGAACATAAACATTTCCAATGTTAAAACTTCATAGAACATCTTTTGCTTAGAACTCATCCCTCTATCGATTTCTGTGGTTGCTTTGAGTATACCCCCGAGAAGGGGTGGCATCCACCTCCAGGGTAAAAGCACACCTTCAAACCATGTAGACTTTGCAATACTATCAATTGTGAATCGAATGCCGTTTATTTCATGAAAATCGATCTTTCCTAACCAGAGTACAAGTTTCTCACTTTTTTTGTCTTTACTGACTGAACTGAAAGCGTTTATTTAAAAAAATTTGTTAATAAAAAGTAAAAAATAACTTTTAAATTCGCACATCTGGAAAGTAAAAGCTTTGGAGGCGGTCAGTTGGGAAAGCAACGGTACACAATAGTAATATGGCCGCCCCCAAAGCTTGGAGTTTCCAGATGAATCAATTTAAAAATCATTCTTTACTTTTACTTCCACATCCACGTAGCGGATTGGAAGTATAGTAATCGTAGAAAAAAATTCAATTTTATTTTTCTTGAAATAGGTTTAGAATGTCACGAAGCGTCGAGATTTTAAATTTGAGCGAAAAAAAATTTCTGTCTGTCGGTCTGTAACTTTTTCTTGTCCGCACGTTTAAGATGTAGACTTGAAATTTCGTACACGTATATATTGTAACGAGATCTGGAACTGGATTGTTTTTGAACATATCCGGTGATGGGTTGGGCGGTAAATAGGGGTAAATAAGTGGAAATAAGTAAAACAAACTGGTAAGAGTACAGAAACTTGAAATTTGATGTATGTGTATTAGAAGTCAAGGCCTCAATTTCTATGATATTTTCCATCCCCCCACCACCCCCATTCCATTATTAAAGGGGTTGATAAAGTAAAATTGAGATATTCACTTGAAATTTGGTATACGCATATATTATAGTGACATCTGAAACTGATTGTATTTTTTTATCATTCCGTCGAAGGGTTGGGGGTTGAATAGGGGTAAATAGGGGAAAATAATTAAAGTAAGCTGGCAAGAGTACAGAAATTTGAAATTCGGTGTATGTACTAGAAGCCAAGGCCTCCGATTTTTTGAAAGGGTGGGGATTAGGGGTGTCAATCCCGGGGGTCCCGAAATCCCGGGACCGCGGGATCCCAGTCAAAAACTAATCTCGTAAATCCCTGGATTAAAAGTCCTATTCCCGGGAACCTCGGAATAAGTTACAAAAACAAAATACACAGCTTAGGATGGCAATAATTATTTTAATTTTTTTAAAGATATAATTCATGTCATTATTTTAATATTTACCACGCGACTTGGCAACATGGCAGCACGAGTTAATGCTTGACAGCTGCGTCTAGTGTAGACACTTTGCGATCTTTTTTCAAAAACCTGTAAATTTATATACATGTTTGTTTATTTTTCTGTGTTTTGTTCCATTTTTGTAATGTAATTATAGGTAAATAGGGAAAATGAGTAAAGCAAGCTATGTAGAGTACAAAAACTTTAAGTTTGGTGCGTTTATTAGAAGCCAAGCCTTCAGATTTCCTGATAATATTTTCCAACATTGAGAATGTTTAACAAATCGAAGTTGTAACTGTAATACGGGGGTCCAGTAGCGATTTATGTAACGTTTGGAAATTCGGCTGTTTTTTGGACACGAAGGCCCTCGGTGCTGTTATATCGCATACTTTTTGAAAAATTCAAATTTGATTTTGAGTTTGATAAATTTTGATACCTTGAATCATATTCTTGCATTTTTACGTCTCGACGCAGACCGACGCCTAGCGTCGTTTTTGTAAAACTTGTGTATTTGAAAAATTTTGATTCCTAGATTCATATTCTTGCATTTACGTCTCGACGCCGACCGAAGCCTAGCCTCGTTTTGGTAAAACTTGTGTATTTAATCTATTTTTATACTTAGATTCATGGTCTCTATTTTGTGGAATATTAATGTATAGCCTATTACAATTACTCCGAATGTGTAACTTTTTAAATTTTTTATCCGCAGCTTAATAAAAGTTTGAAAATTTCTAAAACTTTTCTTTATTTCTATCCCCTGTACATTTTGCAGCTTTTGTAAATATCATGCCGGGCTTGGAAGTTAGCGAAGTTTATTTTCAATGTCTGCCCCAAATATTATTAAAATTCCATGACCAATTATTTCCGTATACTAAAGTGCAAGTATAGTCAAGAAATTTACCCCTGTAAAGAGACTTGGAGGAAAATCTGAATGTGGAAGTAGTGATTCCTTAGGCAGCGGTTTTTATTACAGTTTTCTGAATAATAGCGTTGTTTTAAAAATATTGTTTTTATATATGATCTTTTTAACATTATTCTGCATAGGCTTTAAAAGCAATTATAGAAAGTTTAAGATAAATCATTCACTGCTGTTGTTACGACTATAAGCCCAATATAAAAAAATTAATAATATTTTTAAAAAGTGAGGGTAATTTTTTTAAAAGAAATATTGTGCCTAACTCTGTATAATAATGCTCAATGTAATTCATGTTTGCAAAAATTCTTTGCAATATCATTGGTATGCAATTGTGAGAAACTAAAAACATAATATGCTTAACTCAAATTCTGTTAAAATCGGAATTATAACAAACAAATATCAAAAATGGACCAACCTTCAACCAGAAATTTTTTTCAAAAAGAGTCACCTATTTACAAGTTATTGCTGTGTATATAGAACAAAACATAACAAAATTCCAAGTAAAGCTGACACGATTTACAATTTACAATGCATACTCTCCTTGTTAGACGACAATATATTGTCATTTCTATAAAGAATGTTACTATAAAATGCAGTACAAAGTCACATTGTATTCCAAAATGATTGAATAATCGCTTAAAAAGCGCAGCATAGTCTAACAATAAAGATTACCCACATGAAAGGAATATTAAAGTAACTCTTGCAGATTTGCCTCGACTTACCTTCTAGGTGACCCCCTCTGCCGCGCGGTTATCTAATACTGCAATTTTTCGGAGGTGGGTGACTTCTGACATGAAGATGCTCCATTGGGGTTGATCAATATAAAAGCAAAGCATGATAATCACCGAATCAGTCCATTTGTTTAGAGTACAGTGACTAATAATAGAGGTTAGTCTTAGGTTACTGTAAAATCTTGTGTGGTTTTTGTTAAAATTTTGTGGCGGTTGAGTTTATTTTTTAAAAGCGTGCAAAGTCAGTGGAAACAGTTTTCTCTGGATAAGTGTGCCACCAGCGTTTGTTTTTTGTTTCAATTCATTGTATTTTAGGCGAGTCTGCCTGGGGTAAAAAAGAGTGATTTTACAAATTTTGTATACCATTTGAGTTAGCAACGGATTCTTATAGGAAAAATTCCGCTGAATAAGATTTTCTTATGAAAAATTTTCCTAAACCGCGAGCCTCATTGTCAAATAATTGTTTAAACAAGATTTTTTTCGTTTCTATTTAATAAAATGAAAACGGTTTGACGGATCCGAAAAAAAATCTTGATTCACTCGAAAAATATTTTCAATACACGTCGTTTGGCGCCAGGCACAAACTCATTTTGTCAACTCGTTCATTTGTCATAGCCAAAATAAATTTCTTAATTAACAAATTGATTACTCCGAAACTAATGAGGTCAGGATATTGTTTTTTTCAAAATACATGCCTTTTGTACCAACGAATATACCATATTTTTTTTGGTCCGATATCTTCAACATTTTTAGATTGTTTAAACAATTGGCATAATTTGTTAATTAGCAAATAACTTTTTTTTCAATACTTAGTTTGATTGACTTTAAACCAACTTTAAGCGATAAATATTGATGTCGAGCATAACCCCCATAGAAGTCCGCACGAATGCAACTTTTTGCTTTTGTTTATTTAAAGTTTAAATTAATTTTGCAAATTACCAAATGGAATATCTCGGCCCTAGGTAAGCGTATCGAAATGGGGTTTTGTGCATATGAAAGTGCTTGCAAAAGGGAAAATTTTGAGACCAGAAAGACCTTGATCAGATAACCGGAACCGGAAATAAAAGTGACATTGCGTGAGAGATTCTAATTTGTTTATTAACAACTTTTTGGGCAGGAGGTTCGGTGCACATGAAAGCTAACAAGTTTTTCCATCAACCACAAAAAGTTCTACAAAAAATATTCCATCCCTGAAGAGTTATACGCGTTTTTGACCCTTAACAAAATCTTCCGCAACGTGAAAATAGTAAGATTTGACGCGCAATGGGGTGGCGGGTTCGATCCTCGATGTGGGCATTTTTTTTTCGTCAAATTTGCTTTTTTTCATGTAACCAAGTATTTTTGATGATAATAAATGTCTTTACTTTCTGAGAAATTTTTAAAAACGTAAATAATTTTTTTTTTGCAATTTTCATTAAATGAATGGCTATCTTGCAACAAACATGATTGTTCTTGTCCAACGAGGGTTTGTCGATAGTTTTTGTTTTTTTTTACTACTTTTTGTGAATGAGAAAGCTTGTTTTACTTTATTTGAGGGGGGCGCTTGTCGAACAAAGACCAAAAATAAAAAAGAAACAATATTTTTTTTACTTTTTTCTTATAATGAAAAAAAGTTCATGTCTCATGAAAAAAACACACACTTTGTTATTTGTAAATGAGAAATAAGGTTTGTTCTGGTTTTGAGAAATACCAGTCCTCGTATGTCAGACACATGCGCAGTTAGTAAGTCCAGGATGCGTTTTACTAACTGCTCATTTGCTTGACGTCCGAGGACATCCGAGGACAGGGTATTTCTCAAAACCAGAACAAACGTAAAATCAAAAGATTTAACTATATTAGAGGCATTATTATTTTATTGTTTTAATAACAAATATTTACAATTAATAACTATTAACGCTAATAACTATTAGAGTATTCCACCGTTCCATGATTTCGACTATAAGACGAGTAGAGCATACAAAGCAGGTGCACAGCATCAGCTCGAGAGTTACGGATTCTCAAGAATAAACAAGCTTACCATTATACTCTTCGCCGATTTACTACACTTGTTATATAATTGCTGCACATTCTATAGGATACTCTTCACAGTTTTTTTTTGTAAATGCTATACTTCCAAACATTTACTTGTTTAATTACAAAATGTTTTTTTTTTTATTTAAAAGATTTATAACTTTTTTATTTATTTATAGATTTTGTTAAAGGACAATAGGATTCTTCCTCTAGCTAACACTAACTTACTGTCGAAATTTCAATACTATCGGACTTTTTGTTCTTAGTTAGTTATCGTGCTTACAAGAAACGCGACGGACGGACGGACAGACAGACAGACAGACAGACAGACGGACGGGCATCTTGAAAGTCGTTCAGAATTCGATCACCAACACAGTGATATGAAAATTTTTTCTCTACAAGCAATATTATCGGTTTTAGAAATGCGCCCATCGAATGCAATATACTCTTCGTTTTCTATTTGCGAAGAGTATAATAATTATTTATAGCGGTTTTGACAATTTAAAAAATATTTTATTATAGGAAATATTTTATTGCACGAAAAAAAAGTGAATTTGACAACAACAAAAATTTTCCCACACCGAGGATCGAACCCGCCACCCCATTGCTCATCAAAACTTACTATTTTCACGTTGCGGGAGAGATTTTTTAATGGTCAAAAACGCGTATAACTTTTCAGGGATTGAATATTATTTGTAAAACTTTTTGTGGTTGATGGAAAAACTTGTTAGCTTTCATTTGCACCGAACCTCCTGTCCAAAAAGTTGTTAATAAACAAATTAGAGCCTCTCACTTTTATTCCCTGTTCCGGTTCTCCGATCAAGGTCTTCTTGGTCTCAAATTTTTCCTTTTTGCAAGCCCTTTCATATGCACAAAACCCCATTTCAATACGCTTTGACATCAATATTTATCGTTTAAAGTTGGTTTGAAGTCGATCAAATTTTCGAAAAAAAAGTTATTTGCAAATTAACAAATTATGCCAATTATTTAAACAATCAAAAGGTATTGAAGATACCGGGCCAAAAAAATATGGTATATTCTTTGGTATAAAAGGCATATATTTTGAAAAAACCAATATCCTGACCTCATTAGTTTCGGAGTAATCAATTTTTTAATTATGAAATTTATGTTGGCTATATCAAATGAACGGGTTGACAAAATGTGTTGTGCCTGACGCCAAACGACGCGTATTGAAAATATCTTTCGATTGAATCAAGATTCTTTCGAATCCGTCAAACCGTTTTTATTTTATTAAATAAAAACGAAAAAAAATTTGTTTAAACAATTATTTAACCATGAAGCTCGCGGTATAGGAAAATTTTTCATAAGAAAATCTTGTTCAGCGGAATTTTTCCTATAATAATCCGTTGCTAACTCAAATGGCATGCAAAATTTGTGAAATCACCTCTTTTTTACCCCAGGCAGACTCGCCTAGATGGTGGATCCAAAATGGCACACAAAAATTACTACTTGATTCCAAATTCATATTCGGTATATTAAGATACATTTTTAGTTCTAACAATAGGAAATCTAAGGTGGCCTATCCCGCATTTATCTAGATTTTGATCCAGAGTTTCCTCTATTAGGGCTGTGTCACCAAGGCCAAATACAGTCGTACAGTCGTTAATCTTTCAAAATATTGTTCTTAAAAACAAACCAACAGAATACAAATTTGATTTAATTATTAAAACTAGTTAACTTAAATCTATTCCGTATCATATTTTATATTTGAATAGTAAATGAATTTAAGTTTCCAAAGTTTTCTCCTTTGGCTTATTATGCGCGTCCATAATTCATAATTAATTTTTTTATATTAAATGTGAAAAAAAGTTAAAGATCGGCGTAATATTTGCTCCTATAATACATGTGTTATATTTTGCCAATTTATTTGGAGGGTTTACTAATAGAGAGCGAGACAGTAGCTGTCCGAAGTGGTAATTGCTGCAAATCACTAAAAAGCAGGGTCGGAGTTATTTTTCCTTTTCCCTAGTGTTTGAAATAGAGTTTAAATTTTTTTACAGTTACTTGCCAATTGAATTGCTACATTATCATAAAAACTATATAGCTAGCCAATTGTAAGGTTCCTGTTATATCGGCGTAACGATTAGTTCGCTTTCTATTATACGAATTTACTGTGGCGTGCAAACGCAGTCTTAAGAACTACAATATACCGTCTTCGATGTATAAATGCAGATTTCAAAAATACTTCATTAATCGAAAATACTTTCTTTCACTAATACAAAATATTATGGCAAAGAAACATTTATATACGTGAAATATAGGTAATATAACACTGGAGCAAGAGATTTGGGTCGAAAAATAAACTTAAAAAAGTGAAAATATTTTTGGCGGTACATACATAGGATTTGAACTCTTAACCTCGAGCTTGTGAACTATTTCTGTCGTCGCTACTCTATTCAAAGTCTATAAACGCGAAGTTTGTAGAAGTGAATAAAACCATATCGGGGGAGACCTAACCTAAGAGCTCTATTACACTAGGCCACCGGTGGCGCCACCAAGCTGAGACACTGGTGGTTTAGTACATCGCGGAGCATTTAAGTAA
Source organism: Stenurella melanura (assembly GCA_963583905.1). NCBI lineage: Eukaryota > Metazoa > Arthropoda > Insecta > Coleoptera > Cerambycidae > Stenurella > Stenurella melanura. The sequence continues at coordinate 105,090,679 of OY757317.1, forward strand.
ATATGTCCTATTACACTAGGGTAACTGGTGGCTCCACCGAAAATTGGTGACGTGCTGGTGGACAGCCCTGGCCACTGCTCGGGCAACTTGTGGTGGCGTGATTGCATAGCGAGGCATTGTTTTATATGTAACCTATTACACTTAGACACCAGTGTTGCTCCACCAACATCATTTGCAACTGATATATTGACAGTTTAAGTTTAATAATGTCGGATGAAGGTAATATAGTGAAAAGTAAAAAGTTCGTAAAATGAGGGTTTTGACATACGAAAGTAATTAAAAAATTTGTTATCATCTGCACAAAATTCTTTAAACAAAGTATAATAAAGGCTTTGTTCTTCTCTTAGTGCTAGCATTGGATGTACATGCAGTTTTATAGAAGAAGCACACTCTCGTACCACGACATGGTTAAAAATGCACTGAATATTTTAGGTTGCATCACCGGTGGCGATGCCCTTTTTCACAGCTCCACCAGTTGCGCCACCAGTGTCTCAGCTTGGTGGCGCCACAGGTGGCCTAGTGTAATAGAGCTCTAACATTTTAGCATATTTCCAGCCTTGTGACAATGGGTATGTTGTCGAGGCTATATTGCAGTGGCGTCGAGTGAAATAAAAATCGTAGGAACTATAATAATTTTATTTACATACCAACGTTAAGAACTTTTTTAAAGGAAATTTCACGAAAAAGACAATGTTGCTTTAAAAAAATGTTTTCGTTATACCCTGAAAAATTGTGAATTTAAAAATTTAAATGTCTATAACTTTTATATAAACAGACAAAGAAACTTTATCTCTGCAAAGAAAGTTGAGGAAAAATATCAACTTTTTGATTTTATACGATTTTTTTTAACATACCATTCATCCCCTAAATGTCATGCAGGTTTTACAGCCAAATCATCAGAAATAGGGTATAAACGCACATGGCCTTTTTTTAAGTAAAATTATAAGCTCTATAATTTTTTTCTGAAAGCTTTTTACGTATCTCTCACCGTTCTAGAATTTTACACAAAAATAACCTATTTCATTATTTTCCACCCTTAAGGAAAATATGGGGCTAGTAGTATATTAAACTTTTTTTTACATCTCAGCTCAATACAACTTTTCCCGTAGAGATATCTCCCTTCGGACTTATCATACCCATTTGCTTGGTCTAAATAGTTAATTTTGTTTCTTCCTCAATTCTTTGGGACTTCCTGCCACATGTATGTTTTCTTTTTAAGCGGTGCTCTGGGAATCTACAAAATATCACAATTACCCAGTATGTTACTGGTAAATAACCTCTACGCCTGTGACTTTTACGTCAAAGGATCAGTTAAAGGTTGCTTTTTTTAAATAAACAACACAAATAAGTATAAAAACTTGAAATTAAATATTTCGCCGACGTTTCGGAAATCTATTCTGTTTCCCTTTTCAAGGCTTTTTTGAAAAATCCTTTTTGCTGTGTATGATAAATACACAGCTCTAAGAATGTTTGTTATATTCAATATTCATAGATACTTACTATTTACATAGAACTCTTGATATAGTTAACATTTTTTTTGTTTTAGTTTTTATATAATATTAACTTTGTGAAGTTCTTCTTTTAACATTGGCAACCAAGTTGTACAGACATCTACGGAACAATTCGACACGCATATATCCTCATTCAATAATATTATCGCGGATTCTTTAATTTTTCTTTTTATTGAATGATGATAGATGCGTGTCGAATTGTTCCGTAGATGTCTGTACAACTTGGTTGCCAATGTTAAAAGACGAACTTCACAAACTTAACATTGTATAAAAACTAAAAAACTGTTAACTATATCAATAGCAGTTCTATGTAAATAGTAAGTATCTATGGATACTGAATATAACAAACATTCTTAGAGCTGTGTATTTATCATACACAGCAAAAAAGATTTTTCAAAAAAAGCCTTGAAAAAGGAAACAAAACAGCTTTCTGAAACGTCGGCGAAATATTTAATTTCAAGTTTTTATACTTATTTGTGTTGTTTATTTAAAAAAAAAGCAACCTTTAACTGATCCTTTGACGTAAAAGTCACAGGCGTAGAGTTTATTTACCAGTGACATACTGATGGTTAATTATTGTGATATTTTGTAGATTCCCCGAGCACCGCTTAAAAAGAAAACATATAAGTGGCAGGAAGTCCCAAAGAATTGAAGAAGGGAAAAAATTAAGATAATGCCACAAGTAACATTTAGACAATAAATAGTTAATATTGTGTTTCATGTACAGAGTGGTCATACGTTGAAGGGGGTAACTTCCTGGGTTATTTTAAAATAAAAAATCGTCAATTCCATTCTTTGGAAATTCATATACAAGGTCTAAAGATATTATAAAAAATTATTTATCGTAAAAAAGCATTTTTGTTATACTTTTAAAAACCGCCAAAAAACGAAAAATTTGCGGTTTTTTAATTTAAAAATTTAATAACATTGAAAATATCAACTTTACGAAAAAAAGTTATCGGACATTTCTTGTAAATCGGAGAAAATATTTAAAAAAATGTTGGATTGAAAAAATCTAATATTTCCTTCTGTTATAAACAAAATTGTTTTAATAGTAATAATAATAATAAATACTTTATTGCCCAACAGAATACAAAGTAATCCAATTACAGGACAAAATTTAAGTTGTATAAACTAAGTTTGTGTAAACTAAACTAAACTAAACTAAGTTAAAGTTATTTAAATTAAGTTAATTAATATATTAAGACGAATTATTTAGAATCGAGAAAGATGAAGAGAAAGAAAAGAAGAGACAAAAGAGATAATAAAAATATATGTGTATATATGTAAACGAATAAAAAGCATGACAAAAATAATAAAATAACAAAAAGTGGATCAAAGTACGCTAACTTAATCTAGGTAATAATATAAATGTAAATGAATGTCAAATGAGATTGATATGGTCCGTGACAATTTTCGTTAGCTCGCTTAAGTTATTATGATATATATCACAGTACATAGCAACGCCATTAACACTATTGCACATTGTATATACAGGTGATCGTGACAATATATTAGTCCTAGCGATAGATAAATGAAAAGTAGTCGAGACTCTTGAGGATAATCGCGGAACTCGAAATATTATTTCATTAACAAGGCCTATGCAATCAATTTTATTATGTAAAAGTTTGTAAATAAATCCTACTGCAAATAACACTCTTCTTAGATGAAGCGATTGAAAACTCAATGAATTTAACAACAGATGCTGAGAGTAGCCCCTTTCGGGGTATACTCCTGTGATTTTATATTGAAAGAATTTGAGAAACTCTATTGAGGTATAATTTATATGCTACTTGGATGTCTGATTTAACTAACGATCTTAGCTGTTTAAACTTCTCCAAATGTATATCTAGTTTTGTTTGTTTGTGTTTTTTACGGTAGTAATTTTTTAATTTGATATTGTTGATTATTGCAGGGGTATACCAGGATGGATATTTACGTTTATAGCTAATAAAAGTAGGCACATGCTTGTCAAATATGTCTGTCAGTCTGTCATAAAATATTTCACATGCTAAGTTAACGTCAGTACACGAATTTAGGAAGTACCAATCGGTTGTTAAAAGTTCAGCGTATAAGTTAGGATAGTCAGCTTTACGGAAATTAAAATTTTTTTAATATTATTATTATTATTACCGGAGAAGTTAACACGATGGTTGTCAGTAGTCAGTGCGCTGATACGTAAAGAAGGATGATGAAGATCTTCATTAATAAGCGGAGTAAAGTCTCGACGTACTTCACAATCTATATTGCTGATGGCTAGATCCAATAACTTGCCACTACTGTTGCAAACACTATTAAATTGCCTTAGATTACTTAAATTAAGAAAATTCAACATCTTTTGAGATTTTGCATTATGCACTAGTTGATTATTAAAGTTCGGGACATTGAAGTCACCTAAAATAATTACATTATCCTGATTTAATATAATATTTTCAAACATATCCAAGAAATTTTCAAAGTTTACTACAGATGTGCTAGGTGGTATATATAATGTATAAATAAAAGTTGAACCAGTATTAAGATGAAGTTTACATCCGACTAAATCTATTTTTGGAGAATTATTTTCTATGTAAGATAAATCTAACCCTTCAACATTTAAAGAATATCAGACCAAGTTACCGTCTAGTAACATCGATTTTCATAATCGGTAGTGCATGTCTCCTGATCTGACTCCAACAAAAAAAAACTGCATCCGAAAAGTATTCGAATCACATAAGTACGCTCATACCGCTTGCTCTACTGTTTTACGTATTTTTTACCACTTCCGATTACTTTAGATGCATTTTGCCTAAAAACGGCCATTTCTAAAAAATAGCGAAATAGTCAAAACATTTAGTTCAATTTGAGTTAACCAATTGATCTTAAAACTTAAAAATGATTGTACGAATTTACTTTATATTTGCCTAATTCATACTCAAACTTTGATCTAGATAGGTTACTAACCGTATAATAAACGTAATTATCCTGTATTTGTGGCTTAATGCGGTTATTGTTTCAGGATCCCAAAATGGATTGGATAAGATTAGGAATAGGTAAGAAAAAATAATAAGAATTATCATCAACGTCATGACCAGCTCAGCTTGAGAAAAACATTCTTCGAATGTTTTGCAGACCAAAGGCGTGCAATACATACACTCCATTTAATATTTAAACAATAAATTACTACAGGCTGTTCATTTTATCAGGGCCCTCGAGAACATCTCGCTTAAAAAATCTTTCTACGAAAATTATGCCGATTTTTATTATAAGCTACAAATTGGTTTAACGATATTAAAAATCCATGACCTACTTTAAGAGTTATGACGGAAAATATCGAAATGCGGAATATGTCCATGCAAAATATCTTCGTTATTTGGCGAGATAGGACGAACATTCTAAGACGACCGTTTTTGCAAAACAGAGTGTTTCAACGAGGTTTTATCTAAATGTTAAATGTGTTAAATTTTTTTTTGAAACGGGCGGAAAATGGCATTAAATAGAGAATTTTCCTCCCTTTTCAACGATATGTCACATACCATATTTATTCACTGGAACTGAGCGAGTAATTGAAAAAACATTTTTTAAACCAATAATTTTTTTTAACTAGCATCATACTTGCTGTGGAGAAGTATAATGGGCTTGTTCCATGATACTCTTTTTATATGGTTTTTATACTTTTTCATATAGTATTCGATTCTCATTATACACTTAAAATTTCGTATTATTAACTTTTTCCGTTTTCGAGATATAAGGAGTAGAAATTAGTAACAGTTGCAAAATCCGAGCGCTCATTTGTGACGTCACTATACGCAAGTGACGTAAGGAAAATGGCTTTCTGGGACCTTTCAAATTTAACCTGAAAAGTCGAAAAACATGGAATTTTTAAACACTGGTAACTAAATAAATACGTCGAGTGAAAGTTCGTTCTATATCTCTAAGGAAAGGAGAAGGTCGGCGATGAATTCTAATTGTAAATTGCACGGTCAAAATCGAAAATTCGTCCCGGCAGGAGTGAGAGAAAATTGTAATTTTATGACATTTCACCAAATTGCAGTCCCCTACTGTCAAGTAGTAAGCAAAACAAACAATACTTCGAAAACACTTATAATTATAACAAGTAAGGAGCATCAAGAGTATAGAGATCGCCGAGTCTATGCGTATAGTGACGTAGCGCCTGGCCACGCCCCATTTTCGCAAAATGGAAATTTGTAATAGTTTTTAAGATACTAAACGTGCGAATAAGATTCTGATTTTTTGCAGATCCATTAATTTATACTTGCACTTTCGATTTATGAAATAAAAAAAAATGCTGAACAAGCCCATTAAATAAAACGATCAAAAAATTCAGTAAGTTCTTCAGATCATTACTTAGTTTCTTTAAATTAGTCAAAAAATCGCTGTTTTATGGAAAAATTCCCACAGCTACGAGACCTGTAAAAAGTGAAGCATTTGGGTTGTCTAAACATGATTTTCACTCCCCGCAGTTCTAAAAAAAGGATGGTTTTTGAAAAATAAATACGTCTATATGAATTTTAACGCTTTTTCACTTTCTCCTCTATTTTGAGGAAAAACCATGCATTTTGCTGAAAAATATCGAGAGAGCAAAGTTGTAGAGCATAAAATTTTGTATTTATGTTTTGGCCGAATTCCGCATAGTTTCACCGCTAGAGGGTGCGAAAGATGACCTGTCCAAAAGGATTCAAATCGAGCTTTAAACATGTAAAGAAAAACCGATCATCTCGATCCTCACAGCGAGACAGTTTCTTTTGTCTTGTCAAGGGAAGTAAATATGATGGGGGAAAATTGAGAACTGCCCTTTTGACTGATACACCGAGTTACAAAGACCGAAATAATGACAAAAATTTTATTTGAAAAATATTGTTTTGAATTTGACATTTATTTGCCAAATTAATTTTTATATTTGCAAAAATAGTAGTTGGAAAAGTCACGGAATCGTTCCTATGAGTTGATTGTTATCCAGCATATATGCGACATTCGATTTCGCGTATCTGCGGAAAACGACGGAAAGTCGTTTGCCAGCCGCCCGTATCGTTTTTCGAACTTTTGTCGTATGAAAAAGTGTCTTAGAATTTCATAATCTATAGAGTTTCCCTGTGATAAAGCTCACTGGGCTGCTGTATTATAACCTGTAATAGCTTTTTAAAGCCAAACAATGACATAATTCTAACATTATAATATATTTATCTGAAAGACAACCCAGAGAGACCTGTCCCTTACGACGCGACGGCCCATCTTTGAATCCTAAATAGCCCTCACTAAAGAACACTTGGATATTAAAGGATATTATAGTTAAATGCTAGAATTTATGGGGCCATAAGAATGCTAGTGATGTTGTTATATGCCATGTCAAATAAAATATTAAACTTCAAAAGTTTACAAAAAATTATTTTGAGATATATTGTAACTGACTCATTTCTCATTTCGAAGAGTCTACTGTCGAAGTGTGTACTTGTCCTAACGATTTCAAATAAGAATGAAAGGACTTATTTTTTTATAGTTTCATTTTCATTTTCTAATAATTCCTATCCTTCAAAGGAAACGAATGTTTCTTTACGATGCACTTTGCTACATTCTCTAGTTAGGGTTTCTTAAGACCCACAGAGGAGCCGTCGTAAGAGACAAGTCCCTTATTTTAAAATAAAAATGTGTTATTATTATTTCAGAACGATGTCATACTTTGACTCTAATAGTATACTGATATGGTCAGAAGTAGATGATCAGTATGGACAGCCTGTATGGCTGTCCATTTTATCAGGGCCCTCGAGAATATCTCACTTAATATCGGTCGCGCAAAAAAATTATTTCTACGAAAATTGTGCCGATTTTTATAGGCTACCAGATGGTTTAAAGACATTTAAAATCCATGGCCTACTTTAATAGTTATCGACGGAAAATATCGAAAATGCGGAATATGTCCAAGCAAAATATATCCGTTATTAGACGCAATTCGATGAAAATTATAAGGCGACATTTTTGGGCAAGACAAAATATTTCAACGACGTTTTATTTAAATTTTTTCAAGACAGCTGTACCTTGAGACTTACTCTTTCGGGTGTTAAAATTTATTTTTTAACGGGCGAGAAATGTCGGTATTAAAGGGAGTTCCCCCCCCCCCTTTTCAACGATATATCACATACTATGCTTATTCATTGGAACTAAGCAAGTAATTATAAATACATTTTTTAAGCCGATGTTTTTTTTTGGTTAGCATCATACTTGTTGTGGAGAAGCACGATGAAATAATACGCTTAAAAAAATTCAGTAAGTTCTTCAAATCTTTACTGTAATCAAACATTAACACAATTAAAAATAATATATTAAGCTAAAAATTATAATCGGGAAAGCAAATTAAGCAATTGTGGGAGTATTCACAGTTATGCCAATGTATAGAGGTCGGTCATCCATAAAAACGTCATTCCTTGCTCAGAAAGTTAAAATATTTTGGTCAATTAATTTAAGTACATACACCACCAGACGGATCCTGGAAGAAAAGTGGAAAGAAGGAACAAAACTATATATAGTCTCAATTGACCTCCAAAAGGCATATGATACCATAAGGCATGAGGCTATAATCGACACTTTGCTCATCAGGGGAGTACCGCACTACTCAATAAACAGAATAATAAAAGCATGCCTACACGAAAACACTGCAATACAATGGTTTGGACAGACGACGGAATCAAAAATGAAGAATATAGGAGTCAAACAAGGATGCCCATTATCCCCCCGACTATTCACCACAGTCCTGTACCAAGTGATAGAACGCACAATAAAGGAGAATCAGAATTTCAATGGAAACGATGGAACGATAAAGCCCCCCATCGTACTTGCATACGCCGACGATATACTCATCATCGGCGAGGAAGAACAAGACATCGTTAAATTTCTAAGAAATATGACACCACATCTGGATTCCTAAGGAATGAAAATAAACTTCAAGAAGAGCCTAATAATGGTCCGAGACCCATTGACAAAAACAAGTCCAACAAGTGGGGAAGAATACAAAATAGGAGACTATACCCTGAGAACCACGAATAGAATGAAAATACCTAGGAACATACCTAACGAATCAACTAAAAAGGAGGAAAACAGTAATGGAAAGAATCAAAACAGCCTACAGAGTCACAAGAGCTCTACTACCCTTCATTGAGGACAATAAACCACCATGGTGCCTAACCAAATATCTTCACGACCATCATAATGCCTACGATGATATCTGGAGTCAAAAACGCAGCAACGACAATGGCCAACAGAAGAAACCTGAGAAGAGCTGAAAGGGATATTATCCAACTGCTAGCAAAAACAGGAAAACCACAAAAACGACAGAAAACGTCAACATTACTAGAGGGAAGAACAATAATCAAAAGAATAGAATCATACGCAATGAAATACTGGGGACACGTCCAAAGACGAGACACGACACACCTACTAAAGAAAGCGATGCGACTGAACAGCAACAAACTGAAAATAGGGAGGCCATGCTACACAAGGATAACAACAATCGAGAGGATTATGAATAAGCTAGGAAAGGATTATACACACTGGGAAAAATCGGCACCAAAAAAAACGGAATACAATAAAGAAATATCAAGGATATACACACGGCCAGACTGAGAAACAGAAGAAACAGAAAATTCAGAAGTAGAATATGAGAGGGAATGAGCACAGACAGAAACTAAGAAGAAGCATATCACAAAAACCTGAAAGTAAAAAGAAGCACGAGAACCTAAAAGAAGCATCTCACAAACGCCTACATTTTCCATCCGATGAAGACAGCAGGAAAACAAGAAGAAACATCTCACAAACACCCACACGCTCCATCCTATACTCCTACCCCATGCGTCATGCGGCTCTCGCTGCTGACAACAAGCATGTCCAATGTCCAATCCAGCGTATGCAGCCGGTCCGGCGGTATATAAAAGCAGCGGGGGTTTGTTCCGGTGGGATGATCGGCTGGCGATCGGGCTGCGTGGTGTAACAAATCTCCATGCACCGGAATCGGCAGCAATGCCCACCTTACGCTGGCAAATCAATCAATCAATCAATATCCATTTGTCTGTTAGTATTTCATGTTATCTACTAAGCTTGATATGACATTTAAAAAATTAATTTGAGGATTAGATAAATATTAACGTTTTTTTTTTTTGTTAGCTGAATTTACTTTATTCCTTTTAATTCTATTAACGTTTGATTATAGTTAGTCCTTCAAATTAGGAAAAATTAAAGAAATTTTTCCATAGTTATAGACTTGTAAAAAGTGAAGCATGTGGGTTGCCTAAACATGATTTTCACCCCCCGCAGTTCTAAAAACGCATGGTTTTTGAGAAATATATACATATATACGAATTTTATCGCTTTTCGCCTTTTTCTCTATTTTGAGGAAAAACTATGCATTTTGGTGAAAAATGTGAGAAGAGCAAAGTTGTACACCGTAAAATTTCCTATAAATGTTGTCTCCACGTTTTTGTCAGAATTCCGCATAGTTTCGCCGTTAGAAGATGCGAAAGAGATATATAAATATATAGAGTTTTGCCTTTTTTTAGCCAAAATTATGGATTTTGGTGAAAAATAACAGGAGGGCAAATTTGTAGAGCATAAAATTTCCTATAATTTTGTCTCTACGTTTTTTTAAAGTTGTTTTCTAATTTCGCATAGTTTCTCCGCTAGAGGGCGTGTGAAAGAAATATACATAAATAGACATTCGCGCCCTCTAACGGCGAAACTATGCGGAAATTTCATGCTTATCTTTGTCCAAAAAATGAGCCCGAATATTTTCAGAATTTTTATGGAACATTTAAGCAGCCCTTCGCAGATTTTTGGTTTCAATCGCCTGTAGATCAAAACATCGAATTCGGTCGGACTGGTCGCCAAGGGGAACATTTTCCCGAAGTTTCAGAACAATCGACTGAAACCAATTTTCCTATCAAAAAGTGCGTGGCCCTTTTCTTTTTATAAATAGATACCGAAACATTCTTTATAGGATTTTGCAAACAGCAGAAAAAATAACTATCTATAACTAAAAGAAAAACTTTGTGTAGAAATATTAATGAAATCTTTGCATTCTTTCGATAACCTGAATTCTGGTTATGCTAGCAAATTAAAATCCTAAAATGAATTTGTCTAATTTCTTATTTGACAATTCTCATTCTAACACTAGCATCCACACAGTCCCCTACGGCCATGCAGATTAAACTAGTATCCACATAACCCCCTACGATTATGAAGATTTTTAAAAATGAGAACAAAGACCTAAAATGAATTTATTTATCTACCTTGTCTTAAAAAATTGTTCATTCCAATGGATTACATTTTCATGAAATCTATCATTCTGTTTCCTGGAAATGCTTAGCCTTTGAAACGTTTTTCGCCCTTATTCTGGAGCTCATCAGAAAGACATAAAGCCATTCATAAAGATGTTTCATGCAAAACCAAGACAATTTCTAAGAATAAGGGCGAAAAACGTTTCAAAGGCTAAGCATTTCCAGGAAACAGAATGATAGATTTCATGAAAATGTAATCCATTGGAATGAACAATTTTTTAAGACAAGGTAGATAAATAAATTCATTTTAGGTCTTTGTTCTCATTTTTAACTAAATCTTCATAATCGTAGGGGGTTATGTGGATACTAGTTTAATCTGCATGGCCGTAGGGGACTGTGTGGATGCTAGTGTTAGAATGAGAATTGTCAAATAAGAAATTAGACAAATTCATTTTAGGATTTTAATTTGCTAGCATAACCAGAATTCAGGTTATCGAAAGAATGCAAAGATTTCATTAATATTTCTACACAAAGTTTTTCTTTTAGTTATAGATAGTTATTTTTTCTGCTGTTTGCAAAATCCTATAAAGAATGTTTCAATACAATTATAAGCAAACAAATAATAATTCATTTTTAAACATAGATACCGAACTTGACAATTTCAATTGATTTCAAATATTTTTGAAGAGACCACATTTTCTTACTTTACGTTTTTGTAATGAGGAAAGATATGCTTTTGGGCAAAGTGTACGTGGCGTTATTTTCTACAGAAAATCTGTTTTTGTGGGCATTGTAGCTACGAAAAAATTATTCACGGATATTTTTTCGGACTTTAACATATTCCATATATAGATTACGACAACTAGCGTCTTCCAGCTTCGTCAGTCTATCTGTCTGTCATCTGTGTGTGCAATTCTTGAAAAGTGGTTTAAAAAAATCTCAAGATTTTATCAAAATCTTTTACTATGTCAATATTTTTCAGCTTTATAACATTTTAGTAATTGTATTTGTTTATTTTTTATTCCAATATATTATTTAGATTTTATTGTGCAATTCCAATTTATAATTAATATATTGATAGTAACCTAGACACGCTGAATATAATATAAAGAATTCTCTGTGAAAGTTAATGATTTTTAGTACATGAATACAAGTGTCCTCCCTTTAAATATTAAATAATTGTTGGGTAGATAGCAGAACCTAATTTTTTCTTGGATTATATTGCGAAATACTCAAATGAAGAAGATATTCAGGGTTATATTGCATAAAATAAAAATACTACGTACCCATGAAAGCACATGTATTACTTTCTTACCAAATTATAGGTTCAATAACAGAAGACATCAGTCTAATGCTTACTCTTTTCGCGATTAGTGTTTTGTTAATACATCGAAATAAACACAAATGTACAGATCTGATCCACACCTACTGTAGACTGACCTTCCAAAATGTACAGATATAAAATGATCCAGGATAAGAAAAATATTTTTAAGTACTTAGTTATTCAAACAAAAATTTATTTTGTAATTGCTCTCTTGCTGACAATAATATATTACTTATTTAAAATGCAGGCAACACATTTTTGCTGTTAATCCGTGCTAGTTCACATGAGGAACAATAGAAATATGTCTCCGGACGTTATTATGAATTATAATAATATTATGCAGTTTTCCATTTCGTTATTTGTGTAGGCAACAGATATCTGATTCTCACAAAATTAGATTATTTAGAATGACACCAAAATGTTCATTTATTCACATTTATTATTTTATCGTTCTTGTTCTTATTTATAATAAGACGTTAAGACAAACACATTGTATATTTGATAAAAATATTTTGTGCGTTTTATTTCCCTATCAGATGTCTCTTTCTAGGGAGTGGCCACCTCAAGGAGGTTGGGGCGTTACAGTCCCAACCAAAACTAAGTCGAATTCTAAATCGGAACTTTTCCATAATAAATTATTACAAAAGGTTATAAGTCGATGATACCAATAAAGATTGTCATAAAGGCAAAAATAAATCAATTTTTATTATTAATTAATTATTTAAGTAGATTTAATTATTTTGCTTAATGAACTGACTTTTGGATGTTTTGTCCAAACTTTTTGAAAAAAAAATAAATGTATGTAAATATCTGTGTACTTTTACAAATTTGTTTCAGTAATTATTTAAAAAACAGATGAGAACCGGTAAAGATTAAAATTAAATCATTAAATAATTGAAAAATCGGTAAAAAATCATTAACGAAAAGAGAAATTTACAAATGTTTAATAATTTTTTTTATTTATTGAAAGTCTCCTAATTAAATTGGAAACAATATTAAAATATGCATAAAATATAAATGCTTTGCATAGTTAGTTTTCGGAACTGCTGAGATTATTTGGTCATTTGCTATAAATTGAAATGTACCAAAAAATGTATTGAAGGAGCCGTTACTCTGTGGTAGTTAATCATTTTGCATAAATAACTAAATGTTTTCTACCACTATGTAGTAGAAAACGTAGTAGTGTGTTTTATTTAGTTATTTGTGTTCTTCTTCTTCTTCTTCTTCTTCTTCTTCTTCTTCTTTTAGCAGGGCGCCTGGAGGTCGCCGCACTCAGGCCTTGTGGCCCATTGTGCTACCGCTAACAAGTTATTTGTGTTAAAATGTACTGTTTGCATGCTGGGTTGACATATTTTCCATAAGACTACATGTAAAAGTTTTAAACAAATTTTAACTTGAGTTTCCTAATGACTTTGGATTTTTTACAGAAAATTGTGTCATATAAAAATGTATTTAAAAAACTTTATTTCAGATTTTTTTTCATTATTTTCGTCTACCCCTCAACCTCCTTAAATGGATGTATTCTTTATTTATTATAATACAAATGTATTACGTTTAAAAGTGTTCATGTTTTGCCCTTCACTTTTAAAATTGAAATTATTTCTAGCATGAAACGGTTTTTAACAAGTGAAAAAAACTACATTTTGATATGCTTTTTGTCCAATTTTGAAACACGGAAAGGGCATCGGTTCTATTTTTATTTAGTAAATAAAATTATGAAATGAATGATGATATTTTAAATATAACATTACATAATTTTTTTGCACCTCTATCGCACGGAGAATTTATCAATTTAAAATATTTTTTAAATAATTCTATGGAATGCATTTTCGTAAATAACTCGTATATTTTAAGTTTTTAGAAAAAACTCTATTTCTGATTTTTTGTCCAAAAAGGTCCGTGCCTTATACTGGTTATAGAGATCGATCGACGGAATAGTTAATTTTCGATATTTATTAGGAAACTGTTCGGAATTTGTAGAATTTATCAAAAAAATCAAGTTTTCCAGGATTTGTAAATTCGCTTTTGTTTTCTCAAATTTCTCACAAACGTCAACTAATAGACCTAATCGAGCCCTATAATTGCCTTTTTTGAAAATCAAAATCGTACCTTCGGTTCGGGAATTAATAATTTCTTTGAAAAATCATACTCGGCCCTGGAAAACATACTTGCGGTCAACGGATTCGGGCCGCCAGCAATAGGCTTGATTTGTGGTCGGATACCTTTGATCCCACCAAGTCTCATCGAAATCGATCAATATTCTGGACAATTATCGTGCTTCCTAGCCCGATTTCGAGAAAACCAGTTTTTTGCAAAAAAATTCAATTTTCATTTGTTTTTCGACATAGTCTCTGGTATACTTATTTGTAGGGCTTTGCCAGCGGCACCATTTCTTTTTTGAAATGTCTCGATCCGACTACCCGTTATCGAGTTATTCAATTTCTCCCGAAAAACTCGAAACGTCTATATCGGGTACTTCCGGTTTCCGAACGGAGCCGAGTTTCCGGCGTTAAGGTTTTCTAAAGACCTCCTATGAACCACCCTAGTTTCATCGCAATCCGAAAACGGATTAGGGGGGCTGGGCGTGACAGACAGACAGACAGACAGACCGACTGACCGACGGACGGAATTTTCTAAATTCGCTCTCGAATCCATAGATACGACTTTCACATCGATCCGACGTTTTTTTCGGGTTTCGACGGTCCACCGGAAAAATGCTAAACGTATACTACATTTTTTTTCAAAATGTAGTAACAAGTGAAAAAACTACATTTTGATATGCTTTTTATTCAATTTGTTGGGATGATTCATTACATTTTCAGCAGAGGGTCGCAAGATGACTCAGTGTTTTGACATGTTTTATTTTTCTTTTTTTTTGTCTTTTTGCATTGACTAAAGTAAAAGCTAATTACATTTTGAAACACGGAAAGGGCATCGGTTCTATTTTTATTTAGTAAATGAAAATAACTAAATGAATGATGATATTTTAAATATAACATTATCACTTATCAATTTGTAATATTTTTTAAAATAATTCTATGGAATGCATTTTCGTAAATAACTCGTTTATTTTAAATTTTTCGAAAAAACTCTATATCAGATTTTTTGTCCGAAAAGGTCCGTGCCTTATACTGGTTATAGAGATCGATCGACGGAATAGTTAATTTTCGATTTTATTAGGAAACTGTTCGGAATTTGTAGAATTTATCAAAAAAATCAAGTTTTCCAGGATTTGTAGATTCGCTTTTGTTTTCTCTAATTTCTCACAAACGTCAACTAATAGACCTAATCGAGCCCTACAATTGCCATTTTTGAAAATCAAAATCGGACCTTCGGTTCGGGAGTTATTAATTTCTTTGAAAAATCATACTCGGCCCTGGAAAACATACTTGCGGTCGACGGATTCGGGCTGCCAGCAATAGGCTTGATTTGTGGCCGGGTACCTTTGATCCCACCAAGTCTCATAGAAATCGATCAATATTCTGGACAGTTATCGTGCTTCCTAGCCCGATTTCGAGAAAACCAGTTTTTTGCAAAAAAAATCACTTTTCATTTGTTTTTCGACATAGCCTCTGGTATACTTATTTGTAGAGCATTGCCAGCGGCACCATTTCTTTTTTGAAATGTCTCGATCCGACTACCCGTTATCGAGTTATTCAATTTCTCCCGAAAAACTCGAAACGTCTATATCGGGTACTTCCGGTTTCCGAACGGAGCCGAGCTTCCGGCGTTAAGGTTTTCTAAAGACCTCCTATTAACCACCCAAGTTTCATCGAAATCCGAAAACGGATTAGGGGGGCTGGGCGTGACAGACAGACAGACAGACAGACAGACAGACAGACCGACAGACCGACTGACCGACGGACGGAATTTTCTAAATTCGCTCTCGAATCGATAGATATGACTTTCACATCGATCCGACGTTTTTTTCGGATTTCGATGGTCCACCGGAAAAATGCTAAACGTATACTACATTTTTTTTTCAAAATGTAGTAACAAGTGAAAAAAACTACATTTTGATATGCTTTTTATTCAATTTGTTGGGATGATTCGCATTTTCAGCAGAGGGTCGCAAGATGACTCAGTGCCTTGACATGTTTTATTTTCCTTTTTTTTTGCATTGACTAAAGTAAAAGCTAACTACATTTTGAAACACGGAAAGGGCATCGGTTCTATTTTTATTTAGTAAATGAAAATAAAGAAATGAATGATGATATTTTAAATACAACATTATCACTTAACAATTTGTAATATTTTTTTAAATAATTCTATGGAATGCATTTTCGTAAATAACTCGTTTATTTTAAGTTTTTCGAAAAAACTCTATCTTAGATTTTTTGTCCAAAAAGGTCCATGCCTTATACTGGTTATAGAGGTCGATCGATGGAATAGTTAATTTTCGATTTTTATTAGGAAACTGTTTGGAATTTGTAGAATTTATCAAAAAAATCAAGTTTTCCAGGATTTGTAGATTCGCTTTTGTTTTGTCAAATTTCTCACAAACGTCAACTAATAGACCTAATCGAGCCCTACAATTGCCATTTTTGAAAATCCAAATCGGACCTTCGGTTCGGGAGTTATTAATTTCTTTGAAAAATCATACTCGGCCCTGGAAAACATACTTGCGGTCAACGGATTCGAGCCGCCAGCAATAGGCTTGATTTGTGGCCGGGTACCTTTGGTCCCACCAAGTCTCATCGAAATCGATCAATATTCTGGACAGTTATCGTGCTTCCTAGCCCGATTTCGAGAAAACCAGTTTTTTGCAAAAAAAATCAATTGTCATTTGTTTTTCGACATAGCCTCTGGTATACTTATTTGTAGAGCTTTGCCAGCGGCACCATTTCTTTTTTGAAACGTCCCGATCCGACTACCCGTTATCGAGTTATTCAATTTCTCCCGGAAAACCCGAAACGTCTATATCGGGTACTTCCGGTTTCCAAACGGAGCCGAGCTTCCGGCGTTAAGGTTTTCTAAAGACCTCCTATTAACCACCCAAGTTTCATCGCAATCCGAAAACGGATTAAGGGGGCTGGGCGTGACGGACAGACCGACAGACAGACAGACAGACAGACCGACTGACCGACGGACGGAATTTTCTAAATTCGCTCTCGAATCGATAGATATGACTTTCAAATCGATCCGACGTTTTTTTCGGGTTTCGATGGTGCACCGGAAAAATGCTAAACGTATACTACATTTTTTTTCAAAATGTAGTAACAAGTGAAAAAAACTACATTTTGATATGCTTTTTATTCAATTTGTTGGGATGATTCACATTTTCAGCAGAGGGTCGCAAGATGACTCAGTGCTTTGACATGTTTTATTTTTCCTTTTTTTTTGCATTGACTAAAGTAAAAGCTAACTACATTTTGAAACACGGAAAGGGCATCGGTTCTATTTTTATTTAGTAAATGAAAATAAGGAAATGAATGATGATATTTTAAATATAACATTACATTATTTTTTTGCACCTCTATCGTACGGAGAATTTATCAATTTGTAATATTTTTTTAAATAATTCTATGGAATGCATTTTTGTAAATAACTCGTTTATATTAAGTTTTTCGAAAAAACTCTATTTCAGATTTTTTGTCCAAAATGGTCCGTGCCTTATACTGGTTATAGAGTTCGATCGACGGAATAGTTAATTTTCGATTTTTATTAGGAAACTGTTCGGAATTTGTAGAATTTATCAAAAAAATCAAGTTTTCCAGGATTTGTAGATTCGCTTTTGTTTTCTCAAATTTCTCACAGACGTCAACTAATATACCTTATCGAGCCCTACAATTGCCATTTTTGAAAATCAAAATCGGACCTTCGGTTCGGGAGTTATTAATTTCTTTGAAAAATCATACTCGGCCCTGGAAAACATACTTGCGGTCAACGGATTCGGGCCGCCAGCAATAGGCTTGATTTGTGGCCGGGTACCTTTGATCCCACCAAGTCTCATCGAAATCGATCAATATTCTGGACAGTTATCGTGCTTCCTAGCCCGATTTCGAGAAAACCAGTTTTTTGCAAAAAAAATCTATTTTCGTTTGTATTTCGACATAGCCTCTGGTATACTTATTTGTAGAGCTTTGCCAGCGGCACCATTTCTTTTTTGAAACGTCTCGATCCGACTACCCGTTATCGAGTTATTCAATTTCTCCCGAAAAACTCGAAACGTCTATATCGGGTACTTCCGGTTTCCGAACGGACCCGAGCTTCTGGCGTTAAGGTTTTCCAAAGACCTACCATTAACCACCCAAGTTTCATCGCAATCCGAAAACGGATTAAGGGGTCTGGGCGTGACGGACAGACCGACAGACAGACAGACAGACCGACCGACCGACTGACCGACGGACGGAATTTTCTAAATTCGCTCTCGAATCGATAGATATGACTTTCAAATCGATCCGACGTTTTTTTCGGGTTTCGATGGTGCACCGGAAAAATGCTAAACGTATACTACATTTTTTTTCAAAATGTAGTAACAAGTGAAAAAAACTACATTTTGATATGCTTTTTATTCAATTTGTTGGGATGATTCACATTTTCAGCAGAGGGTCGCAAGATAACTCAGTGCGTTGACATGCTTTATTTTATTTATTTTTTTTCTTTTTGCATTGACTAAAGTAAAAGCTAACTACATTTTGCAACACGGAAAGGACATCGGTTCTATTTTTATTTAGTAAATGAAAATAACTAAATGAATGATGATATTTTATATACAACATTATCACTTATCAATTTGTAATATTTTTTAAAATAATTCTATGGAATGCATTTTCGTAAATAACTCGTTTATTTTAAGTTTTTCGAAAAAACTCTATTTCAGATTTTTTGTCCAAAAAGGTCTATGCCTTATACTGGTTATAGAGATAGATCGACGGAATAGTTAATTTTCGATTTTTATTAGGAAACTTCGGAATTTGTAGAATTTATCAAAAAAATTAAGTTTTCCAGGATTTGTAGATTCGCTTTTGTTTTCTCAAATTTCTCACAAACGTCAACTAATAGACCTAATCAAGCCCTACAATTGGCATTTTTGAAAATAAAAATCGGACCTTCGGTTCGGGAGTTATTAATTTCTTTGAAAAATCATACTCGGCCCTGGAAAACATACTTGCGGTCAACGGATTCGGGCCGCCAGCAATAGGCTTGATTTGTGGCCGGGTACCTTTAATCCCACCAAGTCTCATCGAAATCGATCAATATTCTGGACAGTTATCGTGCTTCCTAGCCCGATTTCGAGAAAACCAGTTTTTTGCAAAAAAAATCAATTTTCATTTGTTTTTCGACATAGCCTCTGGTATACTTATTTGTAGAGCTTTGCCGACGGCACCATTTCTTTTTTGAAACGTCTCGATCCGACTACCGGTTATCGAGTTATTCCGGAAAACTCGAAACGTCTATATCGGGTACTTCCGGTTTCCGAACGGAGCCGAGCTTCCGGCGTTAAGGTTTTCTAAAGACCTCCTATTAACCACCCAAGTTTCATCGCAATCCGAAAACGGATTAGGGGGGCTGGGCGTGACGGACAGACCGACAGACAGACAGACCGACAGACAGACCGACTGACCGACGGACGGAATTTTCTAAATTCGCTCTCGAATCGTTAGATATGACTTTCAAATCGATCCGACGTTTTTTTCGGGTTTCGACGGTCCACCGGAAAAATGCTAAACGTATACTACATTTTTTTTCAAAATGTAGTAACAAGTAAATGATAATTATTATATTCGAATGTTTATTTATTTTGTCAATTTCAGGGATGGGATCTACAAGTTAAAATATTTTCCCCATCACTACCATTACAGATTACATAGAAATACAACATTTTGTAATTTTCTAATAAAATGTTTTCATCCCCTATAATCCACCCCTTTTTGAGAAACGATTTTATTAGATAATTTCTCTACAAACTTGAAGCTAATCTTGGATCAGTAGCCAGGTTTCAGATTTTTTGCCAGATTTTCGGGTTTCCTGCCCCACTGTGAGCTGTCTGAACTTTAATATCATGAAGTAAGTTAAGAAATGTCATGTTTTTCTGACGTTTGAAGAAAAAATATGTTTATGAGTGTTCATGACGTCACTGTAACTTAGGCCACAGAAGAGAGTAGTTCTTGTCTTCCGTGCTTACGCTACACAATAAATTTAAGTTACTTATGTTGGCTGCATTGATTAAGAGAACTTGACAAGTGATGAAGTGACAATCGGCTTGTGTCTTTTACTTTATAACTATCTCGTTTCTTTTTAAATCTTTATAAATTTATTTTTTGATCATTTTATATTACACGTTTTAAGATACTTAATTTCCACGTTTATAAATATATGAGGCGGAAAATATCATTCCATTGCTACCCATGATTAAGTTTCTTTAACGTTCATCATTTTCGTATGTTGTCAGTAGATTAAAAAAAACGTAGCACTTTTGAATTTATAAATTAACAGTTATTTATTTTCATTTTCAGTATTGTTTGCAATCTTCGGATACATATCGGTAAGTAAACTATATACTATTTAACACACAACATAGCTTTAATGACAGTAAACTATTGAATTATTTTGTTAAATAACGAAAGTCAATAGCTTTACCACGAGTCCAGTAAATGATAAAAAATGTGTAACATTTTTGTTTTATTTTATGTTTACATTCACTTGATTTTCCCAATACCTACACTGATTCACAGGAATTTTTCATCTAAATTATTTTTATGTGCCTATCAAAATTGATCAAAAACTTAGTAACCTACTTAAAAAAGCAAGACAGTATTTGCATGCTTAAACCTAGAATATACGGATTATAATATTTAATATTATTTTAGGCACAGCAGGGCTACAATTATCCTACTCCAGACACTCCTTTCCCAGGAGGTACTTCTTCAGGTAGTAGACCAGGTTCATTCCCTCCATCTGGTCCTGGCGGCCCGCAAACAGGTCAATCATCCGGATCCCAAAGGCCGTCAGGTTATCCAGAACAACAAAGTCCAGGCGGAACAGCACCAGAGGGCGCAAGTGGATCACAAGGACCTTTTGGAACACAAAGACCAACAGATAGTTTTCCTGGACAACAAGGACCTAGTAGACCAACTGGTTATCCAGGAGCTGGCAGACCGCAGGGGCCCTCTGAAACACAGAGGCCCTCAGATGGCTTTCCAGGACAAGAAAGACCTAGCAGACCATCAACTGGTTACCCAGGAGCTAGTAGACCACAGGCGCCATCAAATAGCTTTCCTGGACAACAGGAACCTAGCCGACCATCTACTGGTTACCCAGGAACTGGTAGACCGCAGGGGCCATCAGATGGTTTTCCTGGACAAGGAACTAGCAGACCATCAACCACTGGTTACCCAGGAGCCGGTAGACCACAGGGGACCTCTGGAACACAAGGACCATCAGAATCTTTTCCCGGGCAACAGGGATCCAGTCAGCCATCAACTGGTTATCCTGGTGGTCAAGGTTACAATTACCCGAGTCCAAACAAACCATTTGGCGGAACTTCTTCGGGTAGACCCGGATCATCTACTTCAAGTGGTTCTTTCGCCACAACATCTGGTCCAGGACAACAAACCAGTTATCCATCTGGTAAACCTGATGGAGCACAGAGACCATTTGGAACACAAGGACCGTCAACTGGATATCCTGGTGGATATCCTGGAGGGCAACCGCAGTATCCTTCTGATGGAACGCAAAGACCTTTTGGCTTATCTGGAGGACAAGGAGCTCCTGGTCAACAAGGAACTGGAGGATACTCTTCAACCGAAAGACCTGGATATACTTCTGGATCATCAAATGCTTATACTCCTTCGGGGAAACCTGGCAGACCAAGCGCTCAATTTCCATCTTCTGGAGGACAAGGACCTTCTGGATCAAGTGTTTATCCTTCTTCCGGTGCTCCAGGAGCACAATTTCCACCTAGAGACGCGCAACGACCATCCGTACCATCATCACAAGGCCCTAATGGATATCAGGGAGGACGACCACAATATCCTTCAGGCGGAGAGGAGAAACCTTTTGGATCATCTGGAGGATATGGAGCTTCTGGTCAACAAGAAGCTGGTAGATACTCTACAACTGAAAGACCTGGATATCCTACTGGACAAGGTTCTAATGGATACCCCGGGGGACGGCCACAATACCCTTCTGGAGGAGCGCAAAAACCTTTTGGATCATCTGGAGGACAGGGAGCTCCTGGCCAACAAGGATACTCTACTACTGATAGATCCGGTTATCCTACTGGATCATCAAATGGTTATAGTACCTCTGTTACAACAACTCCAGGACAACAACGCCCTAGTGGATATCCTGGATCTGGAAGACCAACAGGCTCACAATTTCCTCCATCTGGGCCATCTCAGGGAGGATCCTTAAGTAGTTATCTTCCCCCTGAACAGCAGGGAACTGGTGGATTTTCGACAACCGGAAAGCCTATAAGTCCACAATATCCTTCTACTAATTTTCCTTCAACTGGACAATTTAATGGAGCAGGTTCATCTGCACAAACAGGGCGCCCTCAAAATGGATATGGAACACCAAGTAAACCATTTGGAGGAACAGAACCGACAGGCGGAAGACCAACAGGTTCACAATTTCCATCTGGTGGACCACAAGGATCATCTGGACAACAAGGGCTTGGTGGAATAACAAGACCACAATTTCCTGGACAGTCTACTCTAGCAGGCCCATCTGGACAGTTGGGGCAACCAGGCGCTACGCAAACAGGATTTGAAGTACCTGCTGGATTTCCTGGAAGACCAGGTGGTTCACAAGACAATTCTGGATTGCAGCCAGCGTTTGGCAGTGCTAGCAGTCCTCAAGGTGGATTTCCTGGCCAACAAAGACCGTCACAGGAAAATGATGGAAACGCTGACGGAAAATACGAAGAGGGTGATTACTCCGCTATTCCTGGAGAACCCGAAATTGACTATCCTATCCTATCATTTGTACCCGAAACGTCGTTTAGATGTGAAGACCAACAGTTTCCAGGATATTATGCAAATGTCGAAGCGAGATGTCAAGTATTTCACATATGCGCTAACAACAAAACGTATGATTTCCTCTGTCCAAACGGTACCATATTCCACCAGGAGCATCTAGTATGTGTATGGTGGAATCAATTTGACTGCAGTACTGCTCCTTCTCTTTATGGTATAAACGAAAACATATACGACTTTTCAATAACTGGAGCTCAACAAACGGGTGGAATTCCCGTAGAAGGATCTGGATTTCCTGAAGGCCCACAAAGATCAGGTGGATTTCCAAGTACAAGTTTCCCATCAAGGCCTGGCGCAGCTCCCGGTTTAGGACCTCAAACCTCTGGTGGATATCCTAGTGGTGAATCTCAAAGGCCAGGTGCTGGACCTGGAGGGTATCCAAATAGAGAACTTGAAAATGAAATTCAAAGACCCGGTGAATACCCCAGCGGGAGACCACAACGTCCCGGAACTGAAATTCAAGGATTCGGTAAATATCCCAGCGGGGAATCAGACATACCTGGGGGGTATCCAAGTGAAAGACCACAAGGATCCGGCTTTCCTTTAAGACCGAATGGCTCGCAAGCTCCCGATAACCAATCCCAAAAACCAGGAGGATTTTCTAGTGGACCACAAGGAGCAGGAACTGGATCTCAAAGACCAGGTGGATATCCAAGTGAAAGACCTCAAGGACCTAGCTTCCCTTCGGGACCAGGAGGATCTGGAGTAGGATCTCAAAGACCTGGGGGTTATCCAGCTCAAGGATCTCAAGGTACTGGAGTAACCCAAACACCTGGTGGATATCCAAGTGTGTCGCAACGACCTGGAGCATATCCAAGTGGAGAACAACAAAGACCGAGTTTCCCATTAGGTCCTGGCGGATCCCAAGCTCCTGGTGGATACCCTAGCGGAGAAACACAACGACCTGGAGCAGTTTCTGAAAGGCCTGGAGGATATCCCAGTGGAGGTGCACAAAGACCCAGTTTTCCGTCCGTGACTGCTTCACCTGATGGTTATCCTAGCGGAGGAACGCAAGGACAAGGTCAACAACAACCCCAGAGGCCAATTGGACCTGGAGTAGATACTCAAAGACCTGGAGGATACCCCAGTGGAAAACCGCAAGGCCCAAGTTTCCCATCAGGACCTGGCGCATCTGGCACCGGAGCTCAAAGGCCCAGTGAAGGGCAACAAGGATCTACTTTCCCAAGTAGGCCAGGAGCATCTCCTTTCCCCGGATCACCTCAGCCACACGAACCAACTAGGGAGTATTTACCACCAGTGAATCGCAAATAAATTTAATGGAAATTGCCAGTACCTCGTTTAGTAATGCCGAAAGTTAGTTTTGTGCGTACAAGGACTATTTTGTATATATTAAAGTGATATTTTTTAAATAACGTACCTTTATAGTATTACAAATATATTTTCTTAATGCCAATATACATGGACAAAAAATTGTGTATACATACATATCTAATGAAGTTAATATTTTTATAAATAAATGATTTCATAAAGTATATGTTGTTTTAAAGGAACTTTTTTTGGCAGTATAATGTATTGAAAATATTTTCTATGGCAATTATATAGGCAGCCGTCCTGACGTCTACACCAAGTTGATGAAGCTCTAGAAGGTCCACGATTTCCTGAAAATTAGTATAATTAAAAATTAGGAAAATTAGGAAAAATTGTGAGATGACGAGATAACAAAGA
Organism: Stenurella melanura; assembly: GCA_963583905.1. Taxonomy (NCBI): domain Eukaryota; kingdom Metazoa; phylum Arthropoda; class Insecta; order Coleoptera; family Cerambycidae; genus Stenurella; species Stenurella melanura. The sequence goes on from OY757317.1 coordinate 105,115,442, forward strand.
TTATCAGGGTTAGGCTTTCAACCGACATACTAAAAATTCTGCTCTTACTTAACTAATTTGGACAGTGGAGAAGGGGGTTAACAGTAATAAAACATATTTTTTATAGAATTTAGTAAACAGCAGAAAAAGTAATCTATGTTTGCTAAATTCCATAATAAATATATTTCATTACAATTACATGCAAACAAAAAATAATTCACTCTTAAGAAAGGGGGTTAGTCTTAGAAAAATTGCCTTTTTCTTCGATAATCTGTGGAAATATCAAAAGACAAAGGCAAAAATAGTCTTACTGCACATAGGAACTCTGGTTGGTAATGCTCCGACGAATCGACTGTATAACTTTTACCTTGTATTTTGTGCGAGGTCCTTTGACCTCTACACGTTTTCTAGTAACATAAAGTTAAGGCGGCCAGAAAAACGCCTCAAAAGTAGCATGCTATAGAAATCAAATAAACCATGTTTCAGTATGTTTAACGAAGCTTCTTACCTCTGAGTTTTTGTCCAGTGTATGGATTCATTATTCTTTCTGTAATGTCTTTTTAGGACTATGCAAATACTTAAATACAACTTGTTTTTTATTTGGCGCATGCATTTGTAAGAAATGTTTAGAGATCAGATTTGTAAAGAATTAAATGTTGAACTATTGCCCTAGTTTTTTCATTTCATAGTTTTAGAGCACTTCAAAAAACATATTTGGACTTTCAACTCCCCCAAAAAAATTATAAGTTTTAGTTATGTTTCTATCTAATAGAGTATTCTCACAAAGTGCAATGTTATTTGAATATATCGAATTCTCACAAAAGAGAATAATTGCTGAAATAGCTATTTGAAGAATTCCCACTACCAGCAAAAATTACACGTACGAACTTAGGATTCAGATTTGATTGATTTTACTCAAGCTGGGTAGGAATGGAGGCCTGATACATTCGAGGAAAAATCCCACATTTATTTTTGAAATCGCCGTTGCCAATTTTTACTCATTTTAGTACTATTGAGGTTGCAATTTTTTATCATTAAAGTTTACCTTACCTTTGATTTATCAATTTTAAATAAAGGAAGGAAACGTAATTTGATGAATAGAAGAAGAAATAATAGCAGTTAATGCTTGAAGGGACACTAACCGAGGGGTAAATCACCGTCGTCAGTCGCAATACAGATCTTAGGCAGGCCCTCGACAGTCAAATCGAGTCGACCAGGCGCGGAATTCAAATCGGCAGTCCGTGTACAGATTTTTACAGGTAGTTAACCTCTTGGCACTAACATATCGACTAACATAATGAGATATCCGATGAAAAACTAAATTTTGGGGGTAGGTAACTCATAAGTAGATAAGGATAACGATTATTGCAATAAAATGATTATAGGCCGAAGCAAATGGATTAATATGTAAACGACTTATCATATCAACATCAACGTTCAAGATGTGAACTTGGAGGTTGTTCAATTGTGAGCATGATATACTTTCTTATTTTGGGAAAATGTATTGACTTTCGAAAACTGATTCGATTAGGTACTACTTTTTCACTTAAAAAAACACAAGAACATATTAGTAGTACACAATGCTAAATCGATGTACTATAGATCGATTTTGAATAGTAACTTTTAAAGAACACAGAGTTTCCTCTTTACTTGGTATCTGCTGTTTGATATTGTAAGCTTACTTCACATGTGATGATTCTGTGTTTGTTCTCTGTGTTTCACGACTTGTGGTTGGCAATTGATCTTAACCTCTAGACCGACCAATTGGAGGCCAATAAGCGGAACACTGTCTTATATGTCAACATTGCTTAAGTGATGAAATGGTGGAATCGTGGAGTGTATCCCCAGTCCAATAATTATAAAGATTTCCATAACAAAAAATGTTATTTGAAATTTTCCTTCAGTAACTGTTAGTGGAGGGACTATACATCAGAAAAGCACAAAAATCAATTCTGGGGGTACCGCGCAATCCCCCCAAGAAACCACCCCTTCGGTGAAAGAAGCCTTATTTTACTGATAACTCGTTAACCGTTGAAGATATAAAAAAATTGCTCATCATAAAAAAGAAAGTTTGACCAATTATTTAAAAAAAGTGCTCTTGTACTTTCTTGATATGCCATGGTTTTCGATAAAATCGATATTGAAAAATATTGTCAAATTTGTATTTTTAATGCGCATGAATTTTCGTTATTTGAAATTTTTTGCGCGCGGCCTATAGAAAAAATTGAATTACTCGAAATCCAAACATGCTAGGAAGAAACATCAAAATGGGTTTTAAAGGGGATATAAAATACTCTTTTGTGTTTCCATTTTTGATGGCTATTGGTATTAGTATATAAAAATAACAATATAATATAGTTACCTCTTGATTTTTTGTACTTTTAACTATTCACAGGCCCATAAAAAACAACCGACTTTAATATAAGTTATAAATGCATTATCTTTTAGTTCAAGATAGTACTTCAATGTAGAAAAAGTTAGGAATAAAAATATTCACATTTACAAATTTACCAGCCAAATTTTGGCCAATTTTTTATTGTTTCCTAAAAATAAAAAAAAAGACCCAAACATCTTGAAAATTTAGCTCAAAATATCTTTTTTCAGTTTATATATCATATAACTATTGTTTCTCATCATTAATAGTTAAAAAATTGTATTTACGAAATTGTATTAAAAAATTGAATATGCAGCATTTTTGGATTTTTTTTAGCTAACTTTAACATGCTGCTAAATTTGTAAATGTGAATATTTTCATTCCTGACCTTTTCTGTATTGAAGTACTACCTTGAATTAAAAGATAATGCATTTATAACTTATAGTCAAATATTTTTACGGGCCTGTGAATAGTTAGATGCACAAAAAATCAAGAGATAACTATATTATATTGTTATTTTTATATACTAATAAATATCAATAGCCCTCAAAAATAACAACACAAGAGAGTATTTTATATCTCCTTTAAAACCCATTTTAATTTTTCTTCCTAGCTGGTTTTCGAGCAATTCAATTTTTTCTATAGGCCGCGCGCAAAAAATTTCAAATAAACGAAAATTGGCGCGCATTAAAAATACATATTTTGCAATTTTTGTCAATATCGATTTTCTCGAAAACCATGGCATATAGAAAAAAATTACAACAGGACTTTTTTTAGGCAATTAGTCAAGCTTTCTTTTTTATAATGAGCAATTTTTTTACATCTTCATCGGATAAAGAGTTATTTTGTAAAATAAGGGTTTTTTCGACAAAGAGGTGGTTTCTTTGGGGGGTTGCGCGGCACCCCCGGAACTGATTTTTGTGATGTTTAATCCTCGCACTAACAGTTACGGAAGGAAAATCTCAGATAACATTTTTTGCGAGCTTATGGTGTATTTTTTATTTTGCCGACTGGACTACACGGTCAGGAACTTCATAAATTGCACTGGACATCATAACGCACGCTTCCCAAGCAAAATTTTTGACACCCCACTCATGGTCGCCATGATAACTCAACTTATTTGAGGTTAGCGAAACCCGTTGCTATTTTACGGTATGTTGCCATATATATCATATTGTCGTTAAACTTGAATACTCCTCTCCATAAATGCTACCTCAATGCCTTTAAACAGAAAATTCATGTTATTAAAACACTTACAGTAATAAGCTATCAAAAGGAGTACGTACTACTTGATACTTTAGTGTTATTATTTACATTGTTTCTAAAACCAAACAGTCCTTTGCCTATCAACAGCAGGAGATAATATTAAATCTGGCAACATCCAATTAGTAATTTGTTTTGACTTGCTGCGTGAATTGCAGTAATAAGAATGTTTTCAATTCGGCCACGACTTTGAACCAGGAATTCTGAAGGAATTCCGATTTATGGATATGGATTTGTCCTTGGCGACCTATCATGGCGACCAACATGGGGAGTGTTAATGTGTTGCCAATTTGCGGGTAATTACCCGAAAATTGGGTATTTGAGCCTATCCTGTGGGTAAAATATTGCTGCGGGTAAAATCGGGTATTTAAGAAAACGATGAAAATCATGACATGCACGCCGAGAAAAAATTGCTCATGTGGGCAAGCCTATAACTAACAACGGTAATTAATTAACAACAGTATATCGCTTTGAATTAGTGACTTAGGTTCAAATATGGATTTATTATCTAATGATAAAAATAAAAAAATTAAGTAATGTACCGTGCAACTATTTGAAAAATGAATCAGAATAAATGTGTTGAAACATGGAAATAGTTTACATGTATATTTTTTACCTTTTAATAAAGTCTATGGTTAGTATTCTACTGTGAGGGTAAACTTCCGAGAAATTTAATCTGGTCGTGCGGGTAAAAGCGGGTATTTTTTAAATTGGCCGTGGGAAATTCCATAAATTGCATTGGCAACACTGATTAATTTACTACCCAATGTAGAGTCCATTTTACTTCATGAAGTTCGTGAACACGGTACCCAAAATGATGGTTGATCAATCAAATAGGGTAGTTAAGTTAGTACGTCATACTATGAATTCGAATTTCTTGTAATTTTTTGCGGGTTTCTACTGCGTGTTTGAGAAAAATAAAGAGTGTTTTTTAATTAAGTGCCCCAATGGAGGAACAGTTACCACACACTCTTCATGTGGAAACTGAACTCCGCTATTTACATTTATGTTTCAAACAACAGTTATATGCTATGGCTACATACTCCATTACGTAAATAATAAAGATAAAGACTTTTATTATTATTATTAAATATGAAATCATCCTTTGTGAGAATATCCTATATACCAACTGTAAAGCTAGTACTGATTTATTTTACTTACGTTACCGATGCCTGTTAAGATACTCTCCATTGAATCTGTTATAACATTTGGATGTACCGCAGATGATCTAGTTTGAACTGAAGATCCTGGGACGGCCACCTTCTGTTCTTTTTCTAACATTTTGTTCAAAATATCTTCATACCCGTTACGTGAAAATCTATATGAAACAAAATTAGCTATTAATCAAATTAGCCCGGTCAGAATATTACGATTTAACCAAACTTACCTTAGTCCAAAAGTTGATAATAACAGAGATACAGGGTGTCAGAGTAAATTTTTTTAAAATTTGGTAATTGGTGTTTTTTTGAGGCGAGGGATTCAAATTCATAGTTTTGCTGTTGTTTGTAGAGGACACCACCTACAGTAGTTTGCGTGTCGTTTATACGTCATATTTTTTTGGGCGATTCCTTTTAAGAAAATTGAAATAAAAATTCCTGTTTTCCTGTCACTTTTACGTAAAAAAGGCATAACATCTAAATGTCACTACGAACCGTTTTCGAGATATTTGGTTTTAAAATATTCAATGCAACCAATTTAAATTATGATTTAGGGATGTACGATTGTTGTACCCAAATCTAGGTGGCTTGTGTCAATTACTCTTTAAATGCCATACCTAAAAAACCGCTGCCTAAGGAATCACTACTTCCACATCCAGATTCTTCATCCAAGTCGTTTTAAAGGAAACATCTTGACTATATTTGCACTCTAGTATGTGGAAATTATTGGTCATAGAATTTTAATAATATTTGGGGCAGATGTCATAGAAAAGTTTGAGGAGTTGGTTTCTACCATATACGTTAAAAATGAAGTTTTTAGTTCACCCTACTTATTTTCTACTATTCACCTCCCACCCCTCCAATGGAGGCATCTCAATCAGATATTACTACAATACATACGTGTACTAATCTCAAGTGAATATCTCAATTTGATGTTATCAATCCCATTAATAATGAAGCGGAGGTGGTGGAGTTTGAAAAATATTAGAAAGAAATCTGAGGCCTTGGTTTCTAGTATATACACCGAATCCCAAATTTCTGTAATCTTATCACCTTGATTTACTTATTTTCCCCTAGTCACTCCTATTAACCCTAACCCTTCTACAGAATCATCCCAAAATATAATCTAGTTCCAGATGTCGTTATAATACATACCAAATTACCAAATTACAAGTGAATATCTCAATTTTATTTTATCAATCCCTTTAATAATGTAGTAAGGGTAGTGGAAGGGTTGAAAAATATTGTTAAAAAATTTGAGGTCTTGACTTCTAGGACATACACCGAATTTCAAGTTTCTGTAGTCTTACCAGCTTGCTTTACTTATTTTCCCCTATTTACCCCTATTTAACCCCCAACCCTTCAACGGAATCATCTCAAAATATAATCTAGTTCCAGATGTCGTTATGATACATATGCGTACTAAATTTCATGTGAATATCTCAATTTTATTTTATCAACCCCTTGAATAATGGAGTAGGGGTGGTGGGGGGCTGAAATAAATTATCAAAAAATCTGGGGCCTTTGCCTCTTGTACATACACCGAATTTCAAGATTCTGTACTCATACCTGCTTGCTTTACTTATTTCCCCCTATCTACCCCTAAATAACCCCGAACCCTTCAAAGGAATCATCTCAAAGAATAATCTAGTTCCAGATGTCGTTATAATTCATACGTGTACCAAATTTCAAATGAATATCTCAATTTCATTTTATCAACCCTTGTAATAATGAAGGGGTGGGGTGGGGGTTGAAAAATATTATAAATAATCTGAGACCTTGGCTTCTAGTATATACACCGAATTTAAAGTTTCTGTAGTCTTACCAGCTTGCTTTACTTATTTTCCCCTATTTACCCCTATTTAACCCCCAACCCTTCAACGGAATCATCTCAAATTATAATCTAGTTCCAGATGTCGTTATAATACATACGTGTACCAAATTTCAAATGAATATCTCAATTTTATTTAATCAACCCTTTTCATATTGGAGTAGGGGTGGTGGGGGTTGAAAAATATTATTAAAAAATCTGACGCTTTGGCTTCTAGTACATACACCGAATTTCAAGTTTCTGTGGTCTTACCAGCTTGCTTTACTTATTTTCCCCTATTTACCCCTATTTAACCCCCAACCCTTCAACGGAATCATCTCAAATTATAATCTGGTTCCAGATGTTATAATACATACGTGTACCAAATTTCAAATGAATATCTCAATTTTATTTAATCAACCCTTTTCATATTGGAGTAGGGGTGGTGGGGGTTGAAAAATATTATAAAAAATCTGACGCCTTGGCTTCTAGTACGTATACCGAATTTCAAGTTTCTGTATTGTTACCAACTTGTTATACTTATATTCCCCTATTTACCCCAAATTAACCCCCAACCCTTCAACGGAATCATCTCAAAATATAATATAATTTCAGACGTCGTTATAATACATACGTGTACGAAATTTCAAATGAAAATTTCAACTTTATTTTATCAACCCCATTAATGGGGTAGGGGTGGTGGGGGGTTGAAAGATATTATAAAAAAATCTTAGGCCTTAACTTCTAGTACATACACCAAATTTCAAGTGTCTGTTCTCTTACAAGCTTGCTTTACTTATTTTTCCCTATTTTCCCCTATTTAACCCCCAACCCTTCAACGGATTTCCTCAAAAAACAATCCAGTACCAGATCTCGTCATATATATACGTGTACAAAATTTCAAGTCAATATCTCAAACCGTTCCGGAGAAAACGTGCGGACAAAAAAAGTTACAGACAGACCGACAGACAGACCGACAGACAGACAGAAATTTTTTTTTTTCGCTCAAATTTAAAATCTCGACGTTTCATGACATTCTAAACCTATTTCACGAATAAAAATTTTTGAAAATTTTTTTGCGATTACTATACTTCCAATCCACTACGTGGATGTGGAAGTAATTTGGTTGTGCTAATGAATACAATTTAACGATTGTTGTACATAAATCTAGGTGACTTGTGTCAATTAGGTATTACTGTATTGTGTTGGCTGGATTTAGATAATCACTGAATTTTTAAATTTGTTTGGATTAATCATGCCTCGTCACAACAACTTTTCAAACAGTGAAATGCGAGAAATTTTCTTGTGCGTAGACGCATAACATCGTCTGCGCATAAGAAAATTGTTGTGGTAAACGTGCCCGCCGTACATATCTACAATTATATCCCAACAGGGCCCTACCAAGCCATCAAAAATTTAAAAATATCTATGACAGATTAGGAGAAAGTGGCTAGTTTCGTCTCAAGAGCCACATAGGACGTCCAAAAAGAATTACCGCCGATCAGGAGGATGAAATTCTAGTTCGGATTGCTGAAGACACTGAACTTTCCACACGGCGATTTTCTGCAATTACTGGAGTAAGTAAATTTTCCATATTTAGAATACTTCACAAAGAAAATTTCATTTCATTTTATCTTGTTACCTAGGGATCTTCTCACACGTGTAGAATTTTCACAATTCCTTTAAAATAAACAAACAATAAATCGTAATTTTATCGAAAATGTTTTATTTACGGATGAAGCAACTTTCACCCGAAGAGGAGGATTTAACTGGAGGAACTCTCATTACTGGGACGTGGAAAATCAACATACACCTAGGGAATCACATTTTCAAGAAAAATTCAAAGTTAATGTTTGGTGTGGAATGAGCAACATGCATGAATTTTTGAAATGCAATAATTTATTATTTTTTCGTTATATATGTTATATAAGTTGAGAAAGTAATGAAGAAAAGGTTTTAAAAAAATGTGTAGCCTAAATAAACGACTTTGAAATTCAAAATTTTATGGGAACATATCCACGTGACTGAAAACACCACGCTATTGGTCTGACGTCATTCGGCATAATGTCTAATGGTCGTCTATCTGCCAAGGGGTTAAATCGTAAATTGTTTTGTGTTTTGTAAATGTGTATTGATATGTTCATAAAAGAAATCATTCATTTATTTATTTATTTTAATTATTAAGTGGTAAAAATGACGGACAGTGGGTTTTTACGGGGCCAGAGTGACAATTTGCCTGTTGTTGATGTGTTTATGATGACAAACTTTTTTGCTACTAATACTGATTTTATTAGTGCACAAATTGGAGGTACTAAAGCAACAAGGTATGGGTCATTCATTATTCTAAACATTAATTCAATTGTGCCCATTTTTATCCTTTTACTGTAGTTAAATATAACAAATTATTTATGTACCTAACCTCAAAATAGGTAAACAAGGCAATGTTTTAATGTTATATTAATTAATATTTTTCATCTCAGAATGATTTACTTTTTTATATAATAAATACCTCCCGTCACTTACTAAGTACGTACTTTTAGGTAGGTAGGTACATTAATAGTAAAAATAACTGTTGACATACATAGGTATATATAAATATATAACCGGATAATATGTAGAATGCCGAGAAGTTACAATCAGTTTGTTCATTTGTGTTGATTTATAGCAACTTTGAAGCACGTTATCTCTCTCACACTCACGTTACTTGTGATAGCACTATCTTTATTTAACTGCTTGAAGCTGCTTTAAATCAACACAAATGAACAAACCTATTATTCCCACCGTTCTTATACATTTGTGTACATTTTAATTCAAGGTTCCTATTAACAGAAGTTAGTAAACTTTTGTATTCCTATAAATAGGAAAGTGACCAAATTCACCATGATATGTAAACAAACTATCACAATAATATTAGGGTTAGGTACATATTTTCATAATATTATTATAAAATAATTAATAAGTAAATTTACATCAAAATGATCCTGGCAGCAATATAATCTTGAGGATGACGATAATTCTGCATTTCGGTCGTCTCGTCTCATAGCTCTGCACCATTTCTTCCTAACTTTATCTCGTCTAGGCACATTAAAAAATAACTTTTCTGGAGTTTTTATTGTAGTATTTGTGCATTTGGGCACAATACAATATTTATAGCTACTTTTCTTTGTATTTTCCATAACACAACATAAATAATGTGTACACATTCGCAATCACAATACATTTTCCGTCGGTGCGATGTGCCCTATGACGTCACACACAAGTAGCGCGGAAACTTCTCCATTTAAACGCAGTTAAATTGACAGCTGCAGTAAATAATTTTTTTAACATTTAATTAGAACATAAAACAAAAATAAAATACTGGAAAAATAATGTTTTTTAGTGGTCTATTCATCTGTGATGTTTAAAAAAATTATGCATTTTGCTCATTAGGGGAGATCAGTTATTGGGGCCATATGAATTACCACCAAACTTAAATGGTGCTTCATATCTGAACTTCTTGTAAACAGAACTTTATGATGAAATGAATACATGGTCCAGAAACATAAGACAGAATTTATGGTTTATACAGGATGGAGCTCCACCTCACTGTTCCCTTGCAGTCCGCAATTATTTAAATTGCAGTTTCCTCATAGGTGGATTGGAAGGGAAAGTGAATTTATATGGCCAGCTCGTAGCCCTGATTTCAATCCTATGAATTTTTACTTTGAGGGACATATGGAGACATTGGTTTATTCCCAAACAATTAATAATCGGCACAAATTATGGCAACAGATACAAAATGCCCCACAGTTTATTAGAAATCAATCTGCCATATGTTTTAAAGTTAGACAATCTTTAACAAAAATAATAAGGAAATGTGTCGATGTTGGTGGAGCGCATTTTGAAAATTTATTAAAGTAATTATGTGATATTATTATGTAATAAAATTTGTTTTGTTACTGTAATGACTGATTATTCTAATTAGGTGTTTTCACAAATTTTAAATTCACTTTCACTGTGAAGGTAATGCTTTATTATCTTTAAAAACATTTGAATTTTGAGAAACAGTCGAATAATACCTTAAAATAAGCCATTTTAATTTTGTATTGAAATTTTTTATCCAAAGACACTATATCAATTCACTACGCACTCATGACGCCATCAGTTATATTGTCAATGTCATTTTTTGTTATAAACGCGTTATTTTGCAGATAAATTTCCTAAAGTAGCTTTACAAATCCCGTATTAGGTAGGCGTTACCTATTTAATCATATGTAAACGTAAATAAAGTGAATAAAATGTTGTGTTAAACAATTTTTAGACGCGATTTCTGAAATTGATGACGTCACCGCGTGTTTTGCGCACTCGTTCAATTACTAAAACTTTATGTTATTTATTTGTTGAAATTTTTATTTGATGGACGATAAAATGCTGTTTGAATATCAATAAGTGCTTTAGTATAACAACTACTTCGTTTTAATAACATCGAAAATGCAAATTTGCACATAGTGAAAACACCTAATTAATCAAGTATAATGTGTTTTTACCTCTTTAATGGTTAATATCTCGACAATTATTCATTTTATGGGTTCTTAACATGAGTGCATATGTTACGTATAAGTCATTGGAAAATATGAATTAATTAGTTGAAATTGATATTCGCACAGTGGCGTAATATGTAATTTAGTAGGGGTGAAGGGGTTTATCATTTATGTTGACGCCACTGGCAAAAGCGATTTAACATTGTTTTTGTTTTAATCAAAGCCTACTTTGTAAAATCGTACATCCCTAAATCATAATTTAAATTGATTGCATTGAATACTTTAAAGCCAAATATCTCGAAAACGGTTACTCGTAGCGACATTTAGAAGATATGCTTTTTTACGTAAAAGTGACAGGAAAGCAGGAATTTTTATTTTAAGATTTTTTTTAAAATTCGCCAAAAGAATATGACGTATAAACGACACGTAAACTACCGTAAGTGGCGCTCTCTACAACGACAGCAAAACTATGAACAAATTTGAATCCCTCGGCTCAAAAAACCCCCACTTTTGGACTAAGGTAAGTTTAGTTAAATCGTAATATTTTGACGTAAGGAATCTGCCATTGCTCTGTGTACAATTACTGATCGGACACCCTGAATATAACATGTTAAGTTGTGGCAAACTGATCAAGAGAACATATTTTTTTAAAGTTTAGCAGTGAAGGGGTTAAATACAGCGGAAAAATACCATTCTAGTTCTTAAAATTATTAAAAAACAAAATTATGAAAAGAAAACAGTGTTAATAACTGTGTTGCAAACTTAGAGTATTCTCCGAAACACCCGTTACCATTTACCATTTAATAACATTTATCGTCTATTTATAATAGTAGGGGAGCCCTCGACTAAAATTTCCTGCCGTCAGGGCATGGCTGAGCCCATAAAAAATGTATAGTTTTAATTGAAATAACCAACGTTTTTTCTTACAGCAATGCCCCAAAGTGTTGCGAAAGGGATGTAACTCATTTTCTGTCGGTAGAAAAAAACGCTATCAGTACAGTACCCCGTCGGTTCTTGATACAATCTTGATAAACAACTAAAACAGACCACGAATTTATCAAGAACTGACATTTAGGGTGTTGCAGAACATTGATAACACCCTTATCAGCTGTAAAAAAAAGGGTTATATAAAGTTAGAGCGACATGGATGAAACCTCCATAAAATGATTCCTTAGGCTCTCAAAACTCCATTAAAAAAATTGACGTTTCCCGCGTTACACAACTATAGGAACCCGAATCGGGAAGCCACCGCATCTGCCCCTCATACATCAGGAAAGTCTGGCGTGGAGCTCATTTTCGGAACCCCAGTGATCTCGTACCAATAAATTTCGGCAGGATTGAAGAAGACGGTAGATTGGCTTTTAAATAGTTCGACCAACTTTCTCTCTGCACAGATGTTATCATCACTGATACAGAACCTGACCGTCCACAAGGTAAAAATCGCAAAAGGAGGTTATATATTATCAATTTCCATTAATAATTAATTGGAGTTTTGGTATTCATTTCAGACAAGGAAACGAAGGAAGATGAGAGGAGATAGACGAAATCGTGTGTACGAGGCGATACCGATAGTGAAGATGATTTCGATGAGGATACGGATAACGATGATGTATAAACTTGAATATATACATTTAATATTTAGATATAATTTATGTATAATTTTACGTAATGACTGTATAATTTCAGTACAATATATTTATAGTTATTTTATAGAAGCAGAGTCATACTTGTAAATTTTCAAATATTCAGGTTTTATTTTAAAGAAAAACAAAATGTATTTGTTTAATTAAGTGTCGTATCGTATTTTTCTTCATTCATCCAGTTTATTTTTTATCTGTAATTCAACTTAATTATTTTTATTAAATCTAGTTTGTTTCTAATAATTCAATTTATTTTAATTATGATTTATGTGAATGAGATAATTCTATTTTGAGAATTAATTTTGTCCTGTAATTGGATATTTTATAATCTGTTAGACAATAAATTGTTTACTATTGTTTATTATTATTATTATTTTTCCTTTCTCTCGCACTGAGCGGTACTTTATCTAATTTTATTATTATTATTATATCTTGAACTATAGCCAAACTGACCGGCTGATATATGCCAAAAGACTATCTTGTGATTTATGTTCAACAGAATTAATTCACAAAAAATTCATTTAATGATGACCCCCAAAAAAAAACCAGTCTATGTCTATTGCCTACTCGCGTACAAGTGTATACCTATATTGAAACATATTCTTTATAGGATTTTGCAAACAGCAGAACAAATAACTATTTATAACTAAAAGAAAAACTGTGTGTAAAAATATCTTTCGATAACCTGAATTCTGGTTATGCTAGCAAATTAAAATCCTAAAATGAATTTGTGTAATTTCTTGACAATTCTCATTCTAACACAGGCCCCTACTGTCATGCAGATTAAACTAGTATCTACATAACCCCCTACGATTATGAAGATTCTGTTAAAAATAAGAATAAAGGCCTAAAATTAATTTATTTATCTACCTTATTTTAAAAATCTTCCATTCTAATACCTAAGTAATTCTCCACCACGAACACGTATCTGATTCATGTTTCTTAGATATTCTAAATACGAAGCTATGGTAGCACCCGAACAAGCATAGATATCTGGCACAACCAGTTTGAGACGACCGCTCAAAATTTTGTGTGACGTCGGCGATATAGGCCCATCTGCAGCCTCAATAATTATCTTCGCTTTGACCTGATCCGCTGTAGTACAAATCAAACTTTTCTGACATGCTGCAAAAATTAAAATGTCGCACTCTTCGGTGTAAATGCTGTCGTCTTGGTATGGTTTGCAGGTTGGAAATTTTTGAATCGATCCCGTTTTGGCTATGTGCTCGTACAGTGGCTAAAAGGTAAAACAATGCAAGTGTTTCTTAAATTGCAACAAAACTGTTACAAACCTTGAGATCTATTCCATTGCTTTCGTAGATGTAGCCATCGTGCTCTTTTACTCCCAGACAGGTAGCGCCGTTGTTTACGAGTAGTTGAGCTAGAGAGGTTCCTAGTTTTCCCAGGCCCTAAAAATTTGACAAAATCCATAGAGACCTATTTACGTCATAAATATATGCTCACTAAGTGAAAAAATTGCAGACGACAAAAAATATCTAGAATGTTGTATTTAATGTTTCGAATGGGACCGTTTTATTAGCATCCAGGCAAAGATTTTTATAGAGGATATCTTTTCCAGTATTTTTTCATGTATGATATTTAATCTCTTGTTCATTGACAGGAAATAGAATAAGTTTAATAAATATGTACTAACTTGAATAATAAAGGTTTTTCCTTGAAATCCTTTTGTCAATCCAATTTTTGTCATTATTTCTTCGTTATTTAAAAAGAAATTCATAGCCAGGTATGCTCCTTGTGAAGACATTTTCTCGTAGTTTTCAATACCGCCATCCTCGGGAAGCTTGCCTGTCGCTGCTACGTTTAGTGACTGTCCTATGACACAAAAAACAAATTCAAATGACGTAATCCAAGTAAGACGCAGGGAACTTACCAGTATATTTAGCAAGTGACTTTGAAATCCACGTCATTTCTCTTTGCGATGTATTTAAGTCAGGCTGAATGATGTCTCTTCCATTACCTACATTACGAATTCTGAGTATATTAGATACAAATCAATAACATAAGCTAAGCGACATTGTTTTCTGGATAGAAATATTTGTTTTTGGTAGCCGCAATAGTCAGGAGACGCAAACGTGTTGTATTAATACATGACTTTTCCTATGTGTATTAATTTCATCTGCAATGTTAGTTAATTATTTAGATAGTATTAGTTAATTGAAGGAGACCTTTAATAATAAAATTTAGTAAATTTAGCGCTATTTTGACGGTCACGAATTGTGGCGCCGTGTGTGGGGCTTGTACATAATTCCTCCAAGTATATAGCGAGTATATTTTTTATTTCAAAATGAATACTTTTGTAACCATGACCAAAATAATATAAACAATATAGCATTAGAAACATACATCTCCAAATGTCACGTGATCTCCATTAAAAAGCTATTTGAGGTGCACGGATTATGTTATGTAATGGACTAATATAAATCGTTTTGTAACTGAAATTGATTTTTTGTTGGCTTTGCTCCTAATCTATAACAACTCTAAGCTACGCTATGCTGATGAGGAGCAATAACTCCGAAACACGTGTCCGAAGCTGCATTTTGTTTCTTACTGAGGTGTAAGACAATCATTCTTATTTTCGCTGTTTTCTGTATTTAAATATGCAGTTCCTTAATATAAGTTATAATCTGTATTTGATTAAAAAAAATATATTTTGAATCGCAGCGATTCTAATGCATATATAAGTTAAGTGTACCGGTTATAGCCACTGTACCAGTTATGCCGCGATGCCACTTGTAGCTACTTGCTACACAATTTTTCGTTATAGTTATGCCATAGTCCAATAACATCTAACAAAAATTCTGAATTACCACTTAAAATAGTGATAGTAAATAGAGGTCTTTTGAACTATAAAATTCGAAGGCAACAACTTAAAAATTGCTTTCTGAAAACAAATGTGATAGTTTTTTCTTTAAGTCACTTACTATCTATTTTCCTGACTCCAGAGAGTAAAATTAAAAATATCTAGTTGTCTATACCGAGTGTCCCAAAATGTTTAGTTGCAAATCAGCCGAGTGTTCAAATGAACCTTCAGATGCTTTGTTGTTTGTTTGTTTTGTTTTAATTGAAACCTCCAGTTCCCGATCAAGATTGGAGTAACGAGTTAAAGTGGCTACAACCAGTGCACCTACCATACTTCATTTTTTGTAAAATTGCGTACAATATCCTTTTTTGATCAGCTCTGCAATGTATAGGTCTATTATATTCTGCAGTTCTTGTTCCGTGTAGTCTTTGGGACAAATTTTTATTCCTCCATGGGCGCCAGCCATGTTCATTCCCATGCAGGCGTTTTTGTATGTCGATAAAACAGACAGTGCTTTCATGTGGTCCCTTGTTAGATGCTGACTGATTCGTAAACCTGAAAAGTAAGAAGTGCATAAATAAAAAGGTTTTTTTTTTAATTATTTTGGCCCATTTCCACCATTGAAACCAATCACCGATGTCAGGAGTTAGTAAATTCTATTTATATAAGAGACACCAATATATCACGGATGGTTTCAAGTACTCTTATTATGTTGTTACCTCTCGTGTTCCTCAAGGGTCTAACCTTGTCCCTCCTTTGCTTCTGTTATTTATTAATGATTTATACCACGTCATTGACTGTTCTAAACTCTTCTATACTGATGATTTAAAACAATTTTCAGTTATAACTTACATTTATGACTACAAGAAGTTGCAATATGAACTAGACTACCTTCAGTTTTAGTGCTTAGAAAATAAACTACAACTTAATATCTCCAAATCCAAGATCAGGACATTCCAAGGAAATAAATAACAGATGAATGAGCATACAATATTGATTATTAAGCTCTATCTAGTTATAATTTTTATAAACTCTTGAATGTAATGTTTGATTTTAAGCAATGATTTATAAAGTTGTACAAAAAATAGGAATTTTCGTGGGTACAAAAATTCATAATTTATTATAATAATTGGAAAAAGTATTAAATATGTTAAAATAATTAAGTTTGCTGCCGATTTTCTTATAGGACACATCTTTTATAATTGTCAAATTACAAATCTGTGCTTTACAATATTCAAATTTTTTGGTAGTCAGCATTTAAGGATATCGGCATAAAATTTGTATATGAAAGTACAGAAAAGTGTCAATTTGAAGGAAATGAAAAAAAAATTGGAAAGGATAGATACAAAATTACACACCTCCGATTCTTTCAGTAAACGATTTTGAAAAAAATATATGTCTCGAGTTTAATTTGCAAAGGTAGCAATATCTAAAAACTGCTTTTGCCGATTAGTGAAATTTGGGGTGTTTCGGTCCTCACCCGCCCCCCCCCCCCCCCCCCTCGCTACGTTCCTGCAGGAAACATAGCATTTTTTGTCGATTCAATATCATTTCATATAAAAACAACTGCAGAGGTTTTGCAGTTCAGGTAAGAAAATTAATTTGTATCCAAAAGATATTCCATTGTTAAGAGATTCTAGTAGGTACCTAAGTTCACTGATAAATATCTGATTCTGCCACTGAATTTTAGGTCTCTCTTAATAGTCCAATAATTATGAAGATATGCATAATAAAAAATGTTATCCGAGACTTTCCTTCAGTAACTGTTAGTGGAGGGATTATACACATCACAATACCACAAAAATCAGTTCTGGGGGTACCGCGCAAGCCCCCCAAAAGACCACCACTGCGGTGAAAAAAGCCTTATTTTGCTGATAACTCGTTAACCGTTGGAGATATAAAAAAATTGTTTGACTGAAAGTCCTTTGTAATTTCCTTGTATATGTCATGGCTTTCGAGAAAATCGATATTAAAGAAATTGCAAAATTGTATTTTTAATGAGCACGAATTTTCGTTTATTTGAAACTTTTTGCGCCCGGCCTATAGAAAAAATTGAATTGCTCGAAAACCAATGCTAGGAAGAAAAATCAAAATGTGTTTTAAAGCGGATATAAAATACTCTTTTGTGTTTCCATTTTTGATGGCTATTGATATCTATTAGTATATAAAAATAACAATATAATATAGTTACCTCTTGATATTTTGCACTTTTAACTATTCACAGGCCCATAAAAAATAGCGGACTATAATATAATTTATAAATCTTTTAGGTAGTTCAAGGTAGTACTTCAATGCAGAAAAAGTGAGGAATAAAAATATTCACATTTACAAATTTACTAGCATGTTGAAGCTAGCCAAATTTTGGCCAACTTTTGATTGTTTCCTGAAAATTAAAAAAAGACCCAAATATTGAAAATTTAGCTCAAGAATTTTTTTTTGAGTGTATGTATCATTTAACTATTGTTTCTAATCATTTAATAGTAGACCAGTGCCAAACCGGTTTTCAGTGGCCAAAAATCTGAAAAATTCTTAGCAGTATATGGGTGGTGGGACAATTTAGAATTAATGGTATATAAATGGGAAAAAAATCGATTGGACCACAAAAGATAACCGGAAGTGGGGTGTGGGTGCGAGAAGGTGTATTTTTAGTGGTAAAACGTAGTTTTTTACGATTTCTGACAAAAATATCCTGTTGAAAAAAGTTTAATATAGAAGTTGTAGATAATTGAGTGATTTACAACTTTTACTTGAACCATTTTTTTCATAACCTCAAAAATATTGAGAAAAACGCCAAAAACCAACTTATTGGTTTTTTAGTTCTTTCTTCCAGAAAAATAATTCGATTTTGATGAAATTCGGTGAAAATGTCCATTTTTATGCCTCAATCAAGCTGTAATTTTTTTGAAGCGTAATATTAATTTTTTGATTTTTTTGCAAATTTAATTTGAAAAAAGGCCCAATTTTCAATAAAAAAAGTTGATAAACAAAGTTTTGGTTTTTGAAAATTTCAGGACGGTGTTTTTTTCGTTGAAACCTCTACTTTAAGACGGTGTAACAAAATCATATTGTTACTGTGGAAAAACATTGTCAAAAATGGAAAAAACTAAAAAGACACTTTTTTCAAGATCGATTTTTCCGTGAATGTCATTAAAAAATTGTATTAAAAAAACATCATCAAAAAATTGAATAAGCAGCCTTTTTTGGATTTTTTTTTGGCTAAGTTTACCATGCTGCTAAATTTGTAAATGTGATTATTTTTATTCCTAACTTTTTCTGCATTGAAGTACTGCCTTGAATTAAAGGATAATGCATTTATAACTTATATTATAGTCAGTTATTTTTTATAGGCCTGTGAATAATTAGACGCACAAAAAATCAAGGGATAACTATATTATATTGCTATTTTTATATAAACTCAAATCCAAAATATAAGCAGCATTTGCGGCTTCCTTTATTCTTTTTTTACTATTGTCTGGAGGTGTGACAAAAAATGACCACAAATTAAATTAAGTAGTTTTTTGTATAAACTGCCGCTGAGGGAAGTAAATAAGTTACGCCCACTAAATCTGATTGATGGCAAATTCTGCTACAGATCTACTGATTGGTCGAATTTTATTATGCGTATTAGTCTAGTATGTAGAGTCCACGTTGACTTGCAGAGCCGGAGTTAGAATTTCAGAGTTTGGCAAGTAATGAAACAATGAAAGTAAAATATTCCCTGCTTTCATAAATGTTGGATTTCACAGTTCTACCTATTATTAAATAAAAATACAACAACCCTACATTCGTTTTATTTAGGATTTAATTCTGGCATTATATTGAACCTACCTAACAATGGTTGTATAATTCTAATATATACATGTGTATTGCCAAAGCACGTGTAGCTAAAATACATTGTTGTTTCTTTTTTTGGTATATGTGACAAAAAAATCTTTCTCTTTGTATATTGTATAAGACAACATTATTATTGGTATCTACATTAAACCTACTTACTGCAATGCATGCGCCAATAATTAAATTATTCTTCTTCCCCGGAAGATGACGATGATGAGGAATCATTGGGATTTATTATAATTGGTTGTTGTTGAGGAACTGTGGCAAAATATTGATTTTCAATTTTGTTTAATATGGTTCACGCATCCCGTCCAATGCTTTTCTATGAGCTTCCCACTGTCTAATAAGTTGTATCACATTATGACTAAGTCGGGGGCTTGTGTTTCTAACGTAATTTTTTAATGCACTCCAAATTTTTTCAATAGGATTTAACTCGCAGTCTTAAAACTGTATGACCATATTGTTCTGCAAATTCGTCTATTACAAATGTTTTTTTAATGTTTGCATTTTTCGCTTTTTTTTTAAATTCAATTAATTCAAACTTTCGCGTCGAAGTAGTTGGTATTTTCTCAGCTTGTCGCGAATGGTAAGAGGCATTATCGAACACTATGACCGAATTTGGCTTTATGTTACGCAACAGTTTTTCTGCAAACCGTTTTTCAAAGTGGCGTTCATATCTTGGTGGTAATCGGCCGATGACTTTGCTATGTTTTTTGCGGAAAGCATTAAACACCCTTTTACAAATCCATCTTCATTACCCGTGTGTACTATTATTATACGTTTACCTCTCGAGGAAGGTATATTTGGAGAACATGTGTCATCCGACCAAAAAAAGTTTTGAATTTTTTTTTCTGAAATAGGTTTAAAATGCCATGAAACGTGGAAATTTTAAATTTGAGTAAGAAAAAAATTTCCCATTATTTACTCCATTTAGACGGTCCACCCTGTATATTTTCAAGTGAAAGTGTAACCATTTCATCGCTGACAGCAGCGTCAGCTATCTACCAAATTTGGCTGCTCTATGTCAAGTAGTTTTTTTAGATAATACACCAACAGACAGGCAGACAGACTGACGGAATTGAAAAACCTGTTTTCGTAATCTACGTGATCTGAAACGTGAAAATCCGAAAAAACCTCGGAGGGTGATTTTTTCTCGAATACAATACTTCCCTTTGGTATGCGAGGGAAGTAAAACATTTAAAAACAAACATATTTGACAGTAATAAAAGAAATGCTAAAAAGCTGAGTTCATATTTATAAAGCACATACGATGACTCCTTTGACGGCAATTTTTTATTCGCTGAATAAATATGAACCTAATGTTCTGTTATTTTTGTGGTGCGTGCTCTTTCTGTTGAAACTGCAGATAATAAGAAAAAAAAACTGTAGTGTAGTGCTAGTATTTTAATGAGATTAAGTTGGAAAATTTGCCAGTAGCGTTTTTTGTGATAATAAATATTTAAATGGAGAGTTGTCATACGACAAGTAAAATACGAATGTAGTCATAAAAATCTTGAATCCGGTCCTGAACGCATTAAGCAGGTGTTCGTTTGCAAGCGTGCGGCTCTCTGCGATGTAATTCTTAAGGGATGCCGCTTTGAATGTTATATTTTGGACACAACTTTACTATTAAATACCAATAGCCCTCAAGAAATGGCAACACAATAAAGTATTTTATATCCCCTTTAAATCCCATTTTGATTTTTCTTCCTAGCTTGTTTGGTTTTCGAGCAATTCAAGTTTTTCTATAGGCCGCACGCAAAAAATTTGAAATAAACGAAACTTCGCACGCATTAAAAATACAAATTTTGCAATTTTTGTCAATATCGAAAACCATGGCATGTACAAGAAAATTACAAGAGAACTTTTTTTTTAGGCAATTAGTCAAGCTTTCTTTTTTATGATGAGCAATTTTTTTATATCTTCAACGGTTAAGGAGTTATCAGTAAAATAAGGCTTTTTTTTACCGAAGGGGTGGTTTTGTTGGGGGTTGTGCGGCACTCCCAGAACTGATTTTTGTGGTTTGGTGATGTTTCATCCTCGCACTAACAGTTACGGAAGGAAAATCTCAGATAACATTTTTTACGAGCCTTTGGTGTATTTTTTACTTTATCGACTGGACTATAAATAGGTTACGTCTTCACTTACAATCTTTATCATCAAATTCGTAATGTGCTTATGTGCACCTCCATATTATAATTGTGAACCCACTACTAATCTTAACTGTTGTAACAAAGAATTATTAAAAATAAAGCTGTGTAAAGATAATTTCGGCATGTAACTTATTTTTCATCTAAACTTACACATATCCATTTAAATGGATTCTATATTTTTTATGCAAAAATCCCTAATATTATTTCTTGAATTTTGATTCTGAAAAAAAATCATAGAAGGCCTTTTCTAAGTGAAATATGAATTTTGCCTGAAGACAGTTATAAAAATAAGGTCCAAATCGAATGACAAACAAAGACTTTTAGGAGGTGTCTAATTTCCTAGTAAGCGACATTTAGTGGACGGGCATGTGTCATTTCGTGGGCTTGGAATGACGAAAGCAAGCGGCCGATTTCATTTACTAGGGGGTCTAATTTAAACTCTTTGGTCTAATATGTACCACTAAACCACCCGCGATGTAAATAATGAAAATATAGGAAGAACACACGAATTCAGAGATGTGACAGGTGTTCGTCTTTGACACAACTGCAAATATATCATAGTGCAAGAAATCAGATGTGATTGAAAAATTGCGCCAGCTCCTGGTATATTCCGATCACATTGATCTCGTGTTGTTAACTTTTCTGGAGTCACATTTATTCCCTACATTAATCTAGCCCAGCGCGTGCTCTGTGACAATTCCAGCATCACGTGAAATGTTGAACGAATGAAATAGCAGGCGTAGCGCAAAATGCAACAGTGCCATCCAACGGGCAACAGTGCTACAAAATACGTTTTCGAATCGCGCTGAGTAATAGTGTTGCTTTGTATTAGCACAGGAGCTTTTTACAGTGTTTACGCCTCTATAAGATCAATTACAATTATCTAGCACGTTTAGCTGCTTGTGGTGTTTAATTCTTGAAATTATGGTGTTTTGTGTTGTGTGTGATTTCGCTGGCGACTTTATTTTTGGTAACATGCCTGTATGACGACTTCTAGTTCACACGGGTTACTAATTAGTCGAAGCTAAACTTGACTTTATTATGTAAACGAGTGATGTAATTCATTGAAAAACTCTAAATTTTGCAGGTTATCTGATGCAAGAAACTAGTTCTAAAATGAGTGTAATGTACCTAATTATTGTCAGAGAAAAACAAATGAGGGAAGATTACTGTTTCGACGAACCGTCACAAGAACGGTAAGTTAATAAGTTATTTACTATAAAAAGTTATTATTCTTGTTTTTATGTTCTCATAATTTGAGTACGAATCTACACGTAATAGATAGATATACCTACTCACTAACGTATACTGCTTACACTATTTTTACAATGTTAATTCCGTTAGTGCTAGCAAAAGTAAGTAGGTATACCTAGATAGGTACCTAACATTATGAATAAGGACGCGGCCCTAAGAAACTTCGCGGAGGTGTACATAAAAATATCCAACTGAAGTTAATATTCTATTGAAAGTAAAATGCCGAGTAAAATGCAGTTTTTATTAAATTTACTTACATTGGGCGTTTTCTTTATTTCACCATTTTTTTCTGGTTGAAACCATCGGAATGACGGAATCTGGTCGAATGACGTCATCAACTGATGAACATACCAGTTTAGCAATAAAAGAACAGTTTTGTTGGTTTCATCCTAGCCTAACATTAAACTTGTTTACTTTATTCTAAGTCTCTTTATCTGAGTTACAAGTAATCTATGCTGTAAATGATTAATGAACAGTAGAAAAAACTTTGGTATTTAAAAGGGAGCCACATATGTAAAAATAAACAATTATATTTTACAAACTGTGGCACATCCTACTGCTGTTGGATCAGTCGTGTAGTCAGTATCATTATATGTTATTTTTATACAATGTTATTGTTTATAAATGCTTTTTGAGGTTAGATTCACATCCACCACACAACATTCATCAGTGCACCCTCACAAGTTTAAGGTTGCACAGTGATGACACCAGATAATAAATATATCATAAATAAAAGAACAAATATTGATCCATCTGGTTGATCCATCAGACAATAAAAGGACAACATTGGTGCCACCTGATGGACTTAACGTTGAAATAAAGAAAACGCCAATTGCTAAGTCGAAATAAACTTCATATGTCGATGTTATGACTTGCCATTAACAAAAAACAACTAAAACTGAATTTAAATCTTTTTATTTTCATATGACTAAATAAATTATTTTAACTCCTTACTTTCTCGTTTGTAACGTTATATTTTGTTTTAATTTGCCTTAGCTTACTAAAGCTTCGTTCACTCGAAACAACAGATAAAGTGTAGTTAAAATAAAGGCACCTAGAGTCGGGTCTAGTTTAAAATGACCGATGTATGAATTAATTTGCGAATACGTTTTCACTATCTTTTCTTACTTTTTATTGGGTATTTTGCCACTGAAAAATATTTAAAAATTTTAATGAAAAAACCTCTGCGCCAAACGGATCAGACAGAGGTTGGTTCTTCGATCCTTAGAGACAAAGTAAGTAAAAATAAGATAAATATAATTTAATGTCTCACGTGACTATGGAAACACATAAACAAAGAACTGTCATGGTTGACGGCCAAAAAAGTTTTGAGAACGGAAGTAGATTCTCTTCCGAAACGTTAACTACCTATAGCTTTGATTTTCAGTTTTTAGTTTATAACATTGTTCTAGTTTATATATTTTTAGGTGTGAGACTTTTTGAAACAGTCAAGTACTCAAGAACCAACCTCTGTCTGATCCGTTTGGCGCAGAGGTTTTTTCATTAAAATTTTTAAATATTTTTCAGTGGCAAAATACCCAATAAAAAGTAAGAAAATCTGAATATGCTACAAATAAACAATTACAGACAATATCTGTTTTCACTATCTCTTGCACACAAACACAAAGCAGTAGCCTAAAGACATTGTCCATGTATGTCTACCAAGATTCTTTCCCACTTCTTTTGAGACGGAAATATGAAATGTACATTGAGGAGTGAGAAACATAGTCATAAGCTCAGCGATTCTCAAACTGTGTGTTTGACATGTCTACTAGTTCAGCTTTATTAAAATTCATATTGGAAAATGCCAAATATTTTAAATTCAGTACAAATTGTAACTAACGACCGATAAGTGTGATAAATGCTCCATTGTACACGACAATTTATACCAAACTGAGGTTTTATTGCTTGTCCAATAACGAAAACGGCAAAAAAAATTACAAAAAAACATTACAGTAAAGGACCTGTTAAATACTATTTACTCATTTCAATGGATTGGAAGAAATGGTCCCATTAAATGGCCTCATTTCAAAATTGCATAAAGATGTGTGCCAATCAAAATGGGCAACACGTCGAACACTTATTATAAATTTTTCTAATAAATTATTTGAGGGAACCTCTTTTTTAAAGTTATTTCTTGAATTTGACACTTGTTTGTTTATAAAACGAAAATAGTTGCAATTGGCCATATGGAAGTACTTACAAAAAATTTTCGTTTTTCATTTCTACATCACATCGTTAAAAAATATACAGAGTGTTCCATTTGAAAAATTTGAGAAAATTCAATTTAAAAACTTCTTAATTGAAAAATAATCTTTGAAATGCGATCAGTAGATACAGTCCAAGTATTTGCAAAACAATGAATGTTTTGTGATTTCAATTATTTAAACTAATGTTCTCGACCTTGCCAGAAGGCCAAAACTTACAGTCCCACTTCTTCATGTGTACTTCAGATTCCAGCAAGAAGAATTCTCTCCCCAAACACTTTCCTTATTTCGATTTTTGTTTTTACCCTTACGTACTGTAGAAAATAAAGTTCGTCATTGCCTTATGTATTTGTTTTATAACACTTGTAAAATAGTGGCTGTGAATATAGACGTCTATAATTATTACTATTCCCTGGATAACTGTAATATTTATTTTAATTTACCTACCTCCTAAACACGAGGCATAACCAATACCAAGACCGTGATGCGCTCGAAACCCTCTAACAACTTCATATGAGCCATTTTCTCTTTTGATCGGAAATCTCACATCAATGACAGAATCACACTGATCCAAAACTTTTACTATCTGCTCAACTTTATCTGCAACTTCATCGTTGCTGTACACTTTATTAGGGTCCAAATCCACAAGCTTTTTCTTCAAAGTCGGAAAAATAACTTCATACGCTCTGTGCAAAAACCAATTCGTACTGTCGAAGAAAGCCGCATTAGCCAAGTAGAACGAGTCTTCGTATCTTTTTGGTATTTCATATGGGGACTTGGTGGTCCGAATGGCAGGCAGTTTGGTGCAAAAAAACCGGTTGCTCGAAATATTTTTAAAATGTAAAACTTTAAAATTTGCTATAAACGCCATTTGGCAAACCCTGACGTTTCTACTGGCATTTCCACTTGTCCGTCACTTTATCGATGTCATAGTGGCGTAGGCAAGAATGTAGATCTGAAGCATTTAACCCCAACATGACACTCCGCCTCACCTGATTTTTATGTGAGATAGTGCAAAATATTCCTAAAGATGTATAGAACAAAGTCAGGGTCATGGGAACTGGTGCTTTTTCGATTTCCGGTGGTAAATTGGGACAGAAGTCCGCATTTCCGGCCACCAACAATGGGCTTGTTCGGCATTTTTTTTTTATTTCATAAATCGAAAGTGCAAGTATAAATTAATGGATCTGCAAAAAATCAGAATCTTATTCACACGTTTAGTATCTTAAAAACTATTACAAACTTCCATCTCGCGAAAATGGGGCGTGGCCAGGCGCTACGTCACTATACGCATAGACTCGGCGATCTCAATAGGCTTGATGCTCCTTATTGGTTATAATTATAAGTGTTTTCGAAGTATTGTTTGTTTTGCTTACTACTTGACAGTAGAGGAGTACAATTTGGTGAAATGTCAAAAAATTACAATTTTCTCTCGCTCCTGCCGGAACGAATTTTCGATTTCGACCCTGCAATTTACGATTAGAATTCATCGCCGACCTTCTCCTTTCCGTAGACACATAGAGCGAACTTCCACTCGACGTATTTATTTAGTTACCAGCGTTTAAAAATTCCATGTTTTTCGACTTTTCAGGTTAAAGTTGAAAGGTCCCAGAAAGCCATTTTTTTACGTCACTTGCGTATAGTGACGTCACAAACGAGCGCTCGGTTTTTGCAACTATTACTAATTTCAGCTCCTTATATCTCGAGAATGGAAAAAGTTAATAATACAAAATTTTAAGTGTATAATGAGAATATCGAGTACTATATGAAAAAGTATAAAAACCATATAAAAAGAATATCACGGAACAAGCCCATTTTTTTTAAGTTGAAAAAGAACTATTGGATTTTATATTTCGGACAGTTCTAAGCATTCTTTGACTCTTGACATTTTTTACCTAACCTCATCCTTCTCGAGATATAAGCGTTTAAAAAAAGGGACAATTTTAAACATTTTCTTAAGGCGGCTTCAGAGACCCTCTGCGTGTGACCAGCGACACTTCCCCCTCTACTCCCAGTTGTTTATGGAAATGTCGCTGGCTACACCGGAGCCGGATTCCGTTAACATTTGACAACCTAACCTACAATATTTTTTTTATAATTTTTCAGGGAAAAATCTCAAAAACAAACGTACTTTTGATGTTTGTTTCGTTCTACTGGTGGCGGAGAAAGAGACAGGTCGCTAGTTTGAAAAGACAAAAAAGACGGTTAGTTAAAATAAATACATTTCTATACTGATGAAATGAATATTTGGATACACAATGGGGTTTAAATTAGAGATTGCACTTAATTTTTATAATAAAAAAGTCAACAAAACGTCACTATTGACAACATAACCTCAACAACTCAGAGACACTTCGGTGTAGTTGGCAAGTTCCAACTTCACGGCGACAGTATTGCTGCCGCTCAAAGAAAGTTGAGGAGTACGTGACGTGGATTTTTGTGGCCACGCCATTGGTTCTTCTAGTGTCGCTGGCTACACGTCGAAGGTCTCTGAAGCCGGCTTTACTCCTGACATTTTTTCCCTAACCCCACCCTCAGTGAGATACAGGGTGTAATTAGTTTCATGTCATTAAAAAAAAACTGGTGGTAGGGAACGACAAGACAAACAAAAAACCTTATATAACATGGGGTCTAAAGCTCATAGTTTTGGAGAAAAAAAAATAAACAAAAATTTCGCAAATTTTCAATAAAATTTTTTGAGAACTGCTGGAATATTGAGGTGGGTTTAGATCTAGATCTGATCTGAAGAAAACTATACTCTAACTCTCCCTTGTGCAATATTTTAGTTACTGTGGGTGTTTCGTTATGTACACACGTCCAACCCGCCGTCGTTTTTGTTATTTTTGAATTTCGCGTCATTGTGTATTTATAGTTAAGATTTATTTTATTCACCAAGGGCCGGTTTTTCAATGTCCAGTTAAAAGTGCCAGATAGGTAGCTGCTAGTTACACTTAGCTGGCAGTTATATCTATGGTAGTTTTTATCAACAGTAATTTAACTGCTAGCTACGTATTCATGAGTTGAATTATTTTTTAGCTATGTTGGCACTACTGATTCTACCTGAAGTTTCTTTCAATTGGTTTAATTCAAATTGCGCGCGTGTTTTAGTGACAACTTATCTAATTTAACCTCAAAATTCATTACGTTGTCTAGCGTGTTGATTGATGTTCTGTTCTTAATTTTGTGCGTTTGTGTATCAGCAATAATTGCAATAGAGAGCGTAAAAAGGAAAAAAGGTGCTAACTACACTTTAAGTGATTGGAGAAACAGAATTATTCCTGCAACTTCCTCTATCATCTTAACGATATATAAAACAGTTTCTTTACGCAGTCGAAATCTTATTAAAAATCTTTATCATCATAATTCCCAAAATTATTTTCTCGTTCCCTTATGGAATAGGGTCTCCTTTCATACTTTATAAATTGTATAATATCATCGTCATAAGCACTCATATCCGAATATTATTATTATTATTATTCATTATTGGCAATAATTAACATATTTAATATAAATCACAAATTAAAAACGAACATATCAATCAATCACATTGGTTTTTAGGTTAGAATGTTTTAGAATTGTCAGAAATTGAACCAAATGCGCATGTGCAAATCCACTAACAGTAGAATAAATCCTGGCAGTTTCAACTCTCTGCTAAATTTACTTTCAGATAGTGAGTTTAACACCCCGGTAAATTTTACCTGCACATTAAAAAACAGTTTAGCTGCCAGATAAATTTTATCTGACAATTAAGCTATTTAACTGGACATTGAAAAACCGGCCCTTAATGTTCAAGTTGTCAAATTGTTGATTACGTACAGACATAACTTACCTGTTCGTTCTTTTTGTATTCCTTTTTGGCTTTTGTACCAAGTTTTTATTTTATTTTTCTTTATTGACAACGTTAGTTGATAGTTTAGTGTTGAACGAAGTGCGTATGTCCTTAATTCGACGTACCGAACTGTGTATTGATGCAGATGCAGAGATTTTGAATCATTTAGGTAGGTGGTAAGCTTTTAACCCAGGACACTCATTTATGTCACAAATGTTAATAAACCACATTTAAATTTTCTAAATTATAAACAATCCAATATTTTGTTCCAAATTAAAAAACACCCATGTAAAGAAATGCTCTGTTTAAACCTATATGGCCATTATTTGCTTGCAATTGTGCACGAAGAGAGAACGAATTATTTACCTCTTTATAATTGCCTCAGTTCAGTTGAGGCGGTCCATCAAAGGCGGTCGATGTAAACCATTTTTTTAAACGCTTAAATCTCGAGAAGAGTGAGGGTAGGTAAAAAATGTCGAGAGTCAAAAAATGCTTAAAATTATCCTAAATATAAAATCCAATGGTTTCTTTTCAACTTGGGGGGAAAAAAATGTTTACCGGAAATAGCCCACTTCTGTCAAAGTTTACGACCGGAAATCGAAATAGCACCAGTTCCTGTGACCCTGATTTTGTTCTATACATTTTTAGGAACATTTTTCACCATCTCACATAAAAATCAGGTGGGGCGGATGTTGGGGTTTAGGCCTTTTTCCTGCAGACTAGTCCGTGAACATTTTTTTGAAAGATTTAACGTTTAACGAGTTTTTTCTTAGGAGTGATAGTGCTATTTATGTCAGAATACGTAATAACATCTCGAGCAAAAATCCCGTGGTTCTCGCTTAAATCCCTTAAGGGATAAATAGTAAAATGGTTTCAAAAAAATAATTATTTCATTTACACAAAAATATTTTGAAACGAAATTACCGATATTTACGGTTCCAAGAATGTAGTTCGTTAAGAAATACAATATAAATTCTGATACCTACACGATATGTAGACAAGAGTATGACATAGAATATAGTGGAAAGGCACATTTGTCTACCTGTATACAGTGTGAACCTAAATAAACGCACAAAATTCATATCTTTGGTATGTGTTATTTGTCAAAAAAATCCTCGTTGATTTTAATTTTGTAAATGCTACATTTTGTTACTATACCAAAATCTATGACGTCATTAATTTTTGAGTTATGACGTCATCATATTTTTTTTTTAATGGAAACAGACATTTTTGTTTACTGTTTTTGGTGGTATATTCCTTTAGCTTTCTGGTGATATGAAAAAAATTGATATTACCTAAGCCATTCTTTTGGAAAAAAATATTTTTATTGATTGATACCTTACATAAGTAATTGTGAGAAAAAAATCATCTCCATTGCTCAAATTGCGACCCTCCTACCATTTGGCATTGACCAAGATGGGTGTAGACACTTTGCATGCTGTTCTGAATCATCTCATGGGCGACTCGTCTCATCTCCAAGCCAATTCTGTCCATCAATTCTCTTCTGTCATCTAAAAACTGCTATCCCAAAATAAGGTGGGGCCCCGTCTTGCTGAAACCAGACGTTTTCAGCAGGAATATCTTCATCTTCATTGTTCGGAAACATAACTGCTAAGGCTGGCACTAACTCAACTCGCAAAAACTGTAAATATCTTGCGGCCGTAAGATTTTCTTAAAAAAAAAAGGTCCCAATAAACGATCACCAATCATACCTGCCCACACATTTACTTTGCCTCATCGCTGTGTATGGGCTTCTTGAGTCCAATGAGGATTTTCGCGTGACCAATACCTACAGTTATGCCGATGTACAGTCCCCTTTAAAGAAAATGTAGCTTCATCAGAAAAAACAATGTTCTTTAAAACAT
This sequence comes from Stenurella melanura, assembly GCA_963583905.1. Taxonomy (NCBI): domain Eukaryota; kingdom Metazoa; phylum Arthropoda; class Insecta; order Coleoptera; family Cerambycidae; genus Stenurella; species Stenurella melanura. Next base: position 105,146,148 of record OY757317.1, read on the forward strand.
TTGTATTTTCATCGCACAAGGTCATCAACCGTTCACAAAACTGTAAGCACCGATCTGCATCGTCCTTATTCAATTCGTGGATTAATTGCACTTTGTATGGATGGCATTTTTCTTTTTTCACTAGACGTACAACAGAAGTTTGACTCACGTTATAATTTAAAACCAGCTGCCTTGTCGAAAGATGGTGGTTTTCCTCACTTTCTAGAAGAATATTTAATTTGGTTTCGTTGCTTGTGCTAGGGCGACCAGATCGAAGGAAGTCAGCTACACTGCCAGATTCATCATATCTAGCCACCAATCTACTTACAGTGGATCTAGAAATTTGCTTTTCGGGATACTTGGCATTGAAAACATTACATGCTTCCTGATGAGTTCTCAGCCTATCACCATATCCAACCATCATCAAAAATTTTACGCGTTCTCTTTCACTTAAACATGGCATTGCATTCGGTTTCGGTAGTTTTACACTGTCTCGGAAGTGTCACAAAACTGAGGTCCCACTAGAGATGGGCACGTGAGTCGATTTTGATTCACGCTCACGACTTTAAAGCTTTAGCTCACGCACACTCACGCACGATTGATATATGTTAAGGCAAACTCACGCACGCTCACGGTTTCTGAAAGCTTACTCACGCACGCTCGCTCACGCACGAAGCTAGTTAACTTTACCCCATGATTAATTAAATAGTCATATCTACACATTGGAAGGAAAAAGTGTACCAGTTTCTGATGGTTGTCGGGAATATAATATGTTACCAAATAAAATCAAAGAAAGTAGAGGTGTTTTAGAATCTCATGAGCTGTGACCTTCATATGCGCAGAGACATAATCCCTCCTGTCGACTCAGTTACACTTCTTAAAAATATTATATTTATTGTCTATAATTTATCCCGAGCTCTTGCTTATGTATCCAACAAGGTAGCCTCCAGTGTCTTCAAAAAAATGCCTATAACGCAAAATAAACTTTGCCTTTTGCGCATTTCGCGGCTCATGAGATTCTGAAACACCTCTACCAACTTGATTGCATTTAAACGAGGATTATTTGAATATATTAAAGGTTTATAACATGGCACCCATGCACATTACTATTTTTACTATTTTAATCTTTTTCATACTTTTTACTACTTTTTATATTTTGTTAGTGCTTTTAAATGTAAGAATGTCGTTATAAATTATTACATTACGTGGAATGTGTCGAAGACATGTATTAGGTTGTCCTATTTCAAATAAAGATTATTATTATTATTATTCATATGCCCCCGGCAGTCGCACGGCACGTTGTGCTCTGCTGCCCTGTGCCCTGGCCACAGTCTTCACAGTCACACCACCAACACACCACATAATAAATAAAAATTTAGCAAAAAAAAATAGTTGCATTTAATAATAATAATACAGTATACATGACAAGACCAGACCAGGAGGACTTAGGCGACTGGCGAATGCAGCAAAGAGAGATTGCAATTATGCAGTTTGATTTGAATGTTGCGTCATCCATCCTGTCTCCTGTCCTTTCTCCTTCCTTCTCGCACTCGTGTTCCGTCTATCGCTTCGCTTATTATTCTTGCCACGACGCGACAGGTTGAAATTTTAAAGCAGAGATGGGCGTCGTGTCACGGCGTGACACGGCATGAGCGTGACACAATAAATATTATCTCACGCACGCTCACGCACAGAATCTTTTGACTCACGCACACTCACGAAATCTTCCGTGATTTGGTACCTTAATGTTACACGCTCACGCCGTGACACGGTGAAATTCACGTCACGCGCCCATCTCTGGGTTCCACACGTGCCAGAAACAAAAAAGGTATCGAAACTTTACACAAAAAGGCCTGTATCTCTCTGTTGTTAAGGTGATTGTTTTTTTTTATTATTTTATTTGTTTTTATGTCAAATGTTTTCATGCTAGTTAAAATAAAAATGTAGGCAACAAGATTTATCAGTCCATAAGAAAGTGGAACATTACTCGTGAATTTGCGAAAGGTAAGCTATTTTTACATAAAATGTCATTTTTCCAAAAGAATGGTTCAGGTAATATCATTTTTTTTATATCACCACAAAGCTAAAGGAATATACCGCCAAAAACAGTAAACAAAAATGTCTGTTTCTGTTAAAAAAAAATTATGATGGCGTCATAACTCAAAAACCAATGACGTTATAAATTTTGGTATAGTGATAAAATGAGCATTTACAAAACTAAAATCCACCTGTTCGAAGATTTTTTCGAAAAAGGGCACATACCAAAGATATGAATTTTGTGCGTTTCTTTAGGTTCACACTGTGTTTGACGGCTTATATGACAAATTTTCATAAATAAAACACAAGAAGGTACTGATAATTTTTTATTTATCTTCTGAACGTTTTTCGAATATCGAATAAATTATCATATCTGCTTAACTTTTGTTAGCAAAAAAAAAATAACTCACCAGAATAAAAACTGAACAGTCATTCTAGCGAATTTTTTCTTTTGAACTGAAAATTACCGCTTGAATACATGGTGGAGCAGCTTTAAAGTATCATTTTGAATACAACTTTAATCCAACCCTAGTAGCACAAAATATTGGACCAATATTGAACCAATATTTATATACTGGTCCTATATAGGACCAATATTCATCTATTGGTTCTATATGGATTATATATTGGTGCAATATTTGTGCTACTAGGGAACTGTTTTCAGAACCGACACCAAACGACAACAAATAGAATAAGAATACGCTTTCCTTAATATAAGAATGAATACATGCAGGTATATAAGTACAGTTAAGTTTAAAAAGTAAGTCCAGCTTCTGAATAGGTGTTGAAAATTTTTGTGACAGAGTTGATGTAGGCGGCGGATCTTAAATCTAGCCCCAAGTTGTATTTTTCTGCTGTCTTCATGATTGCCTGTAAAACAGATCAGAATAATTAGAACATTTATGATGTTTAATGAAAGAAGACGCACTTCAAGCATAGGGTAAAATATTTTAGTGAGGTTAATAAAAACAAACTGCAATGCAAGGTAAACATTGGAATACTTATTCAGGGTGTCTTGTGTACGTACAAATATTTTTCATGATAATAAATTGGCTTAAAGGAAATAAAAAAGTCGTATATTTGCTTTATTACAGTGGTTTTGTTGAAATTAAATGTTCTCTAAAAATACAATTTTTTGGGTCATATAGCAATAATTATAATATTGATTCGGTAACGCCGGCCAAATTAAGCCAAGTTCCAGGCCCTTCTGCGACCGACTCTCCCGTTGGATTGTGTTCATTGCATCCATAAGAAGAAATAAAATGCGTGAATAAACGCCAGATAAGTGCCGATCAGTATGAATGTCGCTAGACGTCTTTCATTAAAAAGCCGCCGCTATCGGCGTCGGCAGCTCAACGATACATTTCATGTGTTTTCAGCATTGCGTTATTTAGTTGTAGGCTATACTTCCGCTTACCAATCATACGGGGTTGTCACTGTGTTTGATTTGTCTAGTTTTTAGGTTCACAACTGGAGTAAATTGAGAGTTATCGAAATTAAATTAACCGCTATTTTTAATCGAAATGGTTAAACAAATTTGCATTATAATGAACAAAAAGTTAGTGTCATTCTCATTATTAAAATACATTTTTGGAAGTTAGACATAAATTTGTCCATATGTGTATCTTGCAGTGGGATTATTTTTCACTCTACCTAAAATGGTACTCTTCCCATCCAGAGTTCCCAGCCAAGACTCTTTAAACGAAAACAGCTTGACTATATTTGCACTTTAGTATGTGAAAATAACTGGTCATTGAATTTTAATAATAGGCAGGCAGATGTCATAAAAAATTAAAAATATTATGAAGAAATCTGAGGCCTTGGTTTCTAGTATATCCCCCCCATTCTTTCAACGGAATCATGCCAAAATATAATCTAGTTAGTTTCAGATCTCGTTATAATACATACTTGTGAGGCCTTTGCTTCTATTATGTACACCGAATGCCAAGTTTGTATACTCTTAACAAATAGGCTTGTTCGGCATTTTTTTTTATTTCATAAATCGAAAGTGCAAGTATAAATTAATGGATTTGCAAAAAATCAGAATCTTATTCGCACGTTTAGTATCTTAAAAACTATTACAAATTTCCATCTCGCGAAAATGGGGCGTGGCCAGGCGCTACGTCACTATACGCATAGACTCGGCGATCCCAATAGGCTTGATGCTCCTTATTGGTTATAATTATAGGTGTTTTCGAAGTATTGTTTGTTTTGCTTACTACTTGACAGTAGGGGAGTACAATTTGGTGAAATGTCAAAAAATTACAATTTTCTCTCGCTCCTGCCAGAACGAATTTTCGATTTCGACCCTGCAATTTACGATTAGAATTCATCGCCGACCTTCTCCTTTCCGTAGGTAGACACATAGAGCGAACTTCCACTCGACGTATTTATTTAGTTACCATGTTTTTCGACTTTTCAGGTTAAATTTGAAAGGTCCCAGAAAGCCATTTTTTTTACATCACTTGCGTATAGTGACGTCACAAATGAGCGCTCGGTTTTTGCAACTATTACTAATTTCAACTCCTTATATCTCGAGAACGGAAGAAGTTAATAATACGAAATTTTAAGTGTATAATGAGAATATCGAGTACTATATGAAAAAGTATAAAAACCATATAAAAAGAATATCATGGAACAAGCCCATTGCTTTACTTATTTTCCGCCAAATCTCGTCATGATACACATGTGTGCCAAATTTGAAGTCAGTATCTTAAACCGTTCTTGAGAAAACGTGCGCACAAAAAAAAAGTCACAGACCGACACAGACAGACAGATCGACAGACGGACAGAAATTTCTTTCCGCTCAAATTTAAAATCTCAACGTTTAAGATTTTAAACCTATCAACAAAAAACATTATTGAACAGTATTTTTTAACATTTTTTTACGATTACTATACTTTCACTAATTACCTAATAATACATGTCAATTGTCCGTTATTCAATTTAAGACTGCTTAAACAAGCTGGAAGTAAAACAGTTTTATTATTTTTAAATGGCAGAGTAGCAATAGCACACCAAGTGAGCGCAAGAGTCTTGTCTTTTCCGTATTCTATCTATAGTACTACCTATGCTGAAAACACTGTTTATTTTTGATTTATTTTAAACCAAATTTTAAATAAAAAATAGGTTTGGGTTAGAAAAAATATATACCTATTTTTATCGAAAACTTGTGAAACATATTTGTACGTATACATCAGACACCCTGTATACAGCATGTCGCAAGTATATTTCCAAAACTACTAATGTGATAATTTTAAAATTTGGATGGTTGTAGTATTTATTGACGTAGTTTTGAGATTCGCCATAATTATGCGTTTATAGAGACAAACATATGGGTGGATTTTCCGAAAAATTCGAACGATTTTTTCGAAAGAAATAGTCTTGAGGCAGAATTTTTAGAAAACCCCGTTGTGCAAGTACATCCGATTTGGTTCAAAGGGGTTTGATGTGTAGGGTCATAAACATTTTTTAAAATTTTTTTCAACGAGAGAAATCTGCAAGACGATAAAAAAAAAATCTTCATTTTTTTGTTCAAAATAAAATAATACACCAGTTTCATTTTATTTCGATTGGATCAAAATTCTCATTTTTTAACAATGGGAAAATGCTGAGAAGACAGCCGCAATATATTTCACTCAATGTGCACCACAGACCAGAATAATTATACAAAAGTAATCAAATCATCGGCTTAATTCAACATTAGTAGAAAAATAACGGTTGGAATTTTTACATAATTCTAATTTAGTAAATAAAAATCAGCATGAATTTCTTGCTGGAAAATTAACATCAGTTGCAGCATTCTCAAAAATTTTTGAAAAAGCTTTTCAGCTAAAGTTACTACCTTTCCTTGAGGAAAACAATATACTAACAGAAAGACAATTTGGATTCTGTAAAAGCAAGTCCACTCAAGATGCAGTTTTCTCATTTTATGAAAAAATTCTGGACAATTTCAATAAAAATGCCAAGCAAGCCGGTATATTTTTTGACCTGTCACGAGCATTCGATACAATCAATCATCAGCTACTATTAAAAAAACTCGAATCGTACGGTATACGTGATTTAGCATGGTCGTGGTTAAGGTCTTATCTGGGAGAAAGAACCCAATCCGTAAAAATTGTCCAGGATGGCAAAAAATATATCTCAAGTGCCTTAACTGTTAGCACAGGGGTCCCGCAAGGGAGTGTACTAGGTCCGTTACTATTTTTGATATTTATTAATGATCTAGTCGGAAACGTTGATAGTACGTTCTTAACACTCTTTGCTGATGACACGTCATCTATAATCTCTGCCAATAACATTGAAAGTCTCAGCACTAAAGCCACAAGTTGTGTTAAGCAGATGACCCAATGGTGTCAAAGAAATGGTCTAGTACTCAACACGCAAAAAACGAATCTTTTATTATTTTCCCCTATTGGAGTAACTACTGATATAAGTTTACTGGTTAGGGCTGAACACCAACCCATAAAACAAAATGATCATGTTACATTTTTGGGAATTGAAATGGATAATAACTGTTCCTGGGAACAACATATAAAAAGCTTAACCAGTAAACTTGCTAGTAATAATTATGCTGTCTTACAGTTAAGGGGCTTAGTTGATACAGAAACAATTAAAACATTTTACTATGGTCATATAAACTCCTTACTCTCCTACGGAATTCTCTGCTGGGGTAACTGTTCTGGGATAGGAAAAGTGTTTTTACTTCAGAAACGAATAATAAGAAGTATATTCCATCTCAACACCTTAACTTCGTGTAGGCCATATTTCGAGCAGAATGGAGTTCTCACAGTTTATGCACTTTATATTTTGCAGTGTGTGTGCTACGTTAGGAAAAATATCGGATTGTTTCCAAAATGCAGTGAGATAAATATGTACCACACACGAGCAGCCAACGAATTGTATGTTCCGCCAAGTAGGCTGGTGCAGGTTAGCAAGGGTCCTTATATAACGTCAATTAGGCTATATAATCATCTCCCCCAGAGAATTAAAGACACAAGCAGCTTCGAACAATTTAAAAGTAAAGTTAAGGACTTACTAAAAAAACCAAGTCCTTACTCTCTTAGCGAGTATTTTAATTTTAGATATGTCTAAGTTTGTCGTCGTATCACTATAATTATTGTATTTTATAAATGTTATTTATTGACTATGTTGTTAACTGTCCTCCTTCAATATCTTATTATTAGGTAATTAAACTTTGACAATGCCAATACTGTATTAACAGTCTAATGGAAATAAAGATTATTATTATTATTATTATTACAACATAACAAAGACTATTGTAGAAAATTTGAATTCTAATTACCAAACAGTAGGTATAGCGTGTGATTTCTCCAAAGCATTTGATAGTTAATTTAGATACAATTCTTCTAAAATTGTAGTATAAAATGCGAGAATTAACACTGAACTGGTTTAAGACTGATTTATTGAATAACAAGGCACTATTCTAATAAAAATTTTGCAATACATGATTTTTCTCATTCAAAGTGGGGTACCTCAAGGGTCAGTTCTGGAACCACTACTATTTTTGCTTTTCATACATCATTTGTCCTCGAATGGGATCGACTCAACAGCAACCCTATTTGCTGACGACTCGCTATTTATTGTAAAGGATGAATATTCTATATTAAGTAAATATATGTTTAGTGAAGATAAATGCAATGCAAATAAAATTAAAATTAATTTCCAAAAAAAGGTAATGCATCAGAGACCAAGAACAAATATTAATATGACCAATTTCAATGTGACCTTCACAGCCGAAATTAATTCCCTTGGTGTTATTTATAGTCAGGTGATTTAGAAAAGGCATATTCTAGTATCCAATAAAAAATGAAATATCACATGCTACTGTTTAAGAGCGATGGCGAATAAAGGCATAAATATTAACACTTTAAAAAAAATTTATCATGCAATATTTGATTCTCTGATTTCATTTTACACTGAATTGCCTGAAGATATTACAGAAAAACCAGTAAAATCTTTTGAAATATAAATAAAAAATATACTGTTAAAAAAACAATACTATACTGTTCACAATTTTTCGGGCTAAAAAGCCAATCTAGTTGTTTATTGATGCAATGATCTCAAAAAATGGCCTTTCATTGACTTCCATATTAATCATATATCAATAATCATAATGCCCTCAAGCATTTTTTTCTAAAATTATACTTATTACCCAAACGAGTGCGGTGAGTTTCAGTCAGCCATGTATCAATCGCAACCGACGGTCGTTGGCTGCTCGTCGTTTCCCCTAACGTGTCCTAGTTTAATACTTTTGATCGTGCCCTTGTTTACTGCACTTTTTGGCTCGTTTTCGTCTAAAGCGTAATACGCTCCCTGTCATTCTCGCTCTCATCGGTATTTGTCAATTGATTTAATAAAGTATTCATTAGACGCATTCTTGGGATTCTACAATACATTCCATCATCTCGCCCAGCAGCCGCTAGAAGCGCTGGCTAATATTTACAGTTGCTTACGATAAATTGCTCATATCTAACTCGCCCTGTTAGAATAAAAATACTTTAAATAAGACACTGAATTGTATAATATGAACAACCGAATAAAAATATGTTTAAAGGTTATAGTTCGAGAGCCACCATCACAAAATATGTACTATTTGTAACTGGACAGATTGTGTCTTAATGGGTTTTAATCAAAGTAAATTAGGTAATTAAAATGAAAAGTATTTCAGCTATAAAGTTCTGTTGTTACAGATATAAGTAGATACAATTATAACGGAGATTCTAAATACTTTGATCGAATATTAATGCATCGCACAATATACTTAAAAAAGATTATATTTGCTATAGAAGATAAGATGTTCTAGTGCTCTCAGTCTGCTTAAAAGTAAAAAGTAGAAATGAAATATTTGTTACCAATTTTTTAAATTTTAAGTCGATATAACGGTGGCTTTAAACCTCTCATATAATTTGGCTATATTTGGTACAAATCAACCACCTTTGCAAATTAATACTAAAAAAGGGGGATTTCATAGGATCCTTTTTTGGTTTCTATTAAAATTGTCACGAATAAACCTCTAAAAGGGGTGTTTTTTGCGTTTTTAGGGATGTTCCCCAACTTTTAAGCTTGCGGCAATGGGACTATAAGGCACATTCTGTCCATTTACAAATAGTACAAATTTTTGTGATGCTAGCTCTCGGGGTATAAAGATATAGTATCTAATTACTCCACAAAAAAAAATAAAACATTACTTTAGAAAGTTTTTTAAAGTCTAGTTTAATTTATTATCTACTTTTGTTTTGTGGAAATAATAACATCGTTGTCATAATTTTTGGAAGTTATTACTAATTTCCTACACAACTTTCAATTTCTAATCATCGATCCTGAAATCCCGGGATTTCAAACCAAACCATTCCCAATCTGGATAGTAAAATTCAAAAGAAATATACGTACCTATGGTAAAAAACTTCGGTTATGATGGTATTTCCAAATCGGTTTATAAATTCCAACTGCTGAAAATTACTGTATTTCGAAAAGAGACCAAAAACTTTTTTTATAACTGTTTATTTTGTATATTTTTACAGTTGGAATAATATTCAATATTCGACCGCCACTGGCAAGAAACTGTCGAGAGAGGTTAAAACCAAGCATCGACCCAAGAACAGTCCCTGGTTGGCATCAATTACTAACAGTTATATTGGTGCAATTGTCGATGCTTGCTCAGTATTCATCTATATAGGTACACTTTTATACTTAAGTTTGGAATTATTGTAAATGCAAATATGCACAAGGAATGATTGATGGAACTTGTAATAAAATAAAATAACAATTCTCCTAAAAAGCGGCCAAGTAAAAATTAAAAAAGTAAGAAAATAAATAGTCCCTGATTTGTAAAAAGTTTAAAAATTAACTAATAGGCAAATCCGGCGTCGTTCGTAGTGTGGAAAATTTTTTGAACTGAGTTTATGTACGCCGCAGACCTCAAGTCCAATCCCAGACAATACTTTTCGGCTGTCTCCTTAATGGCCTGCAATAAAAATTATAGTTCTGATATGTCTGTAAATTAAACGAAAATAGATTTGGTGGGAGGTACTGGATTAGTGCCAATTAAAATTATGATTGTGCCAAGAGCAACGTTTTTGATAAAATTAGGAATGGTGTATGAGTTACTCTATTACCAAAATAAACTGTAATAAATGTCTGGGAAAAAACTCGGCTGTATATTATACGTAAAAATATGTCCATAATATTTGATTCATAAACGAAAAATTTAGTGCCAAAACTCACAGAATGACAAATTGAATATGTTTTTTCACTATACAGGATGGCTGGTGTATACGTATAAATATTTTGCATGGGAATGCACGTTTATTTTTATTTTGTTCATCACATCCATAATAAGAAATGAAGAAACGTAAAAAACGCCAGATAAGTGCACGCCCGTTCCATTTGAATGTTACTGCTGTCTGTCGTAAAAAATGCCGCCGATATCGGCGTTGATAGCTCCAACATATTTCATGAGAATTCGTGTTATTTAGTTGTAAGCAATACCATCGCTTACCAATCTGTATATAAATTACAGCTCCCTGTATTCATTATTTTTCAAAATCAAAAGTTTCAATCATTTAATTTTTTATTAAAATTAATCAAAAATAATTTATAAAAATTGCCAAATAATCATACAGAAAAATAAATAAATAGAAATGATTTAAAATTTATGGAGAGGGAAATAGTTATGTAATCGGATTGTAAATAAAAATATCCGTTAATAATAAATATTATTGATTGATTGATCGATTGATTTGCCAGCGAAAGGTGAGCGTTACTGCCGATTCCGGGTATCCATGGAGGTTCGTTCCAACACGCAGCTTGGTCGTCCGCAGAACACAACCAACGGATGGTCAAACCGCGTACCAGAACCAAACCTCGGATGTTTTATATACCGCCGGACCGGTTGCACACGCCGGGTTGGACATGGGACATGCTTATTGTCAGCGAGAGCCATATGACGCATGGGGTAGGAATACAGGATGGGAAGTGTAGGTGTTTTGTGAGATGCTTCTTTTAAGTTTCCATCCATCTTATTTATTTTTTCTCCAAGTCTTCTATTTCTCCTGGTTCTGAATCGAGTAGCGTGCACCTTCTGCCCGCTTTGCGATCGCTTCGTTTGTCTGCCAAAACATACATACATTCGCTCGTCGCAGAGAGCCTCTATTATTATTATTATTATTATTATTATTATTATTAACTGTTCCACAGGTAAATAACCATTTACGGTGGAAGTGCCCTATCTCGCGGTAAAGAAAATTTTCATGGTGGTTATGGAAAAGAGGCCCGAGAGAATACTTTGCACATCCTGTACATTAGTTTGTTTCTGCAGTAATTACATTCAACTGCTGCCCTCCATTTCCGGGTACTTTCTACTTCACTACCTATATTTAATAAGAATTATTTTTTTTTACAGTGCCAAGGTACCAAAAGACAAAAGCTCTAGTATAGACAACACTGACACAATAAAAGCTCTCTTCCACAAATACTTGCTCACTTTTATTTAATCTTACTAGGTATAATTATTTGATTTAATGAAATGATTTTATTTTAAAATTGTACCGAAATCCGTTTTATAAGAAATTGAACTCAAAAATCGAATAATTGAGAAGATGTATGTATCTGTATCTACACTTCTGTGCAATGAAAAATAAGGTTTTCCAGTTTTTACTAATATTGAGTGGTGTGAGTCATTCTTTTTGGAATTCAGATTTTGTATTATATAGGTTATAAAAAACTGACTTTGATTGTGAAGCGACATAAGTATTTGAATAATGTTAACCCAGTAGAGAAAAAATCGGTATTTTTGTATTTTACTTTTTTACACCATTCGATGGGAATGATTTCGATTTATAACAAATGAAAAAATTGACTGAGAAAAATTCACAGATACAACTGTATATAACTGAGATTGTATTTAGGGGTCGTCTTAGACAAAACCCGGCCTAAACTTAGGAATAATTAGAATAAAATAGTATTAATGAAAAATGTCTCCTCTTAAAAATGGGTGCTAATTGTTCATTTATTTAATAACAACAAATAAGTGCAAAATTAGTTGTAAAATTGAATATCTCAAATATAAATCGATGAAAAATGTTGAAAATAGGTTTCTAGGAGTTTTTAGGTATGCTGATTAAGAATCTGATATTAATTTTTTGAAATTCAATATGGCGGAATCAAAATGGCGGATAAAAATGTTGAATTAACCGAAAAGAAGATTTTTTGGGGTTTCTTGGGATATCCTTCTTAAAAGATTGATGGGTCACGTGATGAAGCCCGTTTCTTAGTTGTGTGGTTGGTTAATACTGATCACGTGGTTTTTTTAGACCGGGTAAATTCGAAAATGAAATTTCGAAAAATGAAAAAAATTTAAATTTTAATTTGTAGGTTTAACAAGATCTTTTTTTTTCCTTCTTCAATTCTTTGGGAATTTCACTGCCACATGTATGTTTTCTTTCTAAGCGGCGCTAGGGGAATCTACAAAATATATCACAATTAACCAGTATGTTACTGGTAAAAAAACCTCTACGCCCGTGACGTTTACGTCAAAGGATCAGTTAAAGGTTGGTTTTGATAACTAAACAACACAAATAAGTATAAAAACTTGAAATTAAATATTTCGCCGACGTTTCGGAAATCTAATCTGTTTCCTTTCTCAAGGCTTTTTTTGAAAAATCTTTTTTGCTGTGTATGACAAATACACAGCTCTAAGAATGTTTGTTATATTCAATATCCATAGATACTTACTATTTACATAGAACTGTTGATATAGTTAACAGTTTTTTAGTTTCTATACAATGTTAAGTTTGTGAAGTTCTTCTTTTAACATTGGCAGCCAAGTTGTACAGACATCTACGGAACAATTCGACACGCAATTATCCTCATTCAATAATATTATCGCGGATTCTTTTATTTTTCTTTTTTTGCTATCTGCCTCTTTTGTTAAAATTTTTGCCGAGTCCCAGTTTATTCTATGTCCGTTCTCCCACGCGTGTTCGCAGATCTTGGACCTCTGAATTTCATTTTTTCTGATATAATTTTGATGTTCGCCCAATCTTACACTAAAAGGTCTGGATGACTCACCCACGTATTGTTTGTTGCACTCACACGGAATACTATAAATGCAGTTTTTTGAATTTTGCTCGTGGTTTGTTGGTTTCGTCTTTGTCAGAATAGATCTTAAAGTGTTGCTTGTTTCAGAAACATTTGTGTTGTTTAGTTATCAAAACCAACCTTTAACTGATCCTTTGACGTAAACGTCACGGGCGTAGAGGTTTTTTTACCAGTAACATACTGGTTAATTGTGATATATTTTGTAGATTCCCCTAGCGCCGCTTAGAAAGAAAACATACATGTGGCAGTGAAATTCCCAAAGAATTGAAGAAGGAAAAAAAATTAAGATAATGCCACAAATAACATTTAGACAATATTTAACAAGATCTGTTGTAATAAAGCCGTTAATTTATTTTTTTTTATATAAATTATGGAGCCCCCTAGTTTATATGTAAAACTGATTTAAAAAATTTCAAATACGTACTTTTTCACAGTTTTCAAGCATAGAAGTTACAAATTTAACGTTAGATTACAAAAATTTCCCGATTTTCGTAAAATAGGTTTTTCTAATTTTTTTTGACGAAAGACGTATTTTGGGTAATCCTTTTAAATGCAATATCCCCCTGTTTCTTTATTTTTTTTGCATATTTTATTCGAGTAACGATAAATTTTATGAAATAATCGAAAATTCGTGCAATACTTATCTTCAAGCTTATGTAAAAAATATTTGAAATATGAAAAAAAATATTTAAACACACGCAATACTTCAAAAAATTAATCATTTTCAATATACATCTGGTTTTATGTCGTTTTTTTGTCAATTAAAAGTTACAGCTACTTTAGTGCCACGCGCGCCCTCGCTTCGGCCGACTATGGCCAACCGGGCCAACTGCAGCTTCTATTCGTTCACTAATTATATTTGTGTGAATATTGATCAGGGCTTTTAGTTTATCATAACTTAACATTCCTTCACTACATTAACTACTTAGACATAGATCAAATTGCCGCCGTGGCCGCGCCGCGCGCCGTTCAAACAATAACGGCCAGTATAAATAGCCGTTTTTCACGCAAAGCTACAAATTAGTCTTGCTAATAAATAAATAAAAACTCAATCATTCATGCACTATTCCACTCAACACTGTTAGTTAGATTACAGTTTATTTTAGTAATGGTAAACTACAACACAAAACAAATATGGAAGGCTAAACGTAAACAGGTATGCGTACTCACCCTGGCGGACCTCTCCATGGTGAAATCAAGCCCGGAGTGGACGATGTCTTTTTCGGAGGCACCAGCGATTTTCTTTTGGAAAGACACTGAAGGAACGATTGGAATTTTTCCGGCATCGCAAAACTTACGTTCTAAGGATTCTTGTACGGATTCTGCACAAAAAAGTTCACAGTCAGTTAACAAACAATGGCCCAGTGTCCAAAGTAAAAACAAATGTGTAACCTCTCATTAAAACAAAACAAGCTGAATTTTTACATGGTATTATATACAGGGTGTCTCCCGGGAACTGAATCGATCGATATAGAGAAAAGTACGCATCAGAAATTTTTGAAAATTTAAGTGGTTACTAATGTCGGTGTGGCCAATCCAACTAAAATAATTAGAAGCATGGGGTACTTCCGGTTATACCGGAAGTCGATACCAACTTGCTTATTTTAAATGGAACACTCTATATATTTTCGACTTTTCGAGATGACAATGAAATTCTGAGTTCAGGCATGTATGTATATCTAAACCCAGTAGTTTCGAAGATATTTGACATTTTATAAAAAAATTTACAGGTGCAACGGTTTGCAAGAACCGTTATAACTTTTTCTGTGTAGGACGTCCTCATTTGCTCTTTGGCACGGAGAAAGAACACAAGGTGAACTACGTTCTACAACTGAAATAAAATCAATAACATCATACCAAGTGTTCCGTTTTTCGCGTTACATTTTGTCAACTTCAAACCGCGTAAACTTGTTTAGGTCAAATGGAACACCCTGTATTTTTTTACGTCAAGTTGTTGAAAATTGAATTCTTTTTTTTCTGATATTTATTGAGGGGTTAAAGTTTTCAACTTTTTGAAATATTTGCGATTTTATTAGAAATTCATGAATTGTTGTAATCATTTCATCAAAATAGCCATGATTAAAAACAATCATTCATTATCTTATGTCAAAAAATGCCAGCACGTTTAAATTACACCCACGAAGACTTTTTAAATTTGTTTATTATTTATGGAGAATGTGATAAGGTAATATCAAGAACTTGCAGCACATTTGCTACTCGATATCCACAAAAACGGAAAATAACACTAACACTGTAACATGCGTATTAATCAAATTGAAGAATGAACTAAAATAACAGAGATAAGATCAATTTTAAACATGATTCCATTTTAATTTAATAATTGCTCAAAATTCCGTCCTCGAACCTCGACACATTTTTCGCACCTTCGGATTAGTTCCTCATGGGTAGCTCTTCTAATTGAATCCTGTGATATGTTTTGAAATGCATTTCTTACTCTCTGCATACTATCTTCAATGGTTGTTAATGGGCTCTCATAAACTTTATTTTTAATAGTTCCCCAAATAAAATAATCCAGAACTGATAAGTCGGGCGAGCGAGGAGGCCATAAGAAAGGTCCATTATTGGCAATCCATTGATCATAAAAAGTTTCTTGTAAATAATTATTAATTAATATATGCGTTATGTGGGGGAGCACCGTCGTGCTGATAAAAAATGTTTCTATGTTCGACGAGAGGTAAATTTTCTAAATAGTTATTATTCAAATTTTGTAAGATATTCAGATATCTTTCACCTAAAAAACAAATAAAAATTTATCACATATTACATATTAGCAGAAGAGAAAATTTAATTTATCGTTTAAATTTTCCTGATAAATTGTAATGCCACCACTCTATCGTTTCTTATGGCACAGTAAACATTGAACTGCCAACTTTCCTGAAAGTTTCGCTCTCTGAACATATGAGGATTTGAGTCACTTCAATGATGCGAATTGTGTCTATTAAAAAGTCCATTTTTAGTAAATTCTGCTTCATCTGTCCATATAATATTTCCCAAATGAGAATCGTCACCCTCAGACCTTATTAGAATAAACTCACAAAAATCCTGTCTTCTTAGGAAATCTGTTTCTTTTAATCCTTGAGCCATATGGAATGAAACGGGTGAAACTTATGTTTTAATAAGATTCTGTGAATTGAATCCTTGCATAGTCCAGATTCCAGAGCAGCTTGTCTTAATGACATCCTTGGAAAGGCATGAAAATATCCCAGAATGACTATTTCAATGTTTTCGTCATCAACAATAGGCTTTCTTCTTTGCATTTTTGCCTTGACGAGCCATAATTTTTAAAATTTTCCAGTATGCGTTTTACAGTGTTTGGTGACGGTTTCCGTTTTTCTGGATATCGGGTAGCAAATGTGCTGCAAGTTCTTGACATTTCCTTATCACATTCTCCATAAATAATAAACAAATTTAAGGAGTCTTCGTGGGTGTAATTTAAACGTGCTGGCATTTTTTGACATAAGATAATGACTGATTGCTTCTAATCATGGCTATTTTGATAAAATGATTACAACAATTCATGAATTTCTAATAAAATCGCAAATATTTCAAAATGTTGAAAACTTTAACCCCTCAATGCTAATATCAGAAAAAAGGGAATTCAATATACAGGGTGTTCCATTTGACCTAAACAAGTTTTTGCGGTTTGAAGTTGACAAAATGTAACGCGAAAAACGGAACACTTGGTATGATATTATTGAATCTATTTCAGTTGTAGAACGTAGTTCTCCTTGTGTTCTTTCTCCGTGCCAAAGAGCAAATGAGGATGTCCAACACAGAAAAAGTTATAACGGTTCTTGCAAACCGTTGCACCTGTTAAATTTTTTTATAAAATGTCAAATATCTTCGAAACTACTGGGTTTAGATATAGGGTGAGCTACATGCCTGAACTCAGAATTTTATTGTCATCTCGAAAAGTAGAAAATATATAGGGTGTTCCATTTAAAATAAGCAAGTTAGTATCGACTTCCGGTATAACCAGAAGTACCCCATGCTTCTAATTATTTTAGTTGGATTGGCCACACCGACATTAGTAACTATCTAAATTTTCAAAACGGTCTGATGTACTTTTCTCTATATCGATCGATTCAGTTCCCGGCGAGACACCCTGTATATAGCCTGGTCCAACGGTGGAACGTCAAAAAAATTAAAATTAAAATAAAGGGCTTCAATCAGAATAACAGACAGGGAGTAAACGTTTCGTATCGTTTCGTTCAAAGGTGTTTGACGTTGGTCAATCGAATGTCTAATTGAACTCCCAATACTTCACAGTTTATTTTGTTTGAACTTTCATCCCTTTGGGAGAAAACCATGGCTGTCGACTTGGAGAATCCTTATTTTTCAGCGGCCACAGTACGCCATGGCACAAGTCACCTACTCTTTCGCCGCCTGGGTTCCGAGGCTATGTGCGTACAAGGCTGTGTCATCGGCGTACAAGGCCATATCATCGGCATACAAGGCCACGTCATCGGCGTACGAGGCTACATTATCGGCGTGCAGGGCGGGCTGTGTCATCGGTGTACTTGACTATTGCCGTATTCGAAAAAGATGGGAAACTGGAGGCGAGTAAGTGGAATTATTTTGGTGCGGGACACAATCCTTGCTAAACCGCCAATGGGCAGTTTGTTGTTCACTCTCACTTACAGCGTTTTACCTGTTAAGAGTGTAACAACTTGATGATATATCTAGGAAAATGGTATTTGTGTACACTCCTCTACGCGTTGTGTCTTAAACTTACCTTCTGACAACACCGTATATGAAATATCCGCTTGTTTGGTTTTAATGATAGGTCAAGACAGTAGGTTAAACATGAAAATAAACTTACGTAAAAGATGGTAATTGGAGTCCCGCTCGTATTTGAACGTCAATCTACCATATGATACGTGGTTGATATTCTTGAGCCATTCAAAGAAGGATACCGTCACACCTCCAGCGTTTACGTACAAATCGGGTATGACTAATACATTCTTCTTAAGGAGGATTTCATCAGCTGCGGGGGTGAGTGGTCCATTGGCAGCTTCGGCGATGATCTAAGCGTGAGAACGTACAATACTATTTTCTTCCAGGCACTGCGTTTGCGACGCTTTGAAATACTTGTAGTGTCTGACTGATAAAAGAGCAATTTGGAATTTAGCAAGAACTTGCAAAATGACTTCTTTCACCATCAATGTTGTCTATTTCACTTTAGTACAGGGGAAATTATTTTCAATTGCATAAGAAATTACTGGCCAAAATTTTGCAGCTATCTAGACAACACTTTACGAAAAAAATATTGTTTAAGTGAATCATCTATCTGGCGCTAAAAAAGATCTTATAATAGCTTTAAAATTTTTAAAACTTTTTTATTTAACTACTGAAACAAACAATTCCAATAGCCTACTTATTTTTGAAAAGAAGATAAAGGAATTTGCTAGTATGATGTCAATGAATTTTACTTAGTCTGGCCATTTATTTATTTATTTACCGGTGAGTTACTCAATGCTAAAGTAACATAGGGAACGGTAGGAAGTTTGGCCGCACCTGCACGTCATTTGAGAACATTACATGGCGATCGTTCCAAAGTAACGTTATTTTGTCGTGGTACTCTTGAAGCGGTCGCGTTTGTAACGCTAAATGGATGGAATCGCTTTTCCTCTCTCGACCGCTGACTGAACGTTATCCTAATTTGATGCGTACCTACAAGTAATCGACTGTGTCGTGAAACAGACATTGGCAAGCGCGACTTTCACTCACACGATGCAATTCAACAAAGGGAATATCAAAGCGTTCGCTGAGATACGGGATATAAGGTTGCAAGGATTCAGGGAACAGCAAGAATATCGACAAATTAGTATATTTTAAGGCATGTTTGTATCGTAATATAACTCATTTAAAAAAATACGTATTAGAACAACTTATCTTAGACGTACTTTAAGTAAACTGAAGCCAATATTTAACTAATAATCAAGTCAAAATAGACAAGAAAAGTTTAAATTTCGTAATGATTCGCATAGAGCTGAAAATCGGTACAGACCTCGAATACACTATTACAAATGAAATGTCAAAAGTCCCCATGGATCCCATATTGGCTAAAAATGTTATTCAAGGTCACAGGTCACAAATGTCGGCATTTCGCATATTTCTCTTAAATGGTGTTATCGTAAAGATATGTCATACAAAGTTTGTAGAGTCGGGTTCAATGACCGATGTATGAATTAATGCTGCACATACGTTTTCACTATCTTTTCCACACAAACTTAAAGCAATAGCCGAAAGACATTGTTAATGTATGTCTACCAAGATTCTTTTCCACTTCTTTTGAGACGGAAATATGAAGTGTACACTGAGGAGTGAGAAACATAGTCATAAGCTCAGCGATTCTCAAGCTGTGTGATTTGACGACGAATATTATTTATTCCCGTGAACTAACACCACTCTAAATTTGAAAAACGTCTTTATATGAAACATTTATGTTATTTTTAGTGGTAAATAGTGGATGTTCATCCGTCAAACGAACAATGTCAAACCACTAAGTCTTACAATTTTCTAGTATGTACATATTACACATTTTAGAATATAATGAACATAGGATCGCGTAGCTCAATCGGTAAGATACTCGAGCAGCAATAAATGTAAGAGGGGTGGTTGTGAGTTCGATCCTCAGGTCTACTTTTTTTATTTGATTAAGGTCTATTGAAAGTTAATAATTTTCTTTCTAAAATTTTTCTCTCTTACGTTATATATTAATACACGAACGGTGAAACGTGGGTCGAGTAGATAAATTGTTCAAGTGTAGTGTTGTATTGTTTATGAGAACGTATCATAAATTGTTCAAGTGTTTTAGTGTTTATAAAAACGTGCCAATGCGAGTTGTTTCAATTTATTTGTTGTAAAATTATTGTTCAATTTTTTAATATATATTTTGTCAACCAGAATATTTATTTATTACCGCTAAAATAAAAATAATTTATTTTCGTTATTCTCATAGAGATTTCAGATTTTTTTTGTTATATGAAACATTTTATTTTTACTATTTCCCCTACTAACACTACGATCCTATCCTCTCCTAGCAAAAAATGCCCATACCTCCCCGTGGTTCTTCCTGAACTGTAACAATATTAGTGTCTTTGATTTATTTTTCTGATAACTCATTGTTATTGACTGAATTGGGTAATTCATTTTTTGTTATTAATTTCATTTGTGTCCGAGCCTACACCGGGTGAGTCACGAATTGCGCTCGCCCCGAGATTTCCGATATTTCCTAAAATTCCTATTGGAATAGAAAATTGAAATTTAGAGGCCTTATTACACGACTAAAATGCCATATTTTCAATAAAAAATCAAGTTTGGTGCACATCCGGTTTGACCGGAAATGCCCACAACTTTCGATTTTTAAATGGAACACCCTATCTATTTTTACATTTTTGGAATCTAGAGGAAATTTTGAATACAATACATCCATTTTGGTCACTTTTTGATAAACATTAAAAATTTTATTAAAAAATCTATTTCTGAATCCAGGGTGCTGTGGTGCCCAAAATATATTTTAGTTTGTGTGCTACGTTACTATAAAAATAAAAAGAGCAATATGATTGCATTACTTAATTCTCTAGAGGCGTTTAAAATTTTTAAATGTGATTTTTACCCACTAACTCGGTTTTTTTAAATGGGAATTTAATCGTTCACCAACATTTTTAAATACCTCATTTTCATACGAATCTAATGATACCAAAATTTTGAAAATCCGCTCAGAAATATTTGAGATTTCAGCCAAAATACAATGCAACCAAGCTTTTAGAAACATGCGGCTAATAGATAATAGATTAGTGGGCTTTGGAAACTAAAATGGCACATTTCTGTGTAAATCTGGTAACCTAATAACATTGGAAAAATCATAACAGCCATTGAATGTAATAAAACAATATCAGCTGTCAGACAGACTCGTGTAGTTATGGCAATCTTGAGCTATCAAACATTTAATAATTGTGAACACAAAGAACGTTACAATTAAGTTTAGCATAGGTATGTGGAGGTAAACACAATTACATCCACAAGGACATTTGCAATAGAATGTGACATCAGTTCGGTTTTCAGAGTTTTATTTAAATTGACATAAATATCGGGCCTATAAATAAATAAAAATCAATTCCGTTTGAACAATTAAACTTAAATTAGGTAACAGTAGGTATCTTTAAAATAATTAATATAATTAAACCATAAATTGACATTTATAGATATTGTTCAAAATGTCCACCATTTTTTTCTATACACAATTCGGCTCTGCGTACAGTTGCTTGAATGGCTCTACGCAATTCAGCCGGCGTTATTTCATTAAGAGCCCGTACAACTTTCTTTTGCAGCTCTTCACGGGTATTTAATACATCAATTTCTTTGTCCTCACAATAAATGTTTGATGGCCATCTTGTTGATTGGGTTCGTTTCTTAATTCTTGTTCCACTCTGGCAAACAAGTGTCTGCTTGGATGACGTCTGTTGGGATATCGTTGCTGATACAGTTCTGCAGCTGCAGTTGAATTTTTGAGACGCTCTCCATATCAATAACATGTTCATTTCTACTAAAATTATTCATTTTCTTTAATTTTTACTCAAAGAGATTTCCGCAACGCTTTATTTTGTATCTGTCTGACAGCTGATATTGTTTT
The DNA here is from genome assembly GCA_963583905.1 of Stenurella melanura. NCBI lineage: Eukaryota > Metazoa > Arthropoda > Insecta > Coleoptera > Cerambycidae > Stenurella > Stenurella melanura. The sequence goes on from OY757317.1 coordinate 105,167,944, forward strand.
ATTACATTCAATGGCTACTATGATTTTTCCAATGTTATTAGGTTACCAGATTTACACAGAAATGTGCCATTTTAGTTTCCAAAGCCCACTAATCTATTATCTATTAGCCGCATGTTTCTAAAAGCTTGGTTGCATTGTATTTTGGCTGAAATCTCAAATATTTCTGAGCGGATTTTCAAAATTTTGGTATCATTAGATTCGTATAAAAATGAGGTATTTAAAAATGTTGGTGAACGATTAAATTCCCATTTAAAAAACCGAGTTAGTGGGTAAAAATCACATTTAAAAATTTTAAACGCCTCTAGAGAATTAAGTAATGCAATCATATTGATCTTTTTATTTTTATAGTAACGTAGCACACAAACTAAAATATATTTTGGGCACCACAGCACCCTGGATTCAGAAATAGATTTTTTAATAAAATTTTTAATGTTTATCAAAAAGTGACCAAAATGGATGTATTGTATTCAAAATTTCCTCTAGATTCCAAAAATGTAAAAATATATAGGGTGTTCCATTTAAAAATCGAAAGTTGTGGGCATTTCCGGTCAAACCGGATGTGCACCAAACTTGATTTTTTATTGAAAAGATGGCATTTTAGTCGTGTAATAAGGCCTCCAAATTTCAATTTTCTATTCCAAATATTTTAGGAAATATCGGGGCGAGTGCAATTCGTGACTCACCCGGTATACCTACAGTGTCCGCCATAAAGTTGGCTATATATGGGAAAAAATTGTATTATTGAGATTTCTAAAAAATACTGTATTGGGGGTTCATTTCTTTTTTTACATGCAAATACCTTTATTCAACTAAAATACATAAAGCGTTTGTCGAAACTAATCAAATATTTTTGAAATAGACACAAGAATTTATGATTTTTCATATAGTAATTAATGGTAGGGGTAAAATTTGCACTTTTTTGTTTTCCTCATATCTGCTTCAACATTGATATATGGGGTCCCTGTTGCATTCTATGCACTTTTTCTTAATAAAGTTTTTCGATATCTTAACAATTTGACCTATTTTTCGTTACCACCGTCAATTATTTTTACAGTCCTGCCAAACCGGTGATCATATGACATGTGTCAAAATGTAATTTTTTGTTGTCGGACATGCATAAACGAACCCCCAATAGAGTTCTTTAGAAATGTCAATAATACTATTGTTTTCCATATGTAGCCGACTTTATGGTGGACACTGCGTATAATCAGAATTCCACTAAAATGAAGTTACTAAATTAATAATCTTGACATTTTATGATAACATCTTTCCTATTTTTTTATAATTATTTAGCGACATCATTGCTGTTACAGGAGAGAACTGTTTGAGAACTACTGGCATTTCTTTTGCATCAAATAAAATATTAGTTCACACGTTTTAGCGGCCATGACACAAGTCAGCTTAAATTGTACCCGACTCAAATACAAACAAATACTAACAAAAATGTATTCATCACAAAGTTTAACTTCATATCCAAAATATCAAGCTCATATTTTATTTTTACATGCAATAACTGGTTGCGATACTACATCGGCATTTTTCAAGAGGGGTAAAACAACAGTATTTAAATTGTTTGAAAAACGTTATGATTTAATTGATTGCGCAGAAGTATTTATAAAGACTGACCCATACATTATCATCTCAAATGGCATTCGCTTTCTTCTTGCTATGTCCCAAAAAAAATTGATTCTATAGTATAGATATTTAAGTTTTGTAAAAAATACATGGAACAATAAAATAGTCCTCCAACATCTGCTGCTGCTTAATGAACATTTATATCGTGTCTACAATCAAATTCAAGTATGGCAGAAGACTGGGCATGGAAATTAAAAGACAATACTTTGGAGCCAATTCAAACTCTTCTCCCGCCTGCTCCAGAAATACTTCTTAATACTATTGTAATTACAGGAGGGGTTGTAGTAAAAACTGTGGCTGTAAAAAAGTCGGATAATTTTGTTCACCAAGTATGTACCAACTGCCAAAGCCAGTCTTGCTCCAATGTTGAATCAGATGCAACAGATGAGAATAATAAATAATAAAGTTTATTCACCTTTGTTGCCATTACAAAATATGGATATGATATGTCAATGACGAGATAACTGATCCATCTTTTTCCTTACAACAATTCACATAAATCCAGCAAGGAGAGGAAGAAGAAGGCGAAGAAGACATGACTGTTGAAGTGGAATTCGAAGATTACATAGGTTTACAAAAAAAAAAGTTGTCTGGATCTGAGGTCAGAGCATACGTTTCTTGTGTATTTTTCGACACGTCAGGATTTTGAGATATTCTAACCTAAAAGTTAGACATATTTGAGGTTATGTAGCTTTGAGATTTTTTCTCTCAAGAAACCATGTATGGGATCTTAAAGTACACATCTTTCTCTTTATGCCGTAGAGTTTGCTCAAATATCTTTTTTTTTTCGCTGAGATATCGAATTTTTAAAATTGTCTGTTCATATCATATCTTTCCCAATACATTTAATTAGTACGGAAACCTTATGGTCATTA